>OZ012627.1:4717684-5338696 GCA_963942485.1 Pediacus dermestoides | reverse complement strand
AGTGGGCGTGGTGATTTACCCTCTGAATTTGGTACCTTCGGTGGAATCTGCTTGACTTTCAATGGAGGTGTTTGTGATTGCTTCCGGCTGAGGATCGGCGACGGGGATTTGGTTGGAACTTTTGTGGTTGGTTTGGGTATTTTCTTGGGTTTTTCACCTCGCGATGCGGTTTTAGAAGAGGTACGTTTGGTTTTGTTTTTGTGTTTACGCGCGCGTTCCTCGGAAGAGGAAGACGATTCACGTTTTTTAATTTTTTTAGTTTTCTTACGTCTTGTCTCTACGGAGGAAGAACTAGATGAGCTAGACTCGTCACTGCTAGTGCTTGACTCTGATGTGGTGCTTGAACTGTCACTAGAAGGGCTACTTTCCTTTTTCACTTTTTTGTCCTTCTTTCTAGCCTTTTCCATCTTCATTTGTAGATCTAATTCACGTTTTAATTCCTCTCTACGTTTTTCCAAATCGTCTGGATCTGCATCCTCTAGTTCTTCTGGGTCCCACTGATCCCAATCTTCAGGTTCACCAGGATGTTGCCGTTTATTGGCATCTTTTGTGTGGCGTCGCTTTGGCTCAGTTTGACTTTTGGCAGCTCTCTGTTTCGATGGACTGATCAATGTGTGAGTGGCTGAGTATTTACAGCTTTTCCCATAAGGACAGGAACCACTTTGTGCCCAATGACGACAGTATTCTTTGTGAGCTGAGTTTGCTTTCGTACCTAACCTTTCAAAAACACTGGGGCGAGACTTCGGCAAAGCTTTCGTTTTAGGATTAAGGTTCACCGTTATTTTACGTTTCACCGGTTTAGACATTTTCACTACTAGTTCTTGAATTATAGTGGAATATTTGCAAACACCAAACGCTTAAGCCTACCATATTTACGACGATTCTATTTTTGCTGCACTGCAGTCGGTAAATAATTGTCAAATGTCATAAATGTCAACTAGTCGCTGTTGCTCAATCGGTAATTGCGCGAGGGTAGCTAGGGTGGGTTCCTAAAACATGTAGTAAAAGGATAAGGGAAAATATGAGTTTGAACGTTTCACATCGCATGAAATACAGAAGTTTGTCCTGGAAAAATGTTATTTTGCATGGTTTACATTCATAATATGTCTCAGGATACCTGGGACCCATTTACAATCCATGTCCAGTGGTATAACCGAACGCACTTAAATTTAAATATCTATACGTACAGGGAAATGTGCTTTTATTATATTGGCAGCACTGGTTGACCTTCGTTCAATCTTGCCATATTTATTTATATTTGAATATTTTGTGATTTTTTATTATTTTAGTTTTAGTCAATTTATTTATTATTTATTGGTAAGCATTTTATTGTAAAATTATAAAATATACGAATGTTAATTAATTTTTTAGGTTATGGTTATTGTGGAATCGTTTAATATTGGAAATGATTAATAATGAGCGAGGACGAAATAAATTATTCAAGTATTACAAATTACAGAGGTAGGTAAGTAATTTAAGTAATAAATAGTAAAAGAATGTTTTAATTTATTATAATTCCATATCGAGTGATTTTAATGAAAATGCCAAAATTATTAGAAACTTTCGTTGACAAAACCCCTCTTGCTAATAAGGCTATTTTTGAAGATATGTCAATGATAATTGTTCACAAAAAATCTACTTAAAGGTATGGTCCATAAACCAACCGGTCAGTTGTTTTGACTGCGGTTCCCGTTCCAAAATGTCGGTTTGACTCACGCAATAGTTCGTTCAAGACGAACTCGACAACCGCATCGCAAATTTACACGCTGCTTTACTATAAGGTTCAAATCAACCAATAGAAATGTAATACATGTTCATCGCCAACGCGAAACGCCGAGCACTAAAGTAGGCATTAAACAAAATTTTGCTACTTACCCTGTAATACCACAAATTTTAAAATTAATTAGCGGAAATAATTTTGATGTAAATTATTTTACTTTAGTACCTTATAGGTATGTGTTGTAATCTAAATTACTAAATTCCTTTCTTCCTTTTCTACTACCTACATACAGGGTGTCCCAAAATTAGCGGACAATATTTCTAGGACAGGTTGTACTTATCAAAATATGACGAAAAGTTTATATTACATGACTCGAAAAATGTTTCCTAAGGAGGCTAGAGCCCTCCGAAAGGGGAACCCCAAACAGGAGTTTTCTGTAATATCTTTGCAACTGTTTGAGGTAGATTCATGAAATTTGGTGAGTTTGAAGCTTTTATAATTTGCCACATATTTGTTTTTCCAATTTTCAGAAATTTTGCCAGGGGACGTCACATACAGGGTGGGTGTTGGGTAAATTATGTCCCACATTTTTTGTGTAGGACACGAGATTTTTTTATCCTTTAACATTGATTTAGAATTGAATTTTGAACAAATTTTGTTTGAACTTTTTTTTGAAATTCCGTCAAAAAATTTCAAAAAAAATAAAACACTAATTACAGTGAACCCAGTGCTAAGTCGCCGATACAATAGTGTGCGCAGTTATTTTCCCCAGCTTCCCCACTATGTAGGACATGCGTGTTTCGCCGCAAAACACCTATACAATCTGGAGAAAAATGTGTTTTAACTTAAATCTTCGCAGTTACTATACAGGGTGTCCCAAAATTAGCCTGCCAAAATGTACCAGCTGATTCTACGTTCAAAAATAATACAAAAAGTTTCAATAAACATAGGTTGAAAAATGCTTCCTAAGGAGGCTACTGCCTCCCGAAAGGGGGACCCCAACGAGGAGTTTTCGGTAATATTTTTGCAACTGTTTGAGGTAGATTCATGAAATTTGGTGAGTTTGACACTTTTATAATTTTCCACATATTTCTTTTTCCAATTTTTAGAAATTTTGCCAGGGGCGTCACATACAGGGTGGGTGCTGGGTATATTATGGCCCATATTTTTTGTGTGGATAATTTTTAAATTTTTTATATCAAATTTTGAAACTTGGTTTATTTTTACACTGAAAAGGTAGTCTCAGTCGATCTTTGTATCTTAAAATGTTTTCGAGTAAAATCGTTTTGAAAAAATCATGTCCATAAAAAATACACTAATAAAAATAATCACAAAACTAAAATTTATCAAAAGTACACAATAGATTAAAATTTATAGGTATTTATTACTTCGTTTAGCATTTCTTTGTCAAATATTAATAATAAAAACAAAATATCAAAATCAAATTTTTTTTTTCAATTTTGTGATTATTTTTATTAGTGTAGTTTTTATGGACGTAACTTCTTCAAAACGATTTTACTCGAAAACGGTTCAAGATTCAAAGGTCGACTCAGACGACCTTTTTTGTGTAAAAATAAACCAAGTTTCATAATTTGATATAAAAAATTTAAAAATTATCCACTCAAAAAATATGGGGCATAATTTACCCAGCGCCCACCCTGTATGTGACGCCCCTGGCAAAATTTCTGAAAATTGGAAAAAGAAATATGTGGCAAATTATACAAGCTTCAAACTCACCAAATTTCATGAATATACCTCAAACAATTTCAGAGATATTACAGAAAACTCCTCTTTGGGGCCCACCTTTCGGGGGGTTGCAGCTCCCTTAGAAAGCATATTTCAATCTATATTTATTAAAACTTTTTGCATTATGTTTGAACGTAGAATCAGCTGGTTCATTTTGGCAGGCTAATTTTGAGACACCCTGTATACAAATAGCATGTTTTTCTTCGTCCGATTGTACTAGTGGTAAAACAGTTTCCTGCTTCTGTCATTTTCTGTGCATAGCATCGGCGACTTAACACTGGGCCCACTGTACTTTCTTATACGAAGTATGTAATAAGAAAGTATAGTGATCGTGATTTTTTTCGACTTCGAGATTTTGATGGATTTACACGTTTTGAGGGCCCCTGAATTCATTTTGACCATTTTCGCCATGATGTCTGTCTGTCTGTATCCACCATAACTCAAAAACGACTTATCGGATTTGATTCAAATTTCATATTTAAAAATTTGAACAAATTTGTGGGTGCTACATTAAATGATTTTCATCTAGCACCAACACAAGTGACACTTACCTGAAGACATTTTTAGGTTTTTTAGGAATATCTTGAAAAATAAACAATTTATGAGATTTTTTTATTCTTTAACATTGATTTAGAATTGAATTTTGTTTGAACTTTTTTTTGAAATTCCATCAAAAAAATTTCTAAAAACTAGATATTCTTAAAACACTTTATATTTCTCATGACGCGCCTTGATTGTTGAATCAGACGGTCGAGGTAGACATGTGTCTCATTGTATGGCTGCCAAACGGAAGGTCCCTGGTTCGAATCCCAGAAGGACGGACCATTAGTTTTTTTTTATTTTACTGGTTTCTATGGTACCGAAAACAATAATGATGAATAAATAAATGTAATTTCATACCGGGAGATTTTTTTAAGTAGTTTTAGGAAAAGTAATTATTGTGATACTATCCGTATAAGAAAGTCATGTGTTGGACACATCAGATATTTTAAATAAGTTTCAACAAAGAACGCACGGTCCTCGCCTGACCAAGGCATGGTAGCACACTGAAACATTTTGAGTTTGAGTTAGCATATCCAAAAAGTCCCACCACACTTTTCTATCCCCAGCACCCATATAGGAGTAACAGCCTTCCGAAATCCATGCATTTATTCTGCCGAACCCTGTATAAGCAAGACAGTTTAAAAGCGTAAAAGCTAATAATAGATAAGAAATATTATTATACAGGGTATTTCACGAGTAATAATATATACTTGCATTACGAATACCATACGAATGTATTGTGGGTTGCATTTTTAATTCCATCAGGATCATTATTGCTCGTGAAATACCCTGTATAGAAAGTTTGATGATGAAAATTTTGGGAAATAGAGGAAAACTCTATTTAGAATTCAGTGGGAGTGTGGAGGTTTGAATGTTACTTTAGCCTTACTTATCAATACTTTATTAGATATAAATAAGGAAATGTATGTAGGTACATCTCAACGTAACATTTAAATTAGTATGTTAAAATAAAAATTTTGCGGCAATGTCATTTGTTTTGAAAATCTTTATCAAAAAAGACCTTATTATTTGAACTCTTTTTAAGATTTCATGTGATTTTCTGGAGGAAACGCCTTCCTGCCCGGAATTTTAGAAAAAAATCCGTCTAATTTTGTTTATTTATTATAATCAATTTTAGAACAGAAGTAGAGAGAGAAAGAGTAGAAAGAATGACAACATATTTTTTCTTTTAATTTATTTAGGTTGCGATCTGTATTGGAAACAGGATTTTTTTAAAACCGGTTCGATGTCGGTTCTTTGAAATAATTTTTTTGAGTTAGATTCACGAGAAAATACTTATTTGTATGTCAAGGCCGTAAAGGTGATCTTTTTTGGTTTTTTGGTCGAATCTGTTGTTTGCGTCCGAGGCGTCAGCCGAGACTGCAATTCAGATGAGACCAAAAAAGCACTTTTGGTCGAGGTGCACACAACGTTTTTTAGACGATCATCATGAAAGAATTCGAAAGATTGGTCACAAAATTAATTTTGCGGAAAAACATAGTTACCTTAGACAACTAAAAACCAAAGCAACTCCTGTCAAATTTAATGTTAAAAGCGTCAGTTTTTATTTCCATTTCTGACAGTTCTGTCCCAAAAAAGTAACATCTGACAGATGTGTAAAAAAAATTAAAACTTTATGGCGACAAAACGCGTCATAAAATCAACGTTTTTGTAATGATCCCCTAAAAAAGATATTTTTCTCATACCTGCACGAAAATGGCCATTTTATTTACGTGAAATGCGTGAACAAAGTCGCCTTTTTAGGGTAGTCGCGGAAAATAAGGAGTGGGGGTAACATTTCTCACTTGGGTAGCCATTCCCTCCCTGATATGCGGGAGTTATTTGTGTTGTCAGCATAAACAAGGTACCTTGTTTATGGTTGTCAAGGTGATTTTCTCACCGCAAAGTGTCAAGCAAAAGTGTCAATGTTATGCTGTTATAATTTGTTCACGCGTTTCACGCAAAAGAAGTGGCCATTTTCGTACATGTATGAGAAAAAATAGAGTATACTACACGGGAGGAATTGATTCTGCCTCTTATTCTTGTGGCCTCGCTTCGCTCGGGCCAAATTTTCACACTCGTCTGAGTCTCTTAATTCCTACCTTGTTGCATAAACTACTATTCCAACAAAGGTGGAAACAAAAATGAACCCCTAGTAACTAGTAAGAAAATGACTAGGCACTTAATTTTATAATCAAGTTGCTTTTTTTGTAGGAATATATCTCGAATAAATTTTATTTTAAAAAACATTTAGTATCCAATATTTATCTAAGAAATCCGATGCCTTTTAGTTATTCGTCTTAAAATCTTCGCGCCATCCTAGTAACTACAATAAATAAAAACAATTCAATACAATAATTGTTTACAAAAAAAAAAAATTACCTCATCTCGTCGTATCTGTAGATTTTCTAGGGATGCGATAAGATTAGAAAGAGTAAGATCATCATCATCCACACGATTATTATCGCAAGTCTCAACCTACAAAAAAACTATTAGTTTACTTTAGATACATTAGTGAACATTCAACCTTAAATATTAAATATTTGAGTCTTTGTTTAAGATTCGAAATGGTAGCTTGTTTCTTGACGACGCTCTCGTTGATGGTGTACAAATCCTTGGATAATTGTTCCTCCAACAATTGGATATTTCGTTTACATTCACTGATTGCTTCAAATGTTTTATTTTCACTTGATATTTTGCTTTTCGTTATTGAGTGCAGATTGTCTTTAATTTGTTCGTTATATTCAATGCGTCTGCTTAGATGATCCCACTGATTTTGTAAAGTTCCTATCTGAGAACACAATTTTGTTATACAGGGTGAATATAGGATGAAGAATGCTTCCTAAGGGAGCTACAGACCCCCCCCCCCCCGAAAGGGAGGCCACAAACAGGAGTTTTCTGTAATATCTCTGCAACTATTTGAGGTACATGCATGAAATTTGGTGAGTTTGAAGCTTTTTTATTTGACACATATTTCTTTTTCCAATTTTCAGAAATTTTGCCAGGGGCATCACATACAGGGTTGGTGCTGGGTATATTATGCCCCATATTTTTTGTGGGAATAATTATTAATTTTTTTATATAAAATTTTGAAACTTGGTTTATTTTTACACAAAAAAGGTAGTCTCAGTCGATCTTTGTATCTTGAACCGTTTTCGAGTAAAATCATTTTGAAAAAATCACGTCCATGAAAACTACACTAATAAAAATAACCACAAAACTAAAATTTATCAAAAGTAGACAATGGATTAAAATTTATAGGTATTTATTACTTCGTTTAGCATTTCTTCGTCAAATATTAATAATAAAAACAAAATATCAAAATCAAAATTTATTTTTCAATTTACGATTATTTTTATTAGTGTAGTTTTTATGGACGTGACTTCTTCAAAACGATTTTACTCGAAAAGGGTTCAAGATTCAAAGATCGACTGAGGCGACCTTTTTTGTGTAAAAATAAACCAAGTTTCATAATTTGATATAAAAAATTTAAAAATGATCTACACAAAAAATATGGGGCATAATTTACCCAACATCCACCCTGTATGTGACGCCCCTGGCAAAATTTATGAAAATTGAAAAGAGAAATATGTGGCTAATTATAAAAGCTTCAAACTCACAAAATTTCATGAATCTACCTCAAATAGTTGCAGAGATATTGCAGAAAACACCTCGTTGGGGCCCCCCTACCGGGGGGCTGTAGCTCCCTTAGGAAGCATTTTTCAGCCTATATTTATTAAAACTATTTGCATTATTTTTGAACGTAGAATCAGCTGGTACATTTTGGCAGGCTAATTTTGGGACACCTTGTATATAGGAGGAAGGTTGGCTTCTTTGTATTTTTATTTACACAATTTCGGGATTTTTGTTAAGCAGTGAAAATTTAGATAAATGTATTGGTGTCTCAATAAGAGTGAAGATTTTAAATTTTGCGCCATTTTTTCTGTAAAAGCAATCTTAAAATTACATAAAGGAACAACGCGTTATTATTGTGAAAATCCATTACAAATGGAGCAAAATGAACTGAATGACGATTTTTCGAAGAAAATCATCTTCATCGATGAGGCGCACTTTCATTTGGACGGGTTTGTTAACAAACAAAATTGTCGAATTTGGGTCTTAGAAAATCCGCACGTGATCCATGAAAAATAAATGCACCCCCAACAAGCCACTGTCTAGTGCGGATTTTGGGCGGGCGGTGTTTTTTTTTAAAATGAGGCTGACAATGCTGTAATTGTTTGTTTTGTGAATTCTCAGGTTTATGTGAATAAACCAGAAACAATTCCCGCGCTAAAGGACGAGGATCCGACGCGTCATCGGTGAGATAGAACCGCAACTCTGCGAAAAAGTCATCGAAAATTTCATGAAAAGAGCAGAGCCGCGGGGCCCATTTGCCGAAAATTTTATTCCATACTTAATCGGAACATGTCTACTTTACACTGCAATAAAAATATCAAACTTCGCCCAAAATAATATCGGTTTTCTTCAAAACTTAAAATTTTCATTTTTATTGAGACGCCCTTTAGTATTTGATTATTTTAATTATAAAAATCGTCACTTCGCTTTGAAATAAATTGTTTTAACAAAAATTCAACTAGCGATTCTAAAAATACGTATTTTAAAACCCTTGAAAAACAAATTTTTTTAAAAGCAATTTAGGGCTCCAAGAAACGCAGAATAAATTCATATACAGTGTGATTCAAAATTCGATGTAGATATCTTAAGAACGTATTGTTGGGATCAAAATAGGACTTTTTATCCCAATAAACATGTGTCCTAAAATGCACCCCCTTCCAGCTACATAAAAGTGAGGACCCCCCTCCAAATCCGCCAAAACTGGGTTTACATAATTTTTGAAGCAAAAAATAAATAGAGTGCCTAAAAAAACAGAGGCATGATAATTTTCAGAAGATTTGATCCGTTATTATAGTCACAATTTTAAATAGTCGATTTTTTTACGCAACTTACAGTCGCTGTAGCTCGGAGGGGGTGCATTTTAGGACACGTTTATTGGAAAAAAAAGTCTTATTTTGATCCCAACAATACGCCCTTAAAATATCTACATCGAATTTTGAATCACTCTGTATAAAAGTTCATGATTTTTTGCAAAAAAAAACATCATTATTACCCTTTGTAACAGAGTTAATTTTAAAAAATTCCAAACAGCGTTTCCAAAACTGTCATTTTGTTTGATGCGATTTTTAAAAAGCGCAAATTGTAGCTTCAAAATTACGCGAAAAATTCTTATAAACAGTTTATTGGCTTTTTCAAAATAAAACCGTTATTCCGCTTTCACATATACAGGGTGTCCGGAAATTAGGAGCAAAACTCGGGGGGTGATTCTACTTGAAAAATTAATGTGACAAGTTCCTATAACATTTTTCCGAAAGCTCATTAATATTAGAGTTACATGGCCTTAAAGACTGTTTTTTTAAATCAATTTTTTCCAGTAACTTTTTTCTAGTGTACCGATTCGTTTCAAATTTGGCACTCTTATCACTAATGTTTATTTGTATTCTTACACCAAATTTGAGGTAAATCCCCAGTGTCAAAGAGTCGAAACTGACGTTGACCTTCGGATAAAGACCCAGAACTTTTTTGTTAGGCACTTTTTCTAAAATTTGATGACGCCCAATTGAAGAGCATCGAAAAATCTTCAAAAAAAAATCCTCTTGCTGCATCACGATAAAACGAGTCGTTTTCGAAAAAAACGCCTTAAAAAAAGTTGCTTGCATTAAATGAATACCAACTACTTAACTACAGCTCATTTTCAAGATTAAACAGAAGCGCGTTTTTCTCGAAAACTACTCGTTTTATCGTTACTCAACAAGAGGATCTTTTTTGAAGATTTTTCGATGCTCTTCAATCGGGAATCATCAAAATTTTGAAAAAAAGTTATTGGAAAAAATTGAGATAAAAAATTTTTTTTGGGGCCTTGTAACCCCAATATTAATAAACTTTCGGAAAAATGTTATAGGTACTTGTCACATTAACTTTTCGAGTAGAATAACTCCCCGAGATTTTTGCTCCTAATTTCCGGACACCCTATATACAGGCTGTTTCAAATTCGCTTCTCACTATAGGGATCTCAGAAACGGTAAGAGATACAGCTTTGGTTAAATTGGAGCAAAGTTGCGTAATAATGTGGCCAATAATAAGCCGTTAAGAAATCGAAAATATCTTTTGTAGTTCTGGAGATTTTTTGAAAAAACCAAATTTTTGCCTTTTCGTTTTAATTTTTTTCTGCTCTTATTTTTCAAGATATCAAAAAACTAAAAGCACTTTGTCGTGGACACTTTATGTGTTTTATAAAATGGCGTTAAAATTTTCCTTATGCGACGTTTCGTTTTTGCGCTTACGCCATCAAGTCACTTTTTTTAAATACGGTCCTGGAATTTTTTTCATCGTTTTAAGTAGCATTTTTTTTGTTCTAGAAAATGGCGTTTACATTTTTTCCATAGGACGTTTCGTTCTTGTGCAATCATCATCAGATCATTTTTTAAATACGGCCCTGGATTTTTTTACATTTTCATCAGTATTTTTCCTCACTTCCTCATATCCACACATTTTGGCAAACTTTAATAATAATAATTTTCCTTTTATAATAAATCAAACTAACCTATTATTTATTGTTAGTAGTAATAATAAGAACAATGGAATTCATTTTTTTAAATAATTTTATAAAATAAACACTTATGAAATCGTCAATACTGATGCTGGACTGTACAATGGAAATAAATACTGATGAAATTGTAAAAAAAATCCAGTGCCGTAGGTATTAAAAAAATGACCCGATGATTACACTAGAACGAAACGTCGTATGGAAAAAAATTAAACGCCATTTTCTAGAACATAAAAAATGCTACTTAAAACGATGAAAAAAAATACAGAGCCATATTTAAAAAAATTGAGTTGATGACGTCAGCCGAAAAACGAAACGTCGCACGAGGAAAATTTTGACGCCATTTTATAAAACACAAAAAGTGTCCATGGCAAAGTGAATTTGGTTTTTCGATATCTTGAAAAATAAGAGCAGACAAAAATAAAAACAAAAAGTCAAAAATTTGGTTTTTTCCAAAAATTTCTAGAACTACAAAAGATATTTTCGATTTCTTAACGGCTTATTATTGGCCACATTATTACGCAACTTTGCCCCAATTTAACCAAAGCTGTATCTATTACCGTTTCTGAGATCCCTGTAGTGAGAAGCGAATTTGAAACAGCCTGTATTTTTTGACAAAAATTCTATCAGCGGTTCTAAAATTGTAATTTTTCTACTTCCATACTTTAATTGATTTATTAGACATTTACTACTTGTACTGTAATGCGATTCATTATGAAACAGATTTTTCATTACGATACAAGTTAATAACAAATAGAAATGCAACATCACAGCATATTCCGTCAATATCAAATATTGCCATGAACATCTGACAGATCTAAAATTAAAAAATGATGGTTAATTTGATTTTCTGACATTTCTGAGTTTATGATAAAGTTACCATACCTAATATTTATTTTCTTATTTTTCATTATTTTGACTAGCCGTAGAAAAAATAGTGTATGCAACTCACATTTAATGGCTATTAAGACACTCGTGTCGTAATTCTCACACTCGTGTCTTAATAGCTATCATTAAATTAAATAATATCGTATAACTACTGCCAACTAGCTCGACGATTGCGTGAGACGGAGAGCAACGCATGGTCGTACACCATGCTCTGGTCTCTGTCCTTGTCTTAGTATTCGGCTAGTAGTCATTCTGAAATCGGTATACCTAGCTATGAATCGTATTTTTAAGAAGAAATAATGAATGGTGCAGTAATTAATCAACAATATAATTAAAGCACTTCGCACACAAATTCAAAATAAAAATTACGTTAAACTTGTACGAGTAAGAACGTCATGCAGTGGCTGCATCATATATTTTTAATTATTTTATTTTGCCTCAAAGTTATTACATACCTGAAATTTGAGGAACTCAATTTCTTTTTGATAGAGATTAGTTTGGTTTTCGCTTTTCTCCCTTTCAAACTTTAGCTCCTGTTTAATGTTTTTATCCAATTTAAAATCGAAATTTTCACTATCATCATCAATTTCACATCCAATTTGCGACTGCGTGTAAACTTCCATTAAATACGAATTCTTAAGAAACTTTGTACAAAAAAATCTTACCAAGATATGCCGGTTTATGTCGCCTTTAAGCGTTCTAATGTCACTTTTAGCAGTTTCAAATCCTTGAAGGATCTTGTATAAACGCATGCTAGCACTCATTAGCTCACTTTGCCAACTGGAAACACTACCAACGTTGCTATTTTGCTTCATTATTATTATGTCGTTTTCCAGCGATTTTAATTCTTTTTTTAAATCTGTAAATTCCTCGTTTTTTTCCGCTGCCGCCAATCTAACTTTTACCAACATATCTTGCAGACATTCAACCACATTCAATTTGAATTTTAATAACTCCTTGTCAACTGCATTTATTTGAGCTTCAGGACTATTCTATAAAAATTTACAGAAATTAAAGATTATCACCCCCAATCCCCCATGAATTTTTTCTTACTAATTTTTCCAATGTCTCTTGGAGACTTTTTATCTCGCAGTTCGCAGCTTGCAAATCTTGAGAAGTTACAAAGTTTTCATGTCGTTGTCTCGCAATTTCATTTAAGCAAAAAACGGTTTGTTTCCGTTCCTTGTCTATGTGTTCTTGATTACATTCTGCTTTATTTCTTAAACCCGCACACTCTTCTTCTAATTTTCGATGTCTAGTAGTTAATTTCTCGTTCTCCAAACGAGCCTTCTAAAAATACATCAATATTATTGTAACTATTTTATATTAAAATGCACCTTACCTCTAATTCTAGCTTTTGATTCTGCACCTTTTCTTCAAACATTGTTTTAGAAATACATAAATTGTTTTGCTTTGTTTTCGAGCGGAAGTTAGGTTGGAAATAAATGTTTTATCACACATATTATTCTACCTTTAGATTATTAATTTGTGTGATAAATTAGAGATAAATAAAAACTGGTATGCGATAAAAAATATACGCTTCGAATTCGGTTTATGGAATTGGGAGTTTTGTATACGATTCAGATTACATAGCGTAATATTTTATTTTTAATTATATACGTGTTTTTTATGGTTTGGATAATGTTTTTAAAGTGGGTATTTTGTATCCAATTTAATTCGTGTTGCATATTTACGAAGGAGATTTAAAAACATTAATTACTAACTTATATCAATAATTTGAAATTGCAAATTTTTTTTACAATTATTTACTACTTCTACCATATGATTTATTAACTTTGACTAAAATAATATGATTATTTTTTTTGAAAATTTTTTGTGGCTTGTTTTCGAAAAAAAAATCATGTGACATAACTTCTAAAGTCCTGGCCAGATGTTTAACGCCACTGAACATTGAGTCAGTACCTATATTGTGAAAAACAACAAAAAAACAAAACTGATTCTATACTGAAGCTGTTTTGGCAAGTAGTATATTTTTTGTCTTTTATAAATAGCTATATTATTTCGTTTGTTATAAACAACAGTATTATTGGATTCAAAGTAATAAAGAGATTATTTCAGTGAGATTAGATTATTTATTGCATAAAACTGACAGTACTTAAAATATACAGGGGAATGGGAAAATTCTAGAAATCTTCGATATTAGAATTAGGAGGTATTATTGGAACTACAGAACGTACTCTTCTTTATAGGGCGATTCGTTCAATATACAGGGTCTCTCTAAAAGGTCTTTACAAAATCCTACCACGAGTTTTTGGGCTCAAAATAATTCGATTGAACTAAACATACCTTAGTCCAAAAGTCCTTCCTTACTGAGTTACAGGGCGCTAAAAATATCTTTCCAAATCGTTTTTTAAGTATATCTACAGAACGGTTTAAAGTAGAGACTTCAAATGTGGTGGGTCAATAAGTCTATAAGGAAGCTACAATTTGTTGGTATTACAACCAAAATAATATTGTTCAGTGTGGTACTTATAGGGGGGGACTCAGTGTTTTTTTGGATATTCTTTGTAGGGTATTGAATTTTTTTACAAAATAACAAAAATTATGATAGATACGCTCAAGACACGTAAAAAAGGTATACTTGTTTGACTTGCGTTAACTCAACTGTTTGCGAGATATTTAACTTCGAAAATTTTTTTTACTATAAAAACAATTTGTGACTTACCCTGTAAAGTAAAAATTATTGGGTCACTCTAATACAGCTGATTCTACGTCCAAAGCTAAGCATAAACGGTTGTAGAAACCGACCCTCAAAAATGTTTCGTTTCTAAAATACAGGGTGTTGAAAGATGTGTTTTTTATTCGCCCTCTATCTTTTTTAGGTATATCTACAGAACGGTATAAGATAGAAATTATGCTTAGTTTTGGACGTAGAATGAGCCGTATTAGAGTGACCCAATATTTTTGACTTTACAGGGTGTCACAAATTGTCGTTTTAATAGCAAAAAAAAATTTCGAAGTGAAATATCTCGCAAACAGTTGAGTTAACGCAAGTCAAACAAGTATACCTTTTTTACGTGTCTTGAGCGTATCTATCATAATTCTTATTATTTTGTAAAAAAATTTAGTCGTCTACAAAAATTATTCAAAAAAACCCTGAGACCTCTTCGATAAGTACGCCACCGAATAATATTATTTTGGTTCTAAAGCCTGTTTGACACGATGCCTAATTTTCATGAAAATTTGCATGTAAATTCACACGTAAATTATTACGTACATTTAGCATCGTTGCATACAGCAAATGTCTTGTCAAATTTCGGTGTAAATTTTCACGTAAATTATTTAGAACTTGTTCTAAAATATCTGCTAAAAGTGCGCGTAAAAGTGCGCAAAGGCAAAACGTTCACTGATGGTAATTTAATCTTGTTGTTTCACCTAACCTATAATAATTCATTTTTTAATAGAAAATAACGCCTTTTTGGGAATGAGATTTTACAATATAATTATTTATTTAATCAACGGAAATTTTCCTTCTTCAAACAAAATTGAGGAAAGATGACTTAGTTACTGGTTACGGTACAAAATATAATGTCGTTGTTAAATCTAAGGCTGGTGTCTCAAATAGACAATACCAAATGCAAATGGGATTTTTGGGGACAATATAGTTTTCACAAATATGGTTTTATTCGCTGTGCGTGATTTTAAATAGATTGCAGAAAACTGAATTATTGTTCTTAGTTTAGTGCAGTATTATGTATAATTGTAGTTTTGCAGCACATTATTTTGATTAGGTATGTTAAAGTTATAAAATATAATAATGTTTCAGTTCAGTTTAAACTTTAAAACTGACAGTGCAAAAAGATAATTGTCCGTAAAAATTAAGTAAACACGCATGCGCGGGGGTCAAATTTTATGTTAAAAACGTAAACACGTTGCAAACAGAAATTATAGTCACCTTGCAATTTTTTATGATAATTTACATGCAAATTTACATGTAAATTTTTACAAAAATTAGGCACCGTGTCAAACAGGCTTTATACCAACATATTCGGTGCGATTATGCAAGTTTTTAACCACCGTGTTTATTAATTATTGTGGTTGTTGCTATGATAACTACCAATCAAAAACGTCGTACCGTAGCAACAACCACAGTGGTTACATAGTCACGGTCGTTAAAAAGTTATAGAATCAGACCGATTGTAGTGTTTCCTTATCGACTTAATAACCCACCAAATTTCAAATCTCTACTTTAAATCGTTCTGTAGATATACTTAAAAAACGATTTGGAAAAATATTTTTAGCGCCCTCTAACTTAGTAAGGAAGAACTTTTGGACTAAGGTATATTTGGTTTAAACGAATTATTTTGAGCCCAAAAACTTGTGGTAGGATTTTGTAAAGACCTTTTAGAGACACCCTGTAGAGCAGTTTAAACACTTTGATTATTATAATATTTTAGTACACTTGCAGCTTGTACAGGGTGTCTCAACTATGCGAGGTAACTTTATTATTAGGAATATATAAAATTCATTATAATAAAAGTTGTGTTGCATAATCAAACTATTAACGTTAATACTTTAATAGAAGAATATTTAAATATAAACTGTTGATAATTTCAGTCCCTATAAGCTTGGTAACAGATACTAGGTAACAGCTGTGACCAGAAAGAAAATATTTGCAAAAAGATGCAAATCACAAATTTTGATATTTACGGACGTTATATCGCGTAAACTATTAACACTAAAAGAAGAATGTTTAAACAAAAGTTGTTGATAATTTAATTCCCTTCAAGATTGACAATAACTATTTTAGCGTTATGATTACCAAAAGAAGATACATATTTTCAAAAAATTGCAACAAAATATAAATATTAACATTAGAAGAAGAGCGTTTAAACAACAAAAGCTGTTGATAATTCAAATCCCTACAAGATGGATAATAACTATTTCTGGCATATGATTTACCAAAAAGAAGCTATTTTCAAAAAAATGCAATAAAATACAAATTTTGACATTTTTGGAGACTATACCACGTAAACTGTTAATATTAGAAGAAGAACGCTTAAACAACAAAAGTGGTTGATAATTCAAATCCCTACAAGATTGGTCATATCATAACTATTTTTAGAATAATTGATTTACCAAATAGAAGGTATTTGCAATGAAATGCATTAAAATACAAATTTTAACATTTTTGGAGGCTATTAGGACTTTAAAATTATCAGGCGACACTAGCGGTCGCCGCGCGAACTATTAAAGATGGCCGCAATAGGGGCAAAGTATCAAAATAATAAATTGTCATTCCTCTAATTATATATTAATTTGTCTCCATAAATAATTACAATTAAGTTAAAGTGATTAGAATAATGGAGTTTCCCTCGTGGTATAGAAAATTAAGTGGAGGTGGACGTTGCTGCTTTCAAAACTGCGCATCAACAAAACGTAGAAATGACAATTTGAGTTTCCAAGCGTCAGCCCGTGGTAGTGCTAAAATTGAAAGAATAATTTTATTTGGCACTGTTGAACTCATTGACAAACGTGTGGAGTGACTCAAGAAGTTAAAGTAAAAGATGCGGATGAGGAAATGTTGGTTTGTTCGCTGCAGTTTGACAGAGACATTTATCACTGCCCAGGTAATGTTCTTATACCATAAAAATGGGACGACTTATTTGCAACTATTTTTATAGTAGCATGTATATTCTTTGCAGAAGTTTAAACTCAATCGCGGGTCCTGGAAAGAAATGCCGTACCAAAAGGTGCAAATACCTGCTCTGTTTGCACACACGAAAATATTATTTTATTTTATTTTTTGAACGTTTACTGACACCCAGAATTTATAACTTCTTGGCGTTCCTTCATATTAAGCGTGCTGAGCGTTGCGTTCGCGTAATTATACAAGGTGTTTTTGAAATAGGTGGTCAAAATTTAGGAGCATGTAGAGCAAGTCAAATGATAAAGAAAACCTTTATAAAATTATTTTTTAAAGTCCTTTCTAAGGGAGTTACAGCCCCGCAATTGTAGGCTTCTAAGAATGGTATTTATTAAATATCTCCGAAACCGTTTATGATATAATAATAAAATTTTGTACAGCCACCAGCTCTTTTATGCTTAACAATGTGAAATTAGTATCATCTGAAAATTTTGTTCAAGGGTGTGTCAAGTTGGGGGGCGGGGGTAAATATGATCCTAACTTTTTTGTATGTTGTGTTTTTTTGTTTTTGACATGAAATTATTAAATTTAATAGTTTTTTATAAAAAAATGGTCCGCTTGTTTAATTTCGATGCCATGTGCCGTTTTTTAAGTAAAATCGATTTAAATTTTTTTAACATACTCTGAACGTGAAGCGTTTTTTTTTGAAATTTTCGAAATGAATATACAAAATTCAGGAGCATGTAGAGCAAGTTAAATGATGAAGAAAACCTTAATAAAGTTTTTCTCTAAAGTCTTTTTAACGGTTTCGGAGATATTTAATAAAAACCATATTCTTAGAGACCCACTATTAAGGGGATGTAACTCCCTTAGAAAGCACTTTAGAAAATAATTTTATGAAGGCTTTCTTTATCATTTGACTTGCTCTACACGCTCCTAAATTTTTTACATTCATTTCGAAAATTTAAAAAAAAACGCTTCACGTTCAGAGAATGTTAAAAATTTTCAAATCGATTTTACTCAAAAACGGTGCATGGCATCGAAATTAAACAAGTGGATCATTTTTTTGTAAAAAACTATTACATTTAATAATTTCATGTCAAAAACAAAGAAACACAATATACAAAAAAGTTGGGATCATATTTACCCCCCGCCCCCCACTTGACAAACCCTTGAATAAAATTTTTAGATGATACTAATTTCATATTGTTAAGCATAAAAGAGCTAGTGGCTATACAAAATTTCATTATTATATCTTAAACAGTTTCGGAGATATTTAATAAAAAACATTCTTAAGGGTCTACAATTACGGGGCTGTAGCTCCGTTAGAAAGCACTTTAGAAAATAATTTTATAAAGGTTTTCTTCATCATTTGACTTGCTCTACATGCTCCTAAATTTTGACCACCTATTTCAAAAACACCTTGTATAAATCCTCTAACAACAAACCCAATATTTACACCCCTTAAATGCTATTAGATTTCATAAAAATGAGAATTTTCCTATCTTGACAACGTTATTTTGTCCTCGGCTCACTAGTGCCGCTTTTCGCGTGGTTGTAATTTTCTTCCTCAATTATCTCGTAAAGTCGTAAACTGTTAATATTAGAAGAAGAATGTTTAAACAAGAAAAATTATTCAAATCTGTACGGAATTGGTAGTAACTATTTTTAGCATATGATTTACCAAAAAAGAAGATATTTTCAAAAATATGCACTAAAATACAAATTTTGACATTTTCGGAGGCTACATCTCGTAAACTTTTAATATTACTCTTATTTAATGGCTGTTAAGACACCTACGGCTCGTGTCGTAATTCTCATACTCGTGTCTTAATAACTATCATTAAATGCTCATTGCATAATATAGTATTAATTATTTAAAACTTACGTTAAAGCATTTTTTTGGTATACTGAGTAATAAAGCTGTAAAATCTACTGTATCTCGTCGTTAGAACACCCTGTATACAACATGCTATAGACATAAATTGGGCAGATAGAGAAAAATCAGGAAGTGTTTAAATTTTGCGACTTTCAACAATTTTGAAATAATACCCACCTAATAATAATAATAAAATATTAAATTAAAGGAAAATAAAAAGTTTCTGCAAAACTGCTAAAACGACGTAATAAATTTTATAGCTAAGTAGTTGTTTTCAACTAAGTGAATGTTGGAGAGTGTAATTTTAAATCAGAGGTAAATACACATGGAACCATGATGAAGGCACGTATATAAATCTTACTCACTACCTATCCACATATATTTAGTGCCGAACTCTCGATTTAACTGTTAATAAATTATCCTGTACAAAAATGATTCGCAATCGCTCTTCTAACACCTTAAACAAAATAATACGCGATTATTTAAGTAAACATTCATTGTTACCTGATAATGCTTCGTGGAGTATAGAAAATTCAAACCTCGGTGGTTTCGGAGTGTTCGCCAAACGTGACCTTCAACCTGGTGAGGTAATTTTCGTAGACAAAGCTATAATTATTGGACCAAGAACCATTTCCACCCCACTGTGTGTAGCATGTTATTCCACATCGAATTTGCGTAAATGCAGATGCACTTTGTGGATATGCTCAACATCTTGTCAAAATTCACTTTTGCACCAACGAGAATGCAAAATTATACGGCAATGGAAGCAAGGTAATGATGAAGAAGACGCAAGCAATAAATTAATGCAATGTTTAACACCAATTAAGGCTTTATTGTTAAGCGAAGAAGACAAAGAAATTGTGAGAAATTTAACAGCACATCAAGGCGATCGTCACGGTTTCGAAGTTGATATCTTAAAAAATCAGCTTTGCTTGGATATAAAAGAAGATGAAGAAAGCTTCTTGCGGATGGTTTGCGCTGTTTTAGACGCCAATACTTTCGAAGTGGCAATTGATAATCCTAATCATTCAAACTTAAAAGCACTGTACTCCTTAGCCAGTCTAATAAACCACCGTTGCATCCCTAATACTTACCACGTTTTTGATAAGAATCAACAAATGATCATCAAAGCTGCTGTATTTATACCTAAAGGTTCCGAATTGTTCATTTCGTACACAAAACTATTGTGGAGTACCATTACACGAAGATATCACTTGTACAGAACCAAGCACTTTTTATGTAATTGTGAACGATGTAGCGACCCAACTGAATTTGGAACTTACATGAGTTCAGTTTTGTGTAAATGTAAAGGAATTATTGTGCCAGTTAAGCCTTTAAAAGTCGACAAATGGAAATGTGAGGATTGTGGCATGTTTATGCCAAGTCAAGATGTAGGCGCTATACTATCATTGCTAGGATCCAGTTTGTCCTGTTTGGAGGACAGCGACTTGTGCTTGGTGTTTAAGTTTTTAAACAACAAACTGATTCCTTTGGTACCCCAACATAATCAGGTGGTTATACAACTAAAATACAAAATTATTTGGACGCTTGGCCACAGTAAAGGTTACCAATTAAAAGGTAAGGTAACACAATTATTTATTATACGATTCAAATGTATTGAGTCCTCACTTTATTAGCGAATATCTCAAAAATGGAAAAAACTTTAAAAAATTGTTTTTCTACTCTTATATGTACCTATATGAAAATAGCCATTTTTCCATGACATACTCTACTTGAAACTTCTAAATTTTTGTCTACTGTGAAAATAGTCTTATTCTATCTAGAGAGAGAATATCAAAATTTCAAATTTATGATTTTCTTCGGGATTTTTTTAACGAAAACACTATATGCACTAAATTTACACAAATTTTCAATATCATTTCATTCATTTTCCAAGGAATATTTTATATACAGGGTGTCCCAGTTTATATCGTCAGGATTTCACCAGTCGATAGTTTAGCGAAAATTAAAGGTAGTTTGTCTATAAACTATGATCGAATGTTGCTTCCTTTTTGATATACAGAGGGCATTAAAGAAAATAAATTATTTTAAATAATTTGCTATAAATCAATAACAAAATATCTGATGTGTCCAACACATGACTTTCTTATACATTATCATGATACAGTTTTATCTTTGGAAAATACTAAAGGGGTAGCCAATCATCACATGCAGTCGACATACAATACGTTTTAATATAAAATCACATTTATTTATTATTATTGTTTTCGTTACCATAGAAACCAGTAAAATAAAAAAAAAGTCCTTCTGGGATTCGAACCCGCGACCTTCCGTTTGGCAGTCAAGTCCCTTTAGTCACTAGTCTATCTCGGCTGTCGGCTGTCGGATTTCGGATTCAACGCGCACTATGAGAAATATAGGGTGGTCCAGGTTAAACGTCATAAATTTTTTTAATTGTCTGTTCAATTTAGATGAAATAATTACTGTTGAAAATTTTTTATTTAAGGTTTCGCTTTTGAGATATTTGAGTTTGAAAGTTTGGAAACACAACATCAAATGCTATGCTGAATTAAAGAAACTTTCGAATAAGTTCTCAAAATAGGCTTTGATACATTTTCAAGCTCTTTTAGCCACGAAATTAATCGCTGCCAAGACTTGATGGCAATTTTCCGGATTTTTCAGACCTAACCGAAATGTTTCCAAACCTTCAAACTCAAATATCTCAAAAACGAAACCTTAAATTAAAATTTGTCAAGAGTAACTATTTTCTCTAAATTAAACAGACAATCCAAAAATATATCCCGTGGCGTCGAAAATTGGAGGGAAAAGTGGAATGGCCCCCAGTATCTACGCCACTGGAGATTTTTTTTATAAATGAACCCCATCATTATCTTGAAATGTACTACATTACTCTGTGTGCGAAATTTAATGAAAATCGTTCAAGTGGTTTAGAAGTTATGTTAAGAAAACGAGTTTTTATTTTAAACTTTGACACCCTGTATCTTTGTTAAAAAACATTTTTGAGCGAAGTTTTTTAATAAAAGTCTACTTTTTTCATGATGCTCTATCACCTCCCAAAATGAATGACTTTCAACTTGGACCAGCCTGTATAAGAGTTTTTAGAATACCCATCTCGTTTTTTTGAAATTTTTTTGACGGAATTTCAAAAAAAAGTTCAAACAAAATTTGTTCAAAATTTAATTCTAAATCAATGTTAAAGAATAAAAAAATCTCATAAATTGTTTATTTTTCAAGATATTCCTAAAAAACCTAAAAATGTCTTCAGGTAACTGTCACTTGTTTTGGTGCTAGATGAAAAACATTGAATGTGGCACCCACAAATTTGTTCAAACTCTTAAATATGAAATTTGAATCAAATCCGATAAGTCGTTCTTGAGTTATGGTGGATACAGACAGACAGACATCATGGCGAAAATGGTCAAAATGGATTCAGGGGCCATCAAAACGTGTAAATCCATCAAAATCTCGAAGTCGAAAAAATCACGATTACAATACTTCGTATAAGAAAGTAAAAAAGTTAGCATTCTGAAATTTTGCATAGATCTTTTGTTTTGTATTCTCTTATTAATAGTGGTTGCAATTATTTTATTTAGAAAACAGAGGCGTGCGTACGGGTTTCTTCAAAAACATTTTATTGAATAAAACGTATGCCAGTGGTTTTTTTTTTGCAGCACCAATATGCAGAGAGTATTTTCCGTTCAATTTAGAAACTTTTTTGTATCTTATAATTTTTACTTTCTTATACGAAGTATAAGGAAGTATTGTAATCGTGATTTTTTTCGACTTCGAGATTTTGATGGATTTACACGTTTTGAGGGCCCCTGAATCCATTTTGACCATTTTCGCCATGATGTCTGTCTGTCTGTGTGTCTGTCTGTCTGTGTGTCTGTCTGTCTGTCTGTCTGTCTGTATCCACCATAACTCAAAAACGAGTTATCGGATTTGATTCAAATTTCATATTTAAGAGTTTGAACAAAATTGTGGGTGCCACATTCAATGTTTTTCATCTAGCACCAAAACAAGTGACAGTTACCTGATGACATTTTTAGGTTTTTTAAGAATATCTTGAAAAATAAACAATTTATGAGATTTTTTAATTCTTTAACATTGATTTAGAATTGAATTTTGAACAAATTTTGTTTGAACTTTTTTTTGAAATTCCGTCAAAAAAATTTCAAAAAAACGAGATATTCCTAAAACACTTTATATTTCTCATAGCGCGCTTTGATAGTTGAATCCGAGGGTCGAAAAGTAATTATTGTGATATACTATCCGTATAAGAAAGTCATGTGTTGGGCACATCAGATATTTTGATAACTTAACTCAAAATAACCTAATAGTCCAGTAAATAAGGGAGATTATTAGATTTCCGAAAAAAGCATCAGTACAAAGTTGTAGAGAAAAATATTTCCTACAACTTTCCTTTTAATATTTTTTTGATATTGTCAATATTTAAAAAGTTTTTCAACAAATAAGTTGCAAATTTTAGGGAAATTTTTCTTTAGTTAGATAATACTACTACTTACTACTCTTTCCCCAAAAATTTCAACTTATTTGTTGAATAACTTTTTAAATATCGACAATATCAAAAAAGTTAAAAAGATAAGTTGTAGAAAATATTTTTCTTTACAACTTTGTACTGACTCGTTTTTTCGGAAATTTAATAGGAAAAAAGTTATTCAATAAACAAAAAAATCCAACCCTTAATTGAGGGCTGGTGAAGGAAGGGCGGGGTCTATGAATACAAAAACTCAATTTTAAACTTTCAGGGTGACCCTCTACAAGATTTTACAAAAATTGGCTGTAGGGTAAAAAAAGTCTATTTGAAGCCTTTTTTTCTCCCTTATTTACTGTACTATTGGGTTATTTTGAGTTGTTATCAAAAAATTATAAGATACGAAAAAGTTTCTAAATTGAATGAAAAAAACTCTCTGCATATTGGTGCTGCAAAAAAACCAGTGGCGTATGTTTTTATTAAAAAAAACGTTTTTGGACAAACCCGTACGCACGCCTCTGTGTTATAAAGAAAATAATTGCAACCACTATTAATAAGAGAATACAAAAAAAAGATCTATGCAAAATTTCAGAAGGCTAACTTTTTTTGTTATTGATTTATAGCAAATTATTTAAAATAATTTATTTTCTTTAATGCCCTGTACATCAAAAAGAAAGCAACATTCGACCATAGTTTATTAGACAAACCACCTTTAATTTTCGCTAGACTATCGACTGGTGAAATCCTGACGATATAAACTGGGACACCCTGTATATAAAGCTTAAAATAGTTAAAATAAAAACTAAAATATACTAAATATAGTTAAGACGTTTCAATTGAAAACAGTTACCTTAAATAATTTTAAAAAAATTTGTAGTTTCTAATACAATTTATAAATTACAGTGTCATAGAAAAAATAGTATTTACTACTCGACATGAAATACGTTTTTTTTTGTTCGTGAGATTGCCTCACTCGCTGCTAGACAGCTTGTGTACAATTTTCAGCTTACGAAAAAAAACGGTATCTTCATGTTTTGTTGTAAAATATACTATTTTATTTGAAACCATGCCATACTCACCGAAATTTGATTAATTTACGTTGAATAGTTTTCGAAGATTTGGCAAATTATATTAAGAAAGTCCTACTTTTTCAAGACCATACCAACTTTTAATACTTTATATTTCGAAATATTTGCATTTTATGGGGATAAAAATTTAGATATCTATGAAACATCGTTTTGTTTGTACGATGAATAGACCTTTTTATTTATTCTACGCGCAAGCGCAATCCCTACTTTTTTGCGGACATTTATTGAAGTGTGACACGTTTAACCGATCACTCTTGCTCTCTTTCTCCCATAGAAACTGTCCGCAAAAAATGGCGGAACGAATTAATAAATAAAAAGATCTATTGAATGAATCCATGAAAATGGTGCTGTTTTCAAAGTTTCATTTCAAAATTTTTAATCGTCTAACATATTATTTTTTAGAGTTATGAAACAGTTTTTTTGTAATAAAACAGACATTACGGCCATTACGCTTTGTAAAAATGCAGATTACTTTAAAATCTAAGCAGTGTTTCTAAAACTGTGACACTAGAACTGTTAATCCATAATAAAATAGTGCTATTTTCAAAGTTGCATTTTAAAATGTTTAAACCTCTAAAAATATACAGATATAGCCTTTAGAGCCTTGGAATTGGCTTTTGTAATAAAATCTACTTGTAAGAATGCAAATTACCTTAAAATGTAACCAGAGGTTCTAAAACTGTGACACTAGAACTTGTTTTTTTATAACGATGTCTGTATTCAGCTTTGTAAAAATGTAAATTTACTTAAAATCCGACCAGAGATTCGAAAAATGTGTCGCTATAACCATCAATACACAAAAAGTGGTGCTATTTTGAAAAATCCATTTTAAACGTTTGAAAATCATACAAAGCCTGCCATTAGAGCCTTATACTGGTTTTTGCATGCAATAAGTCTACATTCCACATTGTAAAAATGTAAATGTACTTAAAATCTAAACAGAGGTTCTAAAACTATATAACACATTTCTTCAAAACTTGTCCAGTGGTTATAAAACTGTGACAGCTAAACAATCACACTAAGAAATCCGGCACTATTTTTTAAGTTTCACATTAAAGGCCTGAAAAATACACAAAATTAGCCTTTGACCTTTTTACTTTCTTATACCTCTTATACAAAGTATAAGGAAGAATAGTAAGTAGTCGCGATTTGTTTCGATTTTGGTTCAGTATTTTCCAAGAATCAGGTATATATATCTACATCGTATAAGAAAATCATGTGCTGAACACATCAGATATTTTTGGTATAAATGAAATAATCTTCATAATCTTTCATTCTCAATTTTCCAAATTTTAGTATGTAATTGGTTACCAATATACCTACACATAATGAAGACGCATTGTTTTCCGTTTTTGATTAATTCGACATTAAAGTGAGGGCTCAATCCTGTACTACCTATAGATTAATTTACAACAATTTTTTTTCTTCTTAGATCTATCTTATGAACAGCTACGTATTAAAGAGCAGTTTTGTAGAGAAGTGCTACATTTACTGGACATTCTAAAATTGGGATATTGCAGAATGCGAGGTTTATTACTTTTCGAATTGTACAAAACCTTGGACGAAATGAAAAATAGAGGAAAACATCATTATGAGAAAAATGCACAGGTGAATGTAATTTATATTAAACTTTAGTATGTAGATCATAAACACATGGTGAGGTATAAATTGAGACGTTTTACTGTGTTTTCGCGGGAGTTTAGGAGGAAAAAAAACACACAAACTAATAATTTATGTTGTTAAACTTTGGTTATTTTTAAATATACTATGTAGTAAAGAAAGTATACAGGAATATAAATATTTACCTTTGTTAAAAATATCACATTAGTGTATTTATGAACTGGCTTGGTACTTGTTTTGATATAGGAAAAAATGCAATTTAATATACAGGTTGAAGTTAAAAAATTTATTATATTGGAAGTTCTTTTAAATAGATATGATATATTAATAAAGGACTAAAGTGAGTGTTTTTATCACGTAAGGGATAAAATATTACGCTATTTTTTGCACTTCCCAGTAATATAAATTTAAACAATAATTATTTTGATGAGTTTGTTATAATGAACATGGTGCTATTTGGATTAGGTACGCGGTATTAGGTAACGTCATAGCAACAGTGTCAACGAAATTTTTCAATCTTGTGTCATTTTAAGATTTTTAAAGTTTAACTTTTTACTTTATGTCCCTAGGGATTTGAAATGTCACTTTATGTCTCTAGGGACTAAAAGAGACACTTTAGTTCATGTTATAAGGCACCGAAAGTGCAAAAACAAATAAACTGCAATTGAAGGGTACCAAGCGAATTTTTTTTTTAGTTAAAAGTCAAATATTTTGAAAAAGGGAAAAGATATCAACATGGGGTTTCAGAATTCAAGAGATAATTTAATTGGGAAAACAGTAGTAATTTTTTTACTTTGATGTACGTTTCTATCTACAGGGTATGAAAGAAAGTCGTCTTTTTTTTGTTAAATTTTATAACTATCGAGATTCTCTAAATTTTTTTGATGTCCATTTTTTAGTCCTTGGTTAATGGGGAAAAAACCAATTTCTCAATTTTTTGATATTCCTCTTATTTTATAAGATACCGAATTTTTGCTGAAAACTTGAATTCGTGTTTGTTTTTTGTCGTTAGGCCGTATTGTGTTTTGTAAGAACCAATCTCTTTAGTTAATTATGATACCTTATGAATGGCTTTCTTATAAAAAGTACATTTTTTGTAGTTTCATTAATTTAATGGTAACAAGTGGCTTATCAAAAATCGGTATACCTTCGCTAATTGGTAAATTTTTTTAATTCAATTTTTGAGGCTATTTTTTTAATAGAATAAAATGGAATTTAGTTAGTTTATGTTCACCATTGGTTTAAGTGACTTATACCCTCGAAACGAGTTTTTCACTTTTTCAAAAATTTGCTCTTATCCATGTATGTGGCCACGAAATCGTTTTGCAACCCCCACCGTTTTGTTATATTTAACTGTATTAATTTGAAATTTGGCATGGTTTGATATTGATTGTTAAAAGGAATAATCATTTTGACGTTTAAAACAATCTAATGACACTTCCGGTTTGACCAGAAGGGCCCCCTACTAACTTTCAAATTTTTTTAAAACAACCCCGTATGTTTTTTCCGTAAGAATTAGATTCTACTTAAAATTACCTTTTTATCGAAATATCACATGTGACATTTACTTTCAAAATGGCAGCATAATTATTATTGTTCAACCATATTTAATAAATTAAAAAATTCGGTATCTTATAAAATAAGAGGGATATCAAAAATTTGAGAAATTGGTACGTACTTCAAAGTAAAAAAATCAGGTTACACTATTGTTTTCTCAATGAAATAATCTGTTGAATCCTGAAAACCGCATGTTGATATCTTTTCTCCTTTTCAAAATATTTGATTTTAAATTCAACCTAAAAATTCGCCTGATACGTTTCAATTGGCCAGCAGTTTATTATTACCTACTTATACTGTTTTTTTAGATTCTAATAATAAATAAAAAAAACAGGACGGAGGTAAACTAAAATATAGCCACTATAATGTTGCTCTTGGTTGGGTGAACGATATACAGGGTGTTCTCGGATTAACTGCAATGTAGGTGTAACAAATGACATAAAAAAATCGACTTGAAATTCTGTGTCTTCGCATGTTTTATTTATGATGAGTGCATTTTTCTTAAGAGATATACAAAAATTTTATCTGAAGAAACAGTTTAGAATTTCAAATTATGACAGTATGACAAATTTCATTATAAATTTGATATTTATACTTTTTCATAAAATCGCTTTTCAAGGTGGCTAAAGATAGAGTGATTTTCTTATCTCATTGCGATTGGCCTTGAAGAAATCTGCGCGTAGGAGCGGACCTAGAAAGTGTGAAAATGAAACCTAAAAACATCGACTAAGTTTATATTTTTCGACGCTCAAAGCATGAACGAATTGTTGGAATGTGTTGTGGTTTTATAAAAACTGCAATAAAAAGAGCGCTCTAAAACAGTACCTAACCTGTATTTTAAAAAAAATTTTTAGATTAAATATTCACATATTATATCATATAAGACAAACAAAAAACAAAGAATAACATTTTCTCTGAAACCGAGCCACAATTGATTTTTTGGGAAAAATTTTAAAATTGTCATTTTTTTGAAAACCTTAGCCTCAATCAAAAAATGTTGTTTAGGTTAAATACTTAGAAGGTGGATAAAAAATACAGAATAACTTTTTTAGAAATCCGAGGCAAAACCAATTTTTGGAAAAAAAATTTTTAGAAAAATTTTTAAAAAGTAATATTATCTTGAAAACCACAGCCCCAATTAAAACACGTTATCTGGGTTAAACATTCATATTCACAAAATGAACAAAAAATGAATATTTTGTTTCGAAAACTGACCCATACCTAAGTGACTTTTTTGGGAAAGTTTTTTATACTTTTAAAAAAGTTATCTAGATTAAATATTCATATTTAAATGGCAAACCAAAAATGAAAAATAACTTTTTTTCCGAAAACCGAGTAATAACATATTAACATATCTCTAAAACAGTAACCCCCGCCCAAAAAAAAAAATTTAAATTTAATGTTCACATTGTCAATACAGGGTGTCCCAGTTTATATCGTCAGGATTTCACCAGTCGATAGTTTAGCGAAAATTGGTTTGTCTAATAAACTATGGTCGAATGTTGCTTCGGTTTTGATGTACAGGGCATTAAAGAAAATAAATTATTTTAAATAATTTGCTATAAATCAATAACAAAAAAAGTTAGCCTTCTGAAATTTTGCATAGATCTTTTTTTTGTATTCTCTTATTAATAGTGGTTGCAATTATTTTATTTAGAACACAGAGGTGTGCGTACGGGTTTCTTCAAAAACATTTTATTGAATAAAACATACGCCACTGGTTTTTTTGCAGCACCAATATGCAGAGAGTATTTTCCATTCAATTTAGAAACTTTTTCGTATCTTATAATTTTTTGATAACTTAACTCAAAATAACCTAATAGTACAGTAAATAAGGGAGAAAAAAAGGTTTCAAATAGACTTTTTTTACCCTACAGCCAATTTTTGTAGAATCTTCTAGAGGGTCACCCTGAAAGTTTAAAACTAAGTTTGTGTATTCGTAGACCCCACCCTTCCTTCACCAGCCCTCAATTAAGGGTTGGATTTTTTTGTTTATTGAATAACTTTTTTCCTATTAAATTTTCGAAAAATAGAGTCAGTACAAAGTTGTAAAGAAAAATATTTCCTACAACTTATCTTTTAAACTTTTTTTGATATTGTCGATGTTCAAAAAGTTATTCAAGAAATAAGTTGAAAATTTTGGGGAGAGTAGTAAGTAGTAGTAGTAAGTAGTACCTAACTAGAAAAAAAAATTCCACAAAATTTGCAACTTATTTGTTGAATATCTTTTTAAATATTGACAATATCAAAAAATATTAAAAGGATAGTTGTAGGAAATATTTCTCTACAACTCTGTACTGATGTTTTTTTCGGAAATCTAGTAGGGAAGAACCTCTTTAATATATAAGACAAAAAAAGTTAAGTTATTAAGAAATTGTAAGATACAAAAAAGTTTCTAAATTGAATGGAAAATACTCTCTGCATATTGGTGCTGCAAAAAAAAATAGTGGTGTACGTTTTATTCAATAAAATGTTTTTGAAGAAACCCGTACGCACGCCTCTGTGTTCTAAATAAAATAATTGCAACCACTATTAATAAGAGAATACAAAAAAAAAGATCTATGCAAAATTTCAGAAGACTAACTTTTTTTGTTATTGATTTATAGCAAATTATTTAAAATAATTTATTTTCTTTAATGCCCTGTACATTAAAAAGGAAGCAACATTCGACCATAGTTTATTAGACAAACCACCTTTAATTTTCGCTAAACTATCGACTGGTGAAATCCTGACGATATAAACTGGGACACCCTGTAATAATTGAAAAGTTAAGTATACAAATTTCTCAAATCGGAAAAATCAATTGAGTTATTTATAATCAGTTACGATAAAGGGTGCAAGTTTCTTTATTTTCTATAATGTATTTGCCAAACTAACTTAAATGTTAGACATTTTTTAATTACAATAAGAATAAAAATAATTTATTTTTTACTTTATTAATTTACTAACCATTATTATTGTTGTATTATGTACAGGGTGTCTCAATTTCGATGGGAATGGAGGATTTTACCCATTTCTAGGCGAGATAGAAAAAAATGGTTTTTCTTTAACAACGCCTACTAATAATATTCAAAACATTTAATTTACGAAGTTAAAAATAAAAAAACGTATAATTCAGTGAGATATAAAAATAAGTATACCAAGATATATATTTTTGAAAATATAAAAAAATAAGCATTTTTTTAATGGCATAGCCAACTATGGTTTGCATTTAAAATAAGAAAGTTAGGTGTAATAACTCGAAATGTATTGAGTCTAGAACAAAAATTTCTAGTGCACATTATTCTACGTGAAAAACTACTACAACAAACACTTTACAGATTTAAAATATTTTAATAAACAAAAAAGTTATGACACTTTTTAAAAATCGGCCAAATGTCACTTTTTAAAGATATTTTAATAACGGGTAGAGATATCAAGATGTGGTTTTTACCAATCGATTTTTCAGAAAAATCGAGCACAGTATTGCGAAAACCATTTTTTTCTATCTCGCCTAGAAATGGGTAAAACCCCCCATTCCCATCGAAATTGAGACACCCTGTACATTATTATTAATATATATATATATATATAGGAGTAATTAAATTTATTTTTGCAGCCAATATTTATAGAAAATGAAATTGGAAACTATTTTGATAAAGCCGCCTACATACTAATGCATGACGTTAGAGCTCCTGTGGAATTGCAACAAAACTGGAATAGCACCATCATATAGAAATACATCAATTTTAACCGAGATTTTAACCAAATATTAAAATTTGTGGGGTACGTGAACTAAATATAAATTACTGCTACTAGATTCTGATGTGTAACGTTATTTATTTATTACAGATTAGCGTTTGTTGACATTGAGCCAAGAAAATGCAACTATGTCAGGATATTGAACTTACAAGCTTTACTTATTTTAGTTAAACGATCAGTGAATACTCGAAATGATAATTTTAATAATGCTAGTTAATTAAGGAAGAAGATAATCGATAATGAGAAGAAGAAAAAGCTTCCCCATATTATCGTCAAATCACTGTAAATTATAAAATATTGCATATTATGTTGTGGCTAATTGTTATTAAAGTACTCGATTATACTAACTGTAATATTGTTATTTGTTATACTTGAAATGTATATTTATAATTTTTTCCCAAAGTAACTCGCAGGACATCTGCTTGAATTCATTCTCGAGGACAGACATGAAAATCAAAAATACCATACATGTATTTTAAAATTTTAATTAAAGTTAAAAATTGTTATTAAAGTACTCGATTATACTAACTGTAATATTGTTATTTGTTATACTTGAAATGTATATTTATAATTTTTTTTCAAAGTAACTCGCAGGACATCTGCTTCAATTCATTCTTGAGGACAGACATGAAAATCAAAAATACCATACATGTATTTTAAAATTTTAATTAAAGTTAAAAAAGTTACAAATGAATGATCACAATAATGTATTATTTAATTTGTGCTTAAATCAATTTACTATTACACATAACATACTGGAAAACTGTTATTATAATAAATTAATTTACATAATTTGAGTCAGTCGATTTAAGAAATGCACTTTATTTGTGTATTTGTAAATAGATTTATCAAGAATATAACAATTTTATATAATCGAATATATCTTACAATATTTACAATTATTTTTATGCCTAAAATATATCACTTGAAATAAAATTATTAGAAAAGAGCATTTTCACAAGGATATAAATAATAATCTATTGACGTGTGCGAGAAAAATATAATCTTATCTAGAAAGTGGTAAAAATAAATTACGGTAATTAGGATGGGAAGGTAAATGATAAAAAATAAATAAGTGCTCATCTACTCCAGCTAAAAAGATAATCTTTGAATTAAAAGCAAGAAAACTAGAAACAGGAGAGCGAACTTCCCAATTCCCATGTTGCTCTGTACACAGCGATGGGACGCTATGCGGCGATATCTCCCCTCCCAATCGGCACTCGCCATGTGCGCCCTACTCTTAAATTGCTGTACTGCGCATCTGTCATGTGATGGGAACTGTCGCCGTATATCGGTCTTCCCTTTCCAAGTGAGTTCGTACTCCTGTTTCTAGTCTTCTTGATTAAAAGTATGAAAATCGCATTATTTATTGAGAAATAAATAAAAGGAAAGTCCAAATAAAAAATCTATTGGTAATACTTAGAACAAAAGCGACCAAAACAAAACAAATTAAAATTTATAAATATCATTCAGTACTACTCAAAAGTAAAAAATATTATTGCTCCATTATTATAATTACTTTTTATCATTACAACACATTTAAAAGAGGTCAAAATAAAGTACTTAAACATTTTGAGTAATTACCAAGTAAACAATTTAAGATAATTTTTACAATTGACATAAAATAATTAACTTAAGTCACATTGGTGAAACATAACTATTTAATTCTAAACAATAACATAATATACAAATATATATTTTAAGCATCAAATTTTATCTTGGTCATTTCACCACATCATTTAAGTCACAAGGAGGCCACAAGTTCACACATCAATATACAACCAACATATATAAGTAATATAATTTTTTGTAACATTTCACACACCCATTTTAACTTCAAATCACATAACTTACTTTACATCATCGTCAATCTGCATTGCAGATAATACTTAAATTATGGCACACCATTAATCAACTCAGTCTAATGAGACCGATATGTAATGATTGAAAAATTATTTATTACTAAACAGTATGATAGCTCCTAATGTCACCCTTGCAGGGGAGCAGTAATTGCTATATGTCCACAGAGGGTTTTTGATTTTTCCTGGCTTGCCACCGCAAAAGTGGTGGAATGCCAAAGAGAATTACACCACTTAGTGCTATTGTGACACCAGCCAAATAGAATCCTGGTTTATAGGATTTGGTATAATCATATAAGGATCCTGCAACAACAAAAAATAGATTAGTAAATCTGGCGTATTATACGATAATTGTGGTTTAAAAATGTGGCTAATACTACGTTATTTTGTCAAAGTGTCAATATTGTTCAATTGTTAAGCTTAACTCTCGTTCGCTGTTAATATTATGGTAAAATTCGATAACATAATTGTTGTAAAGAATAAAATTACCAACAACTTTCATTTAAACAATTTTTTCGCAGGTCTTATAATTTACGAGTTTCAGCGGTTGAAAGTGTCAAAAACAATTCTTTAGTAATATTTTTTACAAATATTTTCTTTCTCGTCAATCTTACGCTAATAAACGATAGAATCAATCTTATAGACAATAAAATTGTGAATAATTTTTGTTTAAACATTTTTTTCCTAGGCGCGATAGTTTACGAGTTACAGTTCCTGAAATTACTATAAAACAATGTTTTAGTAATATTTTTGGACAATATCTTCTTTCCTGTCAATTTTACGCTAATAAAAGATACAATCAATCTTATAGACAATAAAATTGCGAATAATTTTTGTTTAAACACTTTTTTCCTAGGCGCAATAGTTTACGAGGTACAGTTCCTGAAAGTACTAAAAAACAATGTTTTAGTAATATTTTTGGACAATATCTTCTTTCCTGTCAATTTTACGCTAATAAACGATAGAATCAATCTTATAGACAATAAAATTGCGAAGAATTTTTGTCTAAACACTTTTTTCCTAGGCGCGATAGTTTACGAGTTACAGTTCCTGAAAGTACTAAAAAACAATGTTTTAGTAATATTTTTGGACAATATCTTCTTTCCTGTCAATTTTACGCTAATAAACGATAGAATCAATGTTATAGACAATAAAATTGCGAAGAATTTTTGTCTAAACACTTTTTTCCTAGGCGCGATAGTTTACGAGTTACAGTTCCTGAAAGTACTAAAAAACAATGTTTTAGTAATATTTTTGGACAATATCTTCTTTCCTGTCAATTTTACGCTAATAAACGATAGAATCAATGTTATAGACAATAAAATTGCGAAGAATTTTTGTCTAAACACTTTTTTCCTAGGCGCGATAGTTTACGAGTTACAGTTCCTGAAAGTACTAAAAAACAATGTTTTAGTAATATTTTTGGACAATATCTTCTTTCCTGTCAATTTTACGCTAATAAACGATAGAATCAATCTTATAGACAATAAAATTGCGAATAATTTTTGTCTAAACACTTTTTTCCTAGGCGCGATAGTTTACGAGTTACAGTTCCTGAAAGTACTAAAAAACAATGTTTTAGTAATATTTTTGGACAATATCTTCTTTCCTGTCAATTTTACGCTAATAAACGATAGAATCAATGTTATAGACAATAAAATTGCGAAGAATTTTTGTCTAAACACTTTTTTCCTAGGCGCGATAGTTTACGAGTTACAGTTCCTGAAAGTACTAAAAAACAATGTTTTAGTAATATTTTTGGACAATATCTTCTTTCCTGTCAATTTTACGCTAATAACCGATACAATCAATGTTGTAGAGAATAAAATTATGAATAATTCTTATTTAAAACAATTTTTCGTCGGCACGATAGTTTACGAGTTACAGCGGCCGAAAGTGGAAAAACAAATTTTTAATAGATTTTTTGGAAATATTTTCTTTTCCGTCAATCTTACGCTAATAAGCGATAGAATCAATGTTGTAGAGAATAAAATGGCGAATAATTGTTGTTTAAACAATTTTTTCGTCTGCTCAATAGTTTTCAAGTTACAGCAGCCGAAATGGCCCAAAATAATTTTGGTCATATTTTTTTTTTGGAAATATCTTCTTTCCTGTTAATTTTACACTAATAACCGATAAAATCGAGGTTGTAGAGAATAAAATTACAAATAATTCTTATTTAAAACAATTTTTCGTCGGCACGATAGTTTACGAGTTACAGCGGCCGAAAGTGGAAAAACAAATTTTTAATAGATTTTTTTGGAAATATTTTCGTTTCCGTTAATCTTACGCTAATAAGCGATGGAATCAAAGTTGTAGAGAATAAAATGGCGAATAATTTGTGTTTAAACAATTTTTTCGTCTGCTCGATAGTTTTCAAGTTACAGCAGCCGAAATGGCCCAAAATAATTTTGAAGTCATGTTTTTTTTTGGAAATATCTTCTTTTCTCTTAATTTTACAATAAAAACCGATAAAATCGAGGTTGTAGAGAATAAAATTACGAATAATTCTTATTTAAAACAATTTTTCGTCGGCACGATAGTTTACGAGTTACAGCGGCCGAAAGTGGAAAAACAAATTTTTAATAGATTTTTTGGAAATATTTTCTTTTCCGTCAATCGTACGCTAATAAGCGATGGAATCAAAGTTGTAGACAATAAAATGGCGAATAATTCTTGTTTAAATCATTTTTTCGTCGGCTCGATAGTTTTCAAGTTATAGCAGCCGAAATGGTCCAAAATAATTTGGAAGTCATGTTTTTTTTTTGGAAATATCTTCTTTCCTGTTAATTTTACAATAAAAACCGATAAAATCGAGATTGTAGAGAATAAAATTACGAATAATTCTTATTTAAAACAATTTTTCGTCGGCACGATAGTTTACGAGTTACAGCGGCCGAAAGTGCCAAGAACAACTTTTTTGTAATATTTTTTGGAAATATTTTTTTTGCGTCAATCTTATGCTAATAAGAGTAATAAGCGATAGAGTCAAAGTTGTAGAGAATAAAATGGCGAATAATTTGTGTTTAAACAATTTTTTTGTCGGCTCGATGGTTTTCAAGTTACAGCAGCCGAAAGTGGAAAAACAAATTTTTAGTAGAATTTTTTGGAAATATTTTCTTTTCCGTCAATCTTATGCTAATAAACGATACAATCAATATTGTAAAGAACAAAATTGTGAATAATTTTTGTTTAAACATTTTTGTCCTAGGCGCGATAGTTTACGAGTTCGAGATCCTGAAAATGTAAAAGTACTAAAAAAACAATGTTTTTGTTATATTTTTGGACAATATCTTCTTTCCTGTCAATTTTACGCTAATAACCGATACAGTCAATGTTGTAGAGAATAAAATTACGAATAATTCTTATTTAAAACAATTTTTCGTCGGCTCGATAGTTTTCAAGTTACAGCAGTCGAAATGGCCCAAAATAATTTTGAAGTCTTGTTTTTTTGGAAATATCGTCTTTCCTGTAAATTTTACACTAGTAACCGATACAGTCAATGTTGTAGAGAATAAAATTACGAATAATTCTAATTTAAAACAATTTTTCGTCGGCACGATAGTTTACGAGTTACAGCGGCCGAAAGTGCCAAGAACAATTTTTTTGTAATATTTTTTATAAATATTTTCTTTTCCGTCAATCTTATGCTAATAAGCGATAGAGTCAAAGTTGCAAAGAATATAATTGTGAATAATTCTTGTTTAAACAATTTTTTCGTCGGCTCGATAGTTTTCAAGTTACAGCAGGCGAAATGGCCCAAAATAATTTTGAAGTCTGGTTTTTTTTGGAAATATCGTCTTTCCTGTTAATTTTACACTAATAACCGATAAAATCGAGGTTGTAGAGAATAAAATTACAAATAATTCTTATTTAAAACAATTTTTCGTCGGCACGATAGTTTACGAGTTACAGCGGCCAAAAGTGCCAAGAACAACTTTTTTGTAATATTTTTTGGTAATATTTTCTTTTCCGTCAATCTTATGCTAATAAGCGATAGAATCAATGTTGTAGAGAATAAAATGGCGAATAATTCTTGTTTAAATAATTTTTTCGTCGGCACGATAGTTTACGAGTTACAGCGGCCGAAAATGGAAAAACAATTTTTTGGTAGAATTTTTTGGAAATATTTTCTTTTCCGTCAATCTTACGCTAATAAGCGATAGAATCAATATTGTAGAGAATAAAATGGCGAATAATTTGTGTTTAAACATTTTTTCCTAGGCGCGATAGTTTACAAGTAACAACTCCTGAAAGAGCCAAAAAACAATTTTTAGTAGTATTTTTTGGAAATATCTTTTTGCCACCAATCTTACTGTAAAAACCGACACAATCAATCTTATAAGCAACAAAATTAGGAATAATTCTTGTTTAAACAACTTTTTAGTAGGCGCGATAGTTTACGAGTTACAGCGACTGAAAGCTGAAAGTCCCTATAATAATGAAAAATTAACACTCTCCAACAGTTTCTAACTGTCTAAAGACAAACCCTACAATTACCACAACTTTTATACCAAATACCTAGACCTACTGATAACCATCTTCAAGCTTACCTGCAATTGGTGGTCCAACAAGTGAGGCAATTCCTTGGAAGAGTAGCAAAAGTCCAAAAGCATTTGTAAGTTTATCTAGACCAAGTAAATCTACAAGTATAACGGAGGTAAGTCCAACGTAAGCTCCAATGGTAAAACCATAAAAGCAGCAGTAGATTGCCAAGGAGTAGAAAGTGGTACAGAAGGCACTTAGACAAGTGGCTGTAAGAAAATTAATAGTTTAATTAGTACAGGAATATTATTCAATTTTATTATAATATTTTTATTAAGCACACTTTTAAAAAAGATAAAAATACTTAAGTATATTAATTTCGAATTCCTATAATAAAATATTTCACATCCAGATACGAAATCTTAATACAATAAATTCTACGATAACAATTTAACATTACAACAAACAAATCACTTCAATAATGCGCCATTAATAATTATTTTCAACAAGTCTAGTCAAGGGCTCCTTAAAATAAAAAGGTGTTATCTACGCGTAAAATGATTAAATGTTACATTTCTATTGGTTATAAACTTGTATCGTAATGAATCTCAATACAGTACAGGTAGTAAATATCTAATAAATCAATTAAAGTATTGGAGTAAAAAAAATAGATTAACTTACAAATTCCACAGATAGTTAAGCTCCAGTTGTATATATGAAGCCTGTTGATCCACGGTTTGTCCGAAATATACCCCAAAATAATCCGTCCAACAGTATTGGCCCCACCAATAATAGACAATAACATACCAGCTTGTTCACCGCTGATATTTAAGGCTTTCGCTTGCGGCACGATATACACATAAGGTATGTTAAAACCAATACTAGTCAAAAAGTTGCTAAGTGTGAACAGAATAAAAATGACATCTTTAAACAAAGAGAAATCCAGCATCTCCTTGAGTGTGTCTTTGGTTTCTTGTGAACAAGGCACCACTCCACACACAGTGGTCTCTTCCTCGTCCTCTTCCACCGCATGATGCCTTCGCCTGTAACTATAAGTGGAGTGCCTCCTCTCAACAAAACAAGACTCCTCATTTTTCAAGTCCAACCTGGATCGATACGATGGGATGTTCATTAAGCTACCTTGGTAAAAAACGTCGGGTTTATCTATTGGTCCATGACGTCTTAGACTTTGACTGCCGTAATGTGGTTTGTAATGGTGAGTTTCGGATTGGGTGAGCATGGGCTGGCTTAGAGCTAATCGCGCAATGTCGTTGCCTTTTACTTTGTCATTAGGAACATTCCCGTTTTGCTCCAATTTATTAGCAGCTCTAGGTATGGAAAAGTGTCCCATACTATGCGGCCTGTGAATCTTATTATCCCCATTTATAGTCGCAAATTGGGGTAAATCGTGCTCGGATATGTGAATATCAAGTTGTGCCTCGCTCAGCTTTAGGACATTCTCCGATTTATCCCTAGGTTTCTCAGCTTCAAGTGGTCGAAAAAGTGCACCAAACAAAATACACTCCAACACAATCCCAGCAATAATAAGCAGAGAACCTCGCCAGCCATATTCACCCAGCAGTCTTGTTATAACCGATGCGAAAATAAAAGTGCCAAAACCAGAACCACATACAGCTATGCCCGTTGCTAGTGAGCGTTTTTTCTCAAAGTATGTCGTCACGCTTACTATAGCTGGTAGATAGATGAGGCCGAAGCCAAAGCCTGCTCCGACGCCTATTGTAATGCACAGGGTTATGACGTTTTTGGCGAATACTGATATAACTAAGCATATTGTTGCTAAAATCGCACCAGCTATTGTTACCGGTCGACATCCCCAACGGTTTACGAAAGAACTTGATATTGGTCCTGAAACAAAACAACATATTTTCTGTTAATATTAAATAAATAAAAAGGAATATATTGATTGCATAGACAATTTACAGAAAAATATAAAAGAAAGTATAATAGCTATTTATGTAACAAGTATATCTACAATCTATGACTTTATTGACGAGACTGTTTTATGGCTGAGCGAGCTTGTGAGCGAAGCTAATAAATAGGACGAGTCAATAAAGTCAGATTATATACGAATTGCATACAAAGCTTTATGTTCGACTGCTAAAATAACATTTTAATTATCTAGTACAGTGGTCTCCAAACTTTTTTGATCTCGTACCCCTAAGATAGAAAAAAGTAAATAGTGCGTACCCCCAACTAATTAAAGACAAATTTATTGTGCTAAGTACCATTGCTATGAAAAAAATTACACAGTATTTTATTTTATTAGGAGTATTATTTTAATAATGTCGTATCCCCATGTATCGACTCGCGTACCCCTTGGAGACCACTGCTATAGACTCCCTTAAAAATGATGTGTCTAAATTTAGTTTTTGTGTCATTAAAACTGCAACGAAAAATTGACAGATTTCGTTGCGGTTTGCAATTTTACAAAGAACCAAGTTAGTTTTACTAGAAAATTCAAACATAATGAAAATCCTCTAAAAATTGCGGTTTTACGGTATACTATATAGACTCGCTTAAAAAATTTGTCCAAATTTTAGGTTTGTGTCCTTAAAACTGTCATAAAACTTCGAAAAATTGACAGATTTTGTTGCGGTTTGCAATTTTACAAAGAACCAAGTTAGTTTTACTAGAAAATTGAAACAGAATGAAAATCCTCTAAAAATTCCGGTTTTTATGGTATACTATAGACTCGCTTAAAAAATTTGTCCAAATTTTAGGTTTGTGTCCTCAAAACAGTCATAAAACTTCGAAAAATTGACAGATTTCGTTGTAGTTTGCAATTTTACAAAGAACCAAGTTAGTTTTACTAGAAAATTCAAACAGAATGAAAATCCTCTAAAAATTCCGGTTTTTACGGTATACTATAGACTCGCTTACAAAATTTGTCCAAATTTCAGGTTTGTCCTTAAAACTGTCATAAAACTTCGAAAAATTGACAGATTTTGTTGCGGTTTGCAATTTTACAAAGAACCAAGTTAGTTTTACTAGAAAATTGAAACAGAATGAAAATCCTCTAAAAATTCCGGTTTTTATGGTATACTATAGACTCGCTTAAAAAATTTGTCCAAATTTTAGGTTTGTGTCCTCAAAACAGTCATAAAACTTCGAAAAATTGACAGATTTCGTTGTAGTTTGCAATTTTACAAAGAACCAAGTTAGTTTTACTAGAAAATTCAAACAGAATGAAAATCCTCTAAAAATTCCGGTTTTTACGGTATACTATAGACTCGCTTACAAAATTTGTCCAAATTTCAGGTTTGTCCTTAAAACTGTCATAAAACTTCGAAAAATTGACAGATTTCGTTGCGGTTTGCAATTTTACAAAGAACCAAGTTAGTTTTACTAGAAAATTCAAACATAATGAAAATCCTCTAAAAATTCCGGTTTTTATGGTATACTATAGACTCGCTTAAAAAATTTGTCCAAATTTTAGGTTTGTGTCCTCAAAACAGTCATAAAACTTCGAAAAATTGACAGATTTCGTTGTGGTTTGCAATTTTACAAAGAACCAAGTTAGTTTTACTAGAAAATTCAAACAGAATGAAAATCCTCTAAAAATTCCGGTGTTTACGGTATACTATAGACTCTCTTACAAAATTTGTAGAAATTTCAGGTTTGTGTCCTTAAAACTGTCATAAAACTTCGAAAAATTGACAGATTTCGTTGCGGTTTGCAATTTTACAAAGAACCAAGTTAGTTTTACTAGAAAATTCAAACAATGAAAATCCTCTAAAAATTGCGGTTTTACGGTATACTATATAGACTCTCTTACAAAATTTGTCCAAATTTCAGGTTTGTGTCCTTAAAACTTGCATAAAACTTCGAAAAATTGACAGATTTCGTTGCGGTGTGCAATTTTACAAAGAACCAAGTTAGTTTTACTAGAAAATTTAAACAGAATTAAAATCCTCTAAAAATTCCGAGTTTTACGGTATACTATAGACTCGCTTACAAAATTTGTCCAAATTTCAGGTTTGGGTCCTTAAAACTGTCATAAAACTTCGACAACATGACAGATTTCGTTGCGGTTTGCTGTTTGACAAAGAGTCAAGTTAGTTTTACTAGAAAATTCAAACAGAACGAAAATCCGTTGATAATTCCAGATTTTATAGCCTACTATAGATTCTAGTAAAGTTATAAATGACAGAGAAATAAATTCATTCTGACAGTAATTATTTGGATATTGACAGCTGATGTATAGATAATTTATAGTAACAGTAAAATAAAGTAACTTTATACACTAGTGCGTATAAAGAGCTACTTTATGGCCACAAAACTATGTCATAAACAGTGCTTTATGATGCAGTCGTACATAAACAAACAGACAATAATATACAGGGTGTTTCACTTTTTCGTAGGACTTTAATAACAGTTGTTAGAGGATCTTTTTTTAAAAAGAAAAGTTCCTATATCTTTGGGTAGTAAGTAGTAACATGCTTCGTTTGTGAGATACAGGGTGCTTAAAATGAATTCTTCAATAAATTTTGATCCACATTGGTTTAAGCGAGAGATCTGAAATTTGGTAGGTTAATAAGAGTAAACTGCAATCAGATCGTATTATAACAAAAGTAATATTGTTCAGTGGCATACTAATGAGAGTGTCACTCATCTATTTTACATCATTTATTTTAGGGAATGAAACTATAAAATAAAGTGCTTGAAGTTTAAACAGTCACAATTTATAAATTTGGAATATTGGAATTGAGTTTATCGTAAATATAATTAGTAGATGTCTTGTAGTCTCTACCTTCTATTTTTTTATGATTCGAATAATATACTTAGTAGACTCTCTCACTAGCGTCGTTGGGGGTCGGAGTGTCATCGCCCTAATATGGCCTTTACATAATCTCTTGCAGCCCGGTATTTCTAATTCCCAAACTTTATATGATTAAAATCCTTATTACTATAAATTTATTCAATTTAATCATGTAAAATAAAGGATTAAAAAAATAATAAAACTATAAGCATAATGGAAGTTTTAACAAGATTTCACGGTAGAATCAAATGGTTCTTAACCTCTTGAAAGCCGCAACAAAATCAATAATATTGTTAGAAGCAAGTAGAACCTACCACCTTGTCTACAAGTAAAAATATGCATGAAGTGCATTCTTTTATAGGTATAAATAAACAATTCTTTTTTATTGTTATTTCCGACATGACACATTGATTTCTATGATTAAGATGACTAAAATATGCAAAACGTTTATCAATTATTGTATTATCATATTTCAAAGTGCAAAGTATTATCTTAGTTCTATATTTCTTTGTATACATAATGTACGCATATTAATGTTATGTTTACTAAGCACAAGTAAATATGTTAAAAAGAAATGTAGAAATAAATTTTACGAGCTAATATTATTTTTAAGTAGGTATGAACTTTTCAGTAAAATTATCCTGTAACAGAAACCTCTTCAAGTAAAAGTAAATTATGTCCAATAAATTGAACATAACAATCTACTGACAATGAGGTGGAAAAGATTACGCACTATAGAATAAAATGTAATCTCTTCATCACATCCTTACGTGACATATTTCTTATATTACTATAATACAACACAAAGTTCAAGAAGAAATGTTGTCTCCACAGACATCGGAATTTTCTTTTCAGAATATGTAAGTAAGTTTTCTATTTTTATATTTGCCAAGACACAGAAGAAAATACTTAATTTTATTTTAAACGTTTAGAAAAAAACTAATGTTACTAACAATAAGAAGAATTATTTAAATTAATTAGTCATTAGTTTTTCAATTTGAAAGACAAAAATAGTATATTACACTATAAGATAAGAAAGTGACACTTTTCCACTGAGTAGAAAAGTTGTACACAGGGTGGTCCAGGTTAAACTTCATTAATTTTGGGAGGTGATAGAGCATCAAGAAAAAAGTAGACTTTTATTAAAAAACTTTGCTCAAAAATGTTTTATAACAAAGATACAGGGTGTCAAAGTTTAAAATAAAAACGCGTTTTGTTAACATAACTTCTAAACCACTCGATCGATTTCCATTAAATTTCGCACACAGAGTAATGTAGTACATGTCTAGGTAATGATGGGGTTCATTTATAAAAAAATCTCTAGTGGCGTAGTTATGGGGGACCATTCCACTTTTTCCCTCCAATTTTCGACGCCACTGGATATATTGCGAAGAAAATTTTTGGATTGTCTGTTTAATTTAGAGAAAATAGTTACTCTTGAAAAATCTTAATTTAAGGTTTCGTTTTTGAGATATTTGAGTTTAAAGGTTTGGAAACATAACATCAAATGTGCTGAATGAAAGAAAATATCGGGTATGCCTGGAAAATCCGGAAAATCGCCTTCAAGTCTTGGCAGCGATTAATTCCGTGGCTAAAAGAGCTTGAAAATGTATCAAAGCCTATTTTGAGAACTTACTCGAATTTTTTTTTAGTTCAGAGCAGCATTTGAGGCTGTGTTTCCAAACCGTCAAACTCAAATATCTTAAAAACGAAGCCTTAAATTAAAATTTTTCAAGAGTAACTATTTTCTTTAAATTGAACAATCCAAATATTGAATTTTCTTCGCAATATATCCAGTGTGTCAAAGATTGGAGGGGAAAAGTGGAACGTTCCCCCAGTATCTACGCTACTGGAGAACTTTTTTATAAATGAACCCCATCATTATCTAGAAATGTGCTACATTACTCTGTGTGTGAAATTTAATGGAAATCGATCAAATGGTTTACAAGTTATGTTAAGAAGTTTATTTTAAACTTTGACACCCTGTATCTTTCTTAAAAAAAGTCTACTTTTTTCTTGATGCTCCCAAAATTAATGACGTTTAACCTGGACCACCCTGTATAATTCTACGAGAGTGGAAAAGACACTTTTTTCTCGAGTGGTGTATACTATTTTTTCTACTGCCTTATTCCGAAATGTGCTAAACTTATATTTACAAAAAAAGTTAAGAATTTTTCAAGAAAAATTAGTATCTAAGTAGGTAAGTTTGATCGTATTCTTAGAAACGCTGCAAACAAATTAATTAAAATTTTCTGCAATCGCTGTCAACTCTATGAACGCTGTCAATTTGTTATTTAAATTATTATAAAAGTTATTTATTTGTCTATGTTTTAGAAAAGCATTTAGTGAAAATGGAATGCAGTGACGAAGAAAATAGTAGTGATGTAGGCAAGGACATCGAAGCGACCGCAAATGCGGCAACTCTGAATTTGCTATAAAATTTTTTACTTTCTTCTCTAGGGAGGAAAATTTTTCATTACCACTCATTTTTGTAAATGTCAACTTTTATCTTTCAAATATCTATAGTACCTAATAGCCTACTTTCTAACAAGGCAGTAGAAAAAGGTATATTTTCATATGTTCGTCAATCGTCACTTTAAAATTTGTCTAGTTTTAGACTTTATTTCCTTAAATAATAATAATTCGAAAAATTTACAGATTACTTTTTGGTTAATTTTAATGCCAAGAAGTAAGTTGATTTTACTAGAAAATTGAAATTAAATGAACATTCTTTAAAAATCTGGATTTTATTGGTTAATTACAAACTTTAAAACTTGTCTGATTTTAGACTTTACGTCCTTAAACCAGTCCTAAAAATTCTAAACATTGACAGATTTCCTTGCGGTTTGTTTTCTTATAAATAAATAAGTTGGGTTTACTAGAAAATTCAGTCAGAATAAAAATCCGTTGAAAATTTCGGATACTTTTGGTTAAAATATACACATATTAATAAAATTTATTTAATTTTAGACTTACGCTGTCATAAAATTTCGAAATATTCACAGATTTCCTTGCGGTTTGATTTGTTACAAAAAAATACGTTGGTTTTACTAGAAAATTCAACAAATGAAAATCCATTGAAAATTCCGGATTATATTAGTTAGATAGTCTAGTTAGATTTTTGAGTTTCGAATTTTAGGTCCTTAAAACTGTCATAAAATTTGGAAAATTGTCGGATTTCGTTGTGGCTTGTTTTGTTAAAAAAAATAAGTTGGTTGTATTAGAAAATTAAAATCGAATTCCGGATTTTATTGGTTAATTATCCATATACAAATTCACTTTAAATTTTGTCTGATTTTAGACTTTTCGTCCTTAAAACAGTTATAAAACTTCTAAACATTGACAGATTTCCTTGTGGTTGTCTTATAAATAAATAAGTTGGGTTTACTAAAAAATTCAATCAGAATTAAAATTCCGGATATTATTGGCTAAAATACTCATTTTAATAAAATTTGTCTAATTTTAGATTTCGTGTCTTTAACACTGTCACAAAACTTCGAAAAATTGACAGATTTCCTTGCAGTTTCATTAGAAAATTCAAACCGAATAAAAATCCGGTGAATTTTCCGGATTTTATTAATATACATATACCTACTCATATATTAATTTTAGAATTTACGTCCTAAAAATGCCATAGAACTTTTAATAATTGACACATTTTCTTGCGGATTATTTTCTTATAAATAAATAAGTTGCTTTTACTAGAAACTTCAAACAGAATAGAAAACGGTTAAAAAAATTTAAAAATTCGATATGTAAATTTGAATGAATGAATGAAATAACAAAATCATCAGCTTAAATTGCCAAATGAGAAAAAGTAAAATAAAACCGACCATTTAATATCAGATAACATACAGAATGTAAAAATTACAAGTATATTATATATTTCGGTCACAAATAAATAAAATAATTATTACGCTATGTTATCATTTATCGTAAATTCAGAATTATGCGATGTAGTAAATACTATCATGTAATGTGTTTTGACAACTTTATCAGACTTCCAAATTGCTAATATAATAATTCAACGCGAAATAATTATTCACACTAATATAAACGTAAATATTACGTGGATATAAATATCTAGTTTATAAAAATGCCCTAATAACGTAAATGTTGACGTAAAGTTACACAGTGTGTCCCTTAATTGAGAGTAGTTCTATCATAATTAAAAAAGTGTTAGTTATTTTATGATGAAAAGTTACTGTAGAATTTAAAAAGGAATAAAATTATTTAATTTAAAAAAACTAATTCGGTTGTCAGTGTTAAACGAAATATTCAGTATAAATATTTCAAAATAAGTTTAATTTATGCACTGCATAATAATTTTATTTATATTCTGAACAACAAAGTTTAATATCTATAATTTTGGGACACCATGTATATATATTTAAAAAAATTGTTTACAACGTAAATAACCGACACAAAAAGTTTATGTCGAAAGTTTTCGGATACACATGAATAGTGGGAACCTTGAGATTGATTTTTATAAACTAATATAAACAATGTTTAAATTCTAATTAAACTATACAAAATAACTTACCAGAACATAATGTAGTGCCAACTAGTATTGATAAAATCCATGCTGTCATTCCTTTCCCCTCATTGAAATAATCCAAATATTCATCATAGAAAATGCCAAAAGAATATGTAACGCCATCAGCTGAAAAAATAAATTTATTTTAGAAATAGGTAGGTATAAAATTAAAAATTGATAATATGCAGAAATTTTGAAGTCTAATACTCTAATACATCTTTTAAACAGAATATCACACCGTACACGTTCCTTAATTTTTCGCCTCGAGTTATGAAACATCCTGTATAATATAAAATTATAAGCCGTTTATTTGTAAATTACGTAATTAAATTAATATAAAAGGATGGGATTCTTCTAAATGTATGTATATAAACTTCATCAAAAGAGATAATAATTATTTTTAAGAAAAACCAATATTATTTTCATAAATTATTTTTTAGCCTTTTATCACTTTTTGTTTATATCATTGGGTAATAGTTATCAAATATTTATCCATAAATATGCTTTGTAGTGAATATAAATATCAATTTACATATAAAAAGCATATACTTCATGGAATAACAAAAGCTAATATTCTAATATTCCAAAATATGTTTAATTACTTGTAGTTATAATAATTACTTTCTTATAAAAAGTAAACAATTTGTGACATTTATTATTATTGGTTTATAATTAAATTTTAAAAGGAATCGAAGTATTTGGGTATAACAAAAAAACGCAGACAAAAAACAGTAATTATGTGCTTATTTTAATAGGTAATTTAGTAAGTAATAAAAACCGTTATTTCCTTAGAAATAAATTATTTTAACAAAAATCCAACCAGTGATTGCCAAACTGTGATTTTTTAAATATTTAGTCTCAAAAAATTCGATTTTTTAAAAGGGCAATTTAGGGAGAAAAAGTCATACCTACATAAAAAAGTTCGTGATTTTTTCCAAAATAAAACCATAATCCACCTTTGCAACAGAGTTAAATTTAAAAAAAATCCAAAGAGTGGTTCCAAGAATCATACTCGTTAGATGCGATTTTTGAAAACTGCAAAGTGTTCAAAAAACCCAAAAAAAATCTTATAACCAGCGATTCCAAAACTATGATTTTTAAAACAGCCATTCGAATATTCTGTAATTTACGTTCAACTTTGAAGCAGCAAAAAAACTTGAAATCATCAGATAAAGACGTTCTCATTTCTTTGGTCAATAAAACTAAAATCTATCTGAAATAAAGTACCTACATCCCATCAAAATACAAGCGACATTCCTTTCATTTTCCTAGTTTAAAGTACTACAATTCTAAAACCGGTGTACAGATTATATTATAAGTTAGCATTATTAAGAAAAAAATTACATTTGCCCTAATCTCACTTTTGAAAAGTTTTTTGAACAGTCAAACATTTCGAGTTAAATTTATGCAATTAATGTTTTTAAATGTTATCGTTATAGAACCATTGGTCGGTTTTTGAAAAAAATGCGGTTTTACACAGTTTATGGTAAGAATAATAAAATTTCTAATTAATCTTCTACATAGTCAAGTTGGAAAATCTCTACACCGATTTTAGGATACTTACTTAGAATACAGTTTTACAAAGCTAAATATTGGTTAAAAAATGAGACAAAATCATCAACAAGATTTCTTGGCTCAAATTGAAAAAAATATATTTCAAATGAACTTTTCAAGTGGTCGTCTTTTGAATATATGCGGTTTCATTCACCATCACATACATTAAATTCAAAATATAAATTAGGTTAGGTTTGTACACTTAATATAAGAAAGTCATGTGCTGGCTACATCAGAATCTTTTTAATTTAAAATAGGTACCTAGGTATAACATACAGGTGTTGTTTTTTTATTGCATCATTAGTTCTAAAGTTCAACATTTGTAAAGTAAACAACTTAAGAGCGAATTAATTAAAAAAACAAGTAAAGTCGGTACATAAAGGTTTGTTCATCTTAAAGGTATTTTGTGTTCAACTATACTCGATTTCATGATACGCAATAAAGGTATTAAGTTCGATTTCGAGGTTAATGCATCCTAAATTTTTCCATGCAATGTCTGTCTAAAAGAATACAGAATAATATAGTGTTTTACATTATTATAATTTTATACGAGTCGTAAATTAAAATGGTTATAAATATTTAATAGATTATGGTGCACGAACTGGTTACGAAGATATCACAGCATGGCCATGATAATATAAAATTTTATATGAAATACACTACTGCGAGTATATACAATTTTCTTTTATTTTATCAAAATTGCTTTATTTTGTATAATATAAAGACAACCAATATACAATAACTATTTTAGTGCTATCATAACAATTCTAGAGAACTGACGAAAGATACAGTTGCGATGCTTTACGGTATTTTCAAAGAATTAAATAGAAGATTTTTCAAAAACTTTCAGCATAGTTAACAGTTTTAATATGTTTTTCCCAAAAAAAATCCAAAAATTATTATTATTGTCTTGAATCTTTCAAGTTATTAACCATTTAATTCAATAAATAAAAATTGATGACATGATGCAATCTTATTAGTTAATACGTTTGCTGCTTGTCTGTCCTACGGAAGCGCTTACTATAAAAGAGCCGGGCATGGTGAGTCATAATGTCTGAACCTAAATGTTTAAACGTGGGAATTTGATGCTACGACAGACAGGCGATTGTGGTGACTTGGCTGATGCAACACCGGTACACTTCTAATCATAGGTACACACAAAGTTTGTTGCTGGTATTGTACTCAGTGTGTAACTTTTAAGGTCGAATTAATTGGGTCAAAGAGAACCAAATGGAAAAAAACACAATTAACAAAAATAATTGCGTTTTTAAAAAACGAAAAATAATGAAAAACGATAGGCCCGATCGATAAAAGATATTTAGATTAAGGTCCGGTATTTCAGTGTCAGTTTAAACCAAATTTGGGTAAACTTCGTTTAGAATATACAAATTTAAAATGATAAAATTCACATTCTAATTGAAGTTTACCCAAATTTGGTTTAAACTGACACTGAAATACCGGACCTAAGCACCTAAATATGTGTTTTTGGTAACTTTTTTCAAAATTTTAAAATTAATATTTCTAAAACGTTAACCCCAATCTAAAAATGTTATTTAGGTTTAATGTTCACGTTATTAATATAAAAAGTCAAGCATAGAATTTTATTAAAACTAACAATAATTAAAAAAACAGTTTTGATAAAACAACTTACACTACTTACATATATTCTTCCTATGAAATATCGATAAATGTTAATATTTTATGTTAAAGTGAAACTTTTGTGGCTACTACATACAATGCAATTTTTTGTTTAAAACTATTTTTCTTAACCATCGTTCACTCAACGAAAAGCAAAAGTAAATATGGCATGTACAACATATTTCATGCCCAGCCTAAACTATTCCAATATACAAATAATAGTAAAACTAAAAATTTCCATAAGTCGAATAATTATCATCAATTGTGTATATTTAAAGTAAAACCAATACAAACAAATTTTTGTAGACTTGTTGATAATAAGTTTAATAGTTGAACTTGAACTAAGTTCTTAGTTTGTTCTTAAAATAACAAATAAATATCTGGTGTAGCCAGCACATGATTTTCTTTCTTTCTTTTTTCTTATACTAACCTAACCTAATTTATATTTTGAATTTATTGTTTGTATGCGATGGTAAATAAAATACTGTATTGGAAAATCGGAATATTCTATAAATTAATTTCTTCACAGACCTTTAGCAATTTCTAAAGAGGGCCATTTGAAAAATTCATTAGAAATAGAAATCTTTTTTTTTCAATTTGATCCACGAAACTCTAAAGTATCTTCAACTGTATTGATGATTTTTTTCTTATTTCAACCAACATTTAGCTTTGCAAAACTGTATTCTAAGTAAAAATTCGGGCATTCGATGTGGAGTTATAAATTTTCAAATTTCACTAGGAATAAGTTTAATCAGAAATTTTATTTTTCTTATTATTAGATTATTTGTATTTTTTTAATTACATAGTAGGTTAAATATTCTCAATTGTCAAAATATAATTGTTGATAAGCGATTATCCCAGGTAATTCTAACTATATGTACATTTTCCAAAATTGCCTTAAGCCACTTATTGGTATATTACTTACAGAAAACCACATCCGCATAGCAAGCAAAATATGCATTTATTCCACTCTACTCGCCATTTTACGTCAACCAAATGACGTTTATGTATTTATAAACTATTGTACACAATACGAGAATACACACAGTTTAACTACCTACTGTTCTACTCATCCATTTATTTGTACGAGAATAGTAGGTATAAAGTTTTATTAAAAATATATTTTGAGATCAACGCACGCATCGAGACGTTTTCGTTATTATTGCAGTCTAGTCACAAATACTTACGAATTTATCCTATTCTTTTTGTGGACAATACAATTATTGTGATGTGTATATCTAACCGAGTATCTAACTATGTATTATTGTAGTAAATATAATCAAAAGGTATCGATAAAGAATCAAATTTATTTTGATTAAGAACTGATGTTATTTAATAATTTTTAGCTTTTAGTTTTAATCAAGTTTTATAAATTATTTCATAATTTTTTTGTAGGCAATATTTAGTTTAAGAGATTAATAGTTATTTATTATACAAGACGATAACATTGTAAAGTTGGCGACACGGAATAGTTTCAAGACAAATTGATCAAAGTAGCGATTTTTTACTTTTTTTAGCATTATAAATCAGACTTTTTAAATCAAAATTTTCTTTAACGACAGCGGTGGAGACTCAGGCGGAGATCTCATTAGATTATATTTTATAAACATTTTAAATATAAAAGTAAAAGTGTTTATTTTTGAAATTTATTTTAGATTAAAAAAATTTCTAGGCAATTTACTTAAATACTTTACATAAAATATAGACACAAGTATGACAGCTAATAATGTCACTAAACAGTTATCGGACTATCGAGATTCGAGCCTATGAACATGATTTAATTTACAATGGAAAGAAATGCCTGGAAACTATTCCATGTCGCCAACTGTGCTTTATCTTAGAGAGCAATTTTAGCGTCGAGGCGTCGGTCGAGACGCTAATAAGCTCGAGAAGATAATAAAATGTTATCGTCGTGTTTAATACAAAATTTTTTCTATAGCAAATATTAAAGAAAAACTACTTACAAATTAAATTATTTTCAATGACAATTTAAAATGTCAGTGAATAATATGAGTTGTCACTATGGTGTCAAAATCAATAGTAATACGTTTTAATTCATTCATTTCGAAAAAATCAAAAATTTTTATCTACCCTTGCGGATAAAGTGCTACTTTATCTACTATTTTGAGTTGATAAAAGCGCACTTTAACATTTGCTACAGAAAAAAAAATTTTTTTTCTACTCCCATACCTTAATTGATTTAATAAACATTTACTACCTGTGCTGTAATGAGATTCATTACGATACAGATTTTTCATTACGATACAAGTTTATAACCAATAGAAATGCAACATCAACATCAAATATTGCCATAAACATCTAACAGATCTAAAATTTAAAAATTGACAGTTATTTTGATTTTCTGACATTTCTTAGTTTATGATAATAAAGTTGCCATAATATTTATTTTCTTCTTTTTTTCATTATTTTGACTAATCGTAGAAAAAATCGTGTATGCAACTCACATTTAATGGGTATTAAGAAATTCGTATTCATTACGACACTAACCTACGGCTCGTGTCGTAATTCTCACACTCGTGTCACAATAGCTATCTAGCTAGCTCATTGCATAATATGCTATTTACTACCTATTAGGTAATCAACTCTTTTATTGTTATATTGAAATTCTTTTAAAATGAAAAATGAACGCAAAAATCAATAACTGGTATACTGATGTGTTAGTTACTATTCAGGAAGTTCTGTACGAGAAACTTTGGAAGGTTACTTATAGAGATTTAAAAAGTATTGTGATGTGAATATCTAATCTACCTAAAGCATAAACTTGAATTCAGTGTTAACATTAGGTAAATGCAATATCATTTAGTGTAATAAGTGAGGTTTCCTATAAGAAAATTATAAAAAGATAGGTAAGGTAGGCGCCTTAGTCTTCATAAAATTTAAAAAAATACAAGTGACGAATTTTTCTACCAAATGAAACAATCATTCAATATTTTGACAAATAAAGGCATGTTTTTAAAAATAATTCAAAGTTAATTTCAACAGAAGTTCAATCAAAATGAAAAGCGCGAGAAGCTTAATAAAAAAATTGGTAATTCTCAGAAGTATCTCAATTATTATCCAAAACAATCTTGAAAAATAAAATCCAAATTTGACAAAAAATGTTTTCCTATAACAGCGCAGAATAATTTTATTTTTCTATAGCAAATGTTAAAGTGTGCTTTTATCAACTCAAAATAGTAGATAAAGTAGCACTTTAACCGCAAGGGTAGATAAACTAGCACTTTATCCGCAAGGGTAGATAAAAAATTTTGATTTTTTCGAAATGAATGAATTAAAACGTATTACTATTGATTTTGACACCATAGTGACAACTCATAATATTCACTGACATTTTAAATTGTCATTGATAATAATTTAATTTGTAAGTAGTTTTTCTTTATAATTGGTTTTTCTTTAACATTTGCTATAGAAAAAAATTTTGTATTATACACGACGATAACATTTTATTATCTTCTCGAGCTTATTAGCGTGTCGGCCGACGCCTCGACACTAAAATCGCTCTCTAAGATAAAGTACAATGTCTTGTATAATAAATAACTATTATTTCGTATGCCTACTTTTATTTTAAGTAGGTGGTTTAATAAATTTTAAAATAACTACACCATCAGGAATGTAGTATGTAGTTATTAGTAAGAATAATGGTTTACATGCGTTACATATTTATTTTTTCCTTACACTTTTAACGTTTTATTTGCGTAAAGCGCTTTTATAAAAATTTTGAAAATAATGCCAAATAAAAGTTTGCCAAGATTCCATGCTTTCTTTACATTGTAGCTATACACCAAGTGTACATACAAATTATACAAAATATTAATAATATTAAAGCAGCACCTCATAAATAATTAAGAGTAGAGTTTGCTTCCATATTAAAGAACGAATTGGGTTCTATTATGTTAAACAGAAAGGATATGATGCAATATTTTTTTCGGCACCGAGTACCGGTACTATTTATTTACTGAAGTGTAAACTTAACTATAGGAAGTTCTAGGTTCTATGTACACGTGCTTGGGCGCCGGAGCTGATGCAATTTTAGACAGAAATTCGTTTTTATTTATATACCAAGTGGGAAACTAGGTGTTTGAAATTAAAGAATGTTGATGAGACATTTTAAGTTGATGCATTTATCTGCGCCGAGACAGCATCATAATATGACTATGCAAACTCACTTACACATTTTTTAATTTTATTTTGTCGTCCATTGGGCTACTGTAATTAAAATTAATAAAAAAGCGAAATAAAATTCGTTTTAAGTAAAATACCTCCGACTAAACTGTAGTTACTTTTTTTAATAAACTGATCTATCTACCTGAAGACAAAGACACATTTCTGTGCGCGACCTTGAATTTTGACTTTGGGTTTTATCGGTTTTATTTATAAAATTTGTGGTTTGCATCTCTTTATTATAATATACAGAGTCCCTCAAAACCGTGGCATTTTCCTCTACTCTAATTTCTATAATAAGAAATAGAAAAATTCTGCAAAGACAAAAGTTATTAGAAATTGACTTTTCCATAAGCTATAATTCTTACTATTCATACAAGGTGTTTAATTTATGCTGTATAGCAACTTACTCCGTTATTTTAAATGCAACATTTATATGTATATTATTGCATGGCGTCAATTTCCAAAATTTTATGCTGCTGTAATTCTAAATTTATTTACTATTGGAAAAAGTGTTTTAGAACTTTTAGATAAAAATTGCAAAAAAATTGATTCCTCTCAACTATGATAATTTGTATTTATATGATATTCTTGGAAAAACAGTTTTTTCTCCAATGTGGGTAGAAACCTTGGATTCTTCAACTTAACCAAACTCAAGAATATGTCAAAAATAGCTTAACTGTAATTTTGAACCTTGAAAATGGCTTAATGACTGGACTAATAAATATCGTACCGAATTTTGTTTTCATTAAATAAATTTTAAATGAATGGCGCCCTGATGTACATTACAATAGAATTGGGTCAGTCACAAAGTCAATACGTCACTGAAACTATTTCGGGGCAACTGACTGCATTTGAAATGGTGCGAAAGTGAATGCAAGTTCCGCCCACACTATTAGGTAATTAGTAATTAACTAATTTTTTTTTTGGGTCGGTTCTCGGTTCAGTTATATTTTATCCGATATGTGCAATATGGCAAAATCATTATTTTATTCGACAAAATAATAAAAACTACATACTATATAAGAAAGGGCGGCAAATTTCCAAAAATTACAAAATGCGGCCCTGGATTTAATAATAAGATTCGATACCACACAGTTTTAAACGAGTCGGGTTTCTTATGTTAAATAATTCTATTTAAAAGATAAAAGGAAGCATATTTCTTATCAAAGTAACAAGTTAATAATATAAGATTACACAAAAAGAGAATTAAAATTGAATTAGGTCAGATAAAAAGATAACAGAGAACATTGAACGCGGTACTTTTAAATAGCCATACACGCGTAACTAGTGGGCGGTTTAGTGTTTGTAAATTTTGGCAAACGTCAAATTCACGTTTTAATTTCATGCTGCAACAACTAAGCATATAAAATATTTGAAGTAGGCAGTACATGACTTTCTTATACAAACCTAATAGGAGTATAATTTTTTGTATGCGATGGTAAATGAAGTTCTATATTGCAAACTTGGAATTCAAGTGAAAAGTTATAAATTTTTATAGTGTGTTTAATTATATTGTTGTTTTTTATTAAATGGTCTAAATTAATTTCTGCATCGTTCGTGACTTCTTCTTTTTTAATTATTTTTTTAACTCTTGTCAAATTGTATTCTTAGTGAAAATCTGTAAATCCGATGTACAGCTACGAATTTCAAAGTGGACGATCTAAAAAATATATCAGAATTTTTAATTTTTATTCCATTCTTGCAAAAGTTATTTAAATTAATTGCCATTAATCTTAATAATTTTTTTTTATATAAGCGACATTGAGGTAAAAACTCGGAAATCTGGTGCAGAGCTACGAATTTTCAAAGTGGTCCATGATTGATGAAATGTTATAGTTTTTTTACATTCGCGCAAAAATTATTAATTAAAAGTAAGGTTATGGTTTCTGTTATGTTTTATTTCATATTGCCAACATTAATCTGTGTTTTTTTTCAAAAACTGTGGTTTGTGGTTCTATAACGATAACATTTTAAAAACATTCACTGTCTTGCAATCTTGCAAACATACAGAAAATGACAGTATTTTCGAATGGCTGTTTTGAAGATCACAGTTTAGGAATCGCTCTAGTTGGATTTCTGCCCAAAAACATGAATGTAAAGGAGAAATGCCGGTTTTATTCTGAGAAAACCCACAAACTGTTTCTAAGAATTTTTTGCGTATTTTTGAAGCCACGTTTTCAAAAATCGAGATATGAAACCGAGTATGAAACCTTTTAAAAAATGGACTTTTTTATTTTGAAAAAATAGGAATTGTTTATATGAATTATTTCTGTTTTTTTTGGACCTAAAATTGCACTTAAAAAAATTGCATTTTTCGATATAAAAATATAATTTTGGAACCGTTGAATTTTGTTTGCGTTTTTATCAAAGAGACATTTGAATCCCTTCGATAGAAATTTTTATTACTTTGTGTAAGAAAGTAGAAAAATTCTATGTAAATTCACTCAATAATTAGCTACTTTTGTAAAAGGTAAATGGTAAACTTTGCCATACGGTATAATGCGTGTGCGATATCGATATATTTTATATTTTTATTACACTTAGTTATTTTTAATGCAATTTATGTACAAATACGATATTCTGTCCTTGATGTTCCAGATAATAATGAAGGCATTTTGCAATCAACATCCGTAACGTTACGTCGATAAAAACCATTTTGCGATATAAATACGACCATAATTGTTATTAACTTTTCGCATAATTTTTTTTACAAATAATATGAAAAAAATTCAAACAGGTGCTCACTACTTACTTATCACGTGTATCATGAATGAACCGAGCACTACCATCCACCCCCAACCACCATCTGGCGGTGGCGGCGATTCACTTTCCTCTTCATCTTCCCGCTTCTTTGTCGGCCCCACAGACATAATTTAATTTCACTTTTATGACGGATGAACTTACTTCACTAGCACGTGGAACTGGAAATGGCGCGTAAATATGTGCGTGTTCAATGGACGCCGTTGCCTGACTGACATTCCCAACTACTCTCTCAAGTGAATCCAGTGGTGATATCGGAGTACCCCTCCATTCAATCCGGCTAATCTGAAACAAATATATTTGTTATTTTCATGTTTTGTTACATAGTACTTGGTAACTCTCGGGAAAACTTTTTAGTCATGACTTTACTACAGGCTATTCACCCTTATGGCGGTCCAATTTATAAGGGTGCTTATTTGCATGGTTCTAAACTGTTATAAAAGAACGGTATTGGTTAGTACCTGATTCAAGTATAGTAGCTTTCTGCAGGTAGATAACAGGAAATAAACTGTATCTAAACTATTTACTTTTAATATTTTTCCCTCTGTAAACCAACGAGGTTCTTATCATTCCGTTCTATTTTTGGACTATTTGACAGTACGTACATATTATTATTAGACATATGTCGACTATCAAAATTATAAAGTAATTTAGTATTCATAGCTAGCTATCTAGCTAGATCACAATCTAAATTATTATTCATGTCGCTGTATCTAATTCGTCATTTATTCATTGTTGAAAAATCTGTTGTACGTGAAAATTGTGGAAAATTTGATTTCCTATAACTATTTTAGCGTGAAATCGATAAGAAAGGCAATACTTCAAAAAAACTAAGAAAAAACCCAATTTTCACAACTTTATGCCGCTGTAATTCGTAATCTTTTATTATGGGAAAAACTATTTCAGATAAAAGTTGCAGGAAATTTAAATATCTACAACTTTTGTTATAACGTACCGTTGGCGACACGAATAGTTTCCAGAGAAATTGATCAAAATAGCGATTTTTAAATTTTTTTAGCATTATAAATCAGACTTTTTAAATCAAAATTTATTTTAACGACAGTGGTGGAGACAGGCGAAGATCTCATTAAATTACATTTACTTGTCTACTTGACCAACTATCTTCAAGCTGTGCCACAATTGCGCCTTTTTGAGCATCAGTAAGAAAATTTCTAGGCGTTTTACTTCAAATACTTTACATAAAATATTGTGACACAAGTATGACTGCTAATAATGTCACTAAGCAGTTATCGAGCCTATGAACATGATTTAATTTACAATGGACAAAAATGCCTGGAAACTATTCCGTGGTCGCCAACTGTACAGTTAATTTCAAAATTATAATAGAATACACCTAATTTTCTACAAAGATGGCAAGAACATGGACATTTTGATAGAAGAGAACTTATCTAACCTATACATATAAAAAATATGACGTCCAAACTTCAAAAGGGCATCTTACATGTGGAAAAAACTGTAATAAATCGACTTCTTGATTTTTGACGTGTACTCTATAATTTTGAAATTAACTGTAGGTACTTTGACAGAAGAGGCTGTATTTTGAAAAAACTGCCAAAAACATTATTTTCAAAACTTTATGCCGCTGTAATTCTTTACTAACGAAAAAACTGTTTTAAATAAAAGTAGAAAATTTCATTCTCTACTACTTTGCTTACTTACATCTTATTTTCGTGTAAAATCGATAGAAAAATTAGTATTTTGAAAAAACCACAAAAAAAGATTTAATAATATATAAGAGCCGTTTGACACGAGGCTAATTTTAGTACTAAATTTCATACAAGTGATGCGCGCGCAGATTTAGTTGAAAAATTAATAATAAACAATAGGTCTAATTTCAATTTCTTCTGTACAGCATTGTACACTCCTGCACCGAATTTACGCACATTTAGTCAGATTGTATACAAAAAAATAGAACATGCTCTAATTTATTGTAACAAGTTTACTAAATCTGCGCGCGCATAATTAGTATTAAATTTAGTACTAAAATTAGTGTCGTGTCAAACGGTTCTAAGGCAATATTTTAAAAAAACTGCCAAAAATAGCTTTGTTCAAGACGCAAAATAGAAAAGCTCAATTTTCAAAACACCGCTGTAATTCTTGATCTATTTACTATAGAAAATAGCTATTTGTGCAACAAGTAAGGAAAAGTGACATTTTTCCGTGTTAGGCGTGAGATTTTTTATAGAGGCGTAGCCGAGAACAAAATTACGCCGTATACGGAAAAAACACTATGAAAAACACTTTTCCCACAACCCTCTAAGAAAGTACACATATCAATTGAATGATATAGTCCAGTCAAACGAGTCATTTTAACATGCGTTAAATCGGAGTACAATGAGATTTTGGGGGTAGGTAGTGGTTGCCAACAATGCCAACGGAACACTACACCTCGTTTTTCACTCCTAACATTCCTGAAGGGGTGGCCGCCATCTTCAATTTTAAGATTGAGTTCGATTATCTCGGTAAATAGGCATCTCACGTTAAAAATGCGTATTACCAATATTGTTAAGGAACTAATTCCCAACCACTTTTGTTTGAAACTTTTTTTCATATTATTAATATCTACAAAGTTATAAATTTTCAAAAAAGAGCATTTTAAAATCTTAAAATCCAAAAAACCATTTTCACCCGCGATATGCCTTTTTTGGAAATTTATAAGTTTGTAAGTATTTTAATAATATGAAAAAAAGTTTCAAATAAAAGTTGTTGGTAATTAGTTCCTTAACAAAATTGGTAATAGACGTTTTTAACGTGAGATGCATATTTACCAAGATAATCGAACTCAATCTTAAAATTCAAGATGGCGTCCAAACCTTAAGAAATTTTAGGGGTGAAAAACGAGGTGGAGTGTTCACGGATACATATCCGTGGGAGTGTTTCGTTGGCAACCACTACCTACCTTCAAAATCTCATTGATATAACTTGCAAACGGCTGTCATTAGTGTCATTAAATACAAATATTTGAGATTTGTCATAATATACTAAGTGACATGAAAAAAAGAACACCTAGTAGTAATTAGTTTATTTCAATGATTTTTGGCATACATGTTTATTATGGTAAGGTAAGTAAACGATCAAAATATGAAGAAAATGGGACAGTTAGAACCCGAGAAAAATTAATAATGGTTTGGGCCTCCATGGTGTGCTGGACACTCATGAACACGTCTGGGCATACTCCTAATGAGATGATTAATTTCCTCCTGAGGTATCTCATTCCAGGCTACCTGTTCTTCATGACAAAGTGCCCCTAAAAGTTGTGGGGGATGGAGTAAATTTACCAATCTTCTACCCATAATGTTCCAGATGTGGTCAATGGGTGAAAGATCCGGAGATCTTGGTGGATAGGGCAACAAATTGATTTGATTACGCTGAAAGTAGTCCAACGTAACGTTTGCTACATGTGGTCGGGGTTGTCTTGTTGAAAAAGTGGATTGGGAAGGATCTTGAGGTAGGGTATAATATGTGTTTCCACTACTTCCTGAATGTAGCGCTAGGTGGTCATATTGCCTCTGATGAAGACCAAAGGTGACCTAGTGTCATAAGCAATAGCTTCCCACACCATAACTCCAACGGTGCGGTACACATGCTTATCCACAGGAAATTGAGGATCACGCGTTTCACCTCGTCGCCTTCTCACCCTTGCCCGACCATCGTGCGTACCCAAACAGAATCTGGATTCGTCGCTAAAGACTACCGTATTCCATTCCTGCTTCCAAGGCAGCCGTTCTCTACACCACTCCAGTGGGTTATGTCGGTGCTCAGGAGTGAGGAGTAACACAAGTTGAGGACGGTAGGAAAACAGTCCAAAACTTCTTATGCGGCGATGAACGGTTCGCATCCCAATATGCCTTCCATGTTCTGTAAACCATTAGTCCGCAATCGCCCCTGTGAAAGTCAAGCGAGCCCTTAGAACCAAAAGTCTAAGGCGGCGATCTTCGCTTTCTGTGGTTCTTCGGCGAGGTCCTGTACCTCTTGCTCTTCATGTTCGGTCTTCCTGGAGCCATACCCGACAACAATCCACCACGACATTTAGGCTCCTATTCGTCCTAGTGGCAATTTTTCTGAAGGATAAACCGCCCTCTCGTAGACCCAGTATTCGCCCCCTATCAAACTCGCTAAGTTGATAAAAATTTTCACGTCTTCTCGCTCTAAGCATAATGACAGATCATAAAAACTCTTAAATTGTACTGTACGAAAAACAAATGGTACCTGTAGCTAGTACAAAAGTCCATTGTCGCCTCTTGCGTTTTTTAAAGAAAAAACGTTATAACACAAAAACCAATGCATCGATATGACTGAAAAACTGATCGTTTTTTGTCTTAAGCTAAACAAACATGTATACCAAATATTATTGAAATAAACTAATTATTACTAGGTGTTCTTTTTTTCATGTTACTTAGTATATTAATATCTACAAAGTTATAAATTTTCAAAAAAGAGCATCTTAAAATCATAAAATGCAAAAAACCATTTTACCCGCGATATGCCCTATTTTGGAAATTTATAAGTTTGTAAATATTTTAATAATATGAAAAAAAGTTTCAAATAAAAGTTGTTGGTAATTAGTTCCTTAACAAAATTGGTAATAGACGTTTTTAACGTGATAACAAGATAATCGAACTCAATCTTAAAATTCAAGATGGCGGCCAAACCTTAAGAAATTTTAGGGGTGAAAAACGAGGTGGAGTGTTCACGGATACATATCCGTGGGAGTGTTTCGTTGGCAACCACTACCTACCTTCAAAATCTCATTGGACTCCGATTTATACTAGAATGGTTGATATAACTTATTGCAAACGGCTGTCATTAGTGTCATTAAATACAAATATTTGAGTTTTGTCATAATACCATGATAAAAAAAAATATATTTTGGGTTGTGAGAAAAATAGCGAACACAACTCGCAGGAAAGAGCACTAACATATTCGTGTGATTTACACACTCGGTTGTCGCCTCGTGCAGAATACATCACACTCATATGTTATTTGCTACTTTCCATGCTCGTTATGTAATATACTATTTCCTACGTGTTGCACACATGAATTTTTCTACTACCGTTTGGGAAAAATACCTAAAACGGTGTTGTGAAAATTTTGGATTTGAGATTAACAGTTGACGTTAGCAGTTCAATCATTATTACCTGTAAAATCGAAGGAAAAATATGAAATCTCCTTTTCCGAAAAGTTGAACTTTCCTAATTCAAACGAATATCGAAATTTAAGGATTTTTCAAACGGTAGTAAAAAAAAAACTATTTTACATGAAAGTTATAGTAAATCTGATTCTCTGTAACTTTGAACTAATATTTAAGTCCTAAAATCTATAGAAAATGAAATATTCTTATAAAAACAGCTTTTACTTTTTACTACCTTTTAATTTGGCGTTGAAACGTTTTTTTTTGCACGATCCGTCAAATTCGCGTATTTACTGGTTTAATTATAGTAGGTTTTGTTTACAAATTACTGAACGGTAAGTAATTTTATGTACGACTGCATTATAAAGTACTGTTTATGACGTACTTTTGCGTGCATAATATGGCTCTTTATACACTAGTGTATAATGGCACTTTATTTTACTATTTTTGTGAAATATCAATATATCAGCTGTCAGTGTCACAATAAATACTGTCAGAATGAATTTATTTCTGCCATTTATAATTTTTCTAAATAATTAAAAGGTAATTTTCGCAGTCGAACATAAAGCTTTGTATGGAACTCGAATATAATCTGACTTTATTGACTCGTCCTATTTATTAGCCTCGCTCGCAAGCTCGCTCTGCAATAAACCAGACTCGTCAATAAAGTCATAGATTATATACTTGTTGCATAATAGTAGTTTATGCAACAAGTATATAATCTATGACTTTATTGACGAGTCTATTTTATGGCAGAGCGAGCTTGCGAGCGAGGCTAATAAATAGGACGAGTCAATAAAGTCAGATTATATACGAGTTCCATACAAAGCTTTATGTTCAACTGCGAAAATTACCTTTTAATTGTTTAGAAAAATTATAAATGACAGTTATAAATTCATTCTGACAGTATTTATTGTGACATTGACAGCTGATATATTGATATTTTACAATAATAGTAAAATAAAGTGCCATTATACACTAGTGTATAAAGAGCCACTTTACGCACGCAAAAGTACGTCATAAACAGTACTTTATAATGCAGTCGTACATAAACTACTATTACCGATCAGATTCTCGCATTCTGATAGAAGTTATAATAAGAGTTGAAGCTTGTACCTTACTTTGAGAAGTAAAAATCTTTAAAAAATATGTCTTCGACTGTTTTGTCTTTAATATAAAGGATGTTCCAGTAGCTGAAGAATGAAACATGTTTGTGTCAATGGCAATCTAGAGATATTTTAATCAAATTTCGTGTAATAAGGGATGTATGAGGAATCTTTTTTTTTATTTACACCATTTTTTTATATTTTCATACTAAAACTCAAAATTTGTTGTTTTGGATTTATAATCTGCTTTCGTGTTAAAATAACCAGATAACGAGTTAACGAGTTAACGAGCAAAGGAACCATTAACATTTATTGATAAAGATTAAACACCTACATCAATACTAGACAATATAAAAAGTATTTTATTATCTTAAATATAAACTGATGATATTATCAGATAACCACAATGTTGGGAGCTTACAAAAATCTCAAAAAACACATAGGTACTTATGTGAGATAAAAATGACTATCATTGTAATTTAGACATTCAATTACTTATTATCTAATTAAGTATTAAGCAAATATGTAATTAATTTGATACATTCATTGTGTCAAGTTGTATGAAATATAAAAAAATAGTACTCCTAATATTTTCTTTGGAATTATTGTAGATGTTATACAGATTAAGAACTTGTCTATGATAACAACTAAAAGTCCATGAATTTCTCTTAAAGAATATTTTTTTAAATTTAATAATTATAGCGTTTACTTTACCAAAAAATAATCAAATCTAAAAAGCTGTTATTGATAAATTGTGTTAAAATGAATAAAATTAAAATATTTCAACTAAAATTAGAATTTTAACATAAACATTTGTCGATATTATTTCATCTTGGGTACATAAATTGAGAACACTGGGGATTGTTTTAGAAAAGAAGTCAAGGGGAATACCAAGGTCTGCAATGCCCTTAATGAAGAAAGGGTAAGAAATGCAATTAATGCTAGTCCGAAAAAATTTAATGTTAAACATGCTACTATTCTAAATTTGACTGAGCGCAGCACACGAAGAATGTTAAAAATGATGAATTTTCACCCGTATAAGATCGCAATAGTTTAGGAAACAAATGATCAAGATAAGATTAACAGACTTGAATTTTGTCGCCTTATTCATAACAATTATCAAGGTATCGAAAACAATATTTTAATGTGTGATGAGATGACGCTCACTTTTATCTTAACGGTGATGTAAATAATCCAAATTGTCGTTACTGGGCTCAAGAGAATTCCGGCGAAATTCACCAGCGACCTTACATTGCCCCAAAATAACTGTATGGTGTGCAATCTCCTTGTCTAGGATATCTAATTGGACCTTATTTTTTTGAAAAGTATGATCAGACGGTAACGATTACTGCTGCGCGCTACGTTCAAATTCTGCAGATATTCTTTTTACTGAAAATTCAAAAAGAAATAGGATATTACGGGTTTTAACTAACAGCACGGTGCAACAAAGTCATAAGGCAAGAATAAGCATGGACATTTTAAGACAGTTCTTTATAAACATGTTAATTTCCAGAAATGGTTATTATTCCATGGCCAGCAAGATCTCCAGATGTTTCAGCACCAGATTATTTTCTCTGTTGGGGGGGAGGGTTATTTCAAACATAGAGTATTTGTGACTAAATCTAATGGTGCTGAAAACAAATATTAGAAATGAAATCAATGCTATTGGTCGGCACGTTCAAAATGTTATACATACAAAAATTTGCCACACAATTACAAAAGTGCATTAAAGAGAAGAACGTGAATTTGCGACACACCATATTCAGAGCATAAAAAACTTCCATCTTTCTAGTTTAAGAATATATGTACCTTTGTTTTGTTGTTCAAGTCAATAAACTTTTATAGGCTGTTTAAAGTAGGTTGTTCATTTTGCGGAATCCTGTATAAGAACATTAAACCTAAGCAACTTTTTAAATCTAGTTTACCATGTCTGATAAAATGACATTTTCTTAGTTTTTTTAATGTCATGTTTGAGATGCCATATTTGATATTTAGAAATGTCCGATTTAGCTGCATTTTAATAGGTCGTAGTTCACATATATTTATTCTATTTATATCAAATTTTTGGTAAAAAAACAAAATTTGCAAACTGTAGTGTTTAATAGGTCTTGCAAAAAACTTGTTTTTAGGCGATCATTACAAAAACGTTGAATTTATGGCGCCTTTTGCCATTATATAGTTTTACTTTTTTGTACACATCTATCAAATGTTACTTTTTTGTACACATCTCTCAGATGTTACTTTTTTGGGACAGAACTGTCAAAAACTTAAATAAAAACTGACGCTTAATATTAAATTTGACAGGAGATGCTTTGGTATTTAGTTGTCTAAGGTAACTATGTTTTTCAGCAAAAATGTCCAAATAAACATTAATTTTTTGTTTTTTGACCAAATTTTTTAATTTTCTCGTGATGATCGCGTAAAGAACGTTGTGTTCACCTCGGATAAAAAGTGCTTTTTTGGTCTCATCTGAATAGGGACTTTGCATGATTTTCAAAATAAATTTTTTTGAAAAGCTGAGACCAAATTATCACTATCAATATTTTTGAAAAAAATTTTTGGTCAGTTCTTTCCGAGTAAATAAATAAAAAGTATTGTAAAATTTGAAATTTCCACGCATTGCCCGGAAACGCCCGAATCGGCCCAAAAGACTGCTGACGTCACGAATCTAGTTCCACAGTGCAGCACGCCGCATTTTGACTTATTTTGAAAAATGTCAAACGCGTACAAAATATTTAGACATGGCAATGTCAACTAGATTCGTGACGTCACACAGGACTCTCCGATCTCAAAGCGTTTTCGGGCTGCAATAATATATTTGAATTACGGTCAATTTATAATCGTTTTTTTGTGTACAAATATTGAGAAAAAAATTATTTTTGCTGTAGAGTATTATTAATATAGTCGTTTTACATTTCTAACAGAAAAAAACGGGATTTTAAAAAAATGCAACATCCCTATTGCAGCCTCGGCTAACGCCTCGGACGCAAACAACAGATTCGACCAGAAAAGATCACCTTTACGGCCTTGATACACAAATAACTATTTTTTAAATAATCTTCACTTTATTTGAATTTTTTGTAGTAAGAACCCGATAAGAGAAATATTAAACCTAAGTAACTTTTTTCAATACAATTTTCGATCTATTGACATTTATAAGATTTTACGAAATGGCGAATAAAAAATGAAGGTGTTGACTAATATAGATAGTATATTTTTCGTTAAATATTTATACCTACTGAAATTTTCGTATTGCTACAATGTACCTGCAGAAACATAAAATAACGAATATTTTTGCGATGTAAATAGACCAAAATTTCACAACTTTACGTTGTGCCTTTGGCAACCCTGTACGAATTTTTATATCCATTGCCTACCATTTCTAGCACACCATATATATCACATCATTTATACTATACATGAACCCTTTTTGAAAATGAATGCTGCGTATCTGCGTATTGATTTAGAAATTTAGTGGTAAAAATACTTCGAAAAATACAATAGAATTAGGTATAGGTGACCATACATACACACGTGAATTAACGTCACATTTACATTATAGTGACCCAGTTTTCAGTAGTTTATTTTCAGGTTTTATTCCAAATCCAAAGTTGGTTATACTTATTCAAATTGTTTCAACTTTTAAATGCTGAATTATTATTAATTTATTTATTTCTGGGCGTCACAGTTTCCTAAAATATTAACATTTGAAACTTTTCGTCAATAAATATAAATATCTAAGTAGTTTCATTTTGAAAAGTTTCTGTTTGCTTAGATGAACTTTTCCCAGCTTCCATCTTTAGAATATTTACATACTTCATCCAACTTTGTCCCTTAGAATCGGATTTACTCCAATTTATTTTGCACTATACATCAAAACTGCTTGGGACTTTTTATTTATTTCAGATAAATATAATATCCTACAATATAAGCATCGATAAAAAACATTGCTTATACTTATAGCATAGTGATATAATCATATAGTGGAGATAGCAAGTTATTAATAAATATTCTTCATAACTAAGTACACAATTATTTCCGATATTACTATAAAGTGCACCAGAGCATCGATGTATCAACAATTAATTGTATTGTCGTTAACATCATTATATAATTACACAATGACTTCAGATTTGATAAATAGAATTGTACAATAATGTAAAAAAATAAAAAAATAATCATATGATTCTAGAGAAATATTGCATGTTTTTATTATTTATTGTTTTTGCTTCTAGGTTACATATCACAAGCTAAGAATTTCGTCACTAATAATATTGACCTTATAGATAAAGATAACACGAACTAATGTACTAATGATATTGTATAAGCACGTAAGTATACTTGTAATATTAATTAATGTGTAAAGTGCAATTTTTAAATTTCTGCTCAAAAACATTTGCAAAAATTTATTCTAAATTTAGTGATTCTTCCATGCCCTCAAAACATTCGGTCTAAACAAATACGTTTCTAAAAACGAGTAGGTATCAGAAAAATTAATAAAAAATTTAGTGTTTTTTTACAAGTACTAAAATTGCGTCGTGGTATTGGCGATTTATAATATTTAAAAATTTTCATTTTTTTATATCTTCTGGTGAATTTTCTTTGTTACAAAAAACTACAAGAAATCAGCTGTGAGAATAGTAGTGTTTCTTATTTGGAATTACTTCTATTTTTGTTTTGAATATACTTACTATAAATTTTCAAAATTGGAATATTAGAAATTTTTTAATAAAAACTCACCTTTATTTACGACTGGTTATTTTAAAAACATCTATGAGAAATAAACCTTTCTTGAGTTGGATTCGTTGTCCTCCCGCGGCCATTCCTGCTGTTGCAGGAGATTTTTGGTCACTGAATCCTGCTTGAGACATCACTGCAATTTTACACCTTTAAGGCCCTTGATAGAGATGCGCGCAAAAACTTTCTGAACTCAATTAATTCAAGTAAGAAACTCCCACAATTTTTAATAACAATAACTAATTAATTTACATGCTTTTATAACTTATCCTATAGTTGTTTACATATTCCAACTAATTGTATTAAATACTTTTGTGGTTGTTTTACATAGTTTTACGCACACCTTTAAAATTTCAGAATATTTAACATTACGGTATCGCTGTGCGCATCTGTGTTTTCCCTCTTTATCTAAACATCAATTTAAAGCCACAGCTGATTGCCCTCTGTGCTTTTAAATGTTTTTATGCGCACGCGCCTTAAATCCGGCAAATTTAAACAATATAATCCGATAATGGTAATTGAATCGCGCTTGGTAATTTTGTTAGAAAGACAGATGGGGATTTTATTAAGCGGAAAGTGAAAATGACATGTTTATAAATGATACTATGAACCAGCAAATTAAGTAAAACTGTACAAATAAAAAATTGAGTTATACTGTTTTTAAATTGTTATAATTTTGGGACCAATTTTCTAAGATTGTTACCAAATGTACTTTGTTGCAAAGCTCAGTAATAGCTTTATTTTAGAAAATCACGAACTGTTTATATGAATTATTTTAGTTTTTTTCGGAGACCCCATTTGTACTTATCAACAAGCTCCTTTTTTGTGGGTTTTCGTTTTCGAACCACTGGTTGGATTTTCGTCAAAAAACATTGATATCAAAGGTGTATGATGATTTTATTTTGTAAAAATTCACCATCTGTCTATATTATTTTTTCTGGGATTTTCTGAAGTCCAAAAGAGTTCAAAAATCTCTTTTTTGTAAGTGATAATTTTTAAAAAATCACAGTTTTGCAACTGCTCATCAGCCAAATTAATTTAACAAAACTGAGTAATGATTTTTACAATAAAATTATTATTATTAAAATTATTTCTACTCTTTTTGGAGACCCAAATAACACTATTCAAAAACACTCATTGTTTAATAAGTGGAACCACTGGTCGGATTTTTGCTAGATTAACTTTGCTGCGAAGCTAAAGAATTGATTAATTTATAAAAAAATCACAACCTGTTTATTATAAATTCTCTTCAAATTGCACAAAAAACGCATTTTTTGGGGATGCCGTCTTAAAATCAGTTTTGGAACAGCTAGTCGTATTTGCGACAAATTAACTGGATATGAATTTTTTTTTTCGGTAACCAATTTGCACTTTTCAAAAAGCTCGCCTTTTTTTAGATTTCCGTTTTAAAAATCACAGTTTTGGAACTGCTATTTGGATTTTTGCTAAATTGACTTCAAAAGCTAAATAATTGTTTAATTTTAGAAAAATTCACAAACTAAACTGCTGGCCAATTGAAACGTGCCAAGCGAATTTTTAGGTTGATTTTAAAGTCAAATATTTTGAAAAGGAGAAAAGATATCAACATGAGGTTTTCAGGATTCAAGAGATAATTTAATTGCGAAAACAAAAGTGTAACCCGATTTTTTTACTTTGAAGTACGTTACTATCTACAGGGTATGAAAGAAAGTCGTCTTTTTTTTCTCAAACTTTATACCTACCGGAATTCCACAAAAAAATATTTATATTTTTTTTTTAGTCTCTGGTTAATGAGGAAAAAACCAATTTCACAAAATTTTCATATCCCTCTTATTTTATAAAGTACCGAATTTTTTATTAAATTTAATATTGTTGAACAGGTTTTTGCAATAATAATTATGCTGCCATTTTGAAAGCAAATGTCATCATATGATATGTCGATAAAAAGGTAATTTTAAGTAGAATCTAATAGTTACGGAAAAAAATATACAGGGTTGTTTTAAAAATTTTTGAAAGTTAGTAGGTGGCCCTTTCGGTGAAACCGGAAGTGTCATCAGATTGTTTTAAACGTCAAAATGATTATTCCTTTCAACAATCAAACCATGCCAAATTTCAAATTAATACAGTTAAATGTAACAAAATGGTAAGGGTTGTAAAACGATTTCGTAGCCATCCGGTATACACGGATATGAGCAAATTTTTGAAAAAGTGAAAAGCCCGTTTCGAGGGTATAAGTCACTTAAACCAATGGTGAATATAAACTAAGTAAATTCCATTTTATTCCATTAAGAAAATAGCCTCAAAATATGAATTAAAAAAATTTACCAATTAGCGAACGTGTACCGATTTTTGATAAGCCACTGGTTACCAATAAATTAATGAAAGTACAAAAAGTGTACTTTTTATAAGAAAGCCATTCATAAGGTATCATAATCAACTACATTGATTGGTTCTTACAAATCACAATACGGCCGAACGACAAAAAGCAAAGAAAAAATCAAATTTTTAGCAAAAAATCGGTATCTTACAAAATAACAGGGATATCAAAATTTTGAGAAACAGGTTGTTTTCCCATTAAGTAAGGATTAAAAAAATCTACATGTAAAAAATATAAAAAAAAATTTGTGGAATCTCGGTAGTTATAAAATTTGACAAAAAAAAGAAGACTTTCTTTCATTCCCTGTAGATAGTAATGTACTTCAAAGTAAAAAAAACGGGTAACACTATCGTTTTCTCAATTAAATTATCTCTGAAATCCTGAAATCCGTATGTTGATATCTTTTCTATTTTACAAAATATTTGACTTTAAATTCAATCTAAAAATTCGCTTGGTAAGTTTCAATTGGCCAGCAGTTTATTTATGGTATAAATTATTTTAATTTTTCTGGGGGCCCAAATTACACGTTTTATAAAACTCTTTTTTGAAGATTATCGTTTTAAAATGATAGTTTTGGAACCGCTCGTCGTTTTTTCGCCAACTAAACTTTGTTCCAAAGTTGAATAATAGTTTAATTTTATAAAAAAAATCTGAAACTGTGTAGGTAAGTATACGAAATATTTAATTTTTTTTTGGAGAAGGAATTGTTCAAAACGCACGTTTTTTAATGGTTGCCATTTTAAAATTCACATTTTTGAAACCGCTGGTCGGATTTTTTCTAAATTAACTTTGTTGTGAAGCTGAAGAATTGTTTAATTTATAAAAAAATCACGATTGGTTTATATGAATTATTTTAATTTTTATTTGGGGATCAAAATTGTACTTTACATAAAACGCGCTTTTGAAGGGATGTGGTTTTAAAATCACAGTTTTGGAACCCCTGGTCGTATTTTCGCCAAAAAAACTTTGTTGGAAACCTGTAAAATGTTTAGTTTTATAAAAAAATACAACATATAAATAAATGAATTATTTCAATTTTTTTGGAAACCCAAACTGCACTTTTTAAAAAGAGCGATTTTTAGGGATTGTCGTTTTAAAAATAAGTTTCGGAACCGCCGGCCGGATTTTTTCCAAATTAACTTTGTTGCGAAATTGAAGAATTGATTAATTAAAAAAAATCACAATCTGTTATGAATTATTAAAAAAAATTTCATGAACCAATTTTCACTTTTCAACAAGCTCGTTTTGAAAGTTGTCGTTTTAAAAATCACAGTTTTGAAACTGCTATTCGGAGTTTTTATAAGTTGTCATGAATTATTTCTTATTTTTTTTGGAGACTCAAATTGCACTTTCCATTTTATTGTTTAACATCACAGTTTTGGAACGGCTGCTTATATTTTTACGAACTTAACTGTGTTACAATGACGAATAATAATTGTGTCATTTTAGAAAAAATGAAACGAACTGTTTATGTGAATTATTTTAATTTTTATGGACACCCAATATACAGTGACCGGCAGAAAGTGTGCACCAAATGGGAATTTTTTCTACCTTTAGAATTACCAAATTTATTTTTCTGTGGAAAGGTTGTGCATGTCCTTAAACAAAAAGGAGCATAAGCAAAACCAGTAAAAATTATCGTAACGAAGGAGGGATGAAAATTTCAAATTTACTCAAGAATAAAGTACCCTTATTTTGCACCGAAGAGAAAATGTTATTAGGAAAAGCTGTTTTCACTTAGAAGTTATCCCCGAATACCAAATTTGGGCTCTGTAGACAACGATAAACCATTTTTCCTTTTTTTGGACCCACCCCCGTATAACGAATCGCTAGAAGCTATGCAGCACATAAATTCAGTTTTTTGACTATTCTTGGGCAATTAAACACATAATTTACTTAAATTGGTTTAAATGCGCGAAAACAGGGCGGTTACTAAAATAATGCCAAAATAATCTCATTTTTTTGGTGCACACCGTATTTTATTTTATGGATAAGTAAAACAACTTAATGTAAAACATATGCGGGTTTACTTGATATCTTTAGCAATTTATTGCCATTTTTACTTTTTTTAAAAACTTAAATCTATTGGTTCAGGAATTACTTTTATCTGTACCTATCGGTGAGTCAATTTCAGTTTCCTAATCAAATTATTATTATTTTATTTTTTTATTATTATATTATTTATTTTCGCGCATTTAAACCAATTTAAGTAAATTATGTAAGTATTAACCCAAGAACTGTTAAAAAACTGAATTTATGCGCTGCATAGCTTCTAGCGATTTGTTCTACGGGGGCGCGCCAAAGAAAGTAAAATCGTTTATTTTTTGTCTACAAAGTCCAAATTTGATATTCGGAGATAACTTTTAAGTACAAACAACTTTTCCTAATATTTTTTTTTCTATGGTGCAAAATAAGGGTACTTTATTCTTGAGTGAATTTCAAATTTTCACCCCTTCCTCGTATACGATGTAATTTTTACTGATTTTGTTTAGGCTCTTTTTTGTTTTATTCTTGTCTACAGAGTTCAAATTTGATATTCGGACATAACTTTTAAGTACAAACAACTTTTCCTGATAATTTTTTTTCTACGGTGCAAAATAAGGGTACTTTATTCTTGATTGAATTTTAAATTTTCACCCCTCCCTCGTATACTATGCAATTTTTACTGATTTTGTTTAGGTTATTTTTTGCTTAAGGTCATGCAGAACCTTTCCACAATAAAATAAATTTGGTAATTGTAAAGATAGAAAAATTTCCCATTTGGTGCACACTTTCTGTCGGTCACTGTATAGTTTTAAAAAGTACGTTTCATAAGAATTATCGTTTTAAAATTCAATTTTGGAAACCTTGGTCGGATTTTCATGAATTTTTTTTATTTATTTGAGAGAAGAATGAAAAATTTTACGAACCGTCTAGGTATATGATTCTTTCTGCGTTTTTATGGAGTCCCAAGGTACACCGTTTAATAACAGCATTACTTTTAAAAAGTCACAATTTTGGAACGGGTGCTAAGGTTTCTGCCACAGTAACTTTGTTGCAAAGTTGACTAATGGTTTTATTTTATAGAAAATCACTTACTGTTTATAATAATTATTTCTCCTTTTTTTGAATTTCCACATTTCAATTTTCAAAAATCGCGTTCTCTGTGGCTTTACAGTTTTAAAATTCACAGTTTTGTAACCTCTTCTGAAATTTTGCCAAATTAACTTTGTTGTAAAGTTTAATAATTGTTTAATTTTAGATATGCTCGAACTGTTTATATGAGTTATTTTAGTTCTTTTTTTGTAAACCCAAATTACAATTTTCAAAAAGAATGTTTTTTGAGAGTGTTTTTTTAAAATCACAGTTTTACAAGCGCTTTCGGATTTTCGTCAAAAAACATTCATGTTAAAGGTGATGACGATGTTATTTTCAAAAAATTCACAAACAAGATGTTGTTTGTATTTTTCTGATGATCGAAATGGTGCTTTTCAAAAATTGCATTTCGGACCGCCCTCTAGTTTAAGGGATGCTACTAGTAAACCATTTGACGATAAATTCCTGCCGTATCCATAAGCTTGTGGCGCCACCTAAATGCAATGAAAATACACGAAAAGCTCGCACAGAACTGCGCGGGCTTTGAAAGCTCAAAATATCAGTTTTCAGACACATCAGTCGAGCACGCGACATCATACCGTTACTATGGGTTACCATCGTTTACTTACCTTGTTGTTCGCGACTGCAAGTTTAATAAGCCTTGCTTCAACACGAGCGGTATGTATATTCATATAATTGTCGTTTCATTTGTATAATGAAGGAGCTTTTATTATGATTGTACATTGAGAAACTTTTAACATTTTCATTTCGATGCTTGAATAAGTTATTAGCAATTTATAGTTTGCCCTTCCTTGTAAATTATTCAGTTGTCACGCGAATTGTATAAGCGATTCTATGGAAATGTTACAAATGCAATTTTAATAAATCATTTAAATAAAATATGTACTATGATTCTTGGAGACAAAAATTAAAGTAATTTAATAATTTAAAACACGCAAAAAAAACTATATAATTCGCAAATACATCATATACCTAAATTGGAAAAATTACAAAGTTCTACTTAGTTATTATTGAGTTTATGTATTACCCTTACCTAAAGCTATTTATGTTATATTAATCAACTAAATCAATAAGTAGGTAATAATTACTAAAATATACCACTTTATAAACATCATTGTTATTGTTGAAAAGTAAATCAATAATGCATAAATTTACCAATGTAGCAAACAAGTTCATTCACAGACCACAACGTATCGTGAACATTAATTTTCAAATTACTTTTATTTCTTAAAAAGGTATTATGAACTTCATGGGATAGTGAATATTTTGAAATGAATGAATACTTTGAATCTATTTATTATATTATTAATCGAGTACTTGTAACGGGTGTTCATTTAAAAAAATTTGACGCCTTTTTTAAATGAACAACCGTTTCTTGCAAGGATTTTTAAAACTCGCAGATATCAACAAATACATGTAATTTTTTTTCGATCGTGTTGCCATACGATTTCAAAAATATCCATAAAAATTTTCAAACACATTTTAACTAAACTAACACTTAGAATGTGACTTATTTTTAAAGCAGAAACGCGTAAAAATGTCACTGTCTAAGTGTTATTTTAGTTTGTTTTAAAATTGCAACAAATTTTTATTGGGTTTTTCAAACAAGATGATGTTAAAGTTTTCCCTTGTAGTAGTAATTTTCTAAACTTATAACTAGATGCTGGAATTAAATAAATTATCACAACAAATTATTAATATATATCCGTTTCTAGTGAGTTGATTGCATTTTTGAAAAGTTTGACGATTTTTTTATTTTTTTTGTAGTTTTCTAGCCTCACACACACAAGGAATTTTTTGTGAAACTTTTACGGTATTTAAGGTTTAATTTTTTTTTTCAAAAAATCGTTACAATTCGAGATTGGAGCATCGTGTAAGGTCGTTAAAAGTTCCGTTGGAATCAGCAGAATCTTTATTTATGAGGAAAAGATTGGATTCATGCATCCTAGCTGGTGGTGGTCATTTTCAGCAGTTCTTATAGATTAAGAAGCTTGACATGTAATATTTAGACACGGTAAAAAAATGTTGTTTTTGTCGAAAAACTTTTATCGCCCTGTATTTTCAAAACAAGGCGGCTTTTCGAAAATTATCAAAAAACAAAATATTCTTTAAATAACCCAAGGAATCACCCCTTGAATTTTTGCCATATTATAGTGGAACAAAAATAAAGAATAACTTTTTTCGAAAATCCAACCATATTAGTTATTTGTGTATCAAGGCCGTAAAGGTGATCTTTTTGGTCGAATCTGTTGTTTGCGTCCGAGGCGTTAGCCGAGGCTGCAATTCAGATGAGACCAAAAAAGCACTTTTGGCCGAGGTGCACACAACGTTTTTAGACGATCATCATGAAAGAATTCAAAAATTTGGTCACAAAAAACAAATTTTTGGACATTTTGTTGAAAAACATAGTTACCTTAAACAACTAAAATCCAAAACATCTCCTGTCAAATTTAATATTAAGCGTCACTTTTTATTTTAAGTCTGACAGTTCTGTCCCAAAAAAGTAACATGTGACAGATGTGTACAAAAAAGTAAAACTTTATGGCATCAAAAGGCGCCATAAAATCAACGTTTTTGTAATGATCACCTAAAAAAGATTTTTTTTGATAAATTAAAAAAAAAATTGTCATCGTCTTGAAAAGAATAACTCCTATCAATAAAAGTATGTTATAAGGCGAACAAAAATTAAGAATACCACTTTTTTCTAAAACCCGACCATAATCGATTTTTTTCCTTTTTTCATAAATTTTGAAATCTACATTTTCTTGAAAGCGATGGTCCCAATCAAAAAAGTTAGTTAGGTTAAATCTTCATATACAATGCTCTCCCTCGTATACTTCAAACGTTCGGGATACCCTTTGCACTACATGATATTTCAAAAAAATGAAAATGTGATTAAATTAGTTCAAATATTTTTTCTTAAGAGTAAAAACATTTTTTACAATTAATGTGGAGATAATGTATTTCAAAAACAAAATTGTTAATTAAACATATTTTGGGCCTATATTTGTGCTACGAGAGGTTGCAGTACGAGAGGGACCAGTGTATACAAGGTCAATGAAAAATGAAGAGGAACTTTTATTTAGATTAAATATGTACCTACTTATATGTATATACAAGGCAAACAAAAAAAGAAGTAATTCTGTTTCGAAAATCCAGCCATAACAACATTTTTGGGGAAATTTCGTTTTTAAGTATAAAATTGACATTGTCTTAAAAACTATAGCTCCAATCAAAAGAGTTAGTTAGGTTCAATCTTCATATACAGGGATATTCACCGAAACCGTTGGTTAGACGTTTTAAAAGATGTAGTTAATATTTTTTTCTGAAAATTGGGTTATAGCCTAATTAGCATATGATCTCTTTATTTAAAATATTTTCAAGTTTCTACGACTTCCGGTTATACCGGAAGTAGACCCTAACTTCGTTTTTTTAAATGGAACACCCTATATATTACTACATTTTTAAATTCTACATGCAATTATAATAACATTTTGTTAAAACAATTTTTCTCTAAAGCATTTCGTTTAATAATTACAGGATGATTTTTTAAAAAATGTCCAAAAATGGGCTAACTTTCAAATTTTATTTTCTAGCCTTCTAATGTTGAAATTGAAATGCGGTTTTGGCAAGATGTTAACAAAAGTGTACTACTTGTAATTTCTTCGTTGCAACAGCTCAATGTTCTACAGGGGGTTTATAATTTAGGTGCCATTCAGAAAAATATTATAACGGCATAACTCATTTTTTTCAAATGGAACACCCTGTATATCGGTACAAATTTGGATTATTCATTCAATTTAAAGGTAATTTTGTTATATAAACTTTATACCCAACTCTCGCCGTTTTCGTGAAATATCAATTTTTATAGTACTTACACATAGTATAATGATTAACAAGAGAAGTTCTTTTAAATTATTTTTTTATTAATGATTAATGTAACGATATTATTGGCAAAGCTTAAAAAACTAAATAAAAATTAATTTCGGATACCTCTTAAAGAACCAAATTTTTAAGGATTCAATGTTTCAATAAAACTGACTAGGTACATTCTAACAATGTCACTAAAACTAGTAAAACGTAACAGAAATAATCCTCAACTAATTTAAATGTTCAATATGCTGGCCATTTAACTCCAAACATTTCAAAATTCTTTTGTGAACACAATCAGTAGTTGATTTTTTAATTTCATTAGGGTTAAGACTTGCAAAGGCTTCATTTATTCTTTCCAACAGATCTTCTCTAGTGTTTACAGGAGTAGCATATATTTTGTTTTTGATGTGGCCCCATAAATAGAAATCCAGCGGTGTCAGGTCAGGTGACCTTGCAGGCCATCTAAAAGGACCCCATCGTCCAATCCAACGATCCTCAAACATTTGATTTAGCTGTTGATCTACCTCGTGACTACAATGAGCTGGAGCTCCATCCATCTGATACCAACAATCTCTTAATAAATTTAATGGCAAGTCATCTAAAAATGCCGTCACAACGTTTCTCAAAATTTGAAGATATTTTTGAGAAGTCAAATTTTCTTCGTACACATAGAAACTAACACGATTATCCATAATAATACAAAATACAATCACGCTACATTTTTGTTGAAAATTTCGTTGCCTAATAAAATATGGATTCTCTCTTGCCCAATAATGTAAATTTCTTCTATTTAAAATTCCTTCTTTGGAAAATTTAGATTCATCAGTCCAAATTATTTTTTTTAAATGGTGAGGATCTTTTTCCAGTCGTGTTAATAACATTTCACAGAAATTAATTCTCCGAACTGCGTCACCTTCATGAAGTGGTTGAACTGTTTTTAAAGAATAATTGTGCATCTTGTGTTTTTTTTAAATTCTCTGAATTGTACTCCAAGAAATTTCCAGATCTGCCGATGCACTTCCGATGGATCGATGAGGATTTTCGAGAAAATATGTTAGAACATTCAACTCATTTTCTTCATTACTTGTCATTGGATTTATACGATCAATTTTACTTTTCACACTTCCATATTTTAAAAAGTTTGACTTTAGCCTTCTAAATAGCATTTCGTTCATTGGGCGTAAATGGGGATATCTGTCATTAAACGTTCTACATGTTCTTGTAATAATTTTGTTGCACTCACCGTGAATACAAAATAAATTAAAAATATCACTTGACGAATATTGGTTATTGTTATCCATAGTTTTTATTTATTCAATGTAGCGACGAATTTTAAAGTGACAGGTTCATAAACAATTGTTTAAGATGCTTTACTGACAACATCGATTGCTTGATCCAATAATCGAATTGTTTGGCATAATTTTCAATATTACCAAGAAAAAAACGAAATTTCTCAAAAACGGCGAGAGTTGGGTATAAAGTTTATTTAACAAAATTACCTTTAAATTGAATGAATAATCCAAATTTGTACCGATATACAGGGTGTGGTGTTCCTTTTGAAAAAAATTAGTTATGCCGTTTTGATATTTTTCTGAATGGCACCTAAATTATAAACCCCCTGTAGAATATTGAGCTGTTGCAACGAAGAAATTACAAGTAGTACACTTTTGTTAACATCTTGCCAAAACCGCATTTCAATTTGAACATTAGAAGGCTAGAAAATAAAATTTGAAAGTTAGCCCATTTTTGGACATTTTTTAAAAAATCATCCTGTAATTATTAAACGAAATGCTTTAGAGAAAAATTGTTTTAACAAAATGTTATTATAATTGCATGTAGAATTTAAAAATGTAGTAATATACAGGGTGATTCAATATTCGATGTAGATATTTTAAGGACGTATTGTTGGGATCAAAATAAGACTTTTTTTTCAAATAAACATGTGTCCTGAAATGCACCCCATCCGAGCTACAACCACCGTAAGTTGCGTAAAAAAAAACGATTATTTAAAATTGTGACTACAATAACGGATGAAATCTTCTGAAAATTGGCATGCCCCCTTTTTTTAGCCACTCTATTTATTTTTTGCTTCAAAAATTATGTAAACCCACTTTTGGGGGAGTTTGGAGGGAAGTCCACACTTGTATGTAGCACGGAGGGGGTGCATTTTAGGACACATGTTTATTTGAAAAGAAAGTCTTATTTTGATCCCAACAATACGTTCTTAAAATATCTACATCGAATTTTGAATCACCCTGTATAGGGTGTTCCATTTAAAAAAACGAAGTTAGGGTCTACTTCCGGTATAACCGGAAGTCGTAGAAACTTGAAAATATTTTAAATAAAGAGATCATATGCTATTTAGGCTATAACCCAATTTTCAGAAAAAAATATTAACTACATCTTTTAAAACGTCTAACCAACGGTTTCGGTGAATATCCCTGTATACAGTGTGTCCCCAGATCGACGCAACCATAGGTGGGATCACGTCCCGCTTGGTTAGAAAGTAATTTTTGCCATATTTTCATTTTTTTTAAATCAAGTGTGCCTTGACAATTAAGCAAAAACTATTTTAGTTTCAGATAAAGTGCCTTTTTTGTGGGAGATACGTCAAAATGTTATTAAGAAAAGTTATTTAGAATGAAAAGTTACAGTCCCATGCCAGTTTTCAGCAAAATCTGATTATTTTTATTTGTAAACAAAAATTTTGCTAATTTATTAATAATTAGATAATAAAAACGTGATTTGATTGTTTTTTAACTTTGTAGAAATGTTTAACTTGTTTCTTTTTACAAGTTTTCTTAATAACTTTTTGATGTAAAATTTTCTGATAAAATGTGAACGTTAAATTAGCAAAATTTTTGTTTTAAAATAGAAATATCAGATTTTGCTGTAAATTGGCATAAGGCTATAATTTTTCATTCTAAACAACTTTTCTTAATAACATTTTGACGTATCTCCCACAAAAAAACACTTTACCTGAAACGAAAATAGTTTTTGGTTAATTGTCAAGGCACACATGATTTCAAAAAAATGAAAATTTGTCAAAAATATCTTTCGAACCAAACGGGGCGAGATCCCAGAAAGACAAAATTCTGCTCAAAAATTTTTGGTCATTTAAACCTATTTAAACCACTGTTATGTACAAGGTGAATAAAAAAATTAAGTATAAATTTTTTTCGAAAACGGAGCAATAATCTATATTTTGAGGTAGGTAAAAACTTTTCAAAAATTTTAAAATTGACACCTTAAAATTAATTTCTTTAGGTTTAATGCACGTCAATAAAAAATGAAGAATACCTACATTTTTTTTTCGAGATCGAGCCATATCTAATAGATTTTTTTCAAAAATTTTAAAATTAACAGCTATTCCACTCAAAAAAGTCAATTATATAATTTTCTCACTGACGATACAACCGAGTTATAACTGAAAAACCAGTTTTGATAGAGCAACTTAGATATTTCTTTCAATAAATTAACGAAAATTGTTAATATTTTATGTAAAAACCGAAATATTTTAAATGTTATAATTTTAAATCAATTTATTAATAGCATCAGTTTATTTAATACTTAGGTACTATGTATTTATGCCAAAGGGTTTACTCGGGAAACTAATAAAAAAGACTACTCTGTATAATATTCTAGATTCTGGTCATTGTGGTATTGATTAAATTCCTTGTCTTTTCATCGCTTCAAACTGCATTCAATTCAATCAGTATCGCCAATTAAATTCTTTAAAATGAAAACTTTTATTTGCACAATTTATTCCACCAAAATATTTTACATCATCAATAAACATCTATTACGGGACAAAACAAATCAAATAACGCAAATAAATGAAACGTCTTATCCTCGCCAAAGTAGCTGAACTAAAATAATTACTTGGCATTCCCTTCGGTCGTTTAGTCGTAATTAAACGCATATTTTAAATTTTTTTGCAAGTTTGTAAAGAACCAACTCATAATGGAGTCAGTAAATCCATTATATTTTATATTAGTCAAGTCTAGAAGGGGCGTGGAACGAGTACAAGAAAAGGAAAAACTTCTGTGCAAAACGGATAATGAATGGAACATTGTTGAGAATGGGGACGTAATTTATTGTTCAATCTTTAGTTTGGAATGTCTGAAATTATGGAGCATTTATTATTTTTCTCAACGAGAACATTGCATTGTCCACGAGATAAATTAATTTCAAATTGTTCCTTATGAATCAAGGCAGGTATGAGAACCAGATTTCCATTTATTTTGTAACGCTACTGAATCTTAACTGGAAATAATCAAAAACTAAAATTGTGCAGTATTAATAAATTATTTTTTTGAAGTTGTTTTTATTGGGGGTTTGTATTCTATACTTTTTTTTAACAAACACTTATTTGAGACTTTGGGTCTTTAAAACTGTCATAAAATTTCGAAATATAGGGAAATCTCCTTGGGGTTTGTTTTAGTACAAAAAAAAAAGTTTGTTCCACAAGAAAATTCAAAAAGATTGAAAATCTATAGGAAATTTCCATTTTTGAAGTCACTTCAAAATTTCTGTAATTTGAGACTTAGGGTTTATACAATTGCAAAAAATTAACAGATTAGTTTACATAGAAATAAGTTAATTCTATTAGAAAATCCTAGAAAATTTCGGATTTGATTGTATAATATAAACTCAATTCAAAATTTATCTAATTTTACAATTTGGGTCCTTAAAATTGACAAATTTCCTTGCAGTTTATTCTGTTACAAAGAAATAAATTCATTGTACTAGAAAATTCGAGCCTAATGAAAATCCGTTGCAAATTCCGAAACTGAAACAATGAAATTCTAAGCAAAATTTGGGATTTTGGTGCCGTTTACAAACTCACTACAAAATTAGTTCAATTTTGGACTTTAAAGTTGTCATTAACTATCGACAAATTTACAGATTTTCTTGCATTGTTTTGTTTATAAATAAATATTTATTATTATAATGAAAATCCGTTCAAAATTCCGGATTTTATTGGCTAACTACACTTTGTCTAATTTTAGAACTGTTTAAAATTGATCTAGTTTTCGACTTTAGATCTATAAAACTATTATAAAATTTCTAAAAATTAACAGATTTCCTTGCGGTTTGTTTTATTACAAATAAAAAATATTATTCTAGTAGACAATTCACTCAGGAGAAATGAAAAAAGAATGAAAATCCGTTAAAAATTTTGGATTTTACTAGCTGTAACATAAACTATCTATAAAATTGTCTAATATTAGACTTTCTCTACTCTCATACTTTAATTGATTTTTTAGACATTTACTACATGTGCTTTAATGAGATTCATTATGATACAGATTTTTCATTATGATACAAGTTTATAACCAATAGAAATTCAATATCACAGCAATATTCCGTCAATATCAATTTTTGAACATCTGACAGATCTAGAATTTAAAAATTGACAGTGCATTACGATTTTCTGACATTTCTGAGTTAATGATAAAGTTGCCATAATATTTATTTTCTTATTTTTCATTATTTTGACTAGTCGTAGAAAAAATAGTGCATGCAACTGTCAACTCACATTTAATGACTATTAAGACACTCGTATTCATTACGATACGTAATTCTCATACTCGTGTCTTAATAGCTATCATTAAATGCTCATTGCATAATGTACTATTAGGTCCTGAAAATTGACAGATTACCTGGTGATTTATTTTGTTACAAAGAAAAACTTTTTCGATACAAGTGACCATTTTCGATGTATTGGCGTTTATAATTGTTTTATTTTTCTGTGCTATACAGGGTGATCAGTAATTGGCGCACTCGGAGCATACTGTGATAAACTTTACGTTTTAAGAATGGCCAATTTTTTTACCGCAGTGGTGTAAGTCCTTTCTTTACAAAGATATGACAATTTTTGCGTAAATAAAAGTGGCAACACTGCATTGAACATGTGAATAGGTTCGACGAGAAAAAAAAAAGAGAAACGTTCAATATTTTATAATGCGAGAACTTGTCAAACTAATTTAGTACTGTCAATTTTATTAAAGAACAGAAACAACAATTGAAATTCATTAGTAATATTTTCATGGCAATAGAAGGTATTTTAGTTTATCCCAAGGCGAGCTTGAGAGGTTGCCAAACTTCAAATTTCTCTCAAATTTAGGTATTTTATTAAATTTTAACATTTTCAATTTGTTTGTATTAGAGGTTTTGTGAAAAAAATTTAACAAATCATATTGCATTTTATCCAGAGATTATAAGGAGCATGAATTATTCATTCATTTTTGTCTTGGTTATGAAAATAATTAACTTGTAACTTGGATGAGGGAAATTCTATAACTCGGAAACTATAACTAACCATCGGATTTAATTTTTCTTTGCAGATTATCCTTAGTTTTAATGTGCTCTATAATGACCTGTATTCGGAGTGCGCCAATTACTGATCCCCCTGTATATTTTCTTCTCAAAAATAATTTCAGTTTCGACAATTGGCTAGTTACTTTTAAATTATTTTATCAATGTAAGTATCGGTCTGTCATTTTTAATAGGAGGGACAGTATATGTAAACTGCATAACCAATTGCTAGCGAAACAAACCCCCAATAACACACTTTCAACATTCAACATTCAACAAACACACATTATTAGAGCTAATACAGTTAAGTGCATACCTTCGTTTTAAGAGATGCATTTTTATTTTCCTGATAAACTCACTCAACCGCGATCTAGTTGCATGGGTATTGATTGCATCAAGAGAGGCTATCAATAAAGTGGTTCTAAGGAACCGTTAAAGCACAAACAGGGTGAATTTGATAAGTGGCCACGGCGGGGCAGATCTCCATTGGGACCGCCAAGGTTCTTTCTCACTTTCGAGTCAAAACGAATTCCATGAAATTGGTGAAATGCTCATTCTGTCTCTCGTTTTGTTCTTCTTGCGCCAACTGCCATTCATGTCAAGATTTATTATGTTTACGTTGCAAGCAAAGCTCGGCAATACTGATATATTTACTGGAGGGCTTATACCTCAGGTGAGTTACTGTGTCACACATCTGCGGGATTATGATTAGGTATGCGTACTTATGGTTTTGAAACAAGATTTTGGAAGTCACTACTTGCAAAAAAATGTGTAAACTAAATACTATATTTGAATAACCTACGCCTTACTGTTATTTTTAAAGAAGACGTTCGAGAATTCATTTCGTCTGCCGTATGTTCACCTTTGAAGTCACAAAGAAACACTGAAATCAGCAGGTAAAAACGTCTTAATTTTTTGTTCAATGAAGCGAATATCCAGCTTTGAAATAACGCAAATTCACCAATAAACAACCAATAAAATTATAACGTTTTAAAAACAGTATGACACATTTTTTATTTGTACCATTTTCTATCAGTTTTCTGGTTTAATACGCCACAATTTTAAAACAGCTAAGCGGATTATAATCAAATTTATATTTTTATACAGGTATAGACAAAAGGATTATATTAAAAAAATTACACTCGTCTAAAGTTTTCCAAAAAAAATTAATCAATCAAACTCTCCCAGCAAAATTATACAGTAAATGTTTTAAAATGTTATTGTTACAGAACCACTGGTCGGTTTTTGAGAAAAAGAAATCATATTAACCTCACATTTAAGTTAGATCCAATTGTCTGAAATTTTCAAGCGAAACTGCTTCAAAAATCGATTTAGAAAAGTGTAAATTTGGAACCTCTTTATAGATTTTGGGAAAATTTGCCGTTTCATATAGCCAAATGCTGACATTATTAAGAAAAATCAGTAATCAGTAACATTATGAAAGATACTTAATTCAAATAATGTTTTTGCAAATAGCAAAAACTAAAAGTTTTCATCAACCACGGTTCCCTTTCACTCTTCACCAGATTTCCAAGTTTTCACTTAGAATACAATTTTGTAAACCTCAGCGTCGTTTTTATTAAGAAGAGAGTCATCCAATATTAGGGCAGTTGGTTTAGATAATTTTTGAGATAACGAAAGAAAAACTAAAATTTCTGACCAATTTTCGGTCGTCTTTAGAAACTTATAAAACATCATTGAAATTTTGAATTTTTACTCAGATTGAAAATAGATATTTATGTAAGAAGTATATAATCTATGACTTTATTGACGAGTCTGTTTTATAGCTGAGCGAGCTTACGAGCGAAGCTAATAAATAAAACGGGTCAATAAAGTCAGATTATATACGAGTTCTATACAAAGCTTCAACTGTTAAAATTACCTTTTAATTATCTAGTAAAATTATAAATTTAATGACAGAGTAATAAATTTATTATGACAGTATTTATTTTGGCACTGAGAGCAGATATATAGATAATTTATAGTTACAGTAAAATAAAGTAACTTTATACACTAGTGTATAAAGAGCTACTTTTTTTTTTATAGACCCCTGTAATCCGGGTGGCCGATGGGACACGCCCCATCGGGTTTAGACCCGATGACATAGACATAGTTTATTGTGGTTGTACAAATAAAATAATTTTAATGTTTTATAATAATACATTACATATTATAAATAAAAAAATATTATATTTATTCACCCTGTTGTATTTGTGTGTATAATAGTAGTTTATGCAACAAGTATATAATCTATGACTTTATTGACGAGTCTGGTTTATGGCAGAGCGAGCTTGCGAGCGAGGCTAATAAATAGGACGAGTCAATAAAGTCAGATTATATACGAGTTCTATACAAAGCTTCAACTGTTAAAATTACCTTTTAATTATCTAGTAAAATTATAAATTTAATGACAGAGTAATAAATTTATTATGACAGTATTTATTTTGGCACTGAGAGCAGATATATAGATAATTTATAGTTACAGTAAAATAAAGTAACTTTATACACTAGTGTATAAAGAGCTACTTTATGACCGCAAAACTATATCTTAAACAGTACTTTATGATTCAGTCGTACATAAACATACTTATAGATTCATAGTTTTTTATTGTAATTCCGAGTTTGGAATAGAGTTAATTTCAGTGGCGGATCCAAAAAATTCTCAAAGTGGGGGCCATTTAAAAACCTACTTCGCAAAAAAACTACATCAGTGGCGGTTCGTGGTGTAATGTAGCGGGTGTTCTGCAAAAGTCAACCAGCCCTCCAGAGGCGAAAATTTTTTTAGGTTCAAGGCCATGTGATTTACAGGCATTTCAGACTTAAAGTAAACAAATCACCGGTTTATTTTTTGCACATTTACATCCAACATAATTAAAAGTTATCGAACAAAAATTTATTTAAATTGATTAGAAAGTTTTTCGATTAATCAAAAATATGAAGGTCAAGAATTTTTGGCCACAATAATTTATAACAATAACGTCAACAGTAAAGTATAAACTTATTTTTTATATATTATTGCATCCACAAATCCACTTATTTCTGCTATAAATGTCTAGAAAATTGCATATGGATCCGCCACTGGTTCATTTATCATCACATACAATAAATTCTATAAAAAAATTATAAGTTAGGTTAAGCTTTTATAAGAAAGTCATGTAGGTACTACATCAGATATTTCAGTTCTGATTACCACTACCATAGTTTTCCACGAGATGAACCAATATTTTATGAGCAATATGTACCATTTAATAAAACATAAATTACAAATTAGAGACAAAGGCAATTAATCGTGAAGATGCTGAAAGCATATATATCTACTACACTCTGAGTTCGAGAAATACCCTTCAGCATTTGGCAATTACCAATAAAATCAGATCTGATAAATGCATTATCTGTTTTTTTATGGGAGTGGAAAATTGATGTACTCGTATAAGCCCTTATAAAAGCAATATATTTTTACAACAGCATTCAAAAGATCGATTTAGAATATTTGTAAAATATATAAATTTTACCATTTATTGTTCCAGCAATGAATAATAAACAGTGCTCAATGCGAATCAATACTACAGATATGCTTAATTTTTTATATTATTAAATGAATAACGTGTTTTTACTGGCGTTTGGTGTCTTTAGTTTTAGCTTTTTTACATACCAAATTTATTTGAAAACCAGAGTTTTGCAAGTGATTATTAGTTATTATGTGGCGTTGAAGTCATTTTGTATGTAGACGTTTCGCTTGCTTCTTCAGAACAAGTTTTATAAATTTCCTTATTCTTGTTTTTTATATTTATACTGATACCTCAAAACTTCTTCTCTGTACTGAAACTAAATGTTATCTAAGTTTTCGGAAAAAAAATAATAACTATTTTGTTAAATCACAGAATAATGGATTTTACTAAAGTAAATATTACATCGCCAAGTGAATTGTTTTGCTTTAATTTGCAATTAATTATTATAGCTTGAAGAGTAGTGTAGTGTTTATAAGTAGGTTATCGTATTCTTTCACCGCTATTCCAAGGAGTGTACTCGACCTGCTACATCCCAATTATCCTTCCACTTCACCCACAAAATTTCAACGCGCTTCTGTTTATAACAACTAAATCCTTTCATCGTCAAAAATATCCACTGACAGCTTTATAGAAAAAGTAAAAACATTGAGAAACAAATTTGTTGTTTCGTGTTTTAAATTCAGTACTTTTGCGATTATACGATAATAAAATGGAATAATTAATAATGTTTTTAATAAAATATAAAATGTCCGTTTTGTGTAGGAAGAAAATGAAAAATAATGGATTAATTATTATTATCAGGTCGGTACATTAAATTTCCCTTTGGTATATTCGTAATTACTTTTTAATTAAATTGAGGTTAATTATGGAAATACATTTTATGACGTCTATTTTTAACGTTAGTATGAGAAAAATATAATTTAATTAAATTGCAATATTTAATGAAAATAAACGAAATTTAATATACTTAAAAATTAATTTAAAACTAATTACTCTTTATATAACACGTAATTTTATATATAAATATTTTATTATTGTTTAATGTATTTTGCTAAAGTATGCTAGGTTTATTTTAAACAGGCATGTGTGTCACGGTATTTCTGTAGTTCGTCCTTTATAAGAGGGGGAGAGATGAAGAAATAGTGTTACAGAATTAATACTTATAGGGAATGATTAATGAAAATAATGTTGAATTAAATTCTCTAGTTATAATATAACGTACTATTACTAGAAATATGCAAGAGATCCTTTTGTAAATATGTATTTACACTTTATCACACCAGAAATTGTAACTGATTTTTGGTGAAAGGATTCCTTCAATAAAAAATACTATAAAGAATGAGGGTTGCAATAAATGCGTTACAGTGAGCACGTATTTTAATCAGGCACCATCTGATCTTCTACATGCCATCCGGTTGCCATTCTGGTCCGTCCATTCGCTTTATTTTGGGGTTTATAGAACTTTGTGTGATTAATATTATTTATTTCGGTAAAATGAAACCTTTATAATCAAATTAAATATGTTGTTGATTTTAATATTTTTTAGATCTTTGCTAGAAATCATATCATAATAAAGTTGGGATATCGATGTGTAACTTCTTGATTTTATTGTTATAAATAGCTGATGTAGCTTTTTTATACATACAATGAAAAAATGTATTGCAAACTCAGAAATCAAGTGAAATAATATAAATTATTAAAGTATGTTTAATTATATTTTTGTCTTTTTACGAAACGGTCAGGAATATTCTAAATTAATTTCTGCACCGTTCATAATTTCTTCTTGAAATTTGTATTTTTAGCTATATTATACAGGGTGTTTGAGGATTAAGTGGACAAACTTAAAATCTGAATTCAGGACCTCATAATAAGGAAAACATTTTCTATGGAGGTATGTCCGGAAACGTTTCATTAAAAAATTACGCCCCTCCAAAGATGGAGGCTAAAATTAGGTTTCTCAAATTTGGAAAAAGATTAAAAAATGAAGTTTGCTAGGGATTTTCTACTAATGGAAACGCTTCTAAAGAATGTTTTTTGAATCATTCCTTATCAAAGAAAGGGGTGAAATCAGCAACCCCTATTTAATTTTTTTATTGAACTCTTTAACGGACCTGAATTTTGTCATATAAAAATTTGTTCTGGAAAGCTCGATTCATTTAGAAAGTATTTTGTCTCTTTCATTTGTTTTATAGAACTGATACTTTTTAAATAAAAAAATAAAATAGTCCCGATCCACATAGTTTACAGGATTACAAAACTGTATTCCTAGTGAAAATCCTGAAATCCGGTGTACAGCTACAAATCTTTAAAGTTGACTATGTAGAAGATTACTGAGTCATATTATATTTTTACAATAAGCCCAAAAATATTCTTAATGAATTTCCATAATGTTGATGATTTTTACTGTTTAACATAGTATGTAATTGTGATTTTTTTCGAATTTGAGATATTTGATGGATTTACAGGTTTTGAGTGTCACGGAATCCATTTTGACTATTTTCGCCATGATGTCTGTCTATGTGTTTGTCTGTCTTTATCCACGATTAAAACTTAAAAACGTATTAAAAATGTAGACAAAATTTTTTTTAACGAATATACCCGAAGTTGTCTTTTTGATAATAAAATTATTACAGCTGAATCTGTTTCATCATAATATTGCTGAATCGATTTTGAACACTTTCGAATTGATACGAAGACACCCGATCTTATCCACTATAAAATAATAATTAAGTTAATTTACATTAATATAATAATTAATAAAATATTATTATTGTCTACGACTTCAGTACTTTCCAAAGATCACAATTTAATTCGTACCGTATAAGAAAATCATGTGTTTTATACATCAGTTATTTTTTCTGAGTTAAACTGTAGGGAAAATTCAGAAATCCGGTTTAGAGCTATACGAATTTTAAAAATGGACCATATGCAAGATCAGACATTTTTTTCCATTCGTACAAAAATAATCTAAACTAGGTAACTTCCACGACTTTTAGATTTACAAAAGGTATTCTATATAAGTAAAAACTCAAAAATCTGGTGTAAAGCTACGAAATTTTTAGTTTTTTCAATAACCGATCTGTGGTTCTATAATAATAGGGACTTTGCATGATTTTCAAAATAATTTTTTTTGAAAAGCTGATACCAAATTATCACTATCAATATTTTTGAAAAAATGTTTTGGTCCGTACTTTCCAAGTAAATAAAAAAAAAGTATTGCAAAATTTGAAATTTCCACGCATTGCCCGGAAACGCCCGAATCGGCTCAAAAGACTGCTGACGTCACGTATCTAGTTCCACAGTGCAGCACGCCACATTTTGACTTATTTCGAAAAATGTCAAACGCGTAAAAAATATTTAGACATGCCAATGTCAACTAGATTCGTGACGTCACACAGGACTCTCCGATCTCAAAGCGTTTCCGGGCGGCAATAATATATTTGAATTACGGTCAATTTATAATCGTTTTTTCATGTACAAATATTGAGTTAAAAAAATTATTTTTGCTGTAGAGTATTATTAATATAGTCGTTTTACATTTCTAACAGAGAAAAACGGGATTTAAAAAAAATGCAACATCCCTATTTTAAAACATTACCTACATAAATTTGTGTGGAAATGTTAGACTGTTCAAAAAACTTTGCAAAAATATATTTTTTTTATTATAATGCCAACTTTTGGTTATATAAAATGCAAATTTCGTCAAAATCCATTCAGCGATTTTAAAATTTTAGCATTTAAACTTGTAAAATAATAGAAATTTGTAAGTACCAACAAAAATTGTGTCTTATACTGAATTTAAAACATTATCATTGTGTTGGCTGTACTTAGGTGAAATACATAATTCTACAGCGTCATTATAAATTAACCTAACATCGCAGGTGACTGTGAATTTCTTAAACAACCTACTACGATGTTAGATTCTTTTATAATGACACTGTACTTTATTTCGAAGTTATATGTTCTAATTATTGAAGTTTCTATCTGGTGATTTTAAGTGATTTTTGTGGCGTCAAAATATAGAAAATGGCAGAATTTTCGAACTGCTGTTTGCAAAATTGCAGTCTTTGATTCGCTGCTTGGATATTTTTCAAAAAATATTTCACGAGATTATTTTGAGAAAGCTGATAAACTGTTTATAGATTTTTTGCGTATTTTTCAAAAATCTTTTCTAAGTACTATACTTTTAAAAAAAGAATGCTTTAGGGCAGCTGGATTTTTTAAAATGAACTCTATTGCAAAGGTGATTGATTTTGGAAAAAATGACAAACTGTTCACATGAATAATTATAATCAGCGTTTTTTGGGGCCTCAAATTGCAATTTTCGAGGATAAATGTTTTTAAATTTAGAGAAGCTAAGAAAAGCGTCGTATTTAGTAATGCTGAAACTATCCACTATTTAATAATAAGTTTCTATTAAACCTAAAAGTACTTATATATTTAAAACATATTACATATGTTAAAAATTATCATCACAATGCAATTTGTCCGCTATATCATTTTTCATAATGTACTTAAAATGTGTAAATGTTTTTCTAAATGCACAATATGGTACAAAGAGCCCCGTTAACTTTCGTTAACAAATTTTCACTGTATCTTGAATTCTAATAGGGTTGTAGAATATTTAACAGTCCCTTGTTTAAACACAAAGAGAATACATTGTTTGACATTGTTCAAACACATAATTTAGTTTTAAACCCACTTACATTTTGCCATATACAATGTGTAATAGTCGCAAAAAGCGATCAAACCCTTTGTTTTAATTAAACCATTTTCCGGTTATACGTGAATGAGTTTCTAACATTCGAAAAGCTAAAAAATTAATGTTAATACACAATGAAAAAATAACTTTTAAAAATATTGCAGTGTTTAATATCCTAAACCGCCGTTATCGATTATGTGAAAAGTTTGGTAAAGTTCAACATAGGTTAGGGTGAACTAAAACTATAATCAAGATTAAGTGAAGTAATATAGAAGTTAAAATAATTTAGGTTAGGTTACGATTTCCAAGTTCACTGAGTTTGGTTTATTATGCAAGGTACGAAGTTCACAAAGAGAAAACTAATTTGAAATAAATGCACAATTCCACGAAAATAACTCATACTGCTGTGAATGTGTTGAAATGTATTTATTTATGCTTTGTAGTTATAACTCTAGGGATAAATCGATAATACATATATGTTAAATGTGATCACTCTTTCATTTTTGTCATTCATTCAGTATATTAAGGTATGTTAAAGGCGCTAGGTCAAAATTTAAATAAAGTTAAAACGCTTTGTAATATACATAGGTATAATTAGTTTTATGGATATAGGTCCCAAAATGCTAGCACGTACAGAACATTAACCGAATGATTATGATTAAAATTAAACCGTAAGCGTTGGAGAATCTGTCGTACAATAGTTCAAATGTTCTCTCAAAATTTGTCGACTTTACATATTTTTTACTCGATAAATTGTTTTCCAATGACCAAATTAATCGCTAAGAAAATCCGATTGGCATTCCATTTGATTTTTTCCCATAGAACATCCACAATTATTTGATAAGAATCAAACCAAAAGCAGTTCGAACCATTTTTCGATCGGTAATTCTAAGTGAGGAATCGAACTAGAAGAAATTCGAATTTTCGATTTGTAATGACAGTTTTAGTGAAACTAGAGCGAAATTTCAACAATCTTGAAGTAAGTTCCTGTAATCGATAAGAAAATCTGTAATTATGTACGTATTAGCATTCAATTTGATTTTTTACATAGAATCGTTATAACGCTTTGTTAAGATCAAACCAGAAAAAATTCGAAGTTTTTTCGATTTGTAATGACACTTTTAGTGAAACTAGAGCGAAATTTGGACAATTTTAAATTTTGTATTCGTAATAATCTGTAATAATGAATGGAATTGCATTCTGTTTAATTTTTCCCATAAAATATCTATAATTCTTTACTAAGAATCAAATCATAAGAGAGTCTAAACTTTTTTCGAGTTGTAATAAATGACAGTTTTAGTGAAACTAAAAATCTTCGCTTTGAATTCTGCTGGATTTTTCCCATAAAATATCTATAATTCTTTGTTAAGAGTCAAACTAGAAGAAATTCGAATCATGCAAATTTTTTTTCGTGGTTCAAGTTCATCCTTTTTCCGGGTACTTTTTGATTAATAAATCTTGCTCACGTCCCATGCCTGGATGCCTTGATAGGAAAGTTTTTTATCATGTTTTTATGAAATTTAGGAAAACGAGCTCTACTTGGTCAGTAAAATATTTTGCATAAGTACCTACTAAATACAAACTCTTGGTTACAAAGAAAGATACAAATATCGATTAATCTGTTTAAAATTTCTCTATTTTTTCTGACTGCATCATTAAATCTTTGAATTTCGATTTGATGAGCTGAATCTAGGACGGTTATTATTATTTTGTTTGCCTAAAAGTTGTAATTTACACATAGATCTTATATGCTCTTGACTTTTTGAATGTCTCTCAATCGAACGACCTAAATTTTTCAGGCAGTCATAGCCAAATTTTGACGAAACTTCTTCACCCCGAATTGAAAATAAAACACATGGCTAACAAAACATTTTTTTTTAAATGAAACTACCCGTTAACCATTTACATTTACTGTACCAATGATTAACAAAACTACGAGGCGGTTTACCCTGATTAATTAAATACTTACTTAGGTCTGGATGAGGAACCTCTAAATCTTTGACGAACAATTTATCATCGTAACACAGCCGATTAAATTTAAATTTTATTAAAAAGTCAACAATGTCTTCACAGTTTTTAATATTTGTTACAGTGTCACTTCCCTCCCCTTCCATTTTCAGAATAAACTTGTGTTTGCACAGAAAAAGAACACAAATACCTAACCTGTTTCACCTCACACTTGCACACGCAGACACACAAATAAACAACAAATGTTACATAAAAAACGCAGGCGTAAACGCTTGTTCCTTGTTCACAATAGTTTCTTTCGTGTTTAAAAAAAGGTGTTTTTGCCTTCAACTTGAATGTGCAAAGACAAAAATAGTAGTAGTAACTAAAACGCAGACGTAACAATCGTAATACATGTTCACCACAGTTTCGTGTTTAAAAATTAAATCAAGGAGCGCTTCACAGCCTAGAGCACAAGTGCGAGTATGTGACAACAGCACAGGCAGATGCGCGATTCGAGTCGTAAGTGGTATAGAACCACAGTTGAGAGAAGTTAACGAATATTTCGAGCATTTCAACAGGGTGGCGGTTAATTCAAATTCTGATTCAAGATATTTATCTGTAAAATTGTTAAATTAGTTCTATCTAGTATCTATATTTGAAGAAATTGAAAAAAACATATTTGTAAAATAAAAATAAAATTAACTAATCTCCATAGAGTAGGCACTGCCTCCTCTGACGAGCCGCCACTGGCAATCGATAAGAAAATCCGTAATTAGGATGCCATTTGATATTTCCCATAGAATAGGTAGGTATACTGCTTTGTTAAGAATGAAACCAGAAGAAATTCGTAGCTTTTGTTTATTGGTAATGACAGACATGGACATCTGGAAAATAGCCAACAGACTGGACAGAGTCCATATATACATCTACCACTCCACAAAAACGGATCCAGGGACACATGTAAGAACTACATGACCATCGCACTCATCAGCCACGCAAACAAGATCATGCTGTATAATTCTCCCGAACAGGCAGGGTTGATGTCGAGTAAAGGAACATTAGATCAAATTATGAATGTGAGACAAATGGTAGAGAAATTTTACGAGTGTAATGTCCCAGCTATTTTCTGCGTTTTGGACTACACGAAGACATTCGACACTGTCGAATGGAATCAACTGTGGAGAGTCCTAAGAAATGGTAGTACCTAATCATCTGATTCACTTGGTGAGATCTCTCTGTCGAAACAACAAAGCTTTTCTCCATGTGGAAAATGCGCTTTCGTCAGAGTTCAAAATGGGCAGGGGAGTCCGACGGCCTGCATCTTGTCCGTTATACCATTTAACATTTATAATGAATGGATCATCCGTAAAGCGACGGAAAATTGGACAGGTGGAATCTCTATTATTGACGGAGAAAAGCTATCTAATCTTCGGTATGCAGACGACACAACGTTGTTGGTAAAGACAGAGGACGAAATGGTTGAGCTTCTTGGGAGAATTGTAGCAAAGATGTAGGTCTTCACCTAAATCGGAGGAAATGCCACCTAATGGTCGTGGATAGAGAGGACGTTCTACCAGCACAATTCACGAAAATTCCTGATATCGAAAGAAGGAGCAAGATAATATATCTGTGAGCTCCCTCCCATCACAAATGCTGGAGACTGCGACCGAGAAATCAAGAAACGTATTAGAATATGGCTAAGTCGGCAGTATCAAAACCAACGATCGCCTTCTTCTAACTGTTCAGAGGCGCATTCTGATGTTCTTTGGACACGTCATCAGGAGACACAGAACGGAAAAACTCTGCATCCGGGGCAAAGTGGAGGGCAAAAAAAGGGGACTCTTTCCAACCAGATACATCGACCAAGTTAAAGACCTTATCAATGATGGAAATAATGTGAACTGTAGAAAGCGTTTTTCGATTAGCAACGACAGTTTTAGTGAAATTTGTATAATTTTAAAGTGAAATTCTGTAATCGATAATAAAATCTGCTATTATATGAACAGATTTGTAATCTGTTGGATATTTCCCATAAAATATTGGTAATTCTTTGTTAAAAATTAAACCCGAAGAAATTTTTCGATTAAGAATGACAATTTTAGTGAAACTACGAGCCCTAACAACTAAATGTTCGGACAAAAGTAAATTTTTGAAGTATGAAAGGAGAACTGGAAATTTTACGCAAATAATTAGTAAACACCTAACAATACAATAAGATAAAGCCTTAACAACAATATTATGAATGGAAGAAAATTATTTATTGGATTTAACAATATTTTAACCTTAATAATTAGCAAACTTTACAAAATGAATTTGCAACTAAATGTTGGGATAATTTTTAATTTAGGACCATTAATAAGAGGTTACGTCTCCTTTTGCTTTAATAGCTGCCTGTATTCTAGCAGGCATTGTATTTATCAAATTTTGGTACAATTCTAGCGTGAAACTGTCCCAAATGTCTTCTATTTTGGTTTTAAGTCCCCAATGGTTCTTGGTGGATTATTACGTAGAATACGTTTAATTTTATGCTATTTTTACTAGAAAATTTTATAATTTTTAAAGGTGCAACTTTGAAGCTCCGATAAATGCCTAAAATCGCCAAATAAAAACTTGTGTAACTTTTTTGTAAAGCAAACCGACATCCAGCTTTGCAATAAAGTAAATTTCATCAAAATCCGACTACCAGATCCTACGTTTTGAAAATAATAATTCTTTGCTTCTACAATTTTCCCATCCTGCTGGGTTAAAATGCCACAGTTTTGAAACCGCCTAGCGGATTTTTACGAAATTTACGTTTTTATATAACTAAATGTTGGCATTATAACAGAAAAAACCATCAATATTATGAAAGTTAATTTAGATAACTTTTGAGCGTATGGAAAAAAGACAATCAAATTTACTTTTGTCCGAACATTTAGTTGTTAGGGTTCGTAGAACGAAATATATAAGTACAATTTTAAAGTGAGATTTTATAATTGATAAGAAAATCCTTAATTATGAATGTATTGACGTTCCCTTTGATTTTTCCCACAGAATATTTATAATTCTTTGCTAAGAATTAGAATAGGAAAAGTTCGAAGTATTCTAGTGGAATTAGAGCGAAATTTGACCAATTTTACAAGAATGTTAGGATTATTTGACGAGCCCGGTATAAAAACAAACTTTCCTTGCCGTTTACAAAAGTACGACTGTGTTCCGCATTCTCTACAGCCAGAATGATATTAAGACATTTTCCTTCCCTTAATTGTTTCATTCCATTGCTAATGAGGCCACTTTTTAGGTTCAAAGTATAACTTCGTGATAATGAATTACTTAATAGGGGAAACGTTAAAAGGTAGTAAGTAGTAGGTAGCTGTAATAAAATAAAGTGAATGAGAAAAATACAAGCGAAGTTAAGCTAGGTTGCTAAAGGACATGTTACAGAAGCATGTTGATGGGTCGCAGGAACGTGATGACCACGTCTTTGTCCTTTTCAATTTACTTTATAGCAAAATACTTGAAATTGTATGTTTTATACATTTCTAACAAAGTATATAATACAATAAAAGTTTCCCGTTTGTATTTATGTACTTTCTTATACAAAGTAATAAGGAAGTGTAGTAGTCGTGATTTTTTTCGACTTTTGTTGAAATTACGCATTTTTAGGACCGGTTAATCCATTACTCAAAAACTACTGATCGGAATTGATATTTTGGGATATTTTTTTATCATTTAACATTAGTTTAGAATTTCATTTTGAAACATATTTTCTTTTAAGTTTTTTAGAGTTTGTTCAAAAAATTCCTGCAAATGAATCCGAATTTTTTGTTAAAAAAATTCAGACAAAATTCAGATAAACAATAAATAAATTATTTAAACAAAAGTCCAACCAGTGGTTCCAAAACTGTAATTTTTAAAACATTTACTTTCGTAAAATGTGATTTATTGAAAGTTCAATTTAGGGCTTAAAATTATACTCTTAAAAATAGATTTAGACAGTTCATGACTATTTATAAAATAAAAGCATCATTCACGTTTGCAATAGTGTTAATCTTAAACAACTCCAAGCAGTGATTCCAAAACTGTCATTTTCTAAAAGAATCATACTCGTTCAACGTGATTTTTGAAAAGCGCATATTTTATTGTGGCTAAAAAAATTCGAACAAATTTTTTATAAACAATTTATCGGCTTTCTTAGAATGAAACTGTGATTCTGTTTTGATATTAATGTTTTTTAAAAAAATTCAACCAGCGAATCCAAAACTGTGACTTTTAAAACAGCCGTTTGAACATTCTTTCATTTTTCAAATATTCAATTTTGAAGACAGAAATTTTCCTGAAACCCACCAGATAAAAATGTCCTGATTTTTTGGTCAATAGAACAAGCATACAGCTTTGAATTAAAGTAAATGTCATTAACATACAACCAACAAAATTATAACCTTTTTAAAAACGGTATGACACAATTTTTTGTTTGTACAATTTTCTATGGTTTTCCTAGTTTAAAGTGCCATAATTTTAAAACAACTAAGTGGACTATGGCGAAATATCCATTTTCATAATACAGGGTGAGTCGCAATAAGTTGGACATGCTGTACCTGTAAATACTAGGCCTAAAACTAAGACGATTGACGCAAAAAGTTGTTATACTAAAATGCATAACTTAAAAGTTATACGCGTTTGAAGTTTCAGAAAAAAAAATAATTTTTGGTAATGACTTCTAAACTAATTGAATGAGAAAAACCAATTCTTGGTAGTTGCTAATGAATACCAAAGACCTTTAATTTGTGAAAATTTTGTTGACATCAAACTTTAAGAAGACGGTTTTTTAAAGTAAGTAAAGTGTTTAATCTTCTAAAACTTTTTTGTGCTTAAAATTTTAATTATAAAATAAAATTGCATTTAATAGGCAATTTAATTTGGATACTTTTTTATCTCATCTCTAGTAAAGTTTTGATTAAACGCACCATGAAGCTTTAAAAAATTAAAAACTAACAGCATGTTTTTACTAAGTTGCAAAAAAACGGCATCAAGTACGCTGAGATTTAAAAGTTATTGACGGAAGACGGAGCTCCAACACATTATGCACGTCCTGTGCGACATTACCATATTGGCTATCAGTCACCTATCCTCAACGATGGATTGGTAGAGGCCCTGACGATGACGCTCCTGTAGCTCTTCTTTGCATTCAAAACCGAATTTTTTCAAAATATAAACTGCCTCTCGAACTTCATTGGTGTGTTGAACGAGTCTCCTTCTAAGCTCTTGAAATGAAGGAATATGTGTTGCATACACTTTTGATTTTAAATATCCACAAGAAAAGAATTCAAATGCGTTTAGATCAGGAGAACGAGGAGGTCATGCAACAGGAGCGTCAGGGCCTCTACCAATCCATCGTTGAGGATAGGTGACAGATAGCCATTGTCGTACAGGACGTGCTAATGTGCTGGAGGTCCGTCCTCCGTCAATAACTTTTAAATCTCAGCATACTTGATGCTGTTTTTTTGAAACTTAGTAAAAACATGCTGCTAGTTTTTAATTTTTTAAAGCTTAACGGTGTGTTTAATCAAAACTTTACAAGACATCAAAAAGTTTTTAAATTAAATTGCCTATTAAATGCAATTTTTTTTATAATTAAAATTTTAAGGACAAAAAAGTTCCAGAAGGTTAAACACTTTACTTACTTTAAAAAAAACATCTTCTTAAAGTTTAATTTCAACAATATTTTCACAAATGAAAGGTCTTTGGTATTCATTAGCAACTACCAAGAATTGGTTCTTCTCATTCAATTAGTTTAGAAGTTATTAGAAAAAAATATTTTTTCTTAAACTTCAAACTCCTATAACTTTTTAGTTATGCATTTTTGCGTCAATCGTCTCAGTTTTAGGCCTAGTATTTACAGGTAAAGCATGTCCCACTTATTGCGACTCACCCTGTATAACCAAAAGATAGCATTATTATGAAAAAAACTACATTCGTCAGAACCTCAGTTTTGCAAACTATTTTGGGCAGTCAAACTGTTCCAGACAAATTTTTTTTTGAAAATTCGTAGTTCTACACCAAATTTCCGAGTTTTCACTTAGAATACAGTTTTGTAAACATCAATATCGCTCTCATTAAGGAAAAGTTATCATAACTATGGACGCTAGTTTAAATAATTTTTGCGGGGATGGAATAAAAACTAAAATATCTAATCAAACTTTTATTACATAGTCCACTTTGAAAATTCATAACTATATGTACACTGGATTAACGAATTTTACTAAAAACACAGCTTTGCAAAGCTTTATGACGCCTTAATTAAGAAAAATATCATCACAATATTATGAAAAATAATTTAGAATATTTTTTAGCTTATGGTAAGAAATAGTATATTGTAATACAAGTGCGGAAAACGCATCATGACAATACGAGTGTGAAATTTGTAACGCGAGCGATAGCGAGTGCTGCAATCACACGAGTATTGTCATGGGCCATTTCCGCAAGCGTGTTACATACGATTTTTTCTACAAAAACGTGGAATTCGTAAAAAATAAAATTATTTGTAAATCTTTTTCTAATTAAAAAAACATCAAGTGAGTTTGTTGTCATAGAACTGAAAGCTCATAGCTGTTGACAGTTTATAAATTGTGTCCTGTCATCGAAATAATTTTGATTTTGAGATCGGTTGTTAGATATTAAATAAATGTTACAATTATAACTAAATGTAAGTACTTTTTATGTTTTTGTTTGCGTGCGGAAAGTTTAAAAAATGTGTGCGGAAAAAAATTTCCACACTAATTTTCCGTACTAGTTTTTCAAAAGCCTACTTTCAAGTTCGATTATCTTGTCAGAAAAAACGTCATTCCGCATTTTCGTAGAAAAAATAAATTTTCTCATTTATCTCCTACATTGTCAAGTTAGAAAATTGTTAACTTTACATCCGATTTCCGGATATTCACTTAAAAATTTGTACTGCTAAATGTTGGTTAAAATAAGAAAAATTAGCAACACGATAGAAGATAGTTTAAAATTTCTGACCTAAAAAAAATTGATTTCGAATGGACTTTATAAGTGGTCGCCTTTAAAAATTTGTAAATATCACTGATATTTCGGATTTCAATAATAAACCACAAACGGTGCAGAAATTAATTTAGAATATTTGTCACCGTTTCTCAAAATAATCAGCAATATAAATAAGCATTTTTTAAATAATAAGTTTTTCACTTGAATCCTGAGTTTTCATTTACCATCGCATACAATAATCTCAAAATATAAATTAGGTTAGGTTTGTATAAGAGAGTCATGTGCTGCTACATCAGATATTTAATTTTCATATTTAATAATACAAACTGTTTCACAATGATTAATTATGAAATTTTTAAGGTGAACATCAGCAACACGTGGATGTTACCTGAGGAAGGGTTTCCGGTATTCTACCGTTATTTCCGGGATCGCATATCATGGTATGAAGCGGACGCAGTATGCCAGTTCCATCATGCGAACCTTGTAACCGGTAAGTGGTTGATCTCATTACCACATTAGTGCCGGTTAACGCTTCTGTCAATTTGTTCCTCTGCTAAGTACCACCCCAGGCCCAAATGCATTCGTCACACTGCCAATTTCAAGTTTCAGTATAGTAGTTTATCTTCACGCCGCACATGGGGTTTACCTGAACCGCCATCCAATTTTAACACTATTTAGTTTCTAACCGCCGCTCCGCGCAACTTGTTTAGTTTCCGTGCTTTAATTGAAACTGAAAAAGGACAACGATGTTAATGGGCTGGAGATAATGTTATTATTTAAATAACTGGAAGCGTTTTAATTTCGCGCTGCCAATTAAAATATGCTAAATTAATGAGAATTGTCGTACAACGTGACAATGAGGTCTTGGTCTTCGTGTTTTTTAATTTTTTGTATGTAGGGCGTTCAAGAGTAATTCTCTATTTATGCATTTATACCCAATTCCACAAACGTCAAATAAATATTAAATCAGAGAATAGAGCTAATTATTGTTCTCATTTTCTGAAATTTAATACAGTGATCGGCAGAAAGTGTGCACCAAATGAGAAATTTTTATATCTTTACAATTACCAAATTTATTTTATACACAGATATATTAAGCGATTTTTCGCGTCATACCGGTTACATAAAATTATAACAGTTCACTGGAATAGCCTATTTTTGCGAGAAACTAGTCAACCCCACTAATCGGAGGGGAAGTGATATGATGTCATGAGACGTCATCACTATCATACCGCTACTTACCCTGCTCGCGAGCAAGGTTAGAAGCGGTCTCTATTCCTGTCCTTGTTTAAGTAGAAAATTTTGAAGTAGGGATAAAACTGAATCAAACCAAGATGGAATAACCGGTATCACGCGAAAAATCGCTTATTATAAATTGACAATTATACACGAATTTCTTTGTCATAAACGTCTTTTTATAGCCCATGGACCTCTTTATGCTCATGGGTTATAATGAAACGTCAATTAAAAGTCAGAGCTGTTATTTTTACTCACAGTAAGTTTTTTTGTAAATAAATTCTGATTTTTCGGGTATCAAACTATCACTACTTCTTGCTGTTTCAGCCAGCTCGTTTCGGCTTCGCAAGCCATCACATTTTCTTGGTCTGATGAAAATACGTCAAAGATTCTGACACAACTGAAGTAAACAATTTTTGAAAAAAGTTTAAATGGATACTCTTGTTTACTGCTTTTACTATAGTAACGTACTTCAAGCGGCTTGAGACATATTTAATTATTTGAGATATTTATACTTAATCTGTGCATAAAATAGTGTATGTATTTCTGGCGTGACTTGCTTTTATGGCCCTACAACCTTTTCCTAGCCCTCGGCTACGCCTCGGACTTGAAATAAGGCTTCGCGCCATAACAGCCTCTTTACGCCCTTAATACATAAATAACTATTACTGTGGAAAGGTTCTGCGTGTCCTTAAACGAGGGAGGGGTGAAAATTTAAAATTCACTCAAGAATAAAGTACCCTTATTTTGCACTGTAGAAAAAAAATATTAGGAAAAGTTGTTTGTACTTATAAGTTATCTCCGAATATCAAATTTGGACTCTGTAGACAAAAAATAAACGTCTTTCCTTTTTTCGGCGCGCCCCCGTAGAACAAATCGCTAGAAGCTATGCAGCGCATAAATTCAGTTTTTTAACAGTTCTTGGGTTAATACTTACATAATTTACTTAAATTGGTTTAAATGCGCGAAAACGGGTCGTTTAATAAAATAATAATAATTTTATCAGGAAACTGAAATTGACTTACAGGTAGGTACAGATAAAAGTAATTCCTGAACCAATAGATTTAAGTTTTTTAAAAAAGTAAAAATGGCAATAAATTGCTAAAGATATCAAGTAAACTCGAATTTGTTTTACATTAAGTTGTTTTACTTATCTATAAAATAAAATACGGTGTTCACCAAAAAAGTGAGATTATTTTTGGCATTATTTTATTAACCGCCCTGTTTTCGCGCATTTAAACCAATTTAAGTAAATTATGTGCTTAATGGCCCAAGAACTGTCAAAAAACTGAATTTATCTGCTGCAGCTTCTAGCGATTTGTTATACGGGGTTGGGTCCAAAAAAGGAAATATGGTTTTTCTTTGCCTACAAAGTCCAAATTTGGTATTCGGGGATAACTTTTAAGTAAAAACAACTTTTTCTAATAACATTTTTTTCTACCGTCCAAAATAAGGGTACTTTATTCTTGAGTAAATTTGAAAATTTCACCCCTCCCACGTATACGATGCAATTTTTAGTGGTTTTGCTTATGCTCTTTTTCGTTTAAGGACATGCAAAACCTTTCCACAGTAAAATAAATTTGGTAATTCTAAAGACAGAAAAATTTCCCATTTGGTGCACACTTTCTGCCGTTCACTGTATAAACTCACTGTAGTGTTTAAAATTTTATTTTCATTGTGTTCGAATTTTTTAGTAAAACCAACGTATTTCTTTGTCATAAAATAAATCACAAGGAAATTTTATACTTTTTCGAAATTTTATTACATTTTTAATTACACAAAGTCAAAAATAATACAAATTTTAAAGTGAATTTATATTAGTCAATTAAATACAGAATTTCCATCGGATTGTTACTCTCGTTACTTTCCTTAAGAATCAACTTCTTTCTTTATAACCAAACAAACCCCAAAGAAATCTGTCAAGTTCTTGAAGTTTTATGACAATTTTAATGCTACAAAATCTCAAACTAGACAAATTTTACAGTGAGTTTATATTAGCCAATTAAATCTGAAATTTTCAATGGATTTTCATTCTATTTTAATTTCCCACTCGATTTCCCAGTAAAAAAAGTATATCACTTTTTCCAACTTTTTTTAATGAAATATTCAAATTTACCAAAGTTCTACCTCTACTTCTAAATATAGACATTAAAAGAGAAACAGTGAGTATAAAGGACGCATAATAGACCTATAAATGAAGGAAACTTGATGCCTACCCATATGTGGGGTGGAGAACCGTGCAAAGGAGTTGGGGTAAAATGGATGATCATTAGAGATTAGAGCAAGTTTATTCAACTAATTACTAAAATACAGAGTTAGTCATTTGAATTTAAATAATCCTTATGTAGTGCTGTATTAAATGAACCTCAGTATATTATAAAATTTGTTGAAGAGTTAATTTCGTAATGCTGATGCTTATAAGAAGCAAATTTATGTCTTCGATCTCCAACTAAAATATAAAATTTTATAAATAATAAGTTTTTCTACTCCCATACTTTCATTGATTTATTAGACATTTACTACCTGTAATGTAATGAGATTCATTATGATACAGATTTTTCATTACGATACAAGTTTATAACCAATAAAAATGCAACATCACAACAATATTCCGTCAATGTCATTTGACTGATCTAAAATTTAAAAATTTACAGTTCATTTTGATTTTCTGACATTTTTGAGTTATAATAAAGTTGCCATAATATTTATTTTCTTATTTTTTATTATTTTGACTAGTCGTAGAAAAAATAGTGTATGCAACTCATCTACGGCTCGTGTCGTAACTCTCATACTCGTGTCTTAATAGCTGCCATTAAATGCTCATTGCATAATATACTAATTATTACAGTGAACTTCTGTTGCTTTTTTAAAATATCGGTAAATTAAAAAAGTTTTCTTTACAATATTTTATATGTATAGGTAGGAAGTAATGTTTTTATCCATGATAGTAATTCCTTTTTAATTTTCTGAATCCCCCCATTTTCCATTAACTGATTTAAAATTAAATCTGTCCTAAAAGAATGTTATCCTTTATTCCAATTTACGTATGACTGACAGTCCTAAAGATAAATAATCAGAGGTTTTTAAATAAACTTGCAATATAAACCAGATGCTGGTATTTTTTCAGTTATAACAATTTATTTCCGTTTTATTGGAAATTTCGGAAAATGTTATGTTGTGTCAATCACGAAATTACATGTACAGTTAATATGATTCTATCAATAAAAATAATGCCTTCTGTGATTAATTAAATCCCCCAATATAGCATTTTGCTTTTGTTTAGGATGTATTTAATTAATCCTGCTAAATCAATACTACGTGACGAGAGATGGTGGTAGCTAATTGAACATTGTTCTTCTGGTATAATTCTTTGGAGATAATGCCTTGGCAGGGATTAATTTAATATTTTGAATAAATTATGCAGATATTTATCTTGACTTTTTAAGGTAATCAATTGTTAGTATTTAATCATTTCATATTAAGGACGAAGCATGAAATAAGAAAGGATTTCAAAATATACAATATACGTATTGACAAAACTAAGGTTTTAGATTTTTACTTTTCTTTACAAAGTTATAAGAAAGTATAGTAACCATGATTTTTTTTTGTACTTCGAGATTCTGATGGATTTACGCGTACTGACATGAAGACATTTTAAAGTTTTTTTAGGAATATCTTGAAAAAGAAAGAGGAGATTTTTATTCTTTATAATATGTTTATCATTAAATTTTAAATATATTTAGTTCTTACTTTTTTTAGGGGCTTTTAAAAATCGTTCAAAAGGAATCAAAAAATCTTTTTCATCAATAATGCAGATAATTCAGATTAACATTTAATAGGGACTTTGCATGATTTTCAAAATAATTTTTTTTTAAAAGCTGATACCAAATTATCACTATCAATATTTTTGGAAAAATTTTTTGGTCCGTACTTTCCAAGTAAATAAATAAAAAGTATTGCGAAATTTGAAATTTCCACGTATTGCCCGGAAACGCCCGAATCGGCCCAAAAGACTGCTGACGTCACGAATCTAAACTGCTGGCCAATTGAAACGTACCAAGCGAATTTTTAGGTTGAATTTAAAGTCAAATATTTTGAAAATGAGTAAAGGTATCAACATGCGGTTTTCAGGATTTCAGAGATAATTTAATTGAGAAGACAATAGTGTGACTCGATTTTTTTACTTTGAAGTACATTACTATCTACAGGGTGTGAAAGAAAGTCTTCTTTTTTTGTCAAATTTTATAACTACCGTGATTCCACAAAAAAAATTTTATATTTTTTTATGTAGATTTTTTTAGTCCTTACTTAATGGGAAAACAACATGTTTCTCAAAATTTTGATATCCCTGTTATTTTATAAAATACCGAATTTTTGCTGAAAATTTGATTTTTTCTTTGTTTTTTGTCGTTCAGCCGTATTGTGTTTTGTACGAATCAATCTCTGTAGTTGATTATGACACCGTATGAATGGCTTTCTTATAAAAAGTACATTTTTTGTACTTTTATTAATTTATTGGTAATCAGTGGCTTATCAAAAATCGGTACACGTTTGCTAATTGGTAAATTTTTTTAATTCATTTTTTGAGGCTATTTTCTTAATGGAATAAAATGAAATTTAGTTAGTTTATGTTCACCATTGGTTTAAGTGACTTATATACTCGAAACGGGTTTTTCACTTTTTCAAAAATTTGCTCATATTCGTGTATACCGGGTGGCTACGAAATCGTTTTACAACCCCCACCATTTTGTTATATTTAACTGTATTAATTTGAAATTTGGCATGATTTGATTGTTGAAAGGAATAATCATTTTGACGTTTAAAACAATCTGATGACACTTCCGATTTCACCGGAAGGGCCACCTACTAACTTTCAAATTTTTTTAAAACAACCCTGTATATTTTTTCCGTAAGAATTAGATTCTATTTAAAATTACCTCTTTATCGACATATGACATGATGACATTTGCTTTCAAAATGGCAGCATAATTATTATTGCAAAAACCTGTTCAACAATATTAAATTTAATAAAAAATTCGGTATCTTATAAAATAAGAGGGATATAAAATTTTTGAGAAATTGGTTTTTTCCTTATTAACCAGGGACTAAAAAAATCGACATCAAAAAAATATAAAAAAATTTTTGTGGAATTCCGGTAGGTATAAAGTTTGAGAAAAAAAAGACGACTTTCTTTCATATCCTGTAGATAGTAACGTACTTTAAAGTAAAAAAATTGGGTCACACTACTGCTTTCGCAATAAAATTATCTCTTGAATCCTGAAAACCTCAGGTTGATATCTTTTCTCCTTTTCAAAATATTTGACTTTAAATTCAACCTAAAAATTCGCTTGGTACGTTTCAATTGGCCAGCAGTTTAGTTCCACAGTGCAGCACGCTGCATTTTGACTTATTTCGAAAAATGTCAAACGCGTAAAAAATATTTAGACATGCCAATGTCAACTAGATTCGTGACGTCACACAAGACTCTCCGATCTCAAAGCGTTTTCGGGCGGCAATAATATATTTGAATTACGGTCAATTTATAATCGTTTTTTATGTACAAATATTGAGTAAAAAAAATATTTTTGCTGTAGAGTATTATTAATATAGTCGTTTTACATTTCTAACAGAAAAAAACGGGATTTTAAAAAATTCAACATCCCTATTTAAGTTGAACTTTTTTATATTTTTTCATGTTAACTGGACCTATCACCATATTTAAATTTTTGTTGTTTCGGCTGTCGGCTACTTTCCATTTGTTAACAAAACTTGAGAGTAGAGATTATTAGATAACCACCACATAATAGAGCCATTCAAACAATGTTAATATTGTTAATAAACATAATTATACAGTGTGAAGTATATTATGTTGTGTATCAATGTTTATATTTGTCAAATAGGCATTATAAGCCATTCGCCAGGATCGGATGTGTAAATTTGATCGAACGCCATTAGTGGCGGTTTCGCAATATTTGTTTCATGTTAAGCATCTGGGGGCGGCGGGTGGCAAGACAACCAAGGGGTTAAATCAAGCAGGCTTATGCACCAAATTGAGTTTCGATAGCGTTATCGATATAGGATTTGTTCTTGTACAGTTCAGTCGATTCCAAGTCCCCTATAGATGTTGTTTGTCCTTAGGGATCATCTTGTATATGTATGCATATGAAACTCGAGAGGCTGGATCGAAGCAAATATTTACCCAGTTTCAGTTCCACTCAATTACGATGGAGCTGGGAGTTGCTTATATACGAAATCGTTGTTGTTGGGTTATTTCATAAACGATGTAAATCTTTTTCGTGGCATCGTTTTATGTGCGGGAATTACGTTAATAAATTTTAATTTACGGCCAAGGCGAAACGTTACATTTTATGACAACAGCAACTTCATTTCATCAGCAAATCAAGATGAGGCAGCAAAGGGAAATGGCCGATATACAATTTTATTGTAGGCTATATTGTGTATTTGGCGCACGGATCTTAGCTTTACTTCTACACGACGTAGAGATCGGATGATTTCAATTTCGATTCTCTGTACACTACATTCGCATTCCATTTGAATAACAATTGTTATAGTGAAGCAGGGACAATAGACAAGAAATATCTCCTTACATATTCAAAACTTTTTTGCCTTTGGTATTATAAATGTGGTTTCGTTAATTTTAATTCGTACATCAGGATAATAATTAAAATAAAGCGAGTTCGGGAAAGTTGAAATTTAGGCTGAGGCGCTGATTATATAATATAAATACTATTTATAAAATGCTATGATTTGGGATTCGAAAAAATTTACAAGGTGTTTTAATAAATAATCATCTATATTTCAAAATCAAATTTGTGTTAAATTATTGCCACCCAAAATATTTTTTCAATTCTCAATGCACGATATTTTATCATAATCAAGATACCTACAAAATTTGCTGAACACTTTTAATAAAGTGCTTAATTTTTAAATAGAATCTGCTTTCGATTCTAAATTAGCATTAAAAATAATTAAAGTACGGAGGGTTTTCGGCCGTTACAGTTTTGGCGGAGGTGCCGGTTCGACATAAATATTTGAATTATATTTAAAATAAATATTTACTTAACTCAAGATTGAAATGTGATATTTACTCGTTGTTGATGGATTTTAATACATAACGAACTCTATTTCAAAATCAAGGATAGGATTTGTGAAAATCGTGTTAAATTCCTATTAAATTCTTGCGACTAAATTTAAAATACTATAATAATCATATAAATATACAGGTTGTCCCTGAAAGGTCTGTACAAAAAACTACCACAAGTTTTTGGGCTCAAAATAAGTTGTTTGAACCAAACATACCTCAGTCCAAAAGTTCTTCCTTACTGAGTTACAGGACGTTAAAAAATATCTTTCGAAATCGTTTATTAAGTGTATCTACAGAACGATTTAAAGTAGAGATCTGAAATTTGGTGGGTTAATAAGTCTATCAAGAAGCTATATTGTGTTGCTATTACAACCAAAATAATATTATTCAGTGGCGTACTTATAGAGGAGGACTTAGGGTTTTTTTAAATATTTTTTGTAGGGGTTTGAATTTTTTTACAAAATAACAAGAATTATGATAGATACGCTCAAGACACGTAAAAAGGTATAATTGTTTGATTTGCATTAAGTCAACTGTTTGCGAGATATTTCACTTTGAAAATTTTTTTTGCTATTAAAGCAATTTGTGATTTACCCTGTATAGTCAAAAAGATTGGGTCACTCTGATACAGCTGATTCTACGTTCATATCTAAACATAATTTCTTATCTTAAACCATTCTGTAGATATACTTAAAAAAGATACAGGGCGAATAAGAAAGATAAGTTTTAACACCCTGTATTTTAGTAACGAAATGGTTTTGTGGGTCGGTTTTTATAACCATTTAGGTATGTTTAGTTTTAGACGTAGAATCAGCTGAATTAGAGTGACCCAATATTTTTGACTTTACAGGGTAAGTCACAAATTGTTTTTATAGCAAAAATTTTTTTCATAGTTAAATATCTCGCAAACAGTTGAGTTGACGCAAGTCAAACAAGTATACCTTTTTTACGTGTCTCGATCGTATCTATCCTAATTCCTGTTATTTTGTAAAAAAAATTGAATTCCCTACAAGAAATATTAAAAAAAAACTTATATCCCCCTTTATAAGTACGTCACTGAACAATATTATCTTGGTTGTAATACCAACACATTGTAGATTCCTTATAGACTTAATAATCCACCAAATTTTAAATCTCTACTTTAAACCGATCTGTAAATATACTTAAAAAATTATTTGGAAAGATATTTTTTAGCACCCTGTAACTCAGTAAGAAAGAACTTTTGGACTGAGGTATGCTTTGTTCAAACGATTTATTTTGAGCCCTAAAACTTGTGGTAGCTTTTTGTACAGACCTTTCAGGGACACCTTGTATAAAAATATACAGGGTGTTTACTAAACATACGGCAAAACTTCAAGTGGTGATTCCTTGGATTATTTTAAGAATATTTTGTCCTTTGGTGATTTTCGGAAAGCCGTTATTTTGTTTCGAAGATATACCTAGAGCAATAAAGGTTTTTAGACAAATTTGATATTTTTCAAATTATGAATGTAGCCTAAATAAAACGATGAAGTACTGCACTGAACTTACCGAGTACAAAAAATGTCCACCAAAAATATGTTTCTTTAACAACATTCGGTTTGGGTTGGTATTGACTGGCTAATTGGACCGGTAAGCTGTATCATCAATAAGGAGAAGATTGGATTCATGCATCCTAGCGGTAGTCATTTTCAGCTGTTCTTGAAGATTAAGAAGATTTACATGTAAGATTTAGGTAATATAATATTGTTTTTGTCGAAAATCTTTTATCGCCCTTTATCTTCGAAACAAAGCGGCTTCCGAAAATCATCAAACGACAAAATATTCTTAAAATAACCTAAAGAATCACTCCTTTAATTTTTGCCGTGTGTTTAGTAAAAACTCTGTATACACTGTATACAGGGTGTTCCGTTCAAATTTTAGGAGCATAAAATAGACTTAATTCTAACACAAAAAAATTCAAAAGTGGTAGGTCGATCTTCATTTGTTTTGAAGTTACAGGGCTTTGAAATTATTAACAACAAGTTTTCTTTTTCAGTGATATCTCCTAAATCGTTGTTTTTATAGGAATAGTGATTGAGAGTAATTTTGTAGCAAAAAAAAAACTGCACATTTTTCGTTTAAACAATTTTTTCCTGTAGTCAATTGTTTAAACAATAATGACGCGGAAAGTGAACAATGCGAGGCGGGATGAGTATGGAATTTTTTATTTTTGTCGTCAGAGCTACTGTATATTATGACATTTTATCATTTTAGGCATATACTGACGATAAGAATGAAATAGTATATTTCGCATCAAGGGGAAGAAGTGGACTATTTTTGATGAAATTGATGTAGATCTAAAATGACGCTGAAAACATAGATGTGTAAAACAAAAGTCATACTCACCCCCGCCCTGCGTTATTCAGTTCCCGCCTCATTTTTGTTTAAACAATTGACTCAACAATAAGTTTGCTTAGACATAAAATGTGCGGATTTTTTTTTGCTACAAAATTGCTCTCAACTAGTTTTCGGGTAAAAACAACGGTTTAGGAGATATCACCGAAAAAGGAAAACTTGTTAATAATTTCAAAGGCCTATAACTTTAAAACAAATGACTAATGTTTTTGCGTTAGAATTAAGTCTATTTTATGCTTGTAAAATTTGAACGTAACGATACGGAACACCCTGTATAAAACTTGCTAAACATTTTTAATACAGAATCTGTTTTCGAATCTAAATTTGCATTAAAAATAATCAAAATATGGCGAGTTCTTTAAAGTTAAAATTATGAAATTTTTATCCATTCTGTTTGAATTTTCTAATAGAAACAACTTATTTTCTTAAACAAAGCAAACTGCAATGAAATTGTCATTTTTTCGAACTCTTATGACAGTTTTAAGGAATCATAGTCAAAAATTAGGTAATTTTAAAATATGTAAATTTATATCTATTTAGACTATAAAATCCGATATTTCCAATATATTTTTATTGTTTGAATTAACCAGTGAAGCCAACTTTTTTTCTGATTTTGAATCTAAAGTTTCATTAAATATTAAATAACATTTTGGCGGTTTCATAAAAAATATAATTTGTTTTAGATTTTATGATACAAGAAGCTGTCAGTAAATTTCGAATATATGACTTGTATAGTTGGTTTTGTTACAAATAAACAAGTTGTTTCTACCAGAATTTGCAAACAGAATGAAAATCCACTGAAAATTATGGGGATTTTATTACTTAGTCTGTAAACGCACTTTAAACTTTGTTATAATTTTAGATTTTTGGGTAGGTACTTAAAAACTGTCATAAAAAATAAAAATTTGAAAATCAGACAAATTTTATTGCGCTTTTTTGTAACAAAGAAATAAGTTGGTTCTAATGGATAATTCAAACAGATTATAAATCAGTTGAAAATTTCGGCTTTTATTCGCTCATATACAGGGTGTATCAGCTTTAATCGAGCAAACTTTAATGGTACATTCTCCTAGTCATCCTGATTCGGAAAAATGTATATTATATACCTCTATCTCGATTCCTAAGAAAAATATAGATATATATGTTGAAGTTTACAAGAAAAAATAATTTTTTTGCAATAACTTCTATAAAAAAGCTTGGAATCAAACAAAATTTTGCATGCCTGCCCTCCTCCCTAAGGACAATATAATGAAAGTATTTTAGATTTGGGGGGGGCACCAGTGGCGTGCAATTCGGCCACATCTCAATTATTTCAAAGAAAAAAGCATGCCACTAATTTTTAAGAAATATTTTTTTTATCTATTGAATTCCTTGTTCAATTTGGAGTAAACTTTGCTTTTACAGAACAAAAATTGAAGTTTAGTTCCAGAGATAATTAGTTTTTTCGAAAGACGTGCCAACTTGAAATTAGTCACAAATCAAATAGGAAATTTATTAAAAAAACAAAAGTAACAAAAAATAATTATAAAATTACAGCAACTATTCAAAATGCAACCCGCCAGCCTCGATGCATTTCTGACAACGACGAACTAATGAATTAACAGCATCTGTCATCATTCCCGGATTTTTTTGTAATTTCAAGTTAGCACGTCTTTGGCAAAAATTAATTATCTCTGGAACTAAAATTTTAATTTTTGTTCAGTAAAAGCAAATTTTACTCCAAATTGAACAAGAAATTCGATAGATAAAAAATATTTTTTTTAAATTACAGTGGCATACTTTTTTCAAAATCGAAAATATCTTCAAAAAATTGTCCTTTGGGAGGAGAACAGACATGCAAAATTTTGTTTGAATCCAAGCTTTATTATGGAAGTTATTCCAAAAAAATAATTTTTTCTTGTAAACTTCAACATCCTGTATCTTTCTTAGGAATCGAGATAGAGGTATATAATATAAATTTTTCCGATTCAGGACGACCAAGAGAATGTACCATTAAAGTTTGCTCGATTAAAACTGTTACACCCTCTATAAATTCACTTTAAATTTTTGACTTTGGATCCTTAAAAGCCATAAAACTTCGAAAAACTAACAGATTTGTTTTCTTCTTCTTTTTTTTACAAAGAATAAATTTGTTATACTAGAAAAATTTAACAGAAAATATATTCACTTCATAAAATTTTGTATTTTCTAATTTTACAAGTTGGGTCCTTAAAACTGTCATAATTCTTCAGAAAATTGACAGATTTCCTTGCGGTTTATTTTGTTACAAAGTAATAAGTTGATTCTACAAGAAAATTTTAATAGAATGAAAATCTGTTAAAAATTCTGAATTTTATTGACTAATAAAAACTCACCTTTTAATTTGCCTTATTTTAGACTTTGGGCCCTTAATGCAATTTTGGAAAAATGACAGATTTGTCTGCGGTATATTTTATTATGAAGAAATAAGTTATTGAAAAATTCAAACAGAATGAAAATCCGTTGAAAATTCCATATTTTATTGGTTAATAGATATAATAACTCACTTTAAAATTAGTTTAATTTTAGACTTTGGGTCCTGAAAATTGTCGTAAAATTTCAAAGATTCACAAATATTTTAGAGGTTTGTTACAAAGAAATAAGTTGTTTCTATTAGATTACAAACAAAATGATATCTATCAAAAATTCCGTAAATTCTATAATTTTAACTTTCGAAAACTCACAATTTTTTGATAATTTTTAATGCATATGTTCGAAAGCAGATTCTATTAAAAGAAGCACTTTATTAACGTTCAGCAACTTTTAGGTTATATTGATTATTCTTATAGTAGTTATCGTACTTTGAAAAATGAACAAATTTTGGTTCGCAAGAATTTAATAGAAATTTAACGAGATTTTTGAAATGGTATTCTTAATTTTGAAATACAGTTACTCATTTATTAATATCCATAAACATCGTCATGTAAATGCCTTAACCCAATCCCGAGTTAATCATTTTAAAAATAATACCTACTAAATTTTGCCGAACCCGTCAGAAGTTTTATGTTCGAAAACTCTTACTATAAATCTCCAAAATACTGTCTTATCTATATCAATAAAATACGAATAAGATCACTGTCCGTCTCTGCATTCTCTAGTGCGGCGGTTCCAGTAAGTCTATAAGCGTAACACAGTTGCTGTTAAATCACCAGAAAATAAAACATGGTTCCATTAACCAAGGATACATGGTAGCATGGGACATTAAGAACGCCAGAACAAACAAAGGGGTGTGTTACCGTGTTGGTAAATAAGGTACGTATCCTCTGCGATCAATAATGTTGGTTTAGTTAGCGCACAGACTAAAGCCCATCGATTACGTATCAATGGGTATTAATGGGTATCTCGACATTTAAGTTTCATAACAATATAAGTAACGCATTTCTAATAAACCGGTACAAATAATAAATAAAGTATTTCCCCTGGCGTTTATTAAAGTATTTCAGAATCATGGCAGTTAATTCTTTGTGCGAAATGAGAATTCGGCTATCAAAGTTTTATTAGCAGGTATAAAAAGTTTGCCGAAGGACCAAAGGTTCTGTGCTGGAGATTGACGTTAAAAATAATGTAAAAATCATTATTTGAAATTTATTACAAAATATTTTTTGAATTTTTCACGTCATTGGATCACTTTTCATTAAATTTCTAGGGTTTTAGTGTAAGCCGTTAACGGCATATTGAAATACAGGCCCTAAACTATCTAAATTTTTAATTTTTAGGGGAAACTAAAATATTCCAGTCCGGCACTGTCCAATAGCCTTTATAGTTACATTCAAGCATCAACCACTTCGACTGTCCATAATGTAATAGGGTGATTAAGTTTGTGACAATTAACTGGATCTGCACACACTCCAATAAATTCGATAAATTGTCCGCAGTCACAGTTTCAATTATATTATTATTAGACTTGTTCGGAAAGTTAAGCGTATGTTATCTACAATTACGTTCGATTTATTACGAATAATTATTTATTTACATGAATAAAGACTAGATTTCCAGTTCGTGGAAATCAATGTATGAAATGGGAAAGAATTTCCTGCTGTACGATTCTCAGATCTACTCAAAATTAAATTAAATTATAACTTTTGTTTCATAACGTCAATAGTTTTCTTTATGTTTCTAATAAAACTGGAGTCTTGCAGATTTAATTTAACTCTATATTAAATGTTTCAAATTCGTTTTAAAAGTTGAAACTACTATTTTGTCTGGCTTGTTCTGTTTTATTGGAGAACAGCAAAAATAGTTACTTGCATATTAGCTATAGTAGTAAAAAGAAATATACTAAAATATGTTTTTCACGAAAAAGTTTATTTATCACGGGTTTTTTACCATCGTAGAAATTGTATTATCATAACTAATATTACTAATAAAAACAAAGAATTTTGTTTTTGTTATATTGAAATGCCAAAATTGTTTTTCATTTTTAGAATTTTTTTACGTTAATAACAAAAATATCTCTTAAAATTTTTCATCTAAAATACACAGATTTTTGACAAACCCAGATTTACCAATAAAATCCGGAATTTTCAATAGTTTCATTCTGTTTGCGTTTTCTTTTAGATATTTTAGAATTAACTCATTTCTTTTCAATAAAAGTTTCAGTGACAAAATCTAGAATTTGTCGATTTAGTGAATTTATATTAGTGAGTAAAATCAGGTATTATCAATGGATTTTCACTCGGTTTGAATTTTCTAGTAGAATCAAATAATTTCCTTCTAACACAACGAGCCACAAGGATATCTATCAATTTTCCGGAATATTATGAAAGTTTCAAGGACCCAAAATTTAAAATTAGACATATTTTCCAGTAACTTTCCTTATTAGGCAATAAAATCTGGTATTTTTAACTGATTTTCATTTTCATTGAATTTTCCAGTAAAACCAACGTCTTTATTTTTAACAAAACAAGCCACAAGGAAATCTGTCAATTTTCCGAAGTTTTATGGCAGTTTAAAGAATCCAAAGTCTAAAATTAGATAAATTTTAAAGTGAGTTTGTGTTAGGCAATAAAATTCGGAATTCCGAAGTTAGCTTTTGTTTTTGCCGGTTGTTGCCTTGGAAAAGCTGATTTTTCGGTGTGTTTTTTGAGGTTAGGAAAAACACGTGCTAATTTAGTAATTCTATTCTTGGTTTCCTAGAATCCTAGAATGCCTAGTCTGGTTTGCCGAAACACCCACTTTTTTGGGACGGAGTGGTAGGGTCTTGTACTCGGTACAAAGTGGGTGAACTAGTCAATTGAGCTGGTAAATTCGAATCCATGATCAGAATTGCAAAACAGAGCTTACTTCGGAATTCCGACCTCGGTTTTGGATTATAGTGACTCAAAATACGTAAGAGTTGAATAGTTTTGTCCGTCGGAACAATTACTTTTTTTGTGGGACTGTGTTATCATTTCAAAAAATCTAGTTGAATTTCTATGAAATTCTTATGAACCAAAATATTTTTTTAAATTCAACACAACTTCTATAATAATAATCAAGATACCTTGCCATACAAAACTTGCTTAGTACCTTTAATAAAACGCTTTATTTATAAATAGAATCTTCTTTCGAATCTAAATTTGCTTTAAAAATAATCAAAATTTGACGAGTTTTCGATAGTTACAATTTTGGCGGAGGTGCCGGTTTTTTTTAAATGCAGGGTGTTTCAGATTTTTGTAGCAGGACTTTAACACTCGAAACTTTTAAAATTAATACAAAAAGTTTATATAAACATAGGTCGGCAAACGCTTAGTTTTCGAGATAAAAAGTGTTCAAATTAAATTTTAAAATATTTTTTTTTATTTGGTAAAAGGTTTTTAACGTATTTCATATGATATGGGGTTTTTTTGGTATGAGGAAGCCTATTATGGACACCGTTTTACTGTAGCTGCTAGAGGGCGCACTGTATTGTAGTCCTTACTGATTAAAATGACCATAACTTTTTTTTCATTGTACTTTATGGCGTTTTTAGTAAAAAATGTTATTTTTCCTGTATACTTTTCCAAACAAAAAAGATACCCTTATCAAGTTTTCGAGATACTTGGATTTTTATTGTTCGAGGTATAGACGAGAACAAAAAGGCGATACTTATTATGCGTTAAATCGGAGTCCAATGACATTTTGAGGGTAAGTAGTGAGTTTTTCGTTTTTCACCGGTACAATTCCGTAAGGGGTAGCCCTCATCTTGAATTTTAGAGGTGAGTTCGATTATTTCGGTAAATATGCATCTTACGTTAAAAACGCATACTATCGATATTGTTAAGGAATGAATTCCCATCAAGTTTTGTTTGAAACTTTTTTTCATATTTTTAATATTTACAACATTATAAATTTCTAAAAATGGGCAGAATAATCTTGACGCTACAATAAAAAGTCAAATATCTCGAAATGGCTAACTTTAGCGGATTTTGATAAAGGTACCTTTTTTGTTTAGAAAAGTACAGGAAATAAGATTTTTTACTAAAAAAGCCATAAAGTACAATGAGAAAAAAGTTATGGTCATTTTAATCAGTAAAGACTACAATACAGAGCGCCCTCTAGCGGCTACAATAAAACGGTGTCCATAATAGGCTTCCATACCAAAAAACCCCCACATACCACCTTTGAATGAAATACGTTAAGAAACGTTTACGATATTTAAAAAAAATATATTTTAAAATTTAATTTGAACACTCTGTATCTCGAAAACTAAGCGTTTGCCGACCTATGTTTATATAAACTTTTTGTCTTAATTTTAAAAGTTCTATCGAGTGTTAAAATCTACAAAAAACTGAAACACCCTGTATAATATAAATGTACGTATAGTCAGCTTTATTTGATCAGAGTAACTAAATCTGGTAATTTTTTGTTGTGATTTAAACTTTGATTATAAAACAAGGAATTTTCAGATTCCCTAATTTAAAGGGGTTTGTTAAAAATTTATATATTTTTCGCAATTTTTTTGGGAATTTAAAAAATATCTATTGGGAGTTTTTATCTAAGAACCATTTCGGGCGTATGCCCATGGACTTTGCATACACTTTTTGAAAAAAACTGACAAAACAGTAACTTCTTATATGTGTTAATATAACGCAGTAGATTTTAAAGGCTGACCCATGTTTGAGACAGTATTTATTTCGTGTGCAATAAAATTTTTACTTAACTAAACAACAAATTATCTCAAAATAATTAGCAAATCATTTCAATTGATGTAGGTAATAGCAGGCGCAATTATTGTTTGTGGATTTATTGTCTTAATTTTAAGTTTATCGTTTGGCAGATAGTTGAATTTCTGGACGCAAAATGTAAATTTCGAGAAATTTATGGTTCTCGTAACGCTGATTATAAATATGTTAACACCACAAAACATGTACCTGGAACCAAAATTCCCTAATTTATTGCATTAATTAATTACAGTTTTCAGTTATTGTTGTTATGTTAAAATATTTACTCACAAAAAAAGCCCCTAATATGGAATATGTAATTGTAAAATAAGGTAACTACACACATTTATACACTTATTTAAATTTGCCGCCTTTAGTTTTCGCTAGCGCATGCGCAATATTGTGTCTAAAAACTCATATTGACTTATATTTTTAAAAATTCATGTTGTTACCAAGTTAATAGTAGTTTATGCAACAAAGTAGGAATTGAGAGATTCTGACGAGTGTGAAAATTGCGCCAGGGCGAAGCGAGGCAGAATCAATTCCTACCGTGTAGCATACTCTATTTTTTTCATACCTGTACGAAAATGGCCATTTCTTTTGCGTGAAACGCGCGAATAAATTAAAACAGCATAACACTGACATTTTGCTTGACACTGTGCGGTGAGCAAATCACCTTGACAACCATAAACAAACACAAATAACTCTCGCATATTAGTCAGGGAATGGCTACCCAAGTGAGAAATGTTACCCCCACTCCTTATTTTCCGCGCTACCCTAAAAAGGCGACTTTGTACCCGCATTTCACGCAAATAAAGTGGCCATTTTCGTGTAGGTATGGGAAAAAAGATATTAAAAATTATAAAAAAACAAAATCCATCGACTATAACTAGATTACCAAAAGAAAGTCTGACCATCAGTAAGAAATCAGACATAAAACGTACTCCACTACTTACTTGAAATATCTTAATATCTACTAATGGTACTTACCAGTATGTGGTCCTGAACGTTAGCTTTACTTTCTAAACAGTTTACCTTAAACTGAATTGATGCAAAAGCTAAGCGGGTTGTGAGATTTAAGCGATTTTAAACTATCTTCTTGCTGTTGTAATAAATATACTACGTATATTTAAGTACCTCTTATACGAACATGCATCCCTACTCTGATAACATTAAGGGTTTAAGCAAATTCAGCAAAATTTATTAAGGACGTCATTGTATTGCTTATCTTTATACAAGTTGTTTTCTTTGTCAAATGTAAATTTACTCGATCTTGATAATTACCAGTTTACCTGTCTGAATTAATTAGCATTAAGTACGAAGTTTAGATGCGTTATTGTATATTTTGTAGTTACAATTAGAAATTCCGTTGAATTAATTAATTTCATTTCAAATTTCAGCTTAATAAATATCTGCTGTACAGGGTGTAGCAGAACTTTGACAGTTGATAGAGAATCTTTTTCAAGTACCTCATTGAATAATTTTATTTTTGATATAAAACTATCAAATTACGGTTTACTTAAAGTTATATTAACCTACCAAATTTCAGATCTCTATCTTAAATCGTTTTGGAGATATACTCAAACAATTAATCGAAAAAATTATTTTAAAACCCTGTATCTCACACAGAAAGTGTTTTACGACCCATATTTATTAGAAATTTCGTTCTTAAAAAACGTCCTTTATCAAGTGTTTTGTCCTGTGACGAAAAACTGGAACACCCTGTAATTTGCATCAGTTAGTATTGCTTATTGATTAGTACAATTTACATTTGAATTGTAAAATTTTTGTGATTATTTTTGTTTTTCTTAAAAAAAAAACTTTGACTTTGATTTGAAATCCAATTACCATAATTCAATTTACAGCGTCTCTTTTTATACCTACATGAATTTATAATAAACTTTCTCAATATTTTGTGTGCATATCACAAGATAAAATTTCTTATAAAGCTATAAAAAAATTTAATACATAACAAATTCTTTTACATAAAACATTTACTAGGCTGGTTTGTTTAAGGACACACCACAGTTTACGTCAAAACATGAGTTTAAGGTACCCGGGGGGAAATAAAATATTCAAACGAAACCTGCCGTTGTACCATAATTCTGTTCATAAACATGAAATAACAATTGTTTGCTGGAAGTAAACTCTTTCGTTGTAATAAACAAAGAACAAAGGGCACGTTTAATTACAAGAACAAAAACCAGCAGTAAGTGAATAAATGATTTATTCAAATCGCAAGGAAAAATATACTATATAGATTTTACTTTTTTGCAAAAAATCGCTAATTACTCTAGAACGGAGCATCGTGCAAGGTTGTTAAAGGTACCGTTGACATCGTACTTATTGTGAGATTTTAAAAGAAGAATTTCGACTTTTCAGTTACTCATCATTTGTGTTAAATTTACGATTTGTAAGGAACTCTTGTGGTCGATTTCACTATTCACGAACTAGAACATAACCCAAAAATGCTACTATGTAGGTTTTACTTTTTACAAGGTCGCTAAAGGTACCGTTTAACTCGTATTTATTAACTTTTCGGTTACTCATAATTTGTGTTAAATTTATGATTTATAAGCAACTGTTGTGGTCGATTTCACTAATTACGAACTATAACAAAAGCCAAAAATGCCGTCAAATTTAATGTCCAAAACATACACAGAATATTGGAAATATGTTCAGAGATTTCAAAACTGGTCAAGCACAACATTTTCGAACTTAGTTGTAACATTGTCTCTTTGAGGTTTAAAATTTTTCTATTTAGAATTTTGCATTATTCGATTTTTTATAAGTATAAATTTTTATTTATAGAATTCGCATTGATGGTAAGACACTAAAATGATAATTCGGACCTTTCAGCTCCTTATCATTTGTGACAAATTTAATTTTATAACTTTCCTTTGAAATTAGGGTCGAAAAATGTGAAAATTTTTGTTTCTGTCCACCTTACTATAACTTCATTCTAACAACACGCAATTATCATTGTAGATTTAGACGAATAACCACACAAGTTGAGGGTAATATGTCCTATTTTGGTAAATGCCTTCATTTGTTATCCGATATTTTGTATTCAAATAAAGCTGGTTCAGATATGGCGAGAATAGTAGATTCTTTTATGAGGATTGAAAGTGGCATTTTGTTCGACGAGCAATTATAGTTTGCATTTGCGTAGCCGAGTTTGTGCAATAATTGCGAGGCACAAAACCACTTTTAATCAGAATGAAACATGCTATTTTTTCTCCAGCCGAAAGGAATTACATTAAGAAAAACCAAAAACTTTGATAATTCTAAAATTGTCATGCATGTGGTACTTAGTTAATTTAATAAAATTTTTACATTAATTTGACATTGACAATTTTTTTCCTGGGAAAAAATAGTATATTTTACAACAAGACATGAAAATACCGTTTTTTTTTGTGAGGTGAGAATTGTACACGAGCTGTGTAGCAGCGAGTGAGGCAATCTCACGAACGAAAAAAAAACGTATTTCATGTCGAGTAGTAAATACTATTTTTTCTACGATTCTGTAATTTATAAATTGGATTAGAAACTACAAATTTTTTTTAAATTATTTAAGGTGACAGTTTTCAAGTGAAACGTCAAAATTATATTTTAGTTTTTATTTTAACTATTTTAAGCTTTATATATAAAATATGTCATGAAAAGTGAATGAATTGATATTGAAAATTTATGTAAATTTAGTGCATATAGTGTTTTCATTAAAAAAATCACGAAGAAAACCATAAATTTGAAATTTTGATATTTTCACTCTAGAGAGAATATGACTATTTTCGCAGTAGAGAAAATATTGAAGTTTCATGTAGAGTATGTCATGGAAAAATGGCTATTTTCGTATATAAGAGTAGAAAAAAGTATTTTTAACCTGGGATTAGAAAATTAAAATGACACATTTTTCTTGGTAACGCGACTTTTTTTCTTAGGTACAAAAACGTCAACTTTAGTTCTCAAAAATGGTATTAGAAATGTCATGTTTTAAGCCGGCTGGAGAAAAAATTGATTTTTTGTCAAAAAACTCGTTTTTTGCAAATGTCTCCTATTAAACACTCTATAGGTATCTTGTTAATCTTGTTTTTTGACATGAAATTTGGCATAAATAGAGAAATACGACCTATTGAAATATGACACCTCAAACTGTAAAAATGTTATCAAAAATGGTAAATCAGATCAAAAAAAGTTACTTAGGTTTAATGTTCATTTATACAAGGCGAACAAAAAATCAAAAATAAGTTTTTTTCGAAAACTGAGTCATAAAACAGTTATAGCATATTCTAAATGCAGAGATATTTTGTGTTAGACAGTTGGTAACGCTGAGTCGGGAGTGTGTCTACCTTTAGAGAGAGAAAATTCAAATTGGACGAGAATTGTGAGAGTTAAAATTTAGTCTATTATATGAAAATTTGTGAAATAATAATATATTGTGCACTCAACATTTAATGATAGCTGTTAAGACACGAGTATGAGAATGAACGAGTAATAAATTCGAGTGTCTTAATAGCCATTAAATGTAAGTTACATACACTATTTTTTCTACGACTAGTGAAAATAATGAAAAATAAGAAAACAAATATTGTGGCAACTTTATCATAAACTCAGAAATGTCAGAATATCACAATGAAGAGTCAATTTATAATTTTAGATGTGTCAGATGTTCATGACAGTATTTGATATTGATGGAATATTGCTGTAATCTTGCATTTCTATTGGTTATAAACTTGTATCGTAATGAATCTCATTACAGTACAGATAGTAAATGTCTAATAAATGAATTAAAGTATGGGAGTAGAGAAACGTTCTTATTTAAAAAAAATGTATATTATTTTATGAGAAGCTTAAGTGATGCTTTATGTGCAGAGGCTGGTGTTTGACTGACGAACGAAGCACATAAAGCGACTTAAGCTCCGAATAAAATATACTATTTTTTTTCAAATGCAAACAATTCATTAAATTGTAAAATTATTAATTGAAATTTTAAGAAATAAATTTTGACAATTAATTTGACTTATGACCAGCGGCGCTTAAGTAGTACTTAAGCGCCGGCGACAGATAAAGTAGATCTTTACCTGTCGCCGGCAATAAAGTGACACTTAAACATAATCAGTACAGCAGGATAATGTCACACTTAAATGACGTTTGAAGAAAATAGATATTTATATTATTAGGAGTATAAGCGAGTATAAACGAAGTATGGAGGTGTAAGCGCCGAGCGGAGCGAGGAGAATTAATTCCATACGAAGTCACATGAAAGTGCTTATACTCCGAATAAAATACAATATTTTATTTTCAAATGGAATCATTCTAATCGTAATATGACAATCAATTTAATAAGTAATTTTGCAACTGTCATGCAACTGTCATACATTTTTGCAGATAATGATATAACTTATACTCCGCCGGAGTATAAGTCCTACTTATACGCCGCTCAAGAGTGGTGTCATAGAAATGAAACTTATACCTTGCCTACTCAGTCTTATAACACCATGTTATATGCCGTTTGAAAATAAATACTATTTCGATAGTTATGATAATCTCCAACCTCCTTATATTTTGTCAGACCGGCCCCTTCGCCAAAATTGTAACTATCTAAACTCGCCATATTTTTATTATTTTTAATACAAATTTCGGATCGAGCACAGATTCTACTTACAAATAAAGTTTTTATTAAAACTGTCAAGCAAGTTTTAAGTCATTTTGATTATTATATAATTTATTGTACTTTGAAAATAAAAATATTATGATTCCCAGGAATTAAATTGATATTCTACACGATTTTCAAAAATGTTAGGTATTCTTGATTTTGAAATAGAATTATTGATAAAATTTTAGTAAAACCCGCCAAAATTATAACAAAAAAAACTCGTCCTATTTTTTATGCAAATTTAGATACAAAAGCATTTTTTTAAAAATTATTTAAAAAATTAATCACTTTTCAAATTTGTATATACATATAGACACAGCATTAACTTTTCCCGCATTATAATATTGTAGTTTCCAGTTTTTAAGCCGTCCTTTACTATGTAGATGCATTTTAAACAAAAATATGCAACATACTCGTACATATAAATTTAAACACATTTTCAAACTCATGCAGAAACACACGGCGACTAAATAATTACTCTTTGCTGTACAGTAACAAGCCTTTCCGACAACTTAAAGCTGAACTATTTAACCAGGATTAAATTAAATTGATGATGTACTGAAATACCCTGATTGCATTAAATCACTATATTGTAGATAGTTAGGTACTAACTAACTATGTACTTTGCGTTCTCAAACAGAACATACCTAATTTCAGTCTCAAATATAAAAATATTCAAACCCAAAATCACAAAAAAGAATATTGATCAGAGATTTGTAATATAACGTTTTGTATGAATCTGAGTCTGTTTGTACTGAATGAGGGTTTTAAGAAGATTTTTCCACAATTTACGACGTTATTTTAGCTTCGCTTGATAGGTTCGGGCTCCCTTGATTCATCTGACGTTCATTCAGGTTTTTATACGATGAAAACTCGAAGGAAATCGATGGAGTGTCTTTACTAAATGATAAATTTATGTTGCAAAAAATCCGAATATGTATGCATGTGAATATCGAATACCTTTGAAATATTTATGGAAAATAGCTGAAATAAATATTGTTGATTAACTTTGTTGTCAACGGTATAATACAAATATTTTTAATTATTTACTAGTATTTTATGGTTCACCGTTATGCTGTATGCTGTACAAATAATCAATAATACGTAGGTAGTTTTCGCATTTCATAATTATATATTTCAATTATATACAATGCATATATAACAATCAAGTGTTCAATTGTATCGTAATGTATATTAGTAATTGAATAAAGTAACGGTTGACCTAACATCTCCAAATCCTTGTTCATGGTATTAATCCTAAATTGCCCATTAACTATATGATCCGCCCTGTATTAATCAGGTTGCCACAGATTTATTTGTGGTGTATTTTGTTACAAAGAAACAAGTTGGTTCTACTAGAAATTCCGAATTTTTATTTGCTAAAATAAATTCACTTTCAAATTTGTCTAATTTTAGACTTTGAATCCCAAAAATTGTCATAAAACTTCAAAAATTGACAGATTTGCTGGTGGTTTGTTTTCGTACAAATAAATGAGTTGATTCTACTTGAATATTCAAACACAATGGAAATATGTTGAAAATTTCGATTTATTTTCCATGAGTTTGTCTAATTTTAGACGTTATGTCCAAGAAAACTAGAAACAGGTGAACGACCTTTCCATGTTGCCCTGTACGCAACGATGGGACGCTATGCGGTGATAGCTCCCCGCTCAATCGCCACTCGCCATGTGCACCTTGCTCTTAAATTGCTATACTGCGCATCTGTTATGTGAGGGGAAGTGTCGCCGTAATCAGCCTTCAGACTAGAAACAGGAGAGCGAATTCATTTGGAAAGGGAAGGCCGATATACGGCGACACTTCCCCTCACATGGCAGATGCGCAGTACAGAAATTTAAGAGCAGGACGCACATGGCGAGTGGCGATTGAGAAGGGAGCTGTCGCCGCATAGCGTCCCATCGCTGTGTACAGGACAACATGGGAGGTAGTTTGCTCTCCTGTTTCTAGTCTTCTTGGTTGTAACACAACTTTTAAAATTTGCCAGGTGCTGTGGCATGTTTTATATCTGTACTCATATAATACAATAATGAAAAAATAGTTATTTATTATACGAGCCCTAACAACTAAATGTTCGGACAAAAGTAAATTTGATTGTCGTTTTTCCATGCGTCCAAAAGTTATCTAAATTAACTTCCATAATATTGATGGTTTTTTCTGTTATAATGCCAACATTTAGTTATATAAAAACGTAAATTTCGTAAAATTCCTCTCGGCGGTTCCAAAACTGTGGCACTTTAACCCAGCAGGACGGGAAAATTGTAGAAACAAAGAATTATTATTTTCAAAACGTTGGATCTAGTAGTCAGAGTTTGATGAAATTTACTTTATTACAAAGCTGGATGTTGGTTTTCTTTACAAAAAAGTTACACAAGTTTTCATTTGGTGATTTTAGGCATTTATCAGAGTTTCAAAGTTGCACCTTTAAAAATGATAAAATTTTCTAGTAACTGTTTTAAAGAATCAGTTTTGAAACCGCTGGTTGGATTTGTGTCAAAAAACATTTAAATCAAAGCTCAATAATCGCACTATATTGAAAAAATCCTGAAATGTTAATATGACTTTTTTTGCATTTTTTTCGAGTTCCACAGTTCACTTTTCTAAAAACGTGTTTTTTTGAGGGTGCTACCTACATTAAAATAATCACAGTTTTGGAACCACTGGTTGGATTTTGGTAAAATTTACTTTATTGCAAAGCTAGATATTGGTTTTATGTACAAAAAAATCCCCAAGTCTTTATTTGGTGATTTTAGGCATATTTCGTAACTTTAAAATTACACTTGAAAAATGTGACGTAATTTTCTAACGACTGTTTTTAAAAAATCACAGTTTTGCAACTTGTGGAAAACGACATAAAGGTGCTTTCATGGCCCTCATCCAGTCCGAACTTAAATGTCATTGAAACTCTTTACATAAAATTAAACGTATTTTACGCAATAATCCACCAAGAACCATTGGGGACTTAAAGACCAAAATAGAAGAAATTTGGGATAGTTTCACGTCTGAATTGTACCAAAATTTGATAAATACAATGCCTGCTAGAATACAGGCAGCTATTAAAGCAAAAGGAGACGTAACCTCTTATTAATGGTCCTAAATTAAAAATTATCCCAACATTTAATTGCAAATTCATTTTGTAAAGTTTGCTAATTATTAAGGTTAAAATATTGTTAAATCCAATAAATAATTTTTTTCCATGCATAATATTGTTATTAAGGCTTTATCTTATTGTATTGTTAGGTGTTTACTAATTATTTGCGTAAAATTTCTAGTTCTCCTTTCATACTTCAAAAATTTACTTTTGTCCGAACATTTAGTTGTTAGGGCTCGTACAAGAAGATAACATTGTAGTTTATCTTTGAGAGCGATTTTAGCGTCGAGGCGTCGGCTGAGACGCTAGCTAATAAGCTCGAGAAGATAATGAAATGTTATCGTCGTGTATAATACTTTTTTTTTCTATAGCAAATGTTAAAGAAAAACGGATAATTAAGAAAAACTACTTACAAATTAAATTATTTTCAATGACAATTTAAAATGTCAGTGAATATTATGAGTTGTCACTATGGTGTCAAAATCAACAGTAATACGTTTTAATTCAATCATTTTAAAAAAATCTAAGTTTTTTATCTACCCTTGCGTATAAAGTGCTACTTTATCTACCCTTGCGGTTAAAGTGCTACTTTATCTATTATTTTGAGTTGATAAAAGCACACTTTAACATTTGCTAAAAAAAACATTTTCTTGTCTTCTTGTTATCAATCTGACATAGGTAAGGTACTGATAATAAGATATTAAACGCTTTCAATAGTAAATGAAATAAAATAAAAATCGGAGACAACTGAAAAATTACATCCTTTTAAGTATAACCTGTTTATACAGAAAGAAAAAGAATACATAAAATAATTTTACTAATTCCTCAAATTACTCTACTTATAAAGTGTGTTGTGTTGTCTACAGAGACCAAGTAATCGCCGTTTTGTGATCTTTTTACACGTTTTTGAGTTACTTAATATAATCTAACCACTTTAGTCTAAACTGTATAACGACTTGCGGTTTCGTCAAGGGATACGCAAAGGGTCAATTTAAATGATTTCGTGTCAAAGGAACAAACAATGCAGTCTGCTTTCAGAATAAAGTGAAGTAGTTCTCAGGAGAAAATGTCAGCAATCATAAAAGTTAAAATAAGATAAATAAGAATAGAATTGTACAAGAAGGAGAAGTAAGTATAGATGGAAGATTTTATTTCTAAAATTCGGAGAACTGTCATATTTAATATTAAACTAGATACTATAGTTTGATTGTACGTTTAAAAATGAGTGGTTCAATAATACAGAGCTTTCATATCCAATACTATATAATAAATATTAGGTATTGAGTAAAACTTTATATATTTTTATGCTATTCCCGCATACTATCTGTGTGTAAAAATAAATAATTCCGAGGGAGTTATCCTCATTTTTTATTAACCTTGTAGATTCACATGTTTAGTTTGTTTGGCAATGTGCTTCCGGTCTCTATGGAACAACTTTTCAAATACCTAACAGCCCTATTATTTCTTTTCCCAGTTCACCAGATGGACTACAATTTTATTTTTTTTAGTATCATTACTCCAGAGACAAATATACCGAACCAAAAATTCCTGCACTAGGGAATAACACATTTTTTTATATTTCTTTGTAAAAATCTATTAGGTATATAATAAATTAATTTAATTACAAGCTAAGTCACGTGTCGTTTTAGTAATCACGTTCTGGCCCCAAACAGACTTTAATATAATAATTATTAAAAATTGATTTGACGTTAAAGCCTTCGTTGATACGGGTCACGTAACTTCATGAGTTATAGATGCCTTCCGAGGAAAGTAATGTCCTGCCAGTTCCCCGAGGGAGACACGCTTTTATGACACAAACCGACAGTTACCGCACTTACTTCGCCATTACACTTTGCTTAAGATTCTTCTAGGTCACACCACAAAGTGTTTACTATTTCAAAAGGCCTTTTCGTCTAAAAATAGATACATCTTGTCAAATATTAATGATTGTACAACGTGTATACGACAAAATTTGACGCATGAAAGAAAACTTTTAAATGTAGATGTGTGTTTCTCTAGAGGTATTTTTATCAATACAATCAAATCAAATTACTAAAACTTTTACAGAAATAAATTAATATAATTATGTATTGAGGCATAAATTAAATGTTGCAAGTTATTTATTTCATGTCGATAGAAAATAATAGTTTACATCAATATCGCATCGTATATTATATACATACATACATATGTATAAGAATGTCATATGGTCGACACATCAGTTTTTTTCTAAAGCAGTCTAAAAACATGAGAATTATAAGAAGAGTAAAACTTGGGACTCCAACAAAACCGCGAAAAAATTCTTATAATTTTTCATAAACTCGTTAAGCCGCTTTGAAATTAAAGTTTTTATCAATTATACAAAATTACCCTGCCAAAATGTACCAGCTGATTCTACTTGCGAAAATAATGCAAGAAGCTTCAATAAATAAAGGTTGAAAAAGGCTTCCTAAGGGAGCTACAGCCCCCCAAAAGTAGGGGCTCCAAAGAGGAGTTTTCTGTAATATATCTGCAACTGATTCATGAAATTTGGTGAGTTTGAAGCTTTTATAATTAGCCACATATTTCTTTTTCCAATTTTAGGAAATTTTGCCAGGGGCGTCACATACCTGGTGGGTGCTTGGTAAATTATGCCCCATATTTTTTGTGTGGGTAATTTTTAAATTTTTTATATCATATTATGAAACTTGGTTTATTTTTACACAAAAAAAGTCGTCTCAGTCGATCTTTGAATCTTGAACCGTTTTCGAATAAAATCGTTTTGAAGAAGTCACGTCCATAAAAACTACACTAATAAAAATAATCACTATTTTTATTAGTGTAGTTTTTATGTGACGCCCCTGGCAAAATTTCTGAAAATTGCAAAAAGAAATATGTGTCAAATTATAAAGCTTCAAACTCACCAAATTTCATGGATCTACCTCAAACAGTTGCAAAGATATTACAGAAAACTCCTCTGTGGCCTCTTTAGAATGCATTTTTCAACCTATATTTATTGAAACTTATTGCATTATTTTTGAACTTAGAATCAGCTAGTACATTTTGGCAGGCTAATTTTGGAACACCCTGTATAGGTAATCAGTAGTTCCAAAACTGTCAGTTTTCATTAAAATTAATGTTTTTTAACAAAAATTTACAAAAAATACATCTAAACTGTTGTGATTTTTTCCAAAATTAAACCGTTGTTTTACTTTAAGAAAATGTTTTTTAACAAAAGTCAGTAGTTAAAAAATGTGATTTTTTATAACAATTACCTTAGAAAAATGCCAATTTCGAAAAATGTAATAAATGTTTCCAAAATAAAACGATTAATTCGCATTGAATAAATGCTTTTACACAAAAATACAATCAGCAGTTCCAAAACTATGACTTTTTATACATTTGGTGCTCCAAAAAAATACAGAAAAAATTTATAGAATTGTGTGAATTTACATAGAATTTTTTTACTTTTAAAACTGTGTAATTCTTAGCTTTTTTGCTAATAAACTTTACTTTCTTACTTACTTTTTTAAACGAAGTAACATTTTCTATCAAAGGGACTCAAATGTACCAAAAGTTAAAAAGCCCAAGCAAAATTCAAATCAACAGCATGTGATTATTTTACTAATAAAATCCATCACTTCGCTTTGAAATAAATTATTTTAATAAAAATCCAACCAGACTTTGCAAAACTGTGATTGTTTAAACATTTACCCACGAAAAATGCGATTTTTTAAATGAGCAATTTTAGGCCCTCAAAAACGCAGAAATAATTCATATACCTAAACAGGTCTTGATTTTTTCTAAAATAAAAGTTTAAAAAACGCAAACAAATTCTTGTAAACCGTTTATGAAGTTCAAAACGACTAGAAACAGGAGAGCGAACTTCCCATGTTACCCTGTACTCAGCGATGGGAAGCTATACGGCGACAGCTCCCCTCTCATTCGCCGTTTGCCACCTGCGCACTGCTCTTAAGTAGCTGTACTGCGCATCTTTCAAGCATATGACAGATGAGCAGAGCAGCTTAAGAGCAACACTTTGGAAATTAATATAACCAGTAAATTTTTGCGGTTATGGTAAAGAATTAAAATTCTCATTATTATTCTCCATGATCAACTTTGAAAATTTATAGGTCTTCACCGGATTTCAGTATTTTCGCCTGGCATGCAGTATGGCAAAGCATTTAATATAATAACGGAAATATCACCTATACGATGGAAGATAATTTAGAATTTCCTGGCTCGAATTTTTAGAAATTTGTAAAATGTCATTGAAATTTCGGATTTTTACTAAAATTACAACATTGGATTGTACTTATTAAGAAAAAATCACGGTGCAGAAATTTATTTAGACCGTTTCGTAAAAAAACCAACAAATTCAACATACTTTAAAAATTCAGAGCTTTTTACTTCAATTTTTAGTTTCGAATAGAATATTTCATTTACTATCACATGAAATAAATTCAAATTTAAATTAGGTTAGGTTTGCATAAGAAAGTAATGTGCTTGCTAAATCATATTTTTCTCTAATATAAAATTCATTAAATCATGTTTTAACTAAAACAATATAATCTAATCGGAATTCCACCTTGCATCTATTCTAAGTTATGTAATGTTTGTTTCGGAAAGATAAACAAACTCTCTTGTTAGTCATTGTCCATAAATCCGTCATTAATTTACAGGCTCGCTCCATGATTTAGTAGATACGTAAGTTGTAAATTATCATTACCACATTAGCAACCTCTATCAGGGCATACCATGCATATGGTTATAGACTTATAGAGATTGATAATGAAATTTCACTTTGCCTTGATAGCTCATTGTCTGATAATAGATCAATAACGAATACAATCGGGTGTGGATAGAAATCATATCAAGTTGACGCTTAGATCATGATTATATGTAAACCGTATAGTTGAAAAATATCACCCCTGATATTTATGTTGGTCCCAAAACTCTAACTAATAGACAATATCTAGGGTAGCGGTGGATGTTCATCGTCATTTATCATGGCATTTACAAAAGCCTACTGGGACGTCTTCCAGTTATTGCACTTCTTCCCAAATAATACTCATGACTCTGATAACTTACTTTCCAAACTGACGTTCTAATCTTTGTCCTGAAACCCAACTAAAATCAAATTTAGTATGCGGTTGAAATTATCCTAGTGAGCTCTAATTTATTATAAGGGTGTGTTCGTTCTCAAGGGGTGGCATGTCATAGAACGATTTAGTGAAATTTACGAAATATCAGGTATGCAGAAAGTCCTTAAGTCTCTCCAAGGGGAAAAATTACGGCAAAGCTGGCATAAATTGTAAATTTTGTTAGGTAAAAGTTACCGGGGAAAAAATTATCTCAACGATATTTCTACTTTCTTATGCGAAGTAATAAGGAAGTATAGTAATCGTGACTTTTTAAGTTACGAACAATTTAAAATGGATGGGTTAGTTTAGTAATCAACTGTTCTGACTCCATTTTATTCAATCCACTTGATTGTGATCACTGATATGAAACTCGATTATGTTAAAATAGGTAGGTAGGGAAATGTTAATCGAAGTGGAATTGTAGATTTTTTTATAGAATCAACAATTTTATGTAATATAACAAACTGCAGGGAAATCTGTCAATTTATCTAAGTTTTATGACAGTTTTAAGGACAGAAAGTTGAAAATTATACCTACTTATGTTAAAGTCTAAAATTAGACAAAATTTTCTATTAACCAAAAAATGCGAAATTTTCATGATGTTTGAATATTCTAGTAGAACAAAAAAAACAATTGTAACAAAATAAACAACAAAGAAATCTGTCTGTTTTTCAAGTTTTGCGTCACTTAAGGAGCTAAAGTTCAAAATTAAACAAATTTTAAGAGCCAATAAAATACGGAATTTTCAACAGATTTTTACTTTGAATTCTCTAATAGAACCAACTTATTCATTTGCAACGATAAACCGCAAGAAAATATGCCAATTTTTAAAAGTTTTATGATAATTTTAAGGACCCAAAGTGAAAATTTGGACAAAATTTAAAGTGAGTATACAGGGTGGTCCAGGTTAAACGTCATTAATTTTGGGAGGTGATAGAGCATCAAAAAAAGTAGACTTTCATGAGAAAACTTTGCTCAAAAGTGTTTCCTAACAAAGATACAGTGTCAAAGTTTAAAATAAAAACTCGTTTTCTTATCATAACTTCTAAACCACTCGATCGATTTCCATTAAATTTCTCACACAGGGTAATGTACATTTCTAAATACTGATCGGGTTCATTCATAAAGTCTCCAGTGGCGTAGATACTGGGGGACCGGTCCACTTTTCCCCTCCAATCTTCGACGCGCTCCTAGATATATTGCGAAGAAAATTCAATTTTTGGATTATCTGTTTAATTTAGAGAAAAAAAGTACTCTAGCAAAATTTTAACTTAATTCTTCGTTTTTGACATATTTGAGTTTGAAGGTTTGAAAACACACACTATCAAATGCTGCGCAGAATAAAAAAAAATTTCGAGTACCTAGGTCTGGAAAATCGGGAAAATCTCCATCAAGTCTTAACAGCGATTAATTACGTGGCTAAAAGAGCTCGAAAATGTATCGAGGCCATAGGATTCTATTTTGAAAACTTACTGGAAATTTTTTTAGTTCAGCGCAGCATTTAGGATTGTATTTCTAATCTTTCAAACTCAAATATCTCGAAAACTAAGCTTTAAATTAAAATTTTGTATCCAGTGGCGTTGAAGGTGTGAGGGGAAAAGTAGTGCGCCCCCTAGTATCTACGCCACTGGAGATTTTTTATAAATGAACCCCATCATTACCTAGAAATGTCCTACATTACTCTGTGTGCGAAATTTAATGGAAATCGATGGAGTGGTTTAGAAGTTATGATAAGAAAACGAGTTTTTATCTTAAACTTTGACACCCTGTATCTTTGTTAAAAAACCTTTTTGAGTTTTTTCATTTGCTCTATCACCTCCCAAAATTAACGATGTTTAACCTGGACCACCCTGTACGTTAGTCCATAAAATCCAACGTATGTATTTTCATTCTGCTTACGGTTTCCAATAAAACAAATATTGCTTTGCAACAAAATAAATTTGGAGGAAATCTATTAATTTTTCAAAGTTAAAGGACTTAAGAAACCAAAGTCTAAAACTAGACAAATTTAAAAATGAATTTATATTTAGCCAATAAAATTCCGAATTTTCAACGGATTTTCATTTTGTTTGAATTTTCTATTCGAACCAATTTATTTCATTGTATAAAAAAACCACAAGAAGGTCTGTCCATTTTTCGAAATTTTATGACAGTTTATACAACCAAGCCAATAAAATTCGCAATTTTCATCGAATTCATTTAATATTCCAGTAGAACCAATTGATTTATTTATAACAAAATAAACCGCACGAAAATCCGTTAATTTTTCGAAATTTTATGACAGTTTTTCCAAATCCTGAAATTAGATATTTTTAAAAGTTGATTAGTCAATAAAATTCAGAATTTTTAACGGATTTTCATTCTGTTTAAATTTTCTTTTAGAATCACCTTATTTCTTTGCAACAATATAAACTTCAAGGAAATTTGTCAAAATTTCCAGTTTTATGACAGCTTTACGACCACAAATTCTAAACAATGAAACAATTATGTTAAGTATCCAAAGTATAAAATTAGACAAAATTCGTTTGTATTAGCCTGTAAAACGCAAAATTTTCAGATTTTCATTAATTTTTCAGTAGAATCAAATTATTTATTGTAATAAAAAAACCGCAAGGAAATGTATCCATTTTTCGAAATTTTATGACAGCTTTAAGGGACTAAAATATAAAATTTGACAAATTTGAAAGGGAGTTTAGTAAAATCCGGAATTTTTTTACAGATTTTGATTCTGTTTGATTTTTCTAGTTGAATCAGCTTATTTCTTTCTTGTAAAATTAACCACAAAGAAATGTGTCAATTTTGTTAGTATTCTGGCAGTTGTAATAGCCAAAAATGTAAAATTTGAAAAATTTCAATTTACGTTTAGATTAGCTAATAAAATCCGGAAATTCCAACGATTTTAATTCTGTTTGAACTATTTAGACTCTAGAGAACCTACTTATTTCTTTTTAACAAAGTTCAAGAAAATCTATCAATTTTTCTAAGTTTTATTACACGTTTAAAAACGAAAAGTCTAAAATTAAGCAAACTTTAAACTAACATAACATTCCCTTTAAAAAAATCACGTTCAACGTTCATGCTTCTGGTTTAAAAAATAGTAAACAGAATTAACAGTATAACATTTTCTATACCTACATATACAAAAGAGATATTAAATTGATTAAAATACTATTATTGAAAAAAATTCAATTACATTTCAAGACCTTGTTGTGCAAAGCTCTAATAATATCTAACAAAGAAGTGAGCTGAGAGCTTAATAACAATTCCTGTCTAATATTCAAGGCATGGAAGGTAATAATAAATAATAATATAACCGGAAATTTTCATATTACTCTAAATATCGTCGTCTAGAAATATTCTAATATGTATATTATTTAATATTGTTAATTTTTAAGTACCTACTAATAATTGTTCTTATTCATTTTAGTTTAAACTTTTTTCATTATTTCTAAATTTATTTTCTCTTTTCCAGGTGAGTGCCTTGGCCTTCATATACCATAAAATGTTTTACTTTGTTTTGCCATTAAAAAGGCAAGTATTATTATTATAAAAGGTTTATTTAGTATATTTACTGGTTATACAATTAATATTCAGATGTTAATTTTGTATTTTAAGTACTTTTTTCTTTAAAATTCGACTACTAGAATAAAGTAATTTTGTGCTCATTTTCTTTTATTCGATTTAATAAACGAATAAAAAATTATTAGCAGAGATACGACTGTTTATTTTAATAAAAGAGCATGGATGAAATTTATACCTTAAAAATCGATTGCGGCTTTCTGTATTATTTATTTAAGAAGCTGTCTATGTAATTTAGTTAAAAATAAACGTTTTTAGGTCATGAACAACTATGCAAACTTGAATCTATGAAATTATTTACCTACAAATTATTCAGGAATTTTTTTTACTAGTGACGTAGAGGAAAGTACTGAGAATATTTAGAATGTTTGAATTAACAGTAGAACCGATTAACACAACAAACCGCATGGAAATCTGTTAATTTTTAAAAGTTTTATGGCAATCTAAAATCAGAGAAATTTCAAAGTGACTTTATGGTAGTCAATAAAATCCGGAATTATTATTGTTAATTTTTGTATATTAGCTATCTACTTTCAAAATATCCTTACATTAAATAATTTTAATTTGCGCTCTATTACCTATATTATTATTGCTATTATTATTACTATTAACGATACCTACCTTCCAAATTCTGACAAAACCAGAAGTTTTTGTTGTTATTTTTGGAGGCCTACACTCCCAAGCATATAGGAACATCATATTTATGTATTATTAATATTGTTATGTAGGATGTTTGTGAAAACCGAAGGGAACAAAGTGCCCCGAGCAATTTCATTGTTGTGAGATTCAGTAATTATTTTTATCCAAAACTTGTATTTGTTCAGAGATATTAGATTTTGTTGTTTGCAGTATTTTGTAAATGATAAATTAATTTAAACTGCTGATTAATTTACACAAGACAATCACAAAATAATTAATTTTAAGAAAGAAGAAATCTTGTTGTTATTATGTTACGTTAAGTTAAAGCAATTTTTATAATACCGCGATATTCAAATAAATACTATAATGATTATTGTTTATTGGCTAATTAGTCCAGGAAAAATAGACTTTAATATGGAAAAAAATTGTAACAGGCTGAATTTTTGCATGCACCTTAGTATTATAGCCCTCAATAATGTGTGAAAGTTCTCCATCGATTTGATGGCTGCTAACTGAGTTACTCGAGGTCAAAGGTCGCGATAAACAGTTTTTTGTAAATATTTCGAGAACGGCGACCTTTATTGAAAAAAATATAGAGAGCTAATTTGTATTCAATATGTATATTTATGGCGTTTTTTATTTATTTGTGCGTTTATTACATTTATTTGGTCATTACAGTAATTAACTTTCTTCAGTTTCGGAGAGCGATTGTTCCGTCACCAAAGTTTGAACGAGGAAAGACGATGGATCGATGTCGCTATCGATCTCCTCGTTATCAATATTAAAATTTTGCATGTTCATACATGTTTGGTCATTACATTGGCTACAAACTACAGAACAGTTCAATTCTGCTTTCCGCCGACATCCACAATTAGAATGGAGAAATTGATCCTCAGGACTGGGGATGGGTACTACAAAATAATATTTTAGAGCCAGTTACAACTCTGCTCCAAGCCGCTCCTGATGCATTACTCAATACAGTATTTTGTAAGTGCAAGAAAGGCTGTGGTTCCAATTGTGGAACTCGGAAAGCAGGATTGAACTGTTCTGTAGTTTGTAGCCAATGTAATGGCCAAACATGTATGAACATGGAGCATTTTAATATTGATAACGAGGAGATCGATAACGACATCGATCCATCGTCTTTCCTCGTCCAAACTTTGGTGACGGAACAATCGCTCTCCGAAACTGAAGAAAGTTAATTACTGTATCATAAATGCCCAAATAAATGCAAAAAATGCACAAATAAATAAAAAACGCCATAAATATACATATTGAATAATAATTCATTATCCAACATTATATCCTAAGATCAGTCGTTATTCTTCGTAGTGAAGTAAGTCCTCTACGTTCTTGGTTTTTGAAACGGTATATCTCGTGAACGATTGCCCCAACAAAAAAACTTAATACGTTTTTATAGCAAATCGTCTCAGCTACAAATTAGCTCTGTATTTTTTTCAATAAAGGTCGCCGTTCTCGAGATTTTTGCAAAAAACTGTTTATCGCGACCTTTGACCTCGAGTAACTCTGTTAGCAGCCATCAAATCGATGGGGAACTTTCACACATTATTGGGGGCTATAATACTAAGGTGCATGCAAAAATTCAGCCTGTTACAATTTTTTTCCAACTCAGCCTTTTTTTTTTGGTGTATTTTTCCTGGACTATAATGTCACTTTCAAAATATTCTAATTTCAGACTTAAAATTATTAAAACTTTCAAATTATTTCGACAAATTGTCAAAGTTCCTTGGGGTTTGTTTACAAAGAAATAAGTTGATACTAGGTACAGAAAAACTAAACAGATAGAAAGTCCGTTGAAAATTCCGGATTTTATTGGCTACTACGAATTCACTTTAAACATTTTTTTTATAATTTGGCCCTTTAAAACTGTCATAAAACTATGAGAAATTGAAAGATTTCCTTGTAGTTTGTTTTGTAACAAATAAATATGGTAGTTCTAGAAGAAAATTTGAACAAATTCAGAATTTTATTGGGTATTATAATAGTACATTACACTACATCTTATGAAAGTGCTGCATTGTTCAATGAGATGAACAAATAAGGCACTTTCATCATAACAAGTTGTGTATACTATTTTTTCCAACGTCTCATTTCCGTTTAAATAAAATTTATATAATTACCAAAACTGAGTAATTAAATTATCAACAAACATCGATCAACTGACAAAAATCTGACGCTGTTGACAATAGGATTTTTACTTTCATCACAAGTGATGTAATGCCAACTTTCTTGTCTAAATTGAGTGACGAAATTGTCATTTTCAAAATAGTATATTATGCAATGAGCATTTAATGATAGCTATTAAGACACGAGTAGGTATGAGAATTACGACACGAGCCGTAGGTGCGTGTCGTAATGAATTATGAGTGTCTTAATAGGCATTAAATGTAAGTTGCGTCCTTTAATTTTTCAACGACTAACCAAAATAATGAAAAATAAGAAAACAAATATTATGGCAACTTTATTATAAACACAGAAATGTCAAAAAATCAAAATGAACTGTCAATTTTTAATTTTAGACTTGTCAGATGTTCATGGCAATATTTGATATTGACGGAATATTGATGTAATGTTGCATTTCTATGGTTATAAACTTGCATCGTAATGAAAAATCTGTATCGTAATGAATCTCATTACAATACAGATAGTAAATGTCTAAAAAATCAATTAAAGTATGGGAGTAGAAAAACTCATTTTAAATTATGTCTAATTTTCGACATTTGGTCCTTGAAACTGTCATAAAACTTCCAAAAATTTATAGATTTCCTGCTGCTTGTTTTTTATAAAGATGGTTCTACTAGAAAATTCAAACCGAATGAAAATCCATTGAAACTTCCGAATTTTATTGATATAAACTCACTTTGAAATTTGCCTTTGGGTCCTGAAATTTGTCATCAAATTTCGAAATATTGACAGTTTTCTTTGTTGTGGTTTTTGTTGCAAAGAAATAAGTTGGTTCTACTAGAAAATTCAAACAAACTGAAAGTTCCTTGCATTTTATTAAAATAAACCGGTTATTGAATCAAACCAGATTTCCATCTGCCTCTCTCGATAGCACGTAAATTCTTTCCATACCCATCGAGTTGATTATACATTTGCTAACATAAAGAAATATATCAAAGACCCAAATGTTGAAATAAAAATAGAATATTTGTCGAGCTGCATTCTATTTACTTTTGTAAAAGGTTGCCTTGCTTCTCCATCTAGTGTTAACCAATATTTGGTGAACGCTTGAAATACCATATTGCGCTAGACTGCTTTTCACTGGATTCGCCCTCTGTCTTTCTCTCTCTCGCACTTTTAAAGCCTCGTCCTCAACTGTAACCTGTAACAACGAAACCTTTTAGATGTTGCTAGGGTTACCAGTATGTACAAGCTGGTAAGAATAATAATTCAAGAATAGTAATCACACATACCTACTATAAACTACAACTGAAAGCAAAATATTGGGGTCATGATGTGTACTTTTCAAAGAGTACAACACACTTTTTTATACTCTCTTATACTCTTATATTAAGTTGCTTTGAATCCCTTTCATGTAAAATTGACGCAAATTTATAAAATCATTTATTTGTTTAATAAAAAACATTTTTTTAAATACAGGTAGTATAGTTTCGGTTCCTTAAAACTGTCATAAAACTTCGAAAAATGTACAGATTTATTTGCGGTTTGTTTTATTACAAAGAAAGAAACTGGTTCAACAGGAAAATAAAAAAACAAAAAAAATCCATTGAAAAATTCGGATTTTGGCTAATACAGTGACCGACAGAAAATGTGCACCAAATGGGAATTTTTTCTATCTTTAGAATTACCAAATTTATTTTACTGTCGAAAGGTTCTGCATGTCCTTAAACAAAAAAGAGCCTAAACAAAATCAGTAAAAATTGCATCGTATACGAGGAAGGGGTGAAAATTTGAAATTCACTGAAGAATAAAGTAGATACCCCTATTTTGCACCGTAGAAAAAATAATATTAGGATAAGTTGTTTGTACTTAAAAGTTATCTCCGAATATCAAATTTGGACTCTGTAGACAAAAAATAAACGTCTTTCCTTTTTTTCGGCGCGCCCCCGTAGAACAAATCGCTAGAAGCTGTGCAGCGCATAAATTAAGTTTTTTAACAGTTCTTGGGTTAATACTTACATAATTTACTTAAATTGGTTTAAATGCGCGAAAACGGGTCGTTTAATAAAATAATAATAATTTTATCAGGAAACTGAAATTGACTTACCGGTAGGTACAGATAAAAGTAATTCCTGAACCAATAGATTTAAGTTTTTTAAAAAAGTAAAAATGGCAATAATTTGCTAAAGATATCAAGTGAACCCGCATTTATTTTACATTAAGTTGTTTTACTTAACCATAAAATAAAATACGGTGTGCACCAAAAAAATTAGATTATTTTTGGCATTATTTTATTAACCGCGCATTTAAACCAATTTAAGTAAATTATGTGTTTAATTGCCCAAGAACAGTCAAAAAACTGAATTTATGTGCTGCATAGCTTCTAGCGATTCGTTATACGGGGGTGGGTCCAAAAAAAGGAAAATGTTTTTTCTTTGGCTACAGAGCCCAATTTGGTATTCGGGGATAACTTTGAAGTAAAAACAGCTTTTCCTAATAACATTTTTTTCTACGGTGCAAAATTAGGGTACTTTATTCTTGAGTAAATTTGAAATTTTCACCCCTCCCTCGTATACGATGCAATTTTTACTGGTTTTGTTTATGCTCTATTTTGTTTAAAGACATGCAGAACCTTTCCACAGTAAAATAAATTTGGTTATTCTAAAGATAGAAAAATTTCCCATTTGGTGCACACTTTCTGCAGGTCACTGTATGAACTCACTGTAGAAATTGTTTAATTTTAGACAGTGGATTCTTAAAACCGTCATAAAACATCTAAGAATTGATGGATTTTCTTGTGGTTTATTTTGTTATAAAGAAATGCGGTTGTTCTACTGGACTATTCAAACAGAATGAAAATCCATCGAAAATTTCGAAATTTATTGGCTCCTATGCTCACTTTAAAATATATCTAGTTTTCGACTTTGTACTCTTAAAACTGTCATAAAAATATTGACAGATTTCTTTACGGTTGTTTGTTGGGCAAGAAAAAAATGAATTGATTGTAATAGAAAATTCAAATGAATTGAAAATCCCTTGAAAATTTCGGATTATTTTATTGACTAATATAAACTCATTTTTAAATTTCTCTAATTTGTAGAGTTTAGGTCCTTAAAACTGTCATAACAGTTCAAAAAATGGATAGATTTTCATCCTATTTGCTAGTATATCCTAGTTTTACTGTAAAATTTGAACAGAAATAAAAATCTGTTGAAAATTCCGGAATTTCGGATTTTTATTAGCTCTAAAATAAACTCACTTCAAATTTGTCTCCCTAAAATTATCATAAAACTTCGAAAAATTCTCAAATTTCTATAGGATTTGTTTTATTACAAAAAAATAAATTGGTTCCACTGGAATATTTAAACATATCTAATGAAAATCACTTTAAAATTACTCTAATTTTACAATTTGGTTCCTTCAAACTGTTATAAAACTTCAATTCCTTGTGGTTTGTGAGCTGATTGTATTTGAATATTCAAACACAATGAAAATATTTTTAAAATTCCGAAATTTATTTTCAATGTTAGTTTGAGATTTGTCTAATTTTAGACGTTAAAAGTGTTATAAAATTTAGAAAAATTGACAAGTTTATTTTATTAGAAAAATATTAGTTAGTTCTACTGGCAAATTCAAACGTATGAAAACTTTATTGTCTAATATAAACTCACTTTAAAATTTGTCTAATTTGTTGCAACAAAACTTTTAAAAATTGACAGATGTTGTGGAATGAACGGATTTTTTGCGGTCTGTTTCCTTGCAAAGATCTAAGTTGGTTTTAGTGTAAAATTCAAATATGAGGAATGAAATCTTTTCAAAATTCCGGATTTTCTTGCTTAACATAAACTCACTAAATTTTTTTGTACTTTGGAGTTTGGGTCATAACACATGAAAAATTTACAGATTTCTTTCAGATTTATTTTATTACTAAGTTAGTTTTAATGTAAATTTAAAACATAATGACAGTCCTGGATTTTAATGGCCAATAGATATAAATTCACTTTAAAATTTATCTAATTTTAGACTTTAAGTCTTTAAAACTGTCATAAATCTTTGAAAAATGACAGATTTCTTTTTGATTTGTTTTAATACCAAGAAATAAGTTGACTCTACTAGTAAATCCATACGAAATGAAAATCCATTCAACATTCCCGAATTTATTGGCTCAAATATACATACCCACTTTAAAAATTGTCTAAATTTAGACTTAGTGTTCTTAAGGTCGATACTTTACTAACATTACCTTTAAATTTGTCACAAAGCTAAATTTAAAAGTAATTCAGATAATGGCAATCCAAGTTTTGACGTCATGACTACCTAAGGTCCGCCTTCTAATAATAACTGTATTATTTCATCTTTAATTCAGAAATTATTTTTTTTCTACTCTCATACTTGAATTTATTTATTAGACATTTATTACCTGTACTGTAATGAGATTCATTATGTTACAGATTTTTCATTACGATATAAGTTTATAACCAATAGAAATGCAACATTACGGCAATATTCCATCAATATCAAATATTGCCATGAAGATCTGACAGATCTAAAATTTAGAAATTGATAGTTTATTTTGATTTTCTGCCATTTCTAAGTTTATGATAAAGTTGCCATAATATTTATTTTCTTATTTTTCATTATTTTCACTAGTCGTATAAAAATAGTGTATGCAACTCACATTCAATGGCTATTAAGATGGATATTAAGACAATCATCTATGGCTCGCGTCGTAATTATCATACTCGTGTCTTAATAGCTATCATTAAATGCTCATAATATACTATTATACAGGCTGTTTCAAATTCGCTTCTCACTACAGGGATCTCAGAAACGGTAAGACATACAGCTTTGGTTAAATTACTGCAAAGTTGTATAATAATGTGGCCAATAATAAGCCGTTAAGAAATCGAAAATATCTTTTGTAGTTATAGAGATTTTTTGAAAAAACCAAATTTTTGCCTTTTCGTTATTTTTTTCTGCTCTTATTTTTCAAGATATCGAAAAACTAAAAGCACTTTACCGTGGACACTTTTTGTGCTTTATAAAATTACGTTAAAATTTTACTCATGCAACGTTTCGTTTTTCCGCTGATGTCATCAAGTCAGTTTTTTTAAATACAGGCCTGGATTTTTTTTCATTGTTTTAAGTAGCATTTTTTATGTTCTAGAAAATGGCGTTTATATTTTTTCCATACGACGTTTCGTTTTTGTGCAATCATCATCAGATCATTTTTTAAATACGGCCCTGGATTTTTTTTACATTTTCATCAGTATTTTTGTTCACTTCCTCATATCCACACATTTTGGCAAACTTTAATAATAATAATTTTCCTTTTATAATAAATCAAACTAACCTATTATTTATTGTTAGTAGTAATAATAAGAACAATAGAATTAATTTTTTTAAATAATTTTATAAAATAAACACTTATGAAATCGTCAATACTGATGATGGGCTGTACAATGAAAAAAAATACTGATGAAATTGTAAAAAAAATCCAGTGCCGTAGGTATTCAAAAAATGACCTGATGATTACACAAGAACGAAACGTCATACGGAAAAAATTTAAACGCCATTTTATAGAATATAAAAATGCTATTTAAAACGACGAAAAAAATACAGGGCCATATTTGAAAAAAATCAGTTGATGACCTCAGCGGAAAAACGAAACGTCGCACGAGGAAAATGTTAACGTTATTTTATAAAGCACAAAAGTGTCCATGGCAAAGTGATTTTGGTTTTTCGATATCTTGAAAAATAAGAGCAGAAAAAAATGAAAACGAAAAGGCAAAATTTGGTTTTTTCCAAAAATCTCCAGAAGTACAGCAGATATTTTCGATTTCTAAACGGCTTATTATTGGCCACATTATTACGCAACTTTGCCCCAATTTAACCAAAGCTGTATCTGTTGCCGTTTCTGGGATCCCTATAGTGAGAAGCGAATTTGAAACAGCCTGTATGCTAATGTATTCGTTGTTAAATCATCAATGATATAAATACTATTTTATCTTAATGGATGGAAATTATAAAATATAAAAAGTTCCTAAACAAATAATTTCGATGTTTTGGTTTGTTTTTTTCACAATCTGTAAAGAAATGTACACAGAACGAAATCAGGGAAGTTTTTAATTCTAAGCTAAATAAAGATTACAAAGCTTCTCAAATTAATCAAATATTATTTTATATAGATAAGAGAAAGTTCGGAGAAGGTAATCCTAATAACTCTTTGAATTTTTAAATTGAAATCTTACAAACTTACCTTTTATTAAATGAAGCAACATAAAACATGTAGCATAATCCTGTACCTGCAGACCAAATATTTCAAGATATAACACATAATAAATTCTGGCTAATTTAAAGCAGCTTTAAGTGGAAATTTCGTAGGCTCTACTACGTGCGCCAAATACATATCATCTCCTTTTGGAAACCGTTCATACATATAAGACTTGCACAATTCTGAAAAAGATTTAATTACCCAACTTCCTCTCCATTTAACCAACTTTATACATCCCAGCCCGCATTACTTGGGCCTTTTCAGCTTATAAGCCGTTAAAATAAACAGCTTGTGTATAGCTCAAATAATTATTTAGGAAAGTTGGTGCAGGATCAGTGTTTCACTTGAATTTGTCTAATATAAATAAATGTAATTTCGGGATATGTACGAATTTAAAAATAAATAACTAGGAAAATTTAAGGATGTGAGGTTATGTTAGATCAACGGATTTTCTTAATGTTTGAATTTTCCAGTAGAATCAATAAACCGCAAGGAAATCTATCCATTTTTCAAGGTTTTATGACAATTTTAAGTTAGTCAAATTTAGAATAATTTGGTATTATTTAATTTAATTCGGAATTTTCAACGGATTTTCTTTCTGTTTGATTTTTCTAGTAGAACTCAATTATTTCTTTGTAACAACTTTTTCGAAATATTATGACAGTTTCAATCGCTCAAAGTGTAAAATTACAAAATTTTCGAGGGATTCTCATTCTGTTTGAATTTTCCATTATAACCAACTTATTTCTTTGTAACAAAACAAACCGCAAGGACATCTGTCAGTTTTTTGAAGATTTATGACAGTTTTAGGGACCCAAAATTTAAAATTTGACAAATTTTAAAGTGAGTTTATATTACTCCAATAAAATCCGGACTTTTCAACTCATGTTTTAATTTTCGAATAAAATTAAACTTCTTCGTTGTAAAACCACAAAGAAATCCGTAAATTTTATAAAATTGTTGTTTGTGTACTTAAGTATCGATTTTTTACAAACGCCTTTATCAATTTCATGCAAACTTTTGCCCCTGTGGACCTACTACTCAATCTCCTTCAACTAATTCTCCATTTTGCGCCTTTGCGCCATTTAATTTAATTAAATTTCAAGGCACATTTGAATTTTAATAGCTATTCGAACGCCACATAGTGACGTCATAAGTTGATTGATTAAATAAAGTCACAGTCAGACTCATTATTACTTTGCTAATAAATAAAAAGCGTATTGCATAAAAAAGCAATATAGACGCAACGTTTTTTTGTCATTTATTATTTTAATGGGGGAACTTCGCAGATTGACTTTAGCTTAGCTTTAGCTTGTATGGTATGCATTAGGTACTAGATAAAGATAAAACACTGACTGAAAAGGAAGGGAGATAGATGATCAAGTAAATTACATTACAAAATACGTAGCTTGGCTTGAAAATTGTATTGTGCCAGCAGCAGTATCAGTTTGGATTGTGCCAATAATATTGTTTGTCACATACGTCATTACATTAGATCAAATAACGAAAAATATAATAATTAGAATTGTACTATAAATATACAGGGTGTGCCGTGACGAGTTGACAGTAGATATAACTCTGTTGCGGAAAATAGTTTAAATCTGAAAATTGGTACACAACCATTATACAAAGTGATCTCCTCAATAAAAATACTTATTAGAGATTTTCTAGTAAGTACTCCTGTTTATACCGAAAGTAGACGCTAGTTTTGTTTTTTTAAATGGAACACAATGTATTTTTAACCGAAATTTGTAATAGTACATAATAATAATAGTATCTTATGCAATGAGTATTTAATGATAGCTATTAAGACACGAGTATGAAAATGGATACAAGTGTCTTAATATATAGAAATATAGAAATTAAATGTAAGTTGCACACACTATTTTTTCTACGACTAGTCAAAATATTTAAAAATAAGAAAATAAATATTATGGCAACTTCATTATAAACTAAGAAATGTCAGAAAATCAAAATGAACTGTCAATTTGTAAATTTTAGATCTGTCAGATGTCCATGGCAATATGAGATATTGACGGAATATTGCTGTAAGGTTGCATTTCTATTGGTTATAAACTTGTATCGTAATAAAAAATCTGTATCGTAATGAATTACATTACAGAACAGATAGTAAATGTCTGATAAATCAATGAAAGTCGAAAGTAGAAAAAATATAATAAAATATTAGTACTTAGGTACTGTACCTATAGTATAATACAATATTATAATCAACTTAAAAATTAAACTTTAACAGAAAATAATTTAAAAAATTATAAACTTGTTTTTACATCATTTTGTTACATGTATATTTCTAAAGAAACTCTCACTTTCAATATTCTAAAAATCATACGCCTCTCTGAAATTCCCGTCAGTTACAGATTGCATCGGCGTTTAAAGCAATTTAATATAAAGGCACTTTTTGTAAACAGATATAAAACGGTATGAGTCGCTTGCGGCCACAATTTTAAACTCTGAAACTCATTTAGGTATATTTATTTATTTCTAAAAAGCTTGGTGGTATTGATTTTTCTTATATCAAAGGAGATTTCATATTTTATGACGTTTTTCAGGTATATGTATATTTTATGATCAAATACCTTTTAAATTAATTTTTTGTAATTTAAAACTGGTAACCCCAACGAATATAATGTAGAATAGATAAAATGGCGTTAGCTTTGAAATTTTTTATAGTCGACTCATTACTTATTATTAGAAAACTCTCTGAAAGCTATTTTTTTCCCTTATTTCTTGAGTTTGGAGGCGCTGCTGTTTTGGCACAATATTGAAAAGAAGTAAAAACTCATATTTTAAAAATTTCTCCGTTTCTATTGATTCTATGACAAATTTTTGCAATTTGTTTTGTTACAAAGAAATAAGAAGTCGGTTCTTACAGAATTATCAAAAAGATTTAAATTTTTTTGAAAATTCCTGAATTTATTTGCAAATAAAAACTTACTTTTAAAATTTGTCTAATTATTTATTTTTGATCCTTAAATTAAAGCTTTCATAAAACTTCGAAAAATTGACAGACTCCCATGCGTTTGTTATTTTACAATGAAGTAAATTGATTCTTCTAAAAAATTTAAGTGGAATGAATATTTGTTTAAAATTCCGAATTTTTTATTGTCTAAATATTATATTCATTTTAAAAATTATGGAATTTTAAACTTGGGGTCCTTAAAACTATCATAAAACTTTTAAAAATTAACAGATTTCCTTGCGGATTATTTTGTTATAAAGAAAGAGTTAGTTATATTAAAAAATTCAAATAAAATTCCGGATTTTTTTTGCTAATATCAACTTTCTAAAATTTGTCTAATTAAACTTTAGCTTCTTAGACTAGCATAAAACTTGAAAACATTGACAGCTATCCTTGCACTTTGGTTTATTACAAAGAAATTAGATGGTTCTGTCGAAAAACTCAAACATAATGAAAATCTGTTGAAAATTTCTGATTTTATGGGGTATAAAACTCACGTTAAAAATTTGTCTAATTTGATCTGTGGGTTTTTGAAACTGTTATATTTCGAAAAACTAAGAGATTTATTTGTGGATTGTTGTTACACAAAGAAATTGATTAATTCTACTACAAAATTTAAACAGAATGGCCCTTATTCATATGTCGCTTTAAGTGTTTAAGGCGCTTGTTTAGATGCGCGTTTAACATTGTAACGCTCATCTAAACAAGCGCCTTTAACATTAAAAGCGACATATAAATAAGGGCCAATGTAAAAATCCGGTAAGAATTCCTGATTTTATTGACAAACAAAAATTCACTTTAAAAATTATAGTATTTTAGACTATTGGGCCGGCCACACACACATTCTTTACTACGCACTTACTTGCGCAAACCGGTTTGTATCGGGTACCGCGTGCGTGTAGCCGGCAAAACGGTAGCTCGCACAAACCGAAAAGCGCGGCTTGCGCAAACTTCGACTTGCCAAAGATTTGGTTTGTGCAAACTCAGTTTGCGCGGTAAAGCTTGAGCGTGTGGACATCATGCAAGCCGTGTCCTCAGTCAAAAATCTCAAAATAAAACGTAATCTTTCATGAGACGATATAGATTCGTGCATCACAGTATTATGTTGCTCTATTGAAGAAGTCACCAATCGTAATAATTCGTTATACGCAGTATTATCCATTCTCATATAATTCCATCAGTCATCGGGATCTTCTGTTAAGTCCATCATCAAAGTTGTATAAGAATGATTTATTCTATTCAGAAGACATTTCCTTACAGTCCTTACACCACTTTGCATGCACGAAGATTCTACTTGTTTTCTTTTTTATTAAAAGGCAATAGAAAAATATTTGCAGTAATAATTACTCACTTGATAATATTGATAAAATTGATCCGGTTAGACCTTTCGGAACAACACTTCAAGCATATTCTGACGGTTTGCACAAACTTATCTGCATCGTGTGGCCACAGAATAGTGTACTGTATTTATTGCGCAAACTATACCGTACAAGTAAGTTGCTGTCGTGTAGCCAGCGCTTATGGATTTTTTAATTGTCATAAAACGAAATATTGACAAATTTCCTTGAAGTTTACATTATGATAAACAAATAATTTAGTTTTACTAGAAAATGTAAACAGAATGAAATTTCGTTGTAAATTTCGGATTATATACCTACGGTAATATATTTACTTTAAAACTAGTCTAATTTTAGGTTTTAACTCTTTAAATCTGTCCCAACACTTCGAAAAATTGGAGTTTTATTTTATTGCAAAGAAACAGGTGGGTTCTGTACAGGGTGATTCTTTTATTTGGGGAAATGCATTTTTCTCGTAAACGACTGAAGAAAATTACATTTTGAAAAAAGTGTTATATATCTACTGGCTGTCACTCAAAATTAGGATAGAAATATAGACTTTAATATGCATGACGCTAGGCGCCGCGACGCTTTAAAAAAATATTTTCAACAATATACCACTTTTATTATATCATTGGAAAGGTCTTTTAATTTTGAGTCTTTTTTCTAAAAACCAATTTTTTTTATTCTTATTTTTTAAAAAGTTATGATCCAATTTAAATTATTTCTGTTCTAACTAAATTTTGAGATATTTTTAACAGTAGGCCGAGTTTTCCCTCAAATACTAAAGTAAATCTTATTATATAAAATAAAGTAGGCTTAGAAAAAAAAACCTGTTATTTGTCAACATATTACGACAACAAAAAACTTATTAATAATAAAATTAAATAGGTAGAGTTTTGATGTCTTGTGGCTATGTAGACCAAATTTGAATTATTCGTTTTTATGTCAAAAAGTGAACACATAAAATCAAACAAGAATAATTCAATAATTATAGTTAGAAAATTAATGTTTCCCAAGTGGAAAAGGCAGCACGACTTGCCTGTGCATCTTTAACTACCGGAAAAACTAAGAAACGGTACGAATTATCATATAAATTATTCAGAAATTGGTGCCAAACTAAGAACACCGCTGGGGTCTCGTAAACCGCACTGTTGACATATTTTTGGGAAAAATCTTCAAGAATGAATTCACCAGCAAGTTTGTGTATTGTAATATTACTATAAATTATTAAAATATTAATTAATAGTTTTCCGTTGTTAGTCATTCACAAGCACCAAACTTCCATAGAGACGTAAGTGAAGCTCCTTACTTCCCATAGTCAATAACAACCAATAACATTTTGGTAAAATCAAGTTACCTCCCTATCAATAATGTTATTATAATCTACTTACGAAATCGGGAGCAGGATAAATTATTATAGACACAGTTACAACATGGGTTTTGATTTGATAATAACAATCTCACAATTTTTAAGTGCATATGTAAAACTAAACCATATAAAACCAATATATTCTGTGTCATTTGCCTTCAGAAAAGGATAAACCAGCATATATTGTATTTTAAGTTTCAAAGCATTTGATATAATTTATAGCCATGTTTTGCAGCTATTTTCGCTCTTCTCTCTTCCGTTACGAAACAATATTTCTCTCCCCTGCCCTGGTACAAGTTCTGTGATGTATTGTTCCCAATATTGCAAATATTTGTATTGGAAATCTTGCCGAATATATACAATACGTATTTGCGTTTTTATTTTGAACGGTTCTTATATAGCATCATTTTATTTTCAGATGTTATTGCTACCTAGATTAAAAAAATAGTGTAGGATTATTTTATATTAATTGTAAGTGGAAATTACATAAAATTTAATCGCTGAAAATGTTTGAACAATAAAATAGCATTGTTGTTTTAAAGCATGTTAAAAATTTCAAATAGTACTATAAAATTTATAGTGTATAAGATAGTCTAGTTTTATGTTACGTCTTTTACGATGAAACTTTGAAAATTGCTGCACCACCAAATACACATGGCAAGATAATAATTCATACAGATATGGAGCTTTTACTCACACTTTATTAATGGAGCGTTTTATTACACTTTTAATGCGTTTACCAGTGCATTTACAAGTTTATGAAATATAAAATGGTTTGCTTATTTCAATACAATGGTCCAGTTAAATCTCAACGTAATTTAAGAGAACTCAAGCTTGAACATTTGTCATATTTTAGAACTAGTACAATATTACATATCTAGTCGGATAAATGGATCTTTTATCGAAAGAAAAGATAGAAAGGATCGAATCTGATTTTATTGAAATCCTTCATTTGTCTGATCCAGATATCATTAATTAAATATTAGATACTTTAAGACAGGTAAAAAATGCGAATTATTACTTAGGTCAGGTCAGTTTTGTAGCTTTTATAACGCAAACAAATTTGAACTATGTGGAAAATAGTTTAGATAATTTTGAATCTTCTAAAGAAAATTGAAATCAATTTTCAGGATGGATCATTTTAAAAATTCGTATTAGGTATATAGCCAATTTTCAGATTTTCACCTAGAATTCAATTTTGTAAAGTTTAAAGATGCCTTTATTAAAAAAAAATTCACCAATATCACGAAATGATGTTTAATTTTTACTTTCTTATACGTAGTATAAGGAAGTATTGTAATCGTGATTTTTTTCGACTTCGAGATTTTGATGGATTTACACGTTTTGAGGGCCCCTGAATCCATTTTGACCATTTTCGCCATGATGTCTGTCTGTGTGTCTGTGTGTGTGTGTGTGTCTGTCTGTCTGTCTGTCTGTATCCACCATAACTCAAAAACGACTTATTGGATTTGATTCAAATTTCATATTTAAGAGTTTGAACAAAATTGTGGGTGCCACATTCAATGTTTTTTATCTAGCACCAAAACAAGTGACAGTTACCTGATGACATTTTTAGGTTTTTTAAGAATATCTGGAAAAATAAACAATTTATGAGATTTTTTTATTCTTTAACATTGATTTAGAATTGAATTTTGAACAAATTTTGTTTGAACTTTTTTTTGAAATTCCGTCAAAAAAATTTCAAAAAAACTAGATATTCTTAAAACACTTTATATTTCTCATAGCGCGTTGATAGTTGAATCCGATGGTCGAGGTAGACCATGTGTTTCATTATATGGCTGCCAAACAGAGGGTCCCGGGTTCGAATCCCAGAAGGACCGGTCCATTAGTTTTTTTTTTTTTTACTGGTTTCTATGGTACCGAAAACAATAATAATGAATAAATAAATGTAATTTCATAACGGGAGATTTTTTTAAGTGAGTAATAGGTCAAAAATCTAAAATAAAACACATTTTTGTCGTAAAATTCGGTTATAATGAGTGGGACAAGGACAGATTTATGCGTAATGCAATAAGTGCGACAGAGAACTATTTGAAAATTGCTGGAAACCTTCAAAATTTTTACATAAAATTTAACTTAATTTCTTTAGGAAAAGTAATTATTGTGATACTATCCGTAAGTATAAGAAAGTCATGTGTTGGGCACATCAGATATTTTTGCAAAATAGAAATAAAACACTAAAGTTGGAGTAGGTAAGTTTTTCACATTGTCGTTTTTAGGATTTCTAATTCTATTCTATTCTAAGAAAAAAATCGATTTGAACCATGTAGAAGATAGTTAAGACATTTTTAATAACTTTGAATAAAAACCAAAATTGCTTATCAAATTTTTACATAGTTCATTTGAAATTTTTTAGCTCTACACAGAAGTTCAGAATTTTTTCTTCGAATACAACATTGCAAAACTCAAAATTGGTTATATAAAAGAAAAAAAAATCATAACCACCGGAAAGTTAGTTTTTTTTTCTCAAATTGAAACAAGCACGGTGAGGTGGGGTGAAGTGGAAAGTGTTTTAATTTGTCTCCATACAAGTCGAAAAATTCATATTTTTGCACAGTTGAAAGAGTTGATCCATAGAGAATCTCAATAGCTAACTTCCTATGATAACGCGGAATTTAAAATTTTTAATTGAATTTTTTAACTATTTTCAAAACACCTTATTTATAGACTCGATAAAAATCATGGGGTCAAGTTGGAAACGGCCCAAGTTTTACTTGAAATAAAGTAAAATGTACGTTTGATCATATTTTAGGTTTATTTAAGACTTAAAAATTAGAAAAAAAACTATTCGCATGAAAAAAATGAAAATTGAAAAAAAATTTCTTGTAATGAAAAAAATTGAAAAATTGACTTAAGTATTTATGTGGCACGATTATAAAACCAATGAAATAAGTAAAACAAACTTAATTTGTGCTGAAATTTCATCAATACAAGCTAAGTAACATTGTTTTTTTATATTTCCCGCTTCACCCCACCGACGAAATTTTGAGCACAACCATGCACCATCGTAACAATGTAGATTTTTGAAATATCTTTATACTTATTTAGAAAGATAATCACCATACGATAATCATACATATATTTTTCTACGAAAATGCGGAATGACGTTTTTTCTGACAGGATAATCGAACTTGAAAGTAGGCTTTTGAAAAACTAGTACGGAAAATTAGTGTGGAAATTTTTTTCCGCACACATTTTTTAACTTTCCGCACACAAACAAAAACATAAAGAAGTACTTACATTTAGTTATAATTGTAACATTTATTTAATATCTAACAACCGGAGGAGTGCACATTAGTTCATCGCTTTCGCTTTAGTTTTGAAACTCCATGTTTATATTCACGTAATTTGATCTCAAAATCAAAACTATTTCGATGACAGGACACAATTTATAAACTGTCAACAGCTATGAGCTTTCAGTTCTATGACAACAAACTCACTTGATGTTTTTTTAATTAGAAAAAGATTTACAAATAATTTTATTTTTTACGAATTCCACGTTTTCGTAGAAAAAATCGTATGTAACACGCTTGCGGAAAACGCATCATGACAATACGAGTGTGAAATTTGCAACGCGAGCGATAGCGAGTGCTGCAATCACACGAGTATTACAATATACTATTACCTACTTTGGAACACAAAAAAAAATTTTTGAAAAAACGATTTTAAGCTTGATCTCACAGAGCCACTAAATGTGCATGCACTCATGCTAATAACTAATGAAAAATGAGCTGACAGCACAACCAATCTTCTACCATATGGGGTTCATTTGACAACTCACTAATACATCGATTTTTGAGTTGACTGTTTCGCACTTCACCCCACTTTAGAATGGATTTTTCAGTTAGTCGTATTAAGAAAATTGTTATACATATAATAAAGTATTGTATTTATTTTGGAAAAAATCACGAACGTAGTGTAGCAATTATTTCAGAATAATTTTGACGTTTATACATATACAGTCTGTTTCAAATTCCCTTCTCACTACAGGGATCTCAGAAACGGTAACAGATACAGCTTTGGTTAAATTGGGGCAAAGCTGAGTAATAATGTGTGCCAATAATAAGGCGTTAAGAAATCGAAAATATCTTTTGTAGTTCTGGAGATTTTTGGAAAAAACCAAATTTTTGCTTTTTCGTTTTTATTTTTTTCTGCTCTTATTTTTCAAGATATCGAAAAACCAAAATCACTTTGCCATGGACACTTTTTGTGCTTTATAAAATGACGTTAAAATTTTTCTCGTGCGACGTTTCGTTTTTCCGCTGACGTTATCAACTCTTTTTACTTTCTTATACGTAGTATAAGGAAGTATTGTAATCGTGATTTTTTTCGACTTCGAGATTTTGATGGATTTACACGTTTTGAGGGCCCCTGAATCCATTTTGACCATTTTCGCCATGATGTCTGTGTGTGTGTGTGTGTGTGTGTGTGTGTGTGTGTGTGTGTGTGTGTGTGTGTGTCTGTCTGTATCCACGATAACTCAAAAACGACTCACCGGATTTGATTCAAATTTCATATTTAAGACTTTGAACAAAATTGTGGGTGCCACATTAAATCTTTTTCGTCTAGCGCCAACACAAGTGGTACTTACCTGATGACATTTTTAGGTTTTTTAGGAATATCTTGAAAAATAAACAATTTACGACATTTTTTTATTCTTAGACATTGATTTAGAATTAAATTTTGAACAAATTTTGTTTGAACTTTTTTTTGAAATTCCGTCAAAAATTTTTAATTATTTTTCATATAATAGCGCCATCTATCACTCAGGTGCAAAAGTACTTTATATAAATTACAGAAATCTATACCGTTGAGGAAATCGATTGTAGCAATATTATTATTTGAAAAGATCGACGGCTACGGCAGCATTGTGGTGGCGAAACTACCACTGGTTGTTACGCGGTTGTTGATTTGTGTTTTTTGTGTCGTATTGTAATATGTACAGTTAATAGGAGTAGCTAATAGCAGCAAAGTATTCAGTGTACTCTTCTTATCCAGAACAAATACCACTTCTAGCACAAGCCGCCATGGCGCTGTGGGTAGAGAATATGCCTAGTAATCTACACGGTGCTGGTTCGATTCCATAGATTTCCCTTCTTTTTTTTACTTTCTTATTATTCATATAGTAGCGCCATCTATCACTCAGTTGCAAAAGTACTTTATATAAATTACAGAAATCTATACCGTTGAGGAAATCGATTGTAGCAATATTATTATTTGAAAAGATCGACGGCTACGGCAGCATTGTGGTGGCGAAACTACCACCGGTTGTTACGCGGTCGTTGATTTGTGTTTTTTGTGTCATATTGTAATATGTACAGTTAATAGGAGTAGCTAATAGCAGCAAAGTATTCAGCAAAGTATCCAGAACAAATACCACCTCTAGCACAAGTCGCCGTGGCGCAGTGGGTAGAGAATCTGCCTAGTAATCTACACGGTGCTGGTTCGATTCCATAGATTTACCTTTTTTTTTAATTTTAATTAAATGCTTTATTTATTCGGAGCGATTATAAGTCACGGACCAGGTTAGGTTGTTTTGTATAGTTTTTTTTTCCTTTAAATAATAGCATAAATCGGTACCATAAGATGATGCCGGAATAACCATTGCCCTTACACGTGACCTTGAATTTGATGGAATACTTTGCTGTGATTAGCCTCTCGTCAGTTAATTTCACAGAAATTAGGTTATTTTTTATCATGAGTCGTTCAGTAAGTTTTGGCATTTTGATTTTTGGCGACGGATGCAAATAAGTACTTAATTTGTCAATTTGACAGTAAACGTCAATCAAATAAAGGCATTGTAACACAGGGCATCAGGGAAATATTAGGTGTAGTTTAACTTAATTTCTTTAGGAAAAGTAATTGAGGTATTATCCGTATAAGAAAGTCATGTGTTGGACACATCAGATATTTTTTAAATACGATCCTGTATTTTTTTCATTGTTTTAAGTAGCTTTTTTATGTTCTATAAAATGGCGTTTACATTTTTTTCATACGACGTTTCGTTCTTGTGTAATCATCGGGTAATTTTTTGAATACCTACGGCACTGGATTTTTTTTACAATTTCATCAGTATTTTTTTTCATTTTACAGCCCATCATCAGTATTGACGATTTCATAAGTGTTTATTTTATAAAATTATTAAAAAAAAATAATTCCATTGTTCTTATTATTACTACTAACAATAAATAATAGGTTAGTTTGATTTATTATAAACCGAAACTAATTATTATTAAAGTTTGCCAAAATATGTGGATATGAGGAAGTGAGGAAAAATATGGATGAAAATGTACAAAAAATCCAGACCCGTATTTAAAAAATGATCTGATGATGATTGCACAAGAACGAAACGTCGTGTTGAAAAACTGTAAATGCCATTTTCTAGAACATAAAAAATGCTACTTAAAACAATGAAATAAATCCAGGACCGTATTTAAAAAAAACTGACTTGATGACATCAGCGCAAAAACGAAACGTCGCATGAGGAAAATTTTAACGTCATTTTATTAAGTACAAAAAGTGTCCATGGCGAAGTGCTTTTAGTTTTTCGATATCTTGAAAAATAAGAGCGGGAAAAATAAAAACGAAAAGGCAAAAATTTGGTTTTTTCAAAAAATCTCCAGAACTACGAAAGATATTTTCGATTTCTTAGCGGCTTATTATTGGCCACATTATTACACAACTATGCCCCAATTTAACCATCAAAGCTGTATGTCTTACTGTTTCTGAGATCCCTGTAGTGAGAAGCGAATTTGAAACAGCCTGTATAAATATAATAAAATAAAATAAAATAAAATAAAAATAAATTCTTAATTTTTCGAATTTGAATTTTTTTTTTAAAAGATTTAATACTTTATTTCATCATAATCGTCAGATTGACTAAAATATACAGAGTGTTCTCCGATTAAGTTTCATACCTATACCTAGATAAGTACAAAATGGAGTAAGAATTTTTGATTTTCATGTTTTTATTATTAATATACCATAGCAGTATTATTTATATTATAGTATATCGAATATTCTTTACATTGTTAGCCTAGAAAACTTTTAAGGTTTTCCTGGATAAGATGATAAAAATATACTGACTGCACCGAAAGATAAAAACACACTTTATGACAAAAAAACATGATGGATTAACGGAGCAAAACAGTTTAACGCAACAATTCAGTGAACTTGTTTTGTATTCTAAACATGCCACGCATGTATTATTAATCAATATAAAATATTCAATAACACATGTACGAAGTAGACTCACAATGAAACACCAGGAAACCAGCATTTTGTACAACCAACAAAGTACATTGTATTTATGTCCAATTCCGGATATTTCATTTAGTCTTATAATTACAATTCCTGTACTTACCTCTATGTATGGCACACGTTTATGGTGAAATAAGTGAGCGCTTCTAACGCCAGTTTTGCGAGGTCCTTGTAATTGAAGCACGGTTCATAACCAACCCTCCTAAAGTCCACTATACATTAGAAGTTGGGGCAAATTGGTGCCAGCAAATATGTCGACGAGTTTCACTAAGTGGTATGCTATATTCTTCATTAACCATAATTACGCGCCAGTAAATTTAATCCATTATCTATGTGTTATTTTGTGTAGGTGCTGGTAGATAATTTAATCACCTTATTTTGTTATAAAACTTTTTTTATTAGTACCTAAGTTCTTTATAATTATGAAGCGAAATCACCTTTCGTGTTATTATTAAAAAGTCGAATTTGTGCAACGTCAATCAATGTCTTTCTCATGTTTCATTACACTTAATTTCACATTAATTTAAAAATGGTTCGATATTTTTATAAATTTCTACAATATTAAATATGCAATTTAACCGTTCAAGAAGAAAATGAATTTTCCAGTACAACCAACTTCTTTACAATACAATTAATATAATCCTATAATAGTATTTTTTATATTTTGCGTCTCTAACAGAGTCATTATGAAACTCAAACGGGTTTCATAATAGCTTCATTATGAACTCCGGCTTTTTATTTTTTCATAGTGGTAACATTGCTTGCCATTAATTTTCAATGACATGTGGGTAACGCAGTGTCAAAAGATAAGCCAACCTCACAAAATTGTAGAAAATAAACTAGTGAAATTTTCAACATTTTATTATTATTTTTTCGAAAGTAAATCATTTATAGCTAATTGGGCTCTTTTTCTTAGTTCAGGTGGTGTACTACTTATATTTGCTTGTTTACACATTTCAATAGAATGCCAAAAAAGCTTGTTGCTGGTTGTGAAGTAAAATTGACAACTAATTTCAAATTAACCTTATTTTATTGTTTGGTTAGGTTTGGTTAGTGTTACCAACCATTGTCAAATCATTCCAAATATTCCTAGGTTTATATTTTGCACATATTCTTAAATTTAAAATATAAATAGATGCAAAATAGAAAAAATAGTATATTACACTTGTTTTATAAGACATTATTTGATATGGACGGAATATTGCTGTAATGTTGCATTTCTATTGGTTATAAACTTGTATCGTAATGAAAAATTTGTATCATAATGAATATCATTACAGTACAGGTAGTAAATGTCTAATAAATCAATTAAAGTATGGGAGTAGAAAAAGAATTTTCAACGGAGATTCATTTTGTTTAAATTTTCTAGTAGAAACAATAACATATTTCTTTGTAAAAAAATAAACCGCACGGAAATATGTAAATTTTCCGAAGGTTTATGACGTTAACGTTTAGGCAGTGCCTCCGCTGCCGGCAACGGCACCCGAATGAGCTGCCGGCAAAGAATTTTTAGGTTTTGCCGCGTATTCTATTTTTATCAAGATAATGTTTTAAGGATTTCAAGGTTTCATTAAAATCCAACATTCTGGGCTAATTTATAACATAAATGAACAAATAAAAAAATGTTTTGTGGTTTCCTCTACTTGAATTTGATTAACACTAGTAGACATTGCATTTGCACTTTGTTGTATTTGGGTAAAACTGCCGTACCGCGGCTTTTCTGAAAAAGGCTTATTTTGCAAGAGAATAAGCTGTTTAAAGTCGGGGGAGCATTTTTTTTAGAAAAACATTTTGTTTTCATGAAAAATGAAAAAAAAAATCCTCAATTAACAACCCAACCAGTAAAAGTAGGTGTATTATTCTTTCACTTCTCAGAGGTTAGGTTGTTAATTAAGTTTTTTTTTTTCATTTTTCATTAAACAAATTTTTTTTTTAAATAGGCTCCTCCGAGTTTAAACATTTTCTCTTTCCAAAATAAGCCATGTTTACAAAAAAACTAATTTTTAGGCATTTTTCGGAAAAGCCGTGATACGGAAGTTTTACCACAATTTGTTACAACATTATTATCATCAATGAATGTGTTCCTTGCTCTCCAGAAAATCGTCTTTGAAAATGTCCTTCAAAATTTCACCTTGCCCTTCTTCCCAATGCTTTATGATAGATTTAATGATTTTCAATATCTCACGAAAAATTGAAGGGGAGACTTCACTAAACAACTGAGCCATTTTTTACCTTGATCATCCATATAAGCTTAAACTTAGTGTGATTAGTCATATATTTATTACGCGATTGCTGTTTACGAGTTACATACCTACAAATTTTGAGGGTTATGATTGCCGGCACCGGAGCCAACATTGAGGGGGCAATCGGCGCCGGCAGCCATTAGTTTATTTTGCGGGCACCGTTGCCGGCAGCGGAGGCACGGCCTAACGTTTAACGTTAAATAAAATGGCAGACATGATTTTGTCCACGTATAAATTTTAAATGTCTGTTCTAAATCTTCTAGAAATTTATCTAGAAATTCCCTATACAATATAATGTAGCTTTATACTGGATTAAAGTAAATTTCTCTAATTTATCAGAATTGTAAGCCACCAGTTCAGCTACGGTGCAATAAATTTGCTGCTCATTAATTTTGTATCAGTTTCAGATAACCAGAAGTTCTAGTGGCATATTCGCAACAGACACATTCGCCTATTGTAATTTATAGGTTTTTAATTGACTACAAGGGTACGGACAGCACGTTATTTGTGCCCTTTTAATTTATATCCCGTATACTATAAAGGAATTTACTACATAATACAACAAGAGCTTTTACGAGTTTGAAAACGAATAGCATAGATATACGAGAAAGATTAAATTTCGCTAATTAAAAATTAATCATTCGGCTTTGTTTCCACCTTAAATTTTTATCGAAACCTTTGTCTTCAAAGACGACAAGTTGATGCATATTTATTAGAACATTCTTGTTTCTTTCTCCGTGTTTGGTGTTCACTTTAATTTTAATGGATGTAGCGAGGGTTTTGTTTTAGAAGTTGATTTTTCGATATGGAGATATTTGTTGACATAAATAAATTTCTGTCTCTGAAATACGAAAATAAATTCTGCAAATACACTTTTACAAAATAGCACTCATTATGTTTGTAAATTATTCAATATCGTAAATGTAGAAATTCTAGAAAAATATTTTCTGAAGCCAAACACTGTCTTATACAGGGTGATTCTAAAATGAAGCATAAGCTCTCCGGTACGTTGTAGGGGATCGTTAGTGGTGCCTTAGAAAATTAGTTATTAAACTGTAATTATGCCTTATTTTTTAGTTATTAAAGAAAAACTGATTAGTAAATTTGGCAACACATCAAGTATGAACTGGTGGGCTGATAAAAGGCTTTGTTGTTACTTTTTATTATGGTAAATAGCAAAATAAAAAGACAAAATACAATAACAAAATAAAATAAATACAGAAAAAATTCTGCTCTTCAGCATTTAAACAAATTTGCACACGTCGCACAATGTTGTCCTGAACTCTTTGGAGCATCTCTACATTAATCGTTTGAACAGCGTTTTGTATTCGATTGTTGATTTTGGACCGAGAGTTCTGTACAGGGTGTCCTATTTTCGACACTTTTAGGGGGTATTGGCATTATTATCAAAGATAGAGTGTTGCGGTTTTCACCTTCCTTTCCTACTTTTTTACGAAACGAAAGATTCCGGAGTCAAATTTGTCATAGCTCTCTTAATGTTTAATCTACAGAGTGATTCTCAAAATCTTTGTTTTTTAGACACCCGTCGTATTTTCGTTATGCGTTTACTTATCAAAAAGGTGAAAACTGATCTTGATAGAGTTTTCTACGTAGAATTCAGTGGCGTAGGCAGTTTTTGTGTAAAAGGTTTAGTTTTTGAGATATTGCCCAAACTTATGTTTTTTTAAATGGGACACCCTATATATTATTTTTTATATTGATTAAGCAAAATTTGGGCTTTCCAAAAATATATAATACTTAATATTTATTTTGAAAAACAAGCTCAAAAATCGATATTTTAAATAATGTTCTTTATTTATAACAGTAGGCCATGGCTAATTTTTTAGAAACAAATGCAAAATTTTCACAATGCGTAATTATTCTAAAGCTAAACACTTCAAAAGATAATTTTATTGCATTATATAAAACATACCAACAATATAATACTTCTCATAATTATCATAAACGGCCATTGTAATAAAAAATTAAAAGTAAAATAAAAACACCTACGTAACAAAAATATTTCATCAATAATGAAAATCTGTCAAATTTTGCATTTGTTTCTAATAAACTAGCCATGGCCTACTGTTATAAATAAAGTAAATTATTAAAAATATCGAATTTTGAGCTTGTTTTTCAAAATAAATATTAAGTATTATATATTTTTGGAAATCCCAAATTTTGCTTAATCAATATAAAGGATAATATATAGGGTGTCCCATTTAAAAAAACATAAGTTTGGGCAAATATCTCAAAAACTAAACCTTTTACACAAAAACTGCCTACGCCACTGAATTCTACGTAAAAAACTCTATCAAGATCAGTTTTCACCTTTTGATAAGTAGACGCATAACGCATGTCTAAAAATAAAGATTTTGAGAATCACTCTGTAGATTAAAAATTAAGAGAGCCATGACAAATTTGACCCCGGAAACTTTCGTTTCGTGTGGAGGAGCACCAACATGTTGGAACCACATTCGTCTCCAAATTTCTAATGGTACATCTTCCAAAAGTATGGGCAAAAATTTTCGTAAAAAGTTTAAGTAACGCTCACCCGTTAGATTGTTCTGTTAAAAGTACGGACCAACAATGTAATTGTCTATTATACCACACCACACATTTATCGAAAGAACGTTTTGAAAATGCGTTTCTCTGATCCAACGAGGGTTCTCCAAGGCATAGTAGTGACAGTTGTGACGATTAACCACACCATTATTGCAGAATTTTGCTTCATCGCTAAACATTACAGAATTTAAGAAATATTCATTTTGATTCATTTTATCTTGCATGAAGTGACAGAAACGAATTCGCCTTTCATAATCGCTTTTTAAGCTCTTGGACTAACGTAACATGATACGGGTGAAATTTGTTTCCTCTTTAAATTCGGCAAACCGAAGATTGCCTTATCCCAGCTTGTGTGGGTATTTTGTCTTTGAATCACATGTGGATTATTAACAATCCGCAACTCCAATGACCCTAATTTTGTTGTCGGTGTTTGTCACTCGCTGTACTGTTTCTTCGCCTTTTCTGTTTTGGCCAATTTGACCTCAGTTCATTTTCAAGTTGCTTAAAATTTTTATCAGGAGAGGATAACGTCGCCTCTACAAATTTGCGGCTGCAACTTGCCGTAAATAAGAATAATGTCGACCCTTTCGTCATTTTTTTTTAAACTAAAGCCAATTTTTCGCATCTAGTTATTTGTGAAAGAATATTGGGCTGCATCCAAAGCTTTTCAAGCTCGTAATTTTATGTGAATCGCCCTGTATAAATAAAAAGCCAAGAGTAGAATTTTCTCAAAACTGACGAAGCGTTAGATTTATAATGGAAAAACCGGTCTTGATAAAACGACTTTACACATTTTCTATTCAATATTATTGATAATTGTTACTTTTTCATACTTATAAACAGTTTCTAAAATTATCATGTTAATTGCTATTTTATTCTTCAGGTATAATTTCTTTGTTCCAGTTTCAACTTGTTTCAAATTACAACTTTGCTGAAAACAATAACAGCTTAAATTAAAGCATAAATTTTACCAATATGCACTATTAGTTCCAGTTGAGTTACATTTTATGCCGAATGGTTCGGTGCTCATGTTCATTACGACGACTTTTTCAATTAATTCTCTCAAGTTTCATTCCACCTACATTTACTAATGATTCCATTGAAGTAAGCTTACTGCAATTTATTTCTGCTCGGACCAATAATTACTTTAACTTCGCACTTGAATAATACTTTTCGCCACAGATTTAGAATCCCATAAACATTCCGATAAAAGCTTGGGGCAATTCACGTTAGGTACTTACACTTGAGACGACATTATAAAATGATAACAAAACTTAACAAATAATGAATAATGAAGTAAAAGTTGCAGCAGGGAATTTTTTCGTAAACTTTTCTAGTTGATTTAAAAGAAAATATAAAAGTGTAACTATGTGAAGTTTCAGCTAATAAGTTTAGTTCTGTAGAGCTAAAGTTTACTATTGACAGGACTCGCCTGTTAACTTTGTAGAACAAACTCAAACATTCTCACTCATCACTTGAACTCAAGGTGCGAGTTTGGGGATTTAATCCAAGAGTTTGGCATGAGAAAATTAAGGGTTTTGTTGTTACGCACGTACCCGCATATAGCTTATCTTTCTGTTGTGAAAGTTCCCATTTTGTACCTACAGAATATAAAATTACGTTATAATATTAAACACTTAATTTATAATCGTTCGTAATCTGTGTACTTTAGTTTTAGCTTCTTGAAAAAGTTGTGTTGGTTAATTTTTACAGAAAGATTTTATGATTGTATTTATTTAGGAAAATAATAAAGATGTGTGATACATTATGTCAACTAATAATGGAAACAAGAAACTAAGATAATTTTTTTATATTATATTATGATTAAATAACAATCGAGCAAATTTTTCTGAAGAATCTTATGTTGTAACTTATAATTCTTATTTACTGATACTGACGGTTTTTCAGGGAAGATACATTTTCACTTCTAAAATTTATTTTGTTTTTGTACTGAAAAATTATACCTACTTTCAATATTATCTACTAAGAAAAAATGGCGTTACAAGTCTATATTTTCAATATTTTAAATTTAAATACCATACTAATTTTACATGCGAAATATTTCATTTTGCTCTGTATTGTTCTTTCTCCTTCTGCGTGAAATATTAGATATTGTAGAACCTTTTTCTCACCAGAAAAGGAACATTATTGGAAACAAACAAAAAATAAAGTCACCCTATTTTAATATTATGTGAAAAATCGACCACATATGTTACGTATAATAATATAATGAGGGAAGTTGAGTTGAGTGAAAGCTGATCAAGCAAAAAATATAAAAGTGAAGTATTTGAACAATAACCTTTTTTGACAGTTTATCTCATTCCTTTGTAACATAAAAACCCGTAAGGAAATCTGTTTATTTTTGTAAGTTTTATACAGCAGTTTTAAAGACATAAATTTTAATATTAGACAAATTTTAACGTAAATTTATATTAACCCATAAAATCCGTAATTGCCATCCGATGTTTGCATTTTCTGAAAGAACCAACCTATTTTAAAAATCAAAATTTAAAGAAATTGGTCAATTTTTCGAATTTTTATGACTTTTTTGCACTTCCGGGACTAAACTACTAATTTTAGTTCCTGTGTGTCTCTTTTAGTCTCTAGGGACATAAAGTGGCATTTCAATTTTTAATTCTAATAAGTGCAAAAAAAAGGTTTAGATACAAGTTGTATACATAATTATTTCGATTACCACTTATAAAGAGAATCAACATCATTTCAAAATTGTGAACTGACTTCCTATAGAAGGCCGTTATGTGACAGTGTTATCTACTTTTTTGCACACTATGCAAAAATAATTATTTCTGCACAGTATGCAAAAAAGTAATGCTTTTGACGGATGGGAACTGTCACAAAACGGCCTTCTTTAGGAAATAGTAATTGAAAAAAGTATTTAATATTTCCGGCAAGTTTGTGACAGTTGTGCCGATACGAATTTTAGTGTTATCTAGGTAGTTGGTTATTTACGTCCTATATACATCAAAATTGACAGTTTGTTTTTGTATTAACACAATGACACAATAGCAAATATAGTTCGCAGCCGCAATCGTTGCTTTTTTTATTAATCGGGCCATAAAGTTCACTTTACGCCTGTATTTGCGGGCCTATAAAGTAGATTATGGGTCTAAAATAGAATAATAGTTATTTATGTATTAAGGGCATAATCAGGAGATTATGGCATAAGGGAATGTTTATAAAATTTGACTAATTTAAGACTAAATTAGTCAAATTTTAAATGAGTTCATATCAGCCTATAAAATCCGGAATTTTTAACGGATTTTCTTTCTGTTAGAATTTCCTAGTAGTACCAACTTATTTCTTTGTAACAAAATGAACCCCAAGGAAATCTGTCAATTTGTCGAAATATTACAGTTTTAATGACCTAAAATTAAAAAATTTTTAAAGTGCGTTTGTATTAATAAATAAAATCTGCAATTTTCACCGAATCTTCCATTAAAACCTGCTTAATTCTTTGAAACTAAGTAAATTTTAAGACCCAAAATTCTAAAATTAGACAATTTTGAAAGTTTATATTCAGTAATAAAATTTTCCAGTAAAACCAATCTACTCATTTGGAAAAATAAATTTCAAAGAAATCTCTCAATTTTTCAATATTTTTTGACAGTTTTAAGGATCCAAAGTCTAAAAGTAAGCAAATATTAAAGTGAGTTTATGTTGCAGCAATAAAATTAGATTTTTTTATGAATTTTTATTCTGTTTTAATATACTAGATGAATTATTTCGACTTTTTATAACAAAATAAAGAAATCAGATTTTCAAAATATTGACAATTTTAAAGATTTAAAATCTGAAATTACACAAATTTTAAAGTTTCCGTTTTTTAAACTTTCTGAAAATGGGCAGACAATTAAAAACACCCTGTATAAAATAACTGTTTTATTATTGTATCGCAACATTCCTTAGTCCTTACTTTTTACAAAATTATTTTTCAAAAATTATAAAGGAAAGCAGAAATAAACGGGTTTTAGACCTCCAAATTTTTTCTAAATGTGCGAATATCTCAAAAATCATCGATTTTTAAGAATGTGGAACCTAAACACTTTTTCACCTAAATTTAAATGTAGATTCGGAAAATATATAAGATGTTTTATTTAACATAACGCAATAAGTATAGCCATAATTAAGCACCCTGATTTATAATAGTAATAATTTTAGGTTCTTACAACATTTGTCTTTGCAGCATTTTTCTATTCCGAAAGCTAACCAAGTTATAAAAATTGCTAGGATTTTGACGGAGCATTTTTGGACAAGTAAACTGAGAAAAAAAGTAAAAACCTTTACGATGAAACAAAATTGGAAGCTTATGATCTTGCTCAACAATGGGGATAAATAGCTCGATTAAGTCAAAACGTATTCGAATCCTGAAAAGTCGCACCTGATTACCGCCATTACGACAAAGAACATCAATTAACGTTTTCTATTACACTCTGTAGATAATTATAGCGCAAATTAGACAGAGAATTCTCGGAATGACGTCAGTGAGAAATTATTTTGCTTTCTTAGAACCAAAAAAAAATGTTTTAATTGCCAGAAAAAGAAATACCAAAAAAGTGCAATAACTTTTCGAAAAAAAAAGTATGTTGCAATTATTAAATTAGTTGCCACTCCATTACATACAAGTAATTTCTTTACTTAAATAGAACATGACAACTTCAATAATATATTAAAAACGAAAAATCCAATTTAATTGATCTGTAGAAAAAGCTACGAGAAATCAAATACAATACAAAATGATAAAATTTGGTCCCAAAACTGTAGGGTTAAAGTTAAAAATAAGTATTATTTGTCAAAGTTGAAGCAGCGTAAACCGATTACGTGTTACTTCCATTTTTCACATTTTTTCGATAACTCAGTTTTTTAATTATGATCTGTAGTATCTCTTACTTCTTTTATTACGTCCTAATGTGATCTGTGTTATATTTTTGTTTTCTCTTGTTCACTTATTAAATGTATTTTGCAAAAATTAAAAAGTTTTTTTTATTATAATCAACAACAAGAGGCCCTCTGACCATGCTTGTGGAAGGGCCCTTTATTTCTAGCGACGCCACTGTGACGGACCTTGTTATTTCATATTTGAACTGTCGAGTGCAGTCTACATAAGTACTATCATTAAGCTCTTAATCGATAATTTTAATTTTAAAATTCATTTAAACCAACCCCTAAGTTTGTATGAAAAATCAATACGAAAAATGTTTGAAGCATACTTACGAAATTAAAACGGGCACCTGAAGAGGGTTCACCAACTGACAACAAAAGCAAACACGTTTTGAAGCAGGCGGATTATAGTAAAAGTGTATGAAATTAAAAGGATTCCGTAGTCTAACCTGTACCTCCCTGCACAGCCTCCCTTGATATTATCTTTATTATTCATGAGAGTCATAAATACAAATAACATTTTTGCTTGTTAGGCGGTTTTCTTTTAAAATGCAAGATAAAACCTTTTTTTTGTAATAATCCACATCCACATGAAAAATACTTGAAAAGCTTTTTGATGGTTAGAGAGGACTTTATTACGTATTGTATAATGGAAAACTTGAAGTAGCAAGATTTAATGGTTTTTACTATAAATTTTCATTTTACATGTTTTACCATTAGCATTGATAAAAGGTGGTTTGTGTTTCGGCATGTAAATTCTGGATTTTAGTTCACGGTGGATTGCTTCATTTTAAAATCTCTGGCATCAGCATTTAAAATCACGCTTTTGTAATAAATTGAATTTTTGTCTTTGTTTCTGTTATACAGTTTGTTTTATCTCTTTTAAAAAAAATTAATCATACCATCCTAAAAGTTTTAAATTTGTCATTAATTATCCCTTAAGATTTTTCAATTACCTACTTTAAAATTAGTATTATTATATAATATTAATTATCTAGTAAAAAGAGGTAATAAGAATATTTTTGCACGTAATAAACACATATTGATAATAGAAAAAAATAATTAATTTCGTATTATTATATCTTCCACTCCAATAAAAATGTTAGTGGATTGTTAAAAACAATCAATGACTCGCAGCAGGGGCAGCTATAACTTTAGGGATCATTTTTCAAAGCTTTTCATGTTTATATCAGACAGATAAAACTTTAGTTGAATTTCGCACAAAGGAAAAATTTAACGACGGGCTAAAATTTCCAATTAAAACCGTAACGTTTTTATAAGAAGACTCCACCCGTCATCATCAGTTTATTATTTTATATTTATTCGTGTGGATTAATTTCGCTTTTTAATGTTTACAAAAAATATTGCGAATTTCTATCTTTTGTAGCTGAAAAACAGCAGGAATTATTAATATCTGTCTGTCCAGCGAAAATGTAGGTTACATTTACGAATAAATTCAATTTATTTCATAAGTTTTTTTTTTGATAAATTGTACTTGAATTTTAAGCGAAAATCCGGATATCTATTGAGTTACACAGTTTTAAAATGGACCATGTAAAAATTTGATGAAAAATTTTAGTTTTGTTTTTGTTTGAAGTACTTACTTGTAAAGAAATGTCTAAACTACCGTCCATATTATTAATAGTATATTGTAATACAAGTGCGGAAAACGCATCATGACAATACGAGTGTGAAATTTGCAACGCGAGCGATAGCGAGTGCTGCAATCACACGAGTATTGTCATGGGCCATTTCCGCAAGCGTGTTACATACGATTTTTTCTACGAAAACGTGGAATTCGTAAAAAATAATAGTTATTTGTATTGCTAGCCTTGAAACAAGAGTTTTGCGAGTGCGAGTAGGGTTTGCGAGCAGAGGCCATAGGCCGAGGCCCGCAACTACGAGTATTCGCAAAACAGTTTCTAGGCGTGTAATACACACTATTTTTTGTGCCGAAGTTTATTTAAATAAATAAAATTTACAAAATATTTGTTTAAATAGTCTAGCCGGTCTAGCCCGGCAAAACATGAGTTTCCAGCCGATTTATACGAATGCAAAATGACTAATGCCAACCTGAGGCACAAAAAATTATTTGTAAATCTTTTTCTAATTAAAAAAAACATCAAGTGAGTTTGTTGTCATAGAACTGAAAGCTCATAGCTGTTGACAGTTTAAAAATTGTGTCCTGTCATTGAAATAATTTTGATTTTGAGATCAAATTACGTGAATATAAACATTGAGTTTCAAAACTAAAGCGAAAGCGATGAACTAATGTGCACTCCTCCGGTTGTTAGATATTAAATAAATGTTATAATTATAACTAAATGTAAGTACTTCTTTATGTTTTTGTTTGCGTGCGGAAAGTTTAAAAAATGTGTGCGGAAAAAAATTTCCACACTAATTTTCCATACTAGTTTTTCAAAAGCCTACTTTCAAGTTCGATTATCTTGTCAGAAAAAACGTCATTCCGCATTTTCGTAGAAAAAATTTGTTTTCCTTATAAAAGCTATTTTTGGCTTTACAATACTGGAATTTTCATAAAAATCCGGGTATTCAATGATTTTTTATGAGTTTCTAAAACGATTATCTGAAAATTTTCTAGGTTTTCTTAATCATGGCAACAATAAATATTTCAAAATTGTATTCTAAATGAAAATCCGGAAATGCGGTGTAGAATTAAACATTTTCAAAATGGACCATGTAAAAATTTGATCAGAAATGTAGTTTTCTTTTAACACTATAAACTTCTACACAGTGTAGGTAGAACTAAAGTTTTTCAAAATGGACCATGTAATAAATTATGAGAAATATAATATAAAAATACGCTCAACAGCAAAATTAACCGGACACTCAATCTTTTCTTTAGAAACTTTATAAAACGCCCTGTACATACATTGTGTAATGTTTTTTACCTGGAATCGGCAAGAAAGTCAAACTTTCAAAGCTATTTTGGTTCAAGAAAGTTGATCATTGCAAGACTAGTACTGTAATATTTTACATGACGGTCGTACCAGTACTACTTTTAAAAATAGCACTGTAATGTCCGTCATGTAAAATATTATAGTACTAGTCTTGCAATGATCAATTTTCTTGAATCAAAATAGTCTTGAGAGTTTGACTTTCTTAAAGCTTTCAGGTAAAATATTATACATAACACGTCATGAAAATTATTATTCCAGAACTCAATAATGCTTCTCTTCGTCCTGTAATAGATAATTTTCATGACTTGTATGATGATATGTAAATAACTATTTCGATTTGTTCAAAAACATTCTAAATATTTCGTGTTATTGATGGTTTATTTTTTAATTAAGGCGAGAATAAACATTACAAAACTGTATTATAAGTGAAAATCCGGAAATATCGAGTAGGTACAGCTGAAAATTTTCAAAATGGATCATATAAAAATTTACCGAGAAATTATAATTTTCTTTCAGAAATATAAAAAAATGTCTGAACTATCCTTCAGGTGGTTCAAATTCGTTTTTCTGATAAAAGTAACTTTCGAATTTTCGTAAAAATCCATGTGACAGTAGCTTAGTCTTGAATTTATTATTAATTACAAAAAACTTGATCAGTGGTATTATAATAAATATCTGATGTGCCCAACACATGACTTTCTTATACTTACGGATAGTATCACCTTTCCTAAAGAAATTAAGTTAAATTTCTTGTAAAAATTTTGAGGGTTTCCAGCAATTTTCAAATAGTCTCTGTCGCACTTATTGCAATACGCATAAATCTGTCCTTGTCCCACTCATTATAACCGAATTTTACGACAAAAATGTGTTTTATTTTAGATTTTTGACCTATTACTCACTTAAAATAATCTCCCGATATGAAATTACATTTATTTATTCATTATTATTGTTTTCGGTACCATAGAAACCAGTAAAATAAAAAAAAACTAATGGTCCTCCGTCTTTCTGGGATTCGAACCCGGGACCTTCCATTTGGCAGCCATATAATGAGACACATGGTCTACCTCGACCATCGGATTCAACTAACAAAGCGCGCTATAAGAAATATAAAGTATTTTAAGAATATCTAGTTTTTTTGAAATTTTTTTGATGGAATTTCAAAAAATTTGTTCAAAATTCAATTCTAAATCAATGTTAAGGAATAAAAAAATCTCATAAATTGTTTATTTTTCAAGATATTCCTAAAAAACCTAAAAATGTCTTCAGGTAACTGTCACTTGTTTTGGTGCTAGATAAAAAACATTGAATGTGGCACCCACAATTTTATTCAAACTCTTAAATATGAAATTTGAATCAAATCCGATAACTCGTTTTTGAGTTATGGTGGATACAGACAGACAGACAGACAGACAGACATCATGGCGAAAATGGTCAAAATGGATTCAGGGGCCCTCAAAACGTATAAATCCATCAAAATCTCGAAGTCGAAAAAAATCACGATTACAATACTTCCTTATACTTCGTATAAGAAAGTAAAAAATGCTTTTAAGAATAGTATAAGAGTATTATGCAATGAGCATTTAATGATAGCTATTAAGACACAAGTATGACAATTACGAACCGTGTCTTTAATAACCATTAAAGGTGAGTTGCATACGCTATTTTTTTTACGACTAGACAAATTAATGAAAAATAAAAAAAATATTATGGTAACTTTATCATAAACACAGAAATGTCAAAAAATAAAATTGAACTGTCAATTTTTAAATTTAGATCTGTCAGATGATCATGGCAATATTTGACACTGACGTAATATTGCTGTAATGTTGGTTATAAACTTGTATCGTAATGAATCTCATTACAATACAGGTAGTAAATGTCTAGTAAATCAATGAAAGTATGCGAATAGATAAACAAACATTTAGAAGATGGATCCAATATTCAACAAATAAAATACTCCAATCCAAATTAATATTAATAAAAAAACTTTGACGTAGCTTAATTTAAACCAATAGGATTATAACATGCCTTTGCCTTTGTGAATTTCGTAAAAGTTTTGTATACATTTTATGCGTTAACTGTGATTCCACAATGAATAAAAAGCAAAAAAGTTTCGTCTGCTTTTAAAGAGAAAATATTAAATCTGCCTCCTTCGGGAAATCAAATCGCAGCTTATATGCTGATATTGTAATCGTATACTGACAGATTTTACTTTAAAAACTTCATAATGCTGTCTGAAAGGTTGACAATTTTTTCCCCCTCATCATGTAAATTCCTTATAAAATGTAAATTATTTTTCCAACTATTCAATATGTCAAATCGTTTAAAATTAATTGTTTGCGATGTCACATTATGAAATATTAAGCCGTAATGAAATTTATGTACAGTGTAAAGCGGCTTTTTGTAATGGCGGAATAACACGTTCTATCTGGCCGTCATCACCATTAGTTATTTTACGGGTCACTAACGATAATTAGGCGTATATCCGTTCGGTATCCGCTCACTTGGCAAACCTCATGGATGATGCATTTAAATTTACAACGTTACGCTTTTACTATCTATATCGATACGCAATTGGGATTGAACAACAATCAAGCAGTGGAATATTTTCGTAAACAACCAACAACATTAATAACCATCTGCTTTAATCAATTCGTCGCTATAAATTTTACAGGTGAGATAATGAAAGTGAATAGTAACCTATAGTGATAAGTGCTAAAAGAAGAGTTATTATTCCAGAAATGTAACATTAAATAGATAAAGCAACTGAATTATGTGTTACATAAACGCTTCTGACCCTCATAAAATTTTTCCATTAGATTCTGTAGTAGTTTCAACTAGAGATTGTGATCTAGGCATGGATACTATGGACTATAGTCAGTTATTGAACATTTCTGAAAGTCCTATTATCATAATTTTTCGTAAATATGCCATTAACTAGATACGTAATGTCAACTTGGTTGACTTTATAAATATCCAAACTTCTAATATTTGGTTAATGTAGACAGTCATGTTTAATGGTGGGTTGCGGTCGTTAATATTTTAGCAAAAATGTATGAAGGAGAAAAAGTAAGGATTTTTAATTTTCAAATAAACTGCTGGCCAATTGAAACGTACCAAACGAATTTTTAAGTTGAATTTAAAGTCAAATATTGTGAAAAATAGAAAAGATATCAACATGCGGTTTTCAGGGTTTCAGAGATAATTTAATTGAGAAAACGATAGTTTTACCCGAATTTTTTACTTTGAACTACATTACTATCTACAGGGTATAAAAGAAAGTCGTCTTTTTTTTCTCAAACTTCATACCTACCGAGATTCCACAAAATTTTTTTAATGTTTTTTTGATGTAGATTTTTTTAGTCCTTACTTAATGGGAAAAAAACCTGTTTCTCAAATTTTTGATATCCCTGTTATTTTATAAGATACCGAATTTTTGCTGAAAACTTGATTTTTTCTTTGTTTTTTGTCATTCGGCCATATATCTATTGTTTTTTGTAAGAACCAATCTCTGTAGTTGATTATGATGCCTTATCAATGACTTTCTTATAATAAGTACATTTTTTGTACTATTTTTTGAGGCTATTTCTTAATGGAATAAAATGGAATTTAGTTAGTTTATGTTCACCATTAGTTTAAGTGACTTATATCCTCGAAACGGCTTTTTCACTTTTTCAAAAATTTGCTCTTATCCGTGTATACCGGGTGGCCACGAAATCGTTTTACAACCCCCACCATTTTGTTACATTTAACTGTATTAATTTGAAATTTGGCATGGTTTGATTGTTGAAAGGAATAATCATTTTGACGTTTAAAACAATCTAATGATACTTGCGGTTTCACCGGAAGGGCCAACTACTAATTTTAAAAAAATTTTAAAACAACCCTGTACATTTTTTTCCGTAATAATTAGATTCTACTTAAAATTACCTTTACATCGACATATCACATGATGACATTTGCTTTCAAAATGGCAGCATAATTATTATTGCAAAAACCTGTTCAACAATATTTAATTTAATAAAAAATTCGGTATCTTATAAAATAAGAGGGATATAAAAATTTTGAGAATTTGGTTTTTTCCTCATTAACCAGGGACTAAAAAAATGGATATCAAAAAAATATTAAAAAATTTTTGTGGAATCTCGGTAGGTATAAAGTTTGAGAAAAAAAAAGACGACTTTCTTTCATACCCTGTAGATATAGTAACGTACTTTAAAATAAAAAAATCGGATCACACTATTATTTTCTCAATTAAATTATCTCTTGAATCCTGAAAATTTCATGTTGATATCTTTTCTCCTTTTCAAAATATGTGACTTGAAATTCAACCTAAACATTCGCTTGGTACGTTTCAATTGGCCAGCAGTTTAGAAAAAATAAATCAAATTGTTCGTCGCATTTTTACTTAGTCCATTTTGAAAAATTTTAATTGTGCACTGGATTTTTACTTGGAATACCATTTTGTAAAGATTAATGTTGTCTTAATTAGGAAAAAATTCACCAGTAGTTTTTTGAGCAAAGCGAAAAAAGAAATTTGGAGTCAATTTTTTAGATAGTCGTTTTGAGAAACTTGTAAAATGTTCTTCTATTCTCAGATTTTTTCGATAATTTTGTTTTAGTTTTTTTAATGAAATCGGTTGTTGTATAATGAATAATTCAAGATTAATTAATAAACTACTTTCAAACTTTGATGTTTGATGAAATTTCCTGTGGATTATTTAATAAAATTTTCATGTTTACAAAGTGAAATTAAATTGTAATTTAGTAATATAGGTACTAGGATTACGTTCAACAATTATGTACGTTACGCTGTTTTTGACTCGCCATTTCTCTCACACATACACACAACGATAGATAGATATTACTAATTACATAACATATAAATATTTCTAAATTTAAAATCGTGTTAAGAACAACTTTTTTGTTTCAGCTGATACAACGTCTCAATATGATGCCATCAGAGCATATCTAAAAGAATTGGACATTGCAGATACTGTTTGGATTGGACTAACGAAGGCCAGTTCGAAATCAAACTTTGGATGGACGTAAGTTGAAAAAAACTTAAAATTTATGTTACATTATGATTAAAAATGATCGGCAAGTTTTGAGTGCTCATTATTATAGATGTTATAAATTTGAAAAAAATATTTTGAATCGCAATTTCATAGAAATTACTGGATTTTGAAAAAGTAATTTAATTTTGTCGAACCGGCGCCTCCGCCAAAATGTTAGATTTCTAAAACTCGCCAATTTTGATAATTTTTAATGCAAATTTAGATACGAAAGCAGATTCTATTTATAAATAAAGTACTTTATGACAAGTTTTTGGCTATCTTGATTATTATGGAAGTTATCGTGCTTTAAAAATTTAAAAAAATTTGGTTCGCAAGAACTTTATATAAATTTAACACGTTTTTTCACAATTGTTCTTTTCGATATTGAAATAGAGTTATTTATTAAAATCCCTAAACACCATGTAGGTGTTATATTTAAATCCCGAGTTACAGCATTTAAAAAATATTACTTACATTTTGTCGGACCGGCACCTCCACCCAAATTATAACTTTCGAAACCTCGCCATATTTTGATTACTTCTAATACAAATTTAGATTCTACTTAAAAATATTACACTGCATACATACAGGATGTAACTGAAATGCTTGGCCAAACTTTACGAGCGTGTTATATGGAACAAAACTAAGAAAAAGTTTCTGTAAACAATAAGGGTCCAGAAATGATTCCTACAGCCCCCAAATATTTTCGAATCGGATTGAGATACAGTTATGAAATTTGGTATGATGAATAAGTATTAAATACTGAACAAATGTCTGTAAACATAATTATAAAAATTTAGTCAGCGGCGTTTTTTAACTGGGGGGGTGGGTGGTAAATTTTGGCCAATTTTTGTTGTCCGTTGAGGGGCGCCCCTGACTAAATTTTAAAAATTATATTTTCAGAAATTTGTTCAGTATTTAATGCTTATTCTTCATACCAAATTTCATGACTCTATGTCAATCCGTTTAGAAAGTATTTAGAAAAAAACATCGTCAATGTGTACCTGTGTACAGGGTCTTTCACGTAATTTTTTTCTTGTGGAACACCCTATATATTTTTACATGAATCGATAGATCTTTTTAAGCTGATTCCAAAAATATATATGACTTTGACATTTGGACCAAAAGTGGCGGAGATATAAAATTGTAAAATTTGAAAAAATTAACATTTGTTTTTTTTTACCTTTTAGGATATTTTGATTTTTTTTTTATTGTATCTCCTTTATTCTTCCAAGAAACAAGAACACAGCTTAGTTTATAACTTTTTTTTAATTCATGGCAACCTGCGAATGTATAGGAATATTAGGCAATCTTGTATAATTTATAAAATCATTTTGAATTAAAAAAAAGTTAATAGTATACATACTTGAATACTACAGAAAAAAATAATGCAGATAGAATTTCAAAAAATTAAAATATCCTAAAAGGTAAAAAAAAAGAAATGTTAATTTTCTCAAATTTTACAAATTTAACGTTTAATATCTCCGTCACTTTTGGTCCAAATGTCAAAGTCATATATATTTTTGGAATCAGCTCTTAAAGATCTATCCATCTACCTGTAAATGTCAAAAAACTAGAACACAGCTTAGTTTATAAGTTTTTTTTAATTCATGGCAACCTGCGAATGTAGGAACATTAGGCAATCTTGTATAATTTATATTATTAATAAAATCATTTTGAATTAAAAAAAGTTAATAGTATACTTGAATACTACAGAAAAAAATAAACCAGTTAGAATTTCAAAAAATTAAAATATCCTAAAAGGTAAACAAAAAAGATATGTTAATTTTCTCAAATTTTACAAATTTAACGTTTAATATCTCCGTCACTTTTGGTCCAAATGTCAAAGTCATATATATTTTTGGAATCAGCTTAAAAAGATCTATCCATTCATGTAAAAATATATAGGGTGTTTAAAAAAAATGCCATTTTTAGCACACCCTGTATATTTTTCAAGTTAAAAAAGTTTTGATGGCATATTTGAAAACTTCAGAAAAAACTACAGTAAATAGAATTTTGAAAAATTAACATATCTCAATAGGTAATAAAATAAGGGGGGTGTTACTTTTGCGTGAAAGACCCTGTACCCCCTTAGGAATCATTTCTGGACCCTTGTTTATAGGAACTTTTTCATAGTTTTGTTCCCTTCAACACGCTCGTAGAGTTTGGCCAAGCATTTCAGTTACATCCTGTATATTGAAAGTGTTGAAGGGTTGAGATTTACTGATTTACACCATTTCAACTCTTCAGGTCGTTTTTTTTTTAACTTAAAACTTCCAAAGTTATATCCATAATTCACTAGTTTTTGCACATCCAGTAATAATTATGCACATAAATTTATTTGCGCTCTCGACTCAATGTGCTTTTAGTTTAGAAAAAGATCACCTGCTAGTTACTAGTGTAGATGAGAAAGGTTCGGTGTAAGTTTTATTTTTTGTCTTTGGACGCCAAGTTAATTTGTGTCTACTATATTGCTTCAACAACTAAATGAGGTAATTTGTATCAATCACAGAAAGAAAATACAAGTAAGAGTTAATGCTGTTCGATGATGAGGAAAATGGGAAGTAGAATAGAATAGAAATATAAATAAGTACATTTCCATCAGGCAGCTTTGCAACATAGTTGATTTAAAAAAAACAAACAGCGGTTCCAGAACTGTCATTTTTAAATAAATCATATTTGTTAAATGCATTTTTTTAAAAGCACAAATTGTGGCTTCAAAAAAACGCAAAATCAACAATATAATTAAACATAACATACTCTAAAAGTTCATAGCTTTCAACAAAACTTTTTCATTTATCATCGGATAAAGTAAATTAAAAAAATAAAGATTAGGTATAAGAAAGTCATGTGCTAGCTCCATCAGATATTTTTTAGAAGTACGGTATTTTCTTTTATTATAATAATAAAATCCTTCACCCACTTACTTCTTATTTTCCCAATAAATGCAGCCACTTTGATTAAGGAAAATTTAGTATTTAAATTAAAATTTAATAAAAAGTTGAGTTAATTAATTTCTTGATTAGTTTTCGTACTTGACGGAAAGAATTTAAATTAACCCGGGACACACAGGTACATCGTCGTACTTATCGATATTATTTTCGTGACAGGATTTTAAATCGATTTAGCTTTATACAAAATTCTATTTCTAAAATTCGATAAATTTAAATAATAAAATTATTTGTGGTATCGAATTTTAGAAACAGAAAGCTCTCTGATGTTAAAATAACAATAGCCATTTATATTCATAAGAAGACTATCTACAATCGAAACATTTCTTCTTCTTTATATATCGAATATGTATTTTCTTTGCAGGGATTTCCGTCCTTTGAGTGGGGATGGTCACTGGCAGGAAGCAATTCCTATAGGAAATGATGCTCTATGTGTTACGATGGATCCTGCTGCAGATTTCTTGTGGAAAGCTCGTTCCTGCGGTGGACCGGAAGTAGCTGCTTTTATTTGTGAACTTCCCAGTGAGTACAAAAATCTTGATTTATTTTTACAGAATATAAAATATTCATAACGAAAGTGAATATAAATTAAAATTGTTGAATATAATAAAATACTTTCTTATATAAAAAAATGTATTTTGTAGCAATTTCATAATTCTGAAACAATTTTTTTCAGTTCCTACATGGGCAACAAACTGTCTAGTGACCGAGCTACCATCTTTGACAGTTTTGTACATTCCGGAACATTCAGCTGTGGAACTCACGTCTGATTGTGGTCTGGATGGAACAAAACGAATAGCTTGCAAAGGCAATAACGTAGAGGTGAGTAAACGTAGACGAAAAACTCTGAAATGGAATAAATTGCGAGCTTGCTTGGCGTACTTATCACCTTTTGTGTGATTTTTGTAAAATAAATATTAGTTTTAAACTAAATTAATTTTTCCCATGTGTGCGAAATGGACAATGCATCAATAATAATGTATTGGATTTGTGGAAGTTTGTCAGAAGTTTTTTATAGGAGTTGGAGTGAAAACGGAAATAAACATTATAATTCCAATAAAAGTTTCCCAGATGATGCTATAAATAAAACCTACTTGCTTATAATGATTTATATGGGCAAATATTATTTTTTTAAAACTTTTTACAAACACATTCTAGTAACACGAAATTTTTAATGTAAATATTAAATGAAAAACCACACAAGTTGAGGATACTTATAAAATCAATTTTGGTCGACGCCTTCATTTATTATCCGCCATTCTTCAAAAACTTATAAACATCAATACATCGAAAATGGTCACTGTCAACGAAAAAACTTAGTAAGGTTTAATATTTCGCTTATCAGGTACAGGGTGGTCCAGTTACGGTGTCCTCGTTATTATCTCAGAAACTATTGGGCCCAGGAAAAAAGTTTTATATAGAAGTTGTACACTCTATAGCATTCTACATTTTTGAAAAAATATTACTTATACAGTAGATATTACTTATATCGCCACATTTTCATGTGGCGATATAAAGTTGCATTTTTTTAAGTGGATCACCCTGTGTTTTACCCCAAATTATGAGTTGTCATCCAATTTACGATAAAAAATATATAAAGCTTAATATGCCTATTATTGATAGTTTCCAAGATATTCGAGAAAATATTTTGAAAAATAATATTGTATTATGTTGGTGTAGCTTCCACCAGGTGTGTTAGAGCAAGCTATTTTATTTGTTTCAATTTCAAAAATACTCAACTAAAACATATTCTTTATTTGGTTAGTTTATAATAAAAAACAAAATATTTAAAAAAATTTAACAATATCCAATGCCTACCTGACAGAGCAGTATTATTATTAGCTTCTAGGTATACTCTATAAAATAATAGTTCTTTGTCAAATACTACGACTTTTTCTCACATTTGATATCAATTTAAAGTTTACTTGATATTTAAGACCAGAAATAAAATTTTCTAGCTAAAAAATAGAACTAACATTGCTCATATAAACAGGCAGATATAGTATTTCTAGATATTTTCTCGAATATCTTGGAAACTATCAATAATAGGCATATTAAACCTTATTATATATTTTTTATCGTAAATTGGACGAGAAATAATAATTTTAGGTAAAATACAGGGTGTTCCATTTAAAAAAATGAAACTTTATATCGCCACATGAAAATGACGCACCCTGTATAAGTAATATATTTTCAAAAATGTAGAATGCTATAGACTGTACAACTTCTATATTAAACTTTTTTCCTGGGCCCAATAGTTTCTGAGATAATAACGAGGACACCGTAACTGGACCACCCTGTACAGGGTCTTTCACGCAAAAGTAACACACCCCTTATTTTCTTACCTATTGAGATATTTTATTTTTTCAAAATCATATTTACTGTAGTTTTTTCTGAAGTTTTCAAATATGCCATCAAAACTTTTTTAACTTGAAAAATATACAGGGTGTGCTAAAAATTGCATTTTTTCTTATGGAACACCCTATATATTTTTACATGAATGGATAGATCTTTAAGAGCTGATTCCAAAAATATATATGACTTTGAGATTTGGATCAAAAGTGACGGAGATATTAAACGTTAAATTTGTAAAATTTGAGATAATTAACATATCTTTTTTTTTTACCTTTTAGGATATTTTAATTTTTTGAAATTCTAACTGGTTTATTTTTTTCTGTGGTATTCAAGTATACTATTAACTTTTTTTAATTCAAAATGATTTTATTAATAATATAAATTATACAAGATGCCTAATGTTCCTACATTCGCAGGTTGCCATGAATTAAAAAAAACTTATAAACTAAGCTGTGTTCTAGTTTTTTGACATTTACAGGTAGAATAAAGGAGATACAATAAAAAAAATCAAAATATCCTAAAAGGTAAAAAAAAAACCAATGTTAATTTTCTCAAATTTTACAATTTTGACGTTTAATATCTCCGCCATTTTTGGTCCAAATGTCAAAGTCGTATATATTTTTGGAATCAGCTTAAAAAGATCTATCGATTCATGTAAATATATAGGGTGTTCCATAAGAAAAAATGCCATTTTTAGCACACCCTGTATATTTTTCAAGTTAAAAAAGTTTTGATGGCATATTTGAAAACTTCATAAAAAACTACAGTAAATATGATTTTGAAAAATAAAATATCTCAATAGGTAAGAAAATAAGGGGTGTGTTACTTTTGCGTGAAAGACCCTGTACCTACCTACTAAAAAAGTTTCTAGTAAAGTTTGTTCAAAAATGACGGGAAAATGGTTTGTTTCTCAAAAAACACGCAAAGTTCGTCATAATCCGCTTAGCAATTTTAAAAATGTGGTAGTAGAAAAATAATGGAAAATAGTACAAGCAAAAAACTATCTGTTTTGAAAACATTATATTTTTGTTGGTTGGATTTCGGTGAAATTGACGTTATTTCAAAGCTGGATGTTCAATTTATTGTCCAAAATAATCAATACGTTTTTATTTGGATATTTCAGGTGTTTTCTGAGGCTTCAAAATTAATCATACGAAAAATGATTGTTTTAACAAGCACTATTTTATAATCGCTGGTTAATATTACTTGTCCAAAAGCATTTATGTCAAAGCGGAATGACGATTTTATTTTTAGTAAGCTTATAAACTGAATTTTTTCGTTTTTTGAACCCTCAACTTGAGTTTTTCAAAAATCCCATCTAATTAGTAGGTATGATTCTTTTAAAAAATGACAGTTTTAGAACCGCTGTTTGGATTTTTTTAAAATTAATACTATTGTAAAGGTGAATGATGGTTTTATTTTGGAACAAATCACGCACTGTTTATATAAATTTTTTCTGCATTTTTGAAACACCAAATTGCTCTTTTTTTAATTTTCGACGATAAATGTTTTAAAGCCGCTAATTGAAGAATAATTAATTTTAAGCTTAAGATACGTTTGTGCAACTGGATATTAATTGTGTGTAACAGATACATAATCTAAATATTGCAAAATATTCCTCTTACAATTACATGATTATTTCAGTTTTATTTTATTTTTTTACCCAATATTATTGTTTTATTGTATGATTTTTTCAGGACAGAGAAGACATTCGAAAACTACTAACTTGTGCAATATCTCACGAAGACTTTGACGATAAATCAACAAAATCGCCAATCCAATCCAGTACAGGATTTGATGTGTCCTCAGACGAAACTTCCTTGAGCAGTAAAACAACAAAACCGTGGATTTGGACATCGAACACCATCGACACAGATTACGGCATGCCTACAAGACACCGTCGGGAAACAGACGAAACTCCAAGTCCGCAATCCACGAAAAGCACCACCGATTTATCAACAAAGGAGTCAGTGTTCAGAAAGACAAAAAAACCAACCACAACAACTGAAACTGTGACAAATTCCCCGACTAACTATGATACGGAATTAACCAGCACAACTCCATCAAATAGTGATACGACTTTGGATTTGAGCGTATCAAGAGAATCCGACAAATCTGGCGGGCTTATCGCAACGCAAGCGGCCGATGTTGCCACACAGGACGGTAATAGTCAACCAGAAGAACAAACGGAAACATTTGTTACGGCTGCCGCAACCGCAGACACCAAAGTTGCGGATACGGCCGGCGAGGAAGCTGGTGAATTTCCCAGTGCAATTAACCAAGGACAATTATTTAGTATTATCGAAAATGGTAAGTAATTGCCGTTTGTTATAATTACAGTTACATTAAAATGATATGCAATTATTAGAAAATGACTCAGTAGGTACGTGTTTCTATTAAATTAAAATTTGCTTTCTAATTTAATGATAAATTTAATAAACCTACTAACATTTTTACTGTTTTATTTTGATGATATTTAATGCAAATTTAAATTAAAAAGGTGATTTTATTTAGAAATAAGGCACTTCAAACTAAGAATAAATGGACAAATAATATTTGCGCAATTCAAATGATTTAGATACTAATTATTTCAAGAAAAATTATTGTTAGGTTAACAAAAACTGGATTGTCTCAGAAATAGGTCAGCGAAACCCGTATGTGACTATGTTTTATTTTGAAAAATCTCAAAAAAAATTGCTGTATACCTAGTTAAGATAAACTATACAAATTTTTAACAAACCTGATTTAGACTAGACAATAGTAGAAATTTGTTTCTTCGTTTAATAATCAAAGCTTAAATCACAACAACAAGTAAGTATGTATATTTCGTAAACACAAGTCCAAAAGCGGACTATTTTATATTTACATTTATTAAATTATATTTTATCAAACAGACACCTCCGTCAAAAATTTAATAGTTTTAACTCGCCATATTTTGATTATTTTTAATGGAAATTTAGATTCGAAAGCAGATTCTACTAAAAAATAAAGCACTTTGTTAAAAGTATTTAGTAAGTTTTAAACTATTTTAATTAATAAAGTAGTTATCGTACTTTAAAAATTTATAAAATATTTGGGACGCAAGAACTTAATATAGAAAAGTAACACGATTTTCAGGAATGTTATTTTTGATTTTGAAATAAGTAAATATCTTAATTCAATCCCCATTTATAACATTTTAAAACTATTAGTTACATTTTGTGGATTCACCAAAATTTTTAATTTTCAAAAACGCACCATATTTTGATTATATCTTAAGCAAATTAAGATTCGAAAGCACTTTCTATTTAAAAACAAAGAACTTTATTACAAATGTTTTTTTTTTAAGTTTTAAACTTTTATACTTGATTATTATAGAAGAGATTGTACTTCAAAATTAAACAAATATTTTGGTTCACATGAAATTTTAATAGTAATTTAACACGATTTTCAAAAATGTTATTCTTAATTATGAAACATAGTTGGTTATTTATTAAAATCCGTAAACACCCTGTAGATATTTTATTTAAACTCCGAGTTATAGCATTTTAAAAATAGTACTTATATTTTGTCGAACCGGCACCTCCACCAAAATTATAACTTTCGAAAACTCACCATATTTTAATTATTTCTAATGCAAATTTAGATTCTCAGGTAGATTCTATTTAAAAATATGGTACTTCGTTTAAAATGTTAAACAAATTTTAAGCTATCTTGATTATTATAGAAGACATCGTAATTTCTAAATTAAAAAATATTTTCATTCACATGAATTTAATAATAATTTATCAAGATTTTCAGAAATGTTATACTTGATTATGAAATTAGTTGGTTGTGTATTAAAATCCTTAAAGATTATAAATCCAAGTGATAACATTAAATTTTAAAAATATTTCGTAAATTTTCTCGAACCAGCACCTCCACCAAAATGATAAATTTCGAAAACCATATTTTGATTATTTCTAATGCAAATTTAGATTTTAAAAAGCAAGTTTTAAGCTATCTTGAGTTCTTGACTATTGTAGTAGATATCGTACTTTGAACATTGAAACATATTTTAGTTCACAAGAATTTAATATAGTAATTTAACACGATTTTAACAAATTTCACACACTAAATTCGTCCAGTCAATGTGTGTTCTAAATCTACATTAAATGTAGAATAGCTGATTTTTTGTGAGGTAAGCTCAAATCTAAGTTCTCAACCTGTTCGGTATGTTGACTTGTTTTTTGTCCATTTTATTGGAAAAATGTTTTTAACTAAAATTGTATCTATAGAATAAAATTATGTAGAATTTATCCCAAGCAACACAGATCGACCAATACCTGACTAAAGCGAGTCATTTTTTATCCAGATTTAGTCTAAATCAGTCTTGATAGTGTATTTTATTCCAAAATCTAGTCGCAGTACGACTTCTATTGATTAGTTTTGTCTGCGACGTCGGGAAGTCGTTCTTAAGACTTTGTAAAATGGTTCATCGTCGTAGTCGTAGAGTGGTCTCACACAGACCTCGTTAGGACGTCATTAGAAGACTCATTCTTTTCTCTTTAAATTAAGTCATCCCGCGACGTCTTTAAGTCGTCTTGAGACGTCTTCATGCCGTCGCCAACCGATTTTTCTTTTTTAAGCATGTCAGTCATATTTAGTACTGGCCTACGACTTTAAAGACCTTGACATCCACATTTCATAACCTAATGCGACTTCTATTTAGTTTCTTCAATAACCACCACTTTAAAACCTGCCATGTTAATTTAGAAATTACCACCAATTTGTTTATAGGTTAGTCGTTCGTAGTCGTATTCTAGTCACATGTGGTCATGATGTAGTCATTATGTAGTCGCATTCGTGGTCACATAAGATAGAGCGGATGTCGTGACGTAGATTCATCGGCAACGTCGTAAAAAAGGTCTGTGTACGACTTTCAGTCCAGATTTGGTCAGATTTAGTCTTTTCGTAAGATACTGTGGGTCAGTTGAAGACTTATAGTCGGTTCTAGTCATTTTATGTCGAATATACCGACTACGCCATATTTACACAATAGAAATAAGTATAAGAACGGCATCCATTCTTATAACATTATAATTTTTTAACAAATTTCCCAAATTTTTTACCTTTTCTGTGTAGAAAATGATCGTATATTAAAAAAAAGTCATATGATAAGTATTTCAAAAGATTTTGTGTCTGAATATTAAAAATCAATGAAAGTGTTGAAAATAACTTAAATTATTTTTTGTAAATTAGGCATTGTTCTAAAAGGGCATAGTGAATTTTCTAATTATCGACTAAATGTTCATCAGAATTTTTTTTCGTTTTAGAATATGAGCAGTAATTATAACAACACAACATTTATAAAAATACCTATTAACTGTACCTAAATATCAAATAACATAGCAATGGACATTATTGCAGAAAGTTAGTAAATATACTATCCAAATATATTTACTAATTTCGACTGAAAGTGGGAGGAGCATTCATTCACAAATCGCAAAGAGGGCTAAAGTAGTCGGATTTCTACACTGATCGTCGGGTCTTGCGACGTCTTCACGACTAAAATTTTTATTGTCCATTTTGGTCAATATAAGAGTCTTCAAGACGACGTTTCGACGTCAACAACTGACTACCAGTCGCTGAGCGCAACGTCGCTGAGATGTCGGTTAGACTAGTCTGTGTTGCTTGGGTTTTCTTTATAATTGTTTTAGAAAAAATAATTTCTAATGTTGCAGGCTTGAATCCCCCATCAAATTTTAACTTGAATTTTTTTTTCATTTACATCTAGGTGTAAGTATTTCAGACAATCCGGGGACATCCAGTATTAGTCATAATTTCAGTTAAAATCTTTTAAATTTTATCATTTTAATACAATAGATAAATTGTGTTAAAATGATAAAAAAGGTTTATAGCTTTGCTTCATTTTTAGTAAAGAAAACGTTAAAATTATCAAACTTAAAATAAAATACTTTTGTGTTTGTCTTCAGTTTATAATGCAATTTATTGTTCAAATTTTTTGTATTAAGCGTTTCCAAATCATCCAACCAAGAGAGCCATAGTGCACTTGTGCCTATATAAATGTGTATTTATTCTATTCCCTACAATTTTTTTACTCTCTATTATTAAAATTAATTAAAATAAAGTTTTAACGAAACTCTGATCTTTTTATATTTCATCATTTAAGATACGGAGAGTTAATCAGTAAAGATGAAATTTAAAAATGTCTGTTATCGCTAAAACTTAGAACATCTTAGCACAAGTAGTACAAGTAATAAACTATAAATAAAATAAATAAACTAAAACAATTTCTGCTATTTCATTGTGATTCTCTGCTCTTTGTTAGGGTCAATAAATTCTTATTCCTTTTAATAAATAAAAATGAGTAGAATAATAATAAATAAAATAATGCATATTTTTGTTATTTTCCAGGAACTATGTTTGACATAATCGAACTAAACGAAACTGGTTCCGAAGAACCCAAACCGAAAAATATAGCCTTACTTGGCACACATCCTCACGAAGTTACCCCATCAACATCCAGCATTCCACCATCTTCAACAGAAAGCTTATACACTACTGTTGTTTACAACAAGGAACCCCCATCAGAAAAAACCTTCGTTACAAATAAATCCATAAAAAATCTGGACAAGGTTTCCAAAAAAGATATGTACAAAAACTCAGATCCGAAGAAAGCGAATTATGTTTCAAAAACATACAAGAATGATGTAAATGTACCAAAAACTGAAAAGGACAAGGAGCTTTCAAAGGAAGTGGAGTTGTTTTCGATTATATCGGATCCGTCTCCAATTTTAAACAGAACCAACAGGAAAGAGGTGCCATTTGAAGATGAACCAAACGCTTTGGACAGAGATATTGATATGGCTAAAATTGACAACGCCATTTTTCCGGAAGATAAAGACAAACATCAGCATATTGAAATTAAATTAGAAGGTAAAGACCAAACGCTTCTTGTTACAACGAAACGATCAGGAAACAAAGCACAACAACCAAAAGAATTAGGATCATTCGACAACATCGAAACTTTAGACGAGGCAAAAGCAAGTTCAACTGAAGCACAAATTGATCCTAAAATTGACATATTAAACACTAACGTTAAGATAAATAATGACAGCGAGGTACTGGTGTTAAAAAAACCGGAAAAAATCGAGAAAGTTCCAGATGAATCCATGCTGATGAAAGAGCAATTTCTGCCAAAATCTCTGACTGAAGGGGAGCCTACTGAAGCAGAACCAGAGGCCCAACCAAGACCCAACAGACAAAGGCAGTTGACTAGGCCACAACGGAGATCTTTCTACCCAAATTTCTTCAGTAGGGTGCTAGGTTGAAAGTATTGAAAATAGAATTAAGTGTGAATTGTTTTAGTCCAAATATTCAGAGTGATTTGTCTGATATATGAGCACCTAAATGTTAATTATAATGCTTAAGATCCTTATTGTTAAACTCTTGAGTGATACAACATGTCAATGATTAATTGGTAAAGTTACTTCAAAAATGTTTATTAAATTATCTAACTAGAACTTTAACTATTTAGAATGGATATTATAAGTTTCTCAAATTGTATTAAAGCTGTTAATGTTAATTCCTTTCTAGATGATAGATGATGTTTATAGTAAAATTAAAAAACTTTAAAAGTAGTTAACGAAACTTATGTCACTTTTTTAACAAGCTGTGCACCGTCCTGCTGCCCGTCCCTTTGCCTTCAAAATGAAATAGTGTTTGCATATTTAAATTGCTGAACCTGCTCACAGCTGAAACGAATGTCTCACAATTATATTGAAGTTAAGTTTGTTTATTGTAAATATATCATATATTTGTTTGTGCTAATAAAGTATTTACTATATAGAAAATGTATTGTAAAGTGTATGAAATAATTTTTTATTAGAAAACCTCAAAACTGTCTCCCTTTTACCAGGCTAATTTCTTTAATGTACCTAATAAATATCTGATGTGTCCAGCACGTGACTTTCTTATAAAATACGAATAAGGTTCTGATATTTGGAAAGTATTGTACTTAAGCCGAAAAATATACCTACAGAAAAATTATTAAAAAATGTTTGTAGGAGGTCCAAAAAATTATGTGGGGTTCAAATAAAAAAAAATCTACGCTACTAAATTTTGATGTTTCTTGAAAAATCATAGAATCTCGTCTTGTTCTTCTTACATTTTATTCTCGTTGACCTCTTCGTTAATCAAGTTCTTATATTGTTGATTTTCCGGAATGTATACAAAATATCATCGAACTAAATTATTAAAAATATTCTTCATAAAATGTAATACATATTTGAAATTCATATTACTATTATAAGATATTTTTATTATTTTTTGATTAGGACGACAAAATAAAAATTTCCAGAAAAATTGAAAGATTAACAAAAATATAGAATTTTCAATTTGGAAGGTGGTTTAGGGTTTGATCGAAAATTTGTTTGGACTTGTGACTATTGCTAATGGCTCCCTTACTAAACTAAACGACGTCGTGCCAAAGCAGCTGAACCTGGTAAAACCCGTCAAGGTGATCATTAAGTATCGCCAGACCAGTAGGGCAACCATAGGGCGGCTAGCACCAAATACAAAGATTTGGTAGATACACAGATGGACCCAAAAGCGATGAGGGAACGGGGATAGGCATATATGGAACTATAGTGCAGGGTTCACCCTATCAAAAACTCTTGGTAAACCTCCTTCAATCCTACAGGCGGAACTCGCCGCAATAGAAACATGTGCACAAGAATGTATTCAAAGAAATGCCAGTAGAGTCAATATTTATATTGCCTCAGATAGCAAGGCAGCACTCAGAACTCTAGGAACTTACACCTTTGAGTCGAGGCTCGCCTGGGACTGCAGACAAACTCTTAATTCTCTGGCACGTTACAACAGTTTAAGGCTGCAGTGGGTACCAAGGCATGAAGGAGTCGAAGGAAACGAGATCGCGGACAATCAGGCTCGTACAGGAACAAGATCTCTTTTTTGAGGTCAGGAACCCTGCTGTGGAATAACAAAAACTGAAAGGCGGAAATATTGGCATGGGAAAATGAGCATATACTGAAATCAGGACCTGCAAATTCTCAGAGGATGAAACCTCTAAACACATTCTCTGCGTCTGCGAAAAATTCAATATACCAGGCAAGAGATACTGGGAAGGGCATTTTGCGAGCTCCAAGAGGTGTGATCACTGACCTTCCCGACCTAGAACTTTATAGAAAATACCATAGATTAAGACCTTCATATGTGAAGCATGATAGTTTTTTATCTACAATTCTGGCAAATGTACCTACTTCACAGAGAGTGGGCATTAATACATTTTGTCAGTTGCCTAGTAGGTAAAGTTGCCAGTTTTTTTAAACTTCCAGACATAGAGTGTTACACTGGTCACTGTTTTGTGTTTTCGTCGTTCTACTCCGACGTTATTAGCCGATTCTAGTACTGACATTACACTGTTAAAACGACATAACGACATGGAGGTTGGTCATCGACATCACTCGCAAAGAGTTACATCAAGGAAAGTATAGAGAACAAAATGAAAATTTCTCAGCTAAAAAACCTTCAACTTCTCTAACACAGGATGAATATTTTAAGTCAATGATTGAAAATGTGAATTTAGAGGACCAACTCGAAGTCGTTATTAGAGAAGTTACCGTCAATACTACAGCTTCTCTGAACAAACATGATGGTGTTATAATAACTGGAAATAAAAAATCTGGTATCAATATAGATTTTCATCGATGTAATCATCTGTAATTTGAGTTTTATAGTATTTCTTAGAATTGAATATAGTTAAATAAAATCGTAAAATAGTAAAAATAGTGAAAAAAGTGGCATACTTTCAATAAAATTTTTTGGCAAAAAACAGAATTTGGTTCTAAAAATTTGTACAAGCTCATTGCCCTTTACACAATGTGGTCTATTTAATGAAAATATTGCCACCTTTCTGATACTTCTGGTTATACTGAATTAGGTTAAAAAATGTTTTCATTCATATCTCTATATACATAGAATAAAAGATATCGAGTTGCGGTTTTCACCAGTTTCTTCATTTTTTTATCCAAAGCCCTAATAAACCCTCTTTCAAACGAGACCAAGCTTATCGAAAACGGTTAAGCCAAAAAAAGTTATTCAAATTTTTTCAAACAAACATTCGCCGCTTCCCCCACCCTTTATTTGGCAAGATACAGAAAAGTATTACAAACAAAAAAGTTTTCTAATTTTCCATAAATTAAAATATAACTGTTTTTGGCATATGTTAACTCGGGTATATTTTTGATAAAAACCGTGTTTTCTATTTTGTAGTTAGTGTTACGCCCTCTAGCGGTCGAGTTAGAAACCCAAAAATTATTTCCAGCAATTTCTCTTGGCCACTTTTACTACAAATATTTTTTTCCGAAGGTTGTACGCATAGATAATATATAACTAGTTGTACGCGATAAATAGTTTCTGAGATACAGCCGGCGTCCTTTCTTATTTGGACACTCGGTACATTTCTGCGTCCACTAAAATTTGTTGATTTTTTTGTAAAAACCTGTCATTAGCAAGATATAAAATTTTTTGACTCAGTTTTTGTATGAAAAAATTGGAAAAAACGTAATTAGTTGTAATACCAAAATAATAAAATTTTATCAGTGATCAAAGTTTTTAAAAATGAACAGACAACCACCAGCACCCTGTATAAAGCAAGTTTTCCAAAACTATATCAGCTTATTTATTGTATGTACATCCCTACTTCAAATATAAGAAAAAAACTTTGGATAAAACGCGTCATTGTCAAGATTTGAATTTTTATTTAAGTACATCTATGTTTTGGTCCAAAAAATGAAAAAGTGTAAATAATTATAATACCGTTAAAGTTAGGACCTTAATACTTTTATGCCTAAAATTAAGTGTAGAATCTAAAAATTCTAAAATATACAGGGTGTTCCATTTAAAACAACAAAGTTTGTGTCTACTTCCGGTGTAACCGAAAGTACCAGAAAGGTGGCAATATTTTCTTTAAATAGACCACACTGTGTAATGGGCGTTTACCAATTTTTAGAACCAAATTGTGTTTAGTAACAGAGTTACGTCTACTGTCAACTCGTCCTGACACACCCCGCATATAAGGTGAATAAAAAATGAATTACTTTTTTCGAAATCCGAACAATAACATAACTTTTCGGTAATTAATTTTTTCAAAAATTTTTAAATTAACAATATCTTTAAAACGGTAACCCCAATTCAAAAATGTTATTTAGGTTTAATATTCATATTATTAACATAATAACTCAAGTACCTTTAGGACCTAAATTTTTTTTCAAAACTGTCGATGCAATCGACTTTAATTTGAAAAATAGTGCGATTTTTCTTAATTTCCCAGAAGAAAAGAACAACAAAGAAATTGCACTAAAAAGCAAAAAGTGATAAAAACAGAGATACTAGATGAAGACAAAAAGAAGAACAAAAGAGATAAAATGGATAAATTAGAATTTGTGTGATTATTTAATTTATCTGTCATTTAATGTTCATTAACGAATGAAAATATCTGATGTGTCCAGCACATAACTTTCTTATACATTCCCATGATCCAGTTTTAATGTTTGGAAAATTCTGAAGGAGTAGCCAATAATCACATGCAGTCGACATTCAATACGTTATTAATATAAAATGACATTTATTTATTTATTAGTGTTTTCGTTACCATAGAAACCAGTAAAAAAAAAGAATAATGGTCCTTCTGGGATTCGAACCTGCGACCTTCTGTTGGGCAGTCAAGTCCCACGTCACTAGTCTATCTACGTTATCGGATTCAACGCACACTATGAGAAATATAAGTGTCAACGGCGCTTTCGAATTCGACTCGTGCAAGCACTCGTCAAATTCATATGCCAGCGCTGTTGACATTCGTAACACCACGACAAAAATAATCAGTAGTAATATCACAAGAGCATAGAAAATAATCGATTATACTTCCGAGTCACTAGACGTATTCTGCGAAACACCACGAGAGCGTTAGCTCGAGTGGTGTTTTAAGGATATACGTCGAGTGACGAGGTTAGTATAACGATTATTTTCGTTTGCTCGAGTGGTATTCGTTACGATTATATAAAGAATTGACAAACAAATTGTTTTTCTGACGTTTATTAATAAACATCAAAAAATGTTACTATGACAAAATTCACATTGTTGGAGGAGCGAATATACGAAAACGGTTATACCACGTCGTCAAGGGGTATATTCGCTTATCAATACATAGTAACTATGTAAAACTTGTAATAGCTATTGGCTAAATTTATGATGAGTTATATAATCGACATAACATTGACTACTTGTCCGACTTGGCGTATTATAACAAAATACTCCCAGAGACGTTTAAAAAAAAAATTTTTTTTATAAAACTCGGTAAATTTTGCACAGACTGGCTGAAAATCTAACAATACAGATCTCGTGTAATAGAAGAAATGACGCTTTAGTTAAATTGATGAAAATAAAAAAAGAAATCTGAATTAATTCTTGGAATATCTATAAAAACTGTAATTTCAGAATTTTGTGCAAAACTACAAAATAAAACTAATTATTTAATGCCATATCAGTAGTGCTCAGAATTATTGCAATCTTAACATTAGAAAGCTGATAAAAATATCGCGATAAAAATAATATGGTTATTCCGTTTTTAATTAAGTACCTATCTAAGTTGTTAACAGCATAAAATTAATTATTTACTTATCTGCAACAACACATAGTTATACTGTTTATTAGCGAAAAAGATTTTATTTTATATTTAACGTGTTTTTTTATGTTTTAAATGATTAACTAAATAATACAAAGATAATCTGGAAAAGCAACATTTTATTACTATTTTAATACCTCACTAATAGATTCATTCAGTCTCATTTTGAATAGATAACAAACATTTCACGTGCCATTATTAGTCACCTATTATGATGCTTAAATATACACAAATATACAAAATATTATATAACTGTACTGTATTACTTATATAAATTGACTTGACTAGGATTTAGTTGCAATAATTTAAACAAGAATTTGCTTACTTGGCCATAACATTTTGTTTAGCTTACGTCTAAGTTAAAAAGAACCTTCATTACAAAGTGATGGTAACTAAAATGCCTAGAATATAAAATAGAAAAGCAATTAGTGACAGAATAGTATAAAATTTCTTAAATATTATAATGCAAGTTTGTATATAAAAAAATAACTCTAAGTCATTCAGTTTTGGATTTTTGTTTTTCCTCCAACTGCTTCTCTCGCCTTATGTTTTCCCTTAATCTCGCCCTTTGCAGATTTGTCATCAATTGGGTGGATTGGTACATCCAACTCCCCTAAAATTACCGAAATTTAATCTGGAGAAGCCATAATTCGAGTGCTTTTTCTCACCACCATCAGCATGCAATTCAGAAGGATTGGCATGGAAAATACTACAGATATAAACAAACCATCACTATCAAAATATTGCTGACGTGAAAATATTTGCCAATTTGTCGAAGCCATTTCGTTGATTTTTTCGGAAAAATACACCATCAATACTAAAAACACAAAATTAGATTTTAGGTTAGATTATTTTACACTTACATAGAATGAAAAATAGTAACGCCTGAAAATTTCCGTAGTTCCTTGTGAATATTGCCATCATAAAAATGGAAAGATGAAAAACAAGAAGTCCAAGAAGCCAAGGGTCCCGCCATTCAATCTAGAAAAGCACACTTAATAATACACACACAAAAATAACATGATAAGCGTAAATATACTGATTAACCGGTTTCTAATTATCGGCAGAAATTAAGTCATTGCTTAAATTAAAATCCTTGAACCAAATAAAAATTCATAACTAATGCGGAAAAATATTTGCAAAATAAATATGTCATTGTTTTGTACGTACACTCCATATAAATGATAAAAAGCCTTTAATTTGACTGATTTCCACAAAATTCTGTTCAATCATTTTGTACTTATGGAAATTAATTTGCTGTTTCTAACTTAAAATTCACGGTTTTCGATTAGCACTTTCGAGTAATTTGACAGCCACTGACAGAACTGACTTTGGAGCTGGTAGAAAAGATTTCTACGTTGATCGTTGAAATAATACAGTGATCTGTGGCGATGTTAAACATATTTTAACACTTGATTCGACAGATGGCACTACAGTGCACTATTCAAATTATATTTTACATAAAATTTTGCTCAATCATTTTGTCCTATGGAAATTAATTTGCTGTTGCGCAAATATTTTTTAATGATTAACTATTCAATTTGGAATAACTTGATAGCTATTAACAGAACTGACATTACGACCGGTAATAAAACATTCTTGTTTATGTTTCATTTGTTTGTACATATCGTCCAAGAGATGGCACTATAGTGAATTCTATTCAATTACTATTTTATTACCAATTTTTCAATTATTATGTACTTAAGGAAATTAATATGCTATGTTCCAACTAACTTTTTGTTATTATAATTTGATAGCCACTGAAAATACTGAGTTTAAAGCAAGTAAAAAAATTTTTATGTTAAATTAATACAGTGTACTGCTTTAACATTTCACTATTTTTATACTTCGTCCAAGAGATGGCAGCATAGTGAATTTTATTCAAATATTTTATAATGCAGGGATTTCCACAAAATTCTAAACAAACATTTTATGCTTAAAACATTTTGCTGTTCATTCAAAATATATTTTCAATATTTTAATATATGTACTAAAAATCGAAATTAATAAAATATACAGATATACAGGGTGTTTCACGGTAAATGGTAACACCTCAATAACTTTTTGATTCTTCGGTAAAATTAGAATTTTTTTTCTGTTTTTACAACTCGCAATTCTCTTTTAAACGAGTAAAAAAATTTTTACCAAGAGTAAATCTAGCCTACTACGATAAAAAATAAACCGAGAAAATTAAAAAAACGTATTAGGCATTTTTTTTTGAAAAATTTTATTAACAAAAATTTTTCAGGCTTACCTCTAAACCCCAAATTCCAATTTTGGCTGAAAACAAAAAATATAAATTAAAAAAATATATATTTTTAATTTTTTTTATTGGTTTTCACTCTTGGTAAATTTTTTTTACTCGTTTAAAAGAGAATTACGAGTTGTATGTACAAACAGAAAAAAAATTCTAATTTTACCGAAGAATTAAAAAGTTATTGAGGTGTTACCATTTACCGTGAAACACCCTGTACATATAAATAAAATAGTAGGAGTACAATGTAACTAGCTATAACTTATAACTAATTATTTGTGCGAATTCTAAAAATTAATTATAAATAGATAATAAATAAAACACTAAAACTGTGCATCACACGTCGCTTTTTTGTACTTTAATCCGACAACATAAAGATATCCCCGTTGACACTCCACATCATATAAATTACTTATCACAATACAATTATAATGGTCACAGGTCAACTGTACAGAATAATATAATAGCAGATAAGCGGTCCAGTCATTTTTCTTATCAAAAGATTAACAATAAATCTATTTCTAATGTGAATGGGTATAAATAAAACGACTCATATTTCAATAAGCAGTGGTGTACGACAATAATTGTTTCGGTATATTAGGAAAATTTATTATTAACAATAAATAAATATTTATATAAATATTTTTGACCTAGTTCCTAATTAGGTAAAAGTATTTGTACGAGTATTTGCTATAAAATATTCTTTCGAAATTTAAAGTCAATAAAAGATTCTATCGAGGGTTAAACAGCTGATCAAAATGTGTACCTACATCAGAAATTCATTTTTGTGAAATAAGTCCACGAAAATACAAAAAATCCCAGAAAATCCACAGAAATCCACGGGCATCCACAGATATCCCCGAAAATTTAAAAACTCAGAAGCCGTCGAAACTGCAAATAGACAAAAAATGTGGTGCGTACGCATTTGTGCATGAACACTTGATACTTCGACGTACATGGAAATCCATGGAAATCTACATGAAAATATGTACATCAGTATAAAAATTCACAGCTGTTTAAAAATTTTCGAAGTTAAATATCTCGCAAACAGTGGAGTTAACGCAAGTCATACAAGTATACCTTTTTACGTGTCTTGAGTGTATCTATCATAATTCTTGTTATTTTGTAAAAAAATTTAAAACCCTTCAAAAAATATCCAAAAAACACTGAGTCCCCCCTATAAATACGACACTGAACAATATTATTTTGGTTGTAATACCATCACATTGTAGCTTCCTTATAGACTTATTAACCCACCAAATTTCAGCTCTCTACTTTAAACCGTTCTGTAGATATACATACTTAAAAAACGATTTTGAAAAATATTTTTTAGCGCCCCGTAACTCAGTAAGGAAGAACTTTTGGACTAAGGTATGTTTGGTTTAAACGAATTATTTTGAGCCCAAAAACTTGTGGTAGGATTTTGTAAAGACCTTTTAGAGTAGTATAGTACCTGTAGAATAAACAAAAGATTAATTTAAAATTTAGTTTCATATCAATCTATTTATTTAAAACGTATAAAAATTACTGTACATACATATCAGAACAAAACGCATTATTTTATTTATATCTACATATATTTTTAGTTTATTAATCTTAATTTTAGAACAAAAAATCAGATCAATACTAAATATCTTATAAAATTCCTGAGATATGAAGTATCCAAAATAAATTTTCTAACTGTATTTGTCTCATAAAGTAATGCAGGTATACAGCGTGTCCCAAAAATTCCCCACATATGGGAAAGTTTTTGGAAAAATTGTATTTGAAATTTTGATATGACATAAAATTTTAATTCTCAGTTTTTGTTCCTACAACTTCGCATCTATCTGCTCTAAGGTGTAGTAGATATTATGAAAATTTAACATAAACTGTCTTTAAAATATTAAAAGTATAGTCCAAGGTGTAAGTTTTGTCTAGAACTATTCTTGTAGTTCAAAAAACCATTGAGTTATTACTTATTAGAAATAGAAAGTCAGGAAGTGAAAAAGAAGCTAATCTCACAAATTCGCTTCTATCCCCTATAGTTTATAAAAATTTAACAAAAACTTTTAATTATTGAAAGTACAGTCTGGGCTGTAAATTATCTCTAGAATTTTTGTTGTAGGTAGTTCGAAAAAAACCATTGAGTAATTAGAAATAAATCAGAAAAAGTCAGGAAATCGCATCTAATATTTTTATAAAAATCCAATAAAAACTATCTAAATTCTAAACATTCTAAACTATTGAAAATATACAGTCTGGGATGTAAGTTTTTTCTAAAATGATTTTCGTGATTCAAAAACCGTAGAGTTGTTAGAAAGAGCATGAAGGGAAATAGCAATCTAACCTCATAAATTCCCATCTATGTCCTGGAGTTTTATAAAAATCTAACAAATACGATCTTAAATAATAATTTAAGATCAATAGAAAGTACAGTGTAACCTGTAAGATTTGTCTAGAATTATTGTCGTAGTTCAAATAATTATTGAGTTATTAGAAATAGAATGTCAGAAAGTTAAAAACCTATCAAATCTCACAAATTCGTTTATATCTCCTACAGTTTTATAAAAATCTAAAAAAGCGGACTTAAATTATTAAAGCATAGTTTAGGACTCTAGGCTGTAACTTCTCTCTAAACTTTTCTTTAGAGTTCAAAAACCATTTAGTTATTAGAAACACAATATCAGGAAGAGATAAATTAGTCAGATCTCTAAAATTCACATTTATCTCCTATAGTTTAATAAAAATATAATGGAAACTATCTTAAGTTGTTGAAAATACAATCTAAGCTATAAGTTTCGTTTAAAATTATTGTCGTATTTCAAAAAACCATTGAGTTGGTAGAAATATAATTATATAATAGGAGAATTAGGAAATGAAAAACATTCTAACCTCACAAATTTACCTCTACCTCCTAAAGTTTTACAAAAATCTAACAAAAACTATCTTAAATTATTTAGAGTATAGTCTGGGCTGTAAGTTTTGTCTAAAATTATGTTCGTAGTTCAAAAACCATAGAGTTGTTATAAATAGAATGTCACGAAGAGAAAAACAGTCAAACCTCTCAAATTCGCGTCTATCTTCAATAGTTTTATAAAAATCTATCAAAGGCTCTTAAATTATTTAAAATACAATCTATGCCGTAAGTTTTGTCTAGAATAATTCTTCCGGTTTAAAGAACCATTGAGTTATTAGAAATAGAATATCAGGAAGTGAAAAGCAATCTAACCCCACAAATGCGCTTATATTTCCTATGGTTTTATAAAAATTTGACAAATAAATAGTAGTTTAATAAACAAGAGTGTTAATAAGAGCGATTAATAATCGAAACGATTTTAACGCGTGAGCGCAGCGAGCGCGTTAATGAGTCGAGATTATTAATCGCCGATTAACACTCATGTTGATTACAATATTTTTTTGTCGATCGCTCTTTATTAGAATGAAAATAATCTAATTTTGTTCCATGGCAAAATCCAAATTCTGACATAATATGCAATAAGTCAAAATACCACTGACATAATTAATTAATTTCGGCAGGTGTCAGTTCCAAATGCATATATAAATAATATAATATATTGTTGGTTACCTAGCAAATCTCAACAATGTTTTTAATGTGCATGTATGCATTAAACTGAGTTATTAATACACTCCTTTTATTACATTAACTAGATCTTTAATAAACGATCGACAAAAAAGTATCTTAAATTAATGAAATTATTGTTATTAGGAATCTAACCTCACAAATTCGCATCTATCTTCTATAGTTTGATAAAAATCCAACAAAAACTGTCTTAAATCATTGAAAGTCTATAATAATTTCTGTAAGTTTTGTATAAAATTATTGTAACAATTACAATAAACCTTGAATTATTGGAAATAAAAAACTATATTGTTAAAAAACTATATGTAGATATGTACAGTTGGCGACACGGAATAGTTTCCAGACAAATTGATCAAAGTAGCGATTTTTGAATTTTTTTAGCATTATAAATCAGACTTTTTAAATCAAAATTTCTTTTAACGACAGTGGTGGAGGCAGGCGAAGATCTCATTAGATTACATTTACTTGTCTACTTGACCAACTATCTTCTAGCTGTGCCACAATTGCACCTTTTTGAGCATCAGTAAGAAAATTTCTAGGCGTTTTACATCAAATACTTTACATAAAATATCGTGACACAAATATGACTGCTAATAATGCCACTAAGCAGTTATCGAGCCTATGAATATGATTTAATTTACAATGGAAAAAAATGCCTGGAAACTATTCCGTGTCGCCAACTGTACCTACATAATAGTATTAATAGTCAAGTTTTGACGGACCCTGTACATTTTCATAATAATTCCAAAATAAGGGTCCAGTTGACACATTTATCCTTCTCTAATCTTGTCCGTGCAAGATCACATTATACATAAATGCCAATTAGTAGTTTTAGTTTAGGTTAAAATCAAATACATTCTTGTAATAATTTATATAATGTAAATAAATGGTATTTAACGGAGCTAATAGATGTTTTATGTTGTAACAAATTGGCAATTACATCCCTACTATATCACTGTATTTCCATACAAAACGGTTTTGTTCTTAAATTAAATAAAATATCCGTTATTATCAAATTACATAATTTGCAAACAATTTTTCTTTTCAATTTTACACACGCGACAAAACAATGATAATAATATACATAGAAGTAGTTGCCAAATTATACAATCCTTAAAAGTTTTATTTAGATACTAAATAAGGGTTGTGTATAAAAAAACCAAAACTACGCTCATGTACTTATTATTGTTGTGATTGTGATAACCGATACTTAAAAATTTAGCTTAAATTCTGACCTTTGAAATAGAAACAAAGTGGATAAGATAATAAAATTTAAAAGGTTGATTAAGATGGAATATCGGAACACTCAGTATTTGTGTTTAATTGTGAGTACAACTCCATCTGAAACCAACTAGTTGCTCCTATTGGAAAAAAGTATATTAACTACAAAACAGGTAGGTACGTAATAATGAATTAATAACACACGTGCGATAATTATTAGGTTTACTATTTCAATAATGCGTTAGTGAGTTTTGTGAAATTTACGTGGATTTTTGTTTTGTTAAAAGATATGTCTACTCCATTTACTTTGGATACTCAGCCACCAAGTGCTGAAACATTGGCGATTGCTGAAAAGGAATTGAGGGAAACACCGGAAAATGTTCAGGCGGCTTTGAAAGAACTTCGGGAGTTGTTGAAGAATGATGATTCGATTTATTTTAAGACTGATGATGATGCTATTCTTTTAATGTACCTAAGGCCCTGTAAATTTTACGCCAAAAGTGCATATGAATTGGTAAGTGATTCAAAAAAATTTTTGTTACCTTACTTTTTATGACACACTTTTTTGAATTTTTTATAAAGCGGTAAATTTTCTGACATCTTTATTTACCGAGAATAAAATTTAACCTTGCATAAGTACTTTAAACTTATTATTTTCATAATTACATGTCATTATACTTTTATTTCATATTTACAGACTTGCTATTATTTTATATTGTCGTTATAAGGTAATGTGAGGAAGATTGGTTAGTAGGTAGGTACCCAGTATTTATTTTGTTTGGTACAAATGTAGGAATCAGAGTTCAAAGTTGCTATTTTTAAACGATTTAAGTATTGATGCAATTTTGCTAAGATTTACGACTATGTATAATGATTATGATACAAAGTACTACACATTTATTTAGATAAATATACTAGCTCTCTTTCTCCGGCGGGCTTCGCCCCCACTGAGGTTTGCGATAATAAGGCAATGTGATAAATTTATATTTGCTTGACAATGCTGTTTTCGTCGCGAAATAATTATATTTTGATGAAAAATTGTAAAAGCTTGTTTCAACTACAAATATAAACTTGTGACCCTAGCTACATTTCGCAGACTTCGACCCCATGGCATCGGCAGTTTTTTATTTTGCGTCTTTTTTTTAATAATTACACTAGTTTACACTAACAATGTACATTTGATGAGAAGTGACTTTTCTTATGTATTTTCTCCGCCTGATTTCGAAAATCAAGGATAAAAAAAATTTTATGGAACAGTTTTTGAGATATTGTAATTTTTTCATTTTTTCTACTTTAAAAGTCATATCTCGAGCTAGAAATGTCCGATGTGGTCGTTCTTGGTATCAAATGAAAGATATTAATATGACAAACATATACATATAATCGGATCTTTAATTGGTTAAGCCGTTCAAAAGATATCGATAAAAGCAGACCACCCTGCATTCCACACAACAAGCAGACGACTTTGAGATCGGAACATTTTTTTAAAAAAGCGGGTTTATTTTCATCGATATCTTTTGAACAGCTTAACCAATTAAAGATCCGATTACATGTATATGTTTGTCATTTTAATACCTTTCATTTGGTACCAAGAACGACCAAATCGGACATTTCTGCATTACTAGCTCGAGATATGAGTTTTAAAGTGATAATTTTATTCATAGTAATTTCGACCAATCATAATGCAGTATTGGACCAACCTACATGGTTTTCCAGCGATAAAATTTCGATAAAATTAATTGTAAGTTTTCCATAGTAACAATATAAATAACAAAATTTGTATAAGAATTAATTTGTAATTAAATATTCGTATGATCTAATATTTGCATTAATATGAAATAAAATAAACTGTTGTGTACATTCATAAAATTATCTTATCGAATATAATACGTGCTTTGGATTTTCCGATGGTTAAATTCCTCAAACTTCCTGCACAACAACAAATCGTGTCAGTTTGACAGAAAAAACCTCGTGCTTCGCACTCGGTTCTTTTAGACTGTCAAACTGACACTCTTTGTTGCTGTGCAACAAGTTATCGTAATTTAACCGGAAAATCCAAAGCACTTATTATATTACTATTGAAAAAAAGTCGAAAATTTTAATTATTATATGTATATGTTTGTCATCTTAATACCTTTCATTTGGTACCAAGAACGACCAAATCGGATATTTCTAGCTCGAGATATGACTTTTAAAGTAGAAAAAATTTAAAAATTACAATATCTCAAAAACTGTTCCATACAAAAAAAATTAACCTTAATTTTCTTATTCAGCGGGAGAAAATATATAACAAAAGCTACCTCTCATCAAATGTACATGAAAAATATTTTATTTTGTAAACTAGTGTAATTATTACAATTTATATGACAGAAGCACATTGACGTCTTCAACGCCATCTATATATCTTTAAAACTGAATGTTTGTCCTATATACAAATCTACACCGTTGTAGATTTGAATAAAACACAAACTTTCAGTTTTATATATAAGATATAGATGGCACTGAAGACGTTAATACATTTCTGTTATATACGAATAAATTATTATTATTTTCAAACGGCGTATAACATGGTGTTATAAGACTGAGTAGGCAAGGTATAAGTTTCATTTCTATGACACCACTCTTGAGCGGCGTATAAGTAGGACTTATACTCCGGCGGAGTATAAGTTATATCATTATCTGCAAAAATGTATGACAGTTGCATGACAGTTGCAAAATTACTTATTAAATTGATTGTCATATTACGATTAGAATGATTCCATTTGAAAATAAAATATTGTATTTTATTCGGAGTATAAGCACTTTCATGTGACTCCGTATGGAGTTAATTCTCCTCGCTCCGCTCGGCGCTTACACCTCCATACTTCGTCACAGAAAAGTTTCGCTTATACTCCTAATAAAATAAATATCTATTATTGAAAAAACGACGAAAAATAAGAAACTCTTATTACTTCTACGACTCGAGTGGATGCCGAAAGAACATTCACAAAAATTTTTACGTCGATATCTGTAACGGTGTAGATTTGTATATCATACAAACTTTCACTTTTATTTATAAGATAATAAGTACCTACAGTGTGGAACAAAATGATTTTTATATAGTCGCTTTTACATTACCCATGTAAAAATAAGAAGTACCGCTCTACTCTTCTTGAGTTACGAGTAGCTAATTATGTCAATAAAGAAATGATTGATGACGTTTATTGACAGAACTAGCTAATTCAAAAAGAGTAGAACAGCACAGGAAAATTTACATGTGAAAAAATTCCAAATGTCTCTAGACCACACTGTTTAAGGCATGTTTAAATTATAAACTGCTATTTTGAAACTGAAATTTTGAGAAAATCCGAATATCCAATAGCATTTTACATCTGAGAAATTAACTTCAAATTTAGTGTCTTTTCTATTATCGCCAAACATTCTACACTTATTTAAATGATACATATGATTTTTTTCTAAATAAAGGCAACATTGAGCTTTGCTTAATAGTATTCTAAGTGAAAATTTGGAAATTCGGTATCGAATAACGAATTTTCTAATAGGACAGACCATCTTTCTCTATGGGACAGACAGTGTAAAAGATAGATAAGAAGTTTAATTTTCTAAGGTCCACTACAAAAAAGTTCAAACTACTTTCTAGAGTTATAGCTTTCTAAAATAATATTCTAAGTAGAAATCCGATGACGAAATACGAACTTTTAAATAAGTTCTGGTCAAAATCATAAAGAAATTTGATGATTTTTTCGAAAAATCCAAAACAATTCTAAACTACTTTCTACAGACTTTTTGATTTTTCTCTAGTTAAAGGCAAATTATGGTTTTCTAAAACTGTATTTAAGTTGAAAATCAGGAAATTCAATGATATTTTAAAAGATTCTAAAAACGATCAACTGAGAAATTAACTTAAAATTTAGTTTACGTTCCAATAACGCAAAAATACTCTAAATTAACTTCCATAATTTTGACGATTTTTTCTTTATTAAAGACAACATGTAGGGTTATAAAACTGTATTTTAAATTATAATCCGGAAATCCGGTGTACAACTAAAAATTTTCAAAGTGGAACATGTAGAACATAAATAAGATATTTTAGTTGTTCCATCTCTCAAAAAAATGTTCTAACTTGACTTCCATAATGTAGATTATATTTTTCATTATAAAGACAATATTAAGTTTTACATATCTGTGTATCAAGTAAAAATCCAAAAATGTGGTACTCGTATAGAGCTATATACCGGGTCATTTTTTTAACTTTGAACATAGTCCCCAATAGTCACTATGTTCAGTTTGAAAAAACACACCTAAATGCATGTATTTAAGTAATCAAGTAACCAATTTTACGTGAAAATAGCTACCTACTTGACAAGTAAAAAAAATAAATGTCAAGTTGTTTGAATTACCTATTATTGTGATAAAATAAATCAAAAACATGTATTTAACTGAAAAAAAAATACACAATGCATATTATACCATGCCAATCAGAGCATAAGACGTTTTTTCAGTAACTTATTCCGATTATTAAAAATTTAATTAAATCAGGTGTGTGGTATAATTGGTTGCATAGCAAATACTCGCAATGCATTGATCTGTGCTTTTTAAAATTGAACATAGGGAATATGTTCAGAGTTAAAAAAATATCCCGGTATGTAATCCTATAATATATTGCTAACATCCTATCCTTTGCTATTAGGTTAGACATGAGCAATAAAAAAGACAACGTATTTGATTCTCACAATTTCAAATAAAGCATGTAGAAAACTTTAGTTTTTATTCAAAGATTCAACCAAATATTTAAATTTCTTTGATTTGCATTTGCATAATTTAAATTAAAATTTATAGGAATAATAAAAGATGTTTGTGCTTTTCCCTTGTTGATTATTTACCACTATGTATTTAGATTATTACAGACAAATTCAATTTTAAGTATTTTGTTATTTATCTAGAAACTTGCCTCGCCCTTAACAACAAGTAAATAGCTGACAAGTGCACTTACAATATTAGATATTATCTGACAATTTCTTTCAATTTTATCATGTTTTTGTAAATAAAGTTATTGTGAAAACAACAAAAACTTCCATTAGATAAAAACAAACTATAAAAGATATTGTAATATAGGAGTAATACGTAATTAATTGAATTTCCATTAATTAGGAAATGCAGACTATGAATTAGTTGTTTATTCTAAATTGAGCTTGAAAATAGCTAGACAATATACAGGGTGCGGTAAAACCAGTTATAATTATTAATGACAATATCATTTTCATCATATAAAAATTAATGAACATGTACATACTAATAGCACTAGAATAAATACTGCAAATCAATTCATTCCATAATCCATATCATACAGGGCAATTAAAAAATAATCTAATATCTCAGTTGGTTGTGATATTTCAATTATTGAATATCCCTTGAATAATTTTTCCAGATGAAACGCATCGCTGATTTCAAAGAAAAACACAAAGATTTATTGGCAAATCTTACACCAGAAGATGAGAAACTTGCATTTACTGAAGGTCACGTGGTAAACGTTTTGAAAGAAAGAGACCACAAAGGCAGACGAGTAATGATAGTGAATTGTGGAGGTAACAAACTAAAAAAAATCCAAAACATCATTTACAGAAAAATTCTATTTTAGCCACATGGGATCCCTCAAAAGTGTCCTCCGATCAAATTTTCCGCATGTTCTATATTATTCATGAAGCAGCTCTTTTGGAACCGGAGACCCAAATTAGAGGCGTTGTGGTTATTATGGATTATGAAGGATTGGGCATGAAGCAAGTCAAGTCTTTGACTCCAGCCTTTAGTATGAAATTGTTAGGTTTCATTCAGGAGGCTATGCCACTTAGGCTTAAGGAGGTCCATATGGTTAAGCAACCGTTTATCTTTAATATGGTGTGGACTATTTTCAAGCCTTTCATTAAAGAAAAACTAAAAAATAGAGTAAGTTATTGTTTGACGTGGTACTACTTTATTTAAAATAATATAATAAAAATAAAAACTAAACATTTTTTATTGTGTATGTAACTGTTATTATTATTATTCAAATTTTTGTTTTAGATTGTCTTCCACGGTAGTAAAATGCAATCTTTACATAAATACATGGATCCATCTCATCTTCCAAAAGACTACGATGGCCAGTTGCCAAAAATTGATTACTCTGGAAAAGAATGGTACCCAGCTATTGAAGGACATATCGATGACATCAAAATGTTTAATACCTTTGGTTTGGCAAAGAAGACATAAAAATGTATTTAGTATTTTTTAAATTTTATTAAAGTATCTATAAATAGAGGTAAATTATTTTCAATATAGGCAGCTTGTCACATTATTTCCATTTACACAGGACATTTTGAAAATTACCTTTAAATAATTTTGAAATGTAAAAAAATCGTAAATTGGCGGGAATGAAACTCTGATAAGTTTTCCAGGTAACGGCAATATTGCTTTTTGTAAGAATGTTAATTTGACTGAAATTCGAATAGTGGTTTCAAAATGATCACCTTTTAAACAGAGCATTTTGAAAATTACTTCAAAATTAGACAGTCAAGTTTAAGATATCAAACAGAAATCAAAAAAGGGGGGGTAAAGAAACTATGATGCCTTTTTCAGATAACGACAATATTGCTCTTTGTAAAATTTTAAATTTAAAATCCGGTCAGTGATTCTAAAATTATCACCCTTAAATTAGAACATTTTGAAAATTACCTCGAAATAAGACAAATGAGTATAAGATGTCAAATAATGGCAACATTACCTTTCGCCAAAATTCAAATTTGACTAAAATCCAACCAGTGGTTCCAAAATTATCACCTTTCATTCGATACAAATTAAATTTTTTCTTAAAATAAAACAGATAAGTTTAAGATATCAAAAAATTTGAAAAATAGCAGGAAAGTACTTTCATAAATTGTGCAGAAAATAGCAGCATAGTCCTTTGTAACAATTCAAATTTGACTGAAATCTAACCCAAATTATTACCTTTCAAACAGGAGATTTCGAAAATAATTATGAAATAACGCAGATAAAATTAAGATGTTAAGAAATGAGGGACTTTCAGATGGTAGCAACTTTGTTTTTTGTAACAATTCTCATTTCACTGAAGTAGTAGGTACCAACATTTTTTCCTTTTAAACAGGACTTGTATGAAATTACATTAAAATAAGACTAATAAGTTTAGGTTTGTTAAAAAAATTATAAAAAAGCGTGAAAGAAATTCTCATGTATTATCAAAACAATGGCAACGTTGCCAATTGTACCTGGTGTCTGGATTTTTTGGTTATCTGTTTATTGAACGAAATTTATGGCGATACTCGACATTTTTTCTGTATTACTTAGACACGTAGAGCATAGTAGGACATAGTATTAAAATAATTTATTTCTTTACATAATCGGGTCCATTATTTTTAAGTGGGGGAGAAAGAGAGAGAGACAGTATGACGAGCTGTCTACTGAAAATAATGCAACTTTATACTAAAATACCTCGACTATATGAACTTAGTTTAGAACGTTGATTATTGTTTATTGATATTTGATTTACTAAGTAGATTTATGTCAACTGATTATGTAAGGTACCAAACGTACTCCATACTATGTATCATTCCTAAACATGTATTTGTATAAGAAATAAAAGTAATTTTAAACCGAAAGGCACATTTGTCTGGTTCTAATATACCTAAATTTGTAACTCTACTCCGGGTTTCAGAATTTTCACATCCAAGTGTTTATTTTATTTGAATATAAAAATAACATTTCAATTTTCAACAATAAAATAGTTTTGATCGTCCAGTACAATTTTGTAAAACTCAATATTGTTTTTATTAATATAATAATAGTCTTCTTGAACTAGAGGAATTAGCCACATCACAACAGTGTCAGATGCTAATAGTAAGCGAACATTGGAAGAGCGAGGATGAGTTATCTGCATATGTTATACCTGGATATCGGATTGTGACTTCCTTCTGTCGCCAAAAAGGTGCACACGGAGTATATTGTAGAAGTGATGTACAGGGTGGGCAAAATTCGATGTTTTTATAGGGTAACTTTTAAACCATAACAGATATTGAAAATCTGACCGCGCATCGTCGAGCTCTTTTTTTGGGAAACCCTTGACGGTGAGGTCAAATTTTAGCGATCGTCGTTTGTTTTCGTGTTATGGCCGAAAATTCGATTTTTTGAGATTTCGATTTGAGTCTATATTTCGGTTGTTTGTGAATTTAGAGAAATCGCGTTTGCACGTTCTTAAGGCACTTTTTTGATGCGAATGCAATGGCGTTAACAGATTTTGAAAATGTCTTTTTATTTTTAGGTTATGACATACATTTTTATTTTTTTATATGGAACCCATAGTGGGCGGTCACTTTATTGAAAAGAGCATTTTTTTCTCTTTTCAAATATATATAATATGTAGGGGCTATACCTTCAATTTCTTCTTGAAAAATAAAAAAATCTAAATTTTTGAAATTAAATTTTAAAAAATCTTATAATAAAAATGAAAATACAACAAACGACATACATATAAACACGACACTATCTAAAATTAATATCTATATAAAACAACTCAAAGAAAAAGTTCAAAATTACGTCTATTAACTGCAATACACTTTTTATGACACTTCTGTGCGCATTCGAAATGTAAATATTTGACACGGAGTTAAGGCATTGCGTAAACTTGGCTTTGAGTTCTTCTGTATTTCTACTTTTAGTTTTATATGAATTATCTTTAATATGTCCCCAAAGGTGTCAAATCAGGCGACCTTGCTGGTCATCTAATTCAGTGGTCTCCAAAGTGGGGGTACGCGAGTCGATACATGGGGGTACGACATGATTAAAATAATACTCCTAATAAAATAAAATACTGTGTAATTTTTGTCCTATGAACGGTACTTAGCACAATAAATTTGTTTTCAATTAGTTGGGGGTACGCGCTATTTATTTTTTCTACCTTAGGGGTACGAGATCAAAAAAGTTTGGAGACCATTGGTAACAAACCAATTATATCTGAATTTTGAGTTAAGCAATTCTCTAGCTGATCTCGTATTATGAGGTGGTGCACCATCGTGTTGTAAGAAGTACTGACTTCTATCGCTGAACAATGAATTGTCCAAATATTCATCAACAATTTTCTCATTTAAATATTGGTAGTACCGTTCACCAGTTAGATTTCCCTCATAAATCTTATATGCCAAAACTTGATTTTTTATTAAGGCACACCAAACACTAAAATAAAACCAACCCTGATTTTGGATCTCAATGGCGCACCGAGGGTTCTCATCATGACATTCGTCTACTGCGATAAATATGCGAAATACATACTATTAATTCCAAAAATTTAGATTTTTTGATTTTTTAAGAAAAAATTGAAGGAATAGACCCTACATATTATATACAGGGTCCGTCAAAACCCTGGCATTCTTCTATAAATTCGTTAGGTTTGGAAATAGAAAAAAATTTTAAAGACAAAAGTTGTCAGAAATTTACTGCTCCATAACTTAAAATTATTTCCATTTATACAGGGTGTTTAATTACGGCTGGACAGCTACTTACTTCGTTATTTTAAATGGAACACCCTGTATATTAATAGATTTTCAGATTCTACACGTAATTTTAGATGAAAAAGTGTGAAGGTTTCATATTTTTAAAGTGAACGGTTTTCGAGATATTTACACTTTTAAAAAAGAATTCACAAAATTAGAGATTTCAAAAAACGCGTTTATTTTAGTTATACTTTGTAGTTTTTTTAAAATTATTTCGGAGTTCTAAAATGTAAGGTCTAGGGAATATTGTGATACAAAAAGCTGAAATTTATAGTATACAGGGTGTTTGCAATTGACCGTCAGTTTCCATTGACTTCAAACAACGAAAACTCTATTTTTTCAAATGGAACCCTCTGCATATTTCTGACGTAGGTTGTAGAGATTTAAATTGTCTACCTTTTTTATAAAGTATTCCCTATACCTAAACTTAATATTTTAGGAGATATTTCAAATAATTTATATCGTATGAGAAATTCTATTCTATTTATTGAATTTAGATTGCCATGGAAATAAAAAATGCTTTATTCTGTCATTTTAAGGTTGTAGAAAACTACTCGCTGTACAAAATGCAAAAAATGTTTTTTTCAATACTGCTTTTCTATTTAATGGAGAGAGTAGAGAAGAGAAAATATCGACATTTCTCAAGTCAGCTGAGCAGACTTGAGAAGGTAGTTTAAGTACTTAATTTATGCCAAAAGTAAATCTTAATCGCTGTAGTATACTTAGTTTAAAACTATAAAAAAAAGATAAATAATAATTTGGATGGCTGCAATTAATCATCAATTTTCAGAAACAAGAAAAGAAACCATTTCATAAAATCATAACAAAATTTAATAAATACAATAAAAAAAATTACAACTGAAAGTCAATTAAGCAAGTGTTCAAAGTGACGTCCGTTCTCCTGAAGACACATACCGATTCGACGTTTAAAAGAATCTTGAGTATTTAGGAGCACTTGAGGAGTTATCGTTCTGACCTGAAGGCTGTAGTAATTCTTATTATCTTCATATTATTGGCAGTCGTTGGAGGTTCCTGATACACTAGTTCTTTAATATAGCCCCATAAAAAAATCTATAGATGTAAGGTAGGGGGACCTAGCTGGCTAACGTGTGGGTCCTCATCTCCCTAAAAGCATTTTTTATTTCCATGGCAATCTAAATTCAATGACTAGAATAGAATTTCTCAAACGATATAAATTATTTGAAATATCTCCTAAAATATTAAGTTTAGGTATAGGGAATACTTTATGAAAAAGGTAGAGAATTTAAATCTCTACAACCTACGTCAGAAATATACATATAGTAACTTAAATAAAAAACGTAGAGGTAATGAACTTGCTTATGGTGAAAATTTAAAAACTGTTGCTAATAATTTTAATGACTTTTTTCTTTCTGTAACAGATAAAAAAAACATCACTAATATCTCTATATCACGTTTAACTGGGAACGAAAAATCAATGTTTCTTTTTGAAGTCACAGAGCAGGAAATTTTAATCGCGAGTAAAAAACTGAAATCTAAGTACAGTTTCGGTCACGATGAAATTCCTTCTGCTATTGTTAAGGGCACAATTCAATATGTGGTGGAATCATTGAGGTATATTATGAATAACTCATTCAAATATGGCATTTATCCTAGTCAACTCAAAAAGGCAATAATAGTTCCCATTTTCAAAAAAGGAGACTCCGCTGATATTAATAATTACATACCTATAAGTCTTCTAACATTATTTTCTAAAATTTTTGAAATAATCATGTCTAAACGAATATTGATCTTTTTCAACAAACACAAGTTATTTAATTCTTCTCAACACGGATACCTAAAAAAGAAAAATACTACGACAGCTATTTTTGAGTTCATTCAGTCGATTCTTTCGGCATTTGGATCTGGATCTGTCGAAGGCCTTTGATTGTGTGAGCCATAATATATTGCTGTATAAATTGGAGAAATATGATGTTAGAGACAACGCTCTGGATTGGTTTAGAACATATCTCTCGGATCGCACACAACAAATGCTCATTCAAAATAAAACTGATAAAGATTTGTCGGATGAACAGACCAACTTACATGGGGTACCACAGGGCAGCATTTTGGGACCGCTGTTGTTCATAATATACCTCAACGATCTTAGTCGTGTGGTTATTCCCTTAGTAAGTAAACTAGTGCACTATGCAGATGACACCAGAATTTTAATTCATGATAAATCTGTTGCTGGTTTAACAACAAAAATGTCTCAGATTTTACCTGGAATTGAGAGCTGGTTGTTGGAAAACGAATTTCTATTAAATATTAATAAAACGGAACTTTCAATTTTTTCTCACATAAACAATTTTAGCAACAACCGAATAATTTATAATAACAATAATATGAAAGTTTCCCAATCCATAATAAGTCTCGGTATTCACATAGATAGCAGTCTAAATTGGTATTCACATATTAAAAATATTAGCAATATTTTACGTGAATGGAACAAAAACCAAAATTTTTCAATAATTTTCTAGATACTTAATCCATTTTAAAATTTTGCGACTCTACCCCTGATTTCCGACAATCTTTGCTTGGAATACAGTTTGGTAAACCTCAATATTGTTGTAAAAAAAAATCATCAAAATTCAGGAAGTTCAGAGTATTTTTGCACAAATTTTAAAAAGACATGATGATTGTATTTTCAAATTTGTAAATTGTCATTAGATTTCCAAATTTTTACTAAAAGGTACTATTTTCAGTACTTATAGTTTGTGAAAAAAGTTAATTGTATACTGAATAAAATTTATTAAAATTGTAAAATATTTTTATTTTATATTCGCAATGCACTAAAAATTATTCTTTTTAAGTGTACTTTTATTTTTTTTATATTTTAAGTGTTGTGTTTTTGATCACATCAATAGATAATAAGATATCTTGATTTTTCTAAAAACAAATTCGAACTGCAATATTGAAAGTCAATATCAGTTCGTATCAAAAATCAGGTAAGTATTATTTAATATTGATCTTGTGTTTTTTTTCATCCCTATATTTGCTCTCATGTTATAATCGTTATCGAATTAAATATTTACGTCTGATGTAATTTTGCTTTTCTTAATCTTTTATAGATTAATAATCTAAAAATAATAATTTGAAGTATTTGTTGCATGATATAAATATTCCATGGCATAAAATAACTTCACATTTAAGTATTTATTTTTGGATAAAATGTATGAACATTTAATTTCATAATTCTCGCTATCATCATATACTATGGGTAAATGAATGTAAAAGGGTGGAACATTTCCGATGGTTGTTTTTAAAGTTAGACTAGGTTACCTACATACAGGGGTCGTTTGTATCGGCTACCTTTCGAGAACTGCGACCATTCCTTGATGTTTTGTTCGTACCTTACTCAAAATATCATCTCAGAAATTCCAACTTCTTGGCAAAGCCAAGAACGGTTCCGAGAGGCGCTTCTCTCATTATTTCAGGCGTTATTTCAGCACTTCCAAAGTGAGTTCTAAAATGCGCCAATGCACTGCACTTACAGAGTATTCCGATTCACATAGTCTGCAAGTCGAAATTTCCATTAGGACCAGATTATTGAGGAGGTATCTCTCACAAGGCAGTGTCCGGTGAAACGACCTGTAAAAAATCTTAACTCATTCTTTGACAAGCTTTTTAGCTTTCTGGGACGAATAGTTAATACACTTTTTCGCAAGTCTTTAGCCTGGGATGTTGGCCCAGTAAATCTTTTTAGCTTTTATTTCCATTTTATGAGCTTCCGTCCTTCGATGTGTCTTATTCAAGCCACAGAATGGTTCAGGTCGTATGGGTAAAACCTTTACACCTTTTCTTGCGAGAGTACCCAGTTCAGGGTAATTTTGTTGCCCTTGGTCAAATTCTTGAGGGATTGTCTGCATTCAGTGGTGGTAAGAGACTGTGCATGGCGTGTTCAGAGCTCTCAATGCTGCTTGACTATCAGATATCAGACCTCATAGTCTTTTGGCCTTTATATTCATTCGCAGACATTCTTGGGCACAGATCTATAGCAAGTACATATTTCAATTTGCAAGATTGTTGGGGTGCATTTTTTAAGTTTCTAATTCACATATACCTAATTTAAAACTGTGTAAATACATATTGAAATTGAAGGACATGAAGTAATGTTGGTTGCATATCAACGGAGACATTATTTAATCAGCATGTTGCAAATTACAAAAAAAGTTATAAAAATTCCAAATAATATGTAAGTATAAAAATCATGAATTATTATGCCAATTAAATTTAAATTTCATTTTTTTGTAATTAATTACGTATCCTGTAATTTTTTACATCTTTTACAAATTTAATATTTTGATTGTTATACAAAACGAGATGAATTTGAACATCATTATCAAATAAAAATTTTAACATATTCGGATACAAGTATTGTTTTTGACTTTTTCGTTCTCAGGATTTTAATTATAAAAAATGTATAGCATATTGTGGATGATTTTATAATTGATTGTATTTAAATTTTATATTTATTATTGCTATTAAAAATTAAAATTGCATGAAGTGATGGGAACCAAAGAAATATTTTAGCCTAACATTACGATTTTAACAAAAAATATTAATTTTTTCTATTTTCTAGATATTCCACCAGAAAAAAAATGTAAAAAGCGTTGGCTAAAATGCGTTATATTACCCTCAACTTGTGTAGTTTTTTATCTAATATCTACACTGAAAATTTCATGTTGCTAGAATGTATTTGATAAAGTGATGTAAAAAAGCCTTTCCTGAACAAAACATGAAATGACTAAAAAATGAAACAGAAAATTTTGTATGTATTTATATCTGACAATGTAAAATACAGGCTGTCCCAAAATTAGCCTGCCAAAATGTACCAGCTGATTCTACGTTCAAAAGTTTCAATAAATACAGGTTGAAAAATGCTTCCTTAGGCTACAGCCTCCGAGAAGGGGACACCAAGGAGGAGTTTTCTGTAATATCTTTGCAACTGTTTGAGGTAGATTCATGAAATTTGGTAAGTTTGAAGCTTTTATAATTTGCCACATATTTCTTTTTCCAACTTTCAGTAATTTTGCCAGGGGCGTCACATAATGGGTTATTGCTGGGTATATTAAGCCCCATATTTTTTGTGGGGATAATTATTAATTTTTTTATATCAAATTTTGAAACTTGGTTTATTTTTACACAAAAAAGATAGTCTCAGTCGATCTTTGTATCTTGAACCGTTTTCGAGTAAAATCGTTTTGAAAAAATCACGTCCATGAAAACTACACTAATAAAAATAATCACAAAACTAAAATTTATCAAAAGTAGACAATGGATTAAAATTTATAGCTATTTATTACTTCGTTTAGCATTTCTTCGTTAAATATTAATAATAAAATAAAATCAAATTTTACACGAAAACGCTTCAAGATGCAAAGATCGACTGAGACTATCTTTTTTGTGCAAAAATAAACCAAGTTTCATAATTTGATATAAAAAATTTAAAAATTATCCACAAAAAAATATGGGGCATAATTTACGCAGCACCAACCCAGTATGTGACGCCCCTGGCAAATTTCTGAAAACTGAAAAAAGAAATATGTGGCAAATTATAAAACCTTCAAACTCACCAAATTTCATGGAACTACCTCAAATAGTTGCAGAGATATCACAGAAAACTCTTCTTTAGGGCCCCCTGTCGGGGGGCTGTAGTTCCCTTAAGAAGCATTTTTCAGCCAATATGTATTAAAACTTTTTGCATTATTTTTGAACGTAGAATCAGCTGGTACATTTTGGCAGGCAAATTTTGGGACACCCTGTATATAAAGTTACTAAATTAAAATCAGTTAATAAATAACCGAACTCGAACCAAAAAATAAAAATCGAGTTTTCAGCTTTTCAGGATAATTCAGCAATAAAAAGTGATTCAACAGTTTTGATAACGGATTATTTTCATTCATGAAATCCCTTAAATTTTGTACCATTTCACTGATACTGCATCTTTTATAGTTTCCGACTTTTCAATGTTAAGCATCGAAAAATTTCTAAAGCTAACAATTTTTTTTGAAAAAGTGCCAAAAACTTGTATATTATTAATTTTATAATCATGGTACCTTAGCAACTTACACCTAAAATTTAATGTAGAAAACAAAAATATAATAATATAAGTATAGGGTGTATTATATTTAAAATAACAAAATAACAAAATTAGTACCTAGTTTCAGTATAATAGGAAAATCTCAGATGTGCTTTATTGTTATTGTTTAGTACCAGTCATCATCCGCCAGTACTTCCGCTTATATTTCGCACACATTTAACCCGTTTCATTATTTTCCAACATTGTTATATGCATCATGATGGAAATAAAATTCACAGTCCGCTTTCTAAAGCAGACGCAGAATAAAACCATCTGCACCTTCACCATACCACACATTCAATTTTTAACTTTGGATAAATCAATCACAATAAATTACCTACACATGTGATTTAAATTTCCTATATTTAGGTTGAAAGGTTATTGTATTGACAAAAGAATATTAAAATTTATAATGGGATTGTAGTAGTGGTAAATTACAATATTCTTTAGTGATGGTTTCAAAAACGGTTTTTAATGTGTTTGTTCTAAAAGTTTGTGTGTGTAACAAGTGATAGCTTTTATAGTAAAATTTAACAAGAATATATAAAAAGATTGTTTATTTATGTAAGTATTTAATCCACATTTTTTGCTTATTGATATTTACTTTTTTATACGAAGCAATAGGGAAATATAATAAACGTGATTTTAATTGATTTACACTTAAAAAATATTATATTGAAACAAAAATCCAACTAGCGATTCAAAAACTGATTTTTAAAACATTTATCTTTGAAAGATGCTATTTTTTAAAAAGGTAATTTAGAGCCCCAATAAAACGTAGAAAAAATGCATACAAACAGTTCGTGATTCTTTCAAAATAAAACCAACAATTACCTTTGAAACAGAGTTAATTTTTAGAAAATCCAAACAGCGGTTCTAAAACTGTAATTTTTTAAAATATCATCATTAGATGATTTTTTAATGCAAATTGTGACTTCAAGAAACGCACTAAAATTATTATAAACAGTTTATTGGTTTCCTGAAAATAACACCATCATTTCACTTTGACGTAAATGCTTTTTGACAAAGAACCAACCAACGATTGCCAAACTGTGAATTTTTCACAAAATTGTTCGAAAATCGTGTCATTTTATAGACTTGAAACTATGAACCCAGGAAAGCACCTAATATGACTAGATAAACATTTATTCATTTTTTTATGAATAACACCCAACTTAGCAATAAAATCAGACCAGTGGTCCCAAAATTTTATCTATTTAAAAATAATATGATACAATTTTTTTTTCAATTTTCAAATATTTTCTTGAATTGAACTACCACACTTTTTTAATAGCTTTGTAATTTTGGACATAATTGCGATTTAATTTAATATAGGTATTATAAAAGAAAAAATAGCACTAACCATAACCTCACTTTTAGGTTAGGTTAGATAGTAAGTAAGTAATTTCCTAGCGAACTTGCGGCGAAAATCATGAAGTGACTGTGTCAGAAATTGTAAAGTTGGTATAGTCTAAGATCCGAAGTAAGGTCGTCCTTCACCCATCTGTTTACCGGATGAAACTGATTTTATATCAAAGTAATGTTTCAAGAAATATATCGCACATAGGTTGCCTAATGAAATATGGTCATGGCTATCTTTAATTTCATAAAATGTCATAAATTTTTTTTTATTATTTCAGTTACTTGCTTACCGATATACTTTTATACTAATCGAAAGAATATAAGGAACATAAAAAAAATATTTACAAAAATTTATTATAAAACGATTGAAATACAAAAAAAATTTAACTTGAAAATTTTTAAATTACTGAACTTTATTCAAGATCCGATTCATCGGATCTTAATGACTATTATCTAATTCTGCAAATTCGTTTTCATTTTCTTTTTCTGTCATTTGCAAAATATCGTCTATTTTCAAAGGCGTCCGGTCTCCAACAAATCTTGTTGGTTTTAAATAGCCGTCTAAAAACCAACCGCAGTTTTTAAAAACAATAAAATCTTGTGACTCAAACACGATACCATCGTGCTGGACATCACTAATTAAAAAAATTTTGCGTACTATTTATGTCAATTCCATGTGGCTTAATGCAACTGATGCTGATTGTGTAAAACTGCGCTTTAAAAACTGCAGTTGGTTTTTAGACGGCTATTTAAAACCCACAGGATTTGTTGGAGACCAGACGCCTTTGAAAATAGACGATATTTTGCAAATGACAGAAAAAGAAAATGAAAACGAATTTGCAGAATTAGATAATAGTCAGGTAAGTTCCGATGAATCGGATCTTGAATAAAGTTCAGTAATTTAAAAATTTTCAAGTTAAATTTTTTTTGTATTTCAATCGTTTTATAATAAATTTTTGTAAATATTTTTTTTTATGTTCCTTATACTTTATTCTTTCGATTGGTATTAAATTATATCGGTAAGCAAGTAAGTGAAATAATAATAAAAAAAAAAATTTATGACATTTTATGAAATTAAAGATAGCCATGACCATATTTCTTTAGGCAACCTATGTGCGATATATTTCTTAAAACATTACCTTTGATATAAAATCAGTTTCATCCGGTAAACAGATGGGTGAAGGACGACCTTACTTCGAATCCTGTACTAGTATCGCTGACTGGATTTTAACGAAATTTGCGTTTTTATGTAGCTATAGTTTGACATTATTACGAAAAAAATCATCAATATTATGGAAGTTAGTTTAGAATATTTTTGAGTGAGTGAAACAAAAAGTAAAATTTCTCATCATTCTTCTATATGGTCCATTTTGAAAATTTATAGTTCCACACTCGATTTTCGGATTTTTGATTAGAATATAGTTTTGCAAAGCATAATGTTATCTTTATTAAGAAAATAAACATTAACATTATGGAAATTAATTTAGAATATTTTTGAGCGAGTGTAACAAAAAATTAAATTTCTCATCATTCTTCCATATGGTGCAATTTGAAAATTCGTAGTTCCACTCCCGATTTTCGGATTTTTGCTTAGAATACAGTTTCGCAAAGCTTCATATTATCTTTATTAAGAAAAGAATATTAACCTTACAGAAGTTAACATAGAATACTTTTGAGCGAGTGGAACAAAAAGTATAATTTTCATCATTCTTCTATATGGTGCATTTTGAAAATTCGTAATTCCACTTCCACACCCGATTTTCTTATTTTTGCTTAAAATACAGTTTTGCTAAGGTTAATGTTATCTTTATTAGGAAAACAATCATTAACATTATGGAAGTTAATTTAGAATATTTAGAGCGAGTGAAACTAAAAGTTAAATTTTTCATTATTCTTCTATATGGTGCATTTTGAAAATTCATAGTTCCATACCCGATTTTCGAATTTTTGCTTAGAATACAGTTTTATAAAGCTTAATATTATCTTTATTAAGAAAAGAATCATTAATATTATGGAAGTAAATTTCGAATCTTTTTGAACGAGTGGAATAAAAAGTAAATTTTCTCATCATTCTTATATGGTGCATTTTGAAGATTTGTAGTTCCGTACCCGATTTTCGAATTTTTGCTTAGAATACAGTTTTACAAAGCTTAATGTTATTTTTATTAAGAAAACAATCATTAACATTATGGAAGTTAATTTAGAATGTTTTTGAGCGAGTGGAACAAAAAGTAAACTTTCTCATCATTCTTCTATATGGTGCATTTTGAAAATTCGTAGTTCCATACCTGATTTTCAGATTTTTACGTAGAATACAGTTTTGCAAAGCTTAGTGTTATCTTTATTAAGAAAAGAATCATTGACATTATGGAAGTTAGTTCAGAATATTTTTGAGAGAGTGGAACAAAAAGTAAAATTTCTCATCATTCTTCTATATGGTACATTTTGAAAATTCGTAGCTCCATAACCGATTTTCGAATATTTGCTTAGAATGCAGTTTTACAAAGCTTAATATTATCTTTATTAAGAAAAGAATCATTAACATTATGGAAGTAAATTTCGAATCTTTTTGAACGAGTAGTACAAAAAGTAAAGTTTCTCATCATTCTTATATGGTACATTTTGAAAATTTGTTGCTTAGAATACAATTTTGCTAAAGTTAATATTATCTTTATTTGGAAAACAATCATTAACATTATGGAAGTTAATTTAGAATATTTAGAGCTGTTTTGCAAAGCTTAATGTTATCTTTATTAAGAAAAGAATCATTAACGTTATGGAAATAAATTTACAATATTTTTGGGCGAGTGGAACAAAAACTAAAATTTCTCATCATTCTTCTATATGGTGCATTTTGAAAATTCGTAGTTCCACATCCTATATTCATATTTTTGCTTAGAATACAATTTCGCTAAGGTTAATGTTATATTTATTAAGAAAACAATTATTAACATTAAGAAGTTAATTTAGAATATTTCTGAGCGAGTGGAACAAAAATTAAAATTTCTCATCATTCTTCTACATGGTGCATTTTGAAAATTCGTAGTTCCACACTCGATTTTCGGATTTGTACATATAAAATACAAACAACAAATTATTTAAATTTTCCAATAATTATTAATATAATTCTCATTTGCACAAACGCAATAAATAAATAGATATTATTAAGCATAAATCAATAATTACAATTCCTAAGCCATATCTACAAAGACAATTAATGGTAAAACTAAATTTACGTTAGTGACTAAGCATCAAACAAAGTGGCTATTTAAATTCAAGTCATATTAATTACCATTTCAATAGTCAATGTTCATGGAGATTTAACCTACAAGAACATTTCCCCTACACAACAATTTCGTGCCTGTTGAAGGAAACAGCTGTATTCAATCGATATTTCATTTTTCACCACGCAAAACCTTTAGGAAGGTCCTTAAATTTGAGCGCATTCACAAAATAAACCAATAGCATTTTAACCGTTCAACGGCTGTGAAATAATAATTGCATTATTATAACAGGGTTCATTTATAGTTTAATAATAATGGTGTACTGCGTGGAAATCGGTGAGGATAAAGTGCCGTTTATACAATATGGTAAATACCAATTGAGGTTAGATTTGGAGGAATTGGAGGGTGAATTTAAAGAACGAGCTATTAGTGAATTAAGAGAAGAACCGGAAATTGTCAACTTGGCTGTGGATCAGTTTAGAAATCTTATAAGAGGTGAGTACTGTTTAAATCTGAGTATTTAATTAATTTTTTTAATTAAACTTGAACCGGTACCTACTTTCTTACTATTTGTTGATTCAAAGTAAATATAATAATACTTAGACTTATGATGTGTATTTCATTATCTAAAATTTACATAAGAAAAACTTGCCTTTCATCGATTTATCTATCTATCTGTGGTGACCATTATTATTGCTTGCAAGATGCAGAGGAAATTTTGCATCTTCAAATAATGTTAGGATACTTTTTTCAATTTTTAAGGCCATTTTCAAAATTCTCCACTTTTTTTAATGGACTTTTGAAGAACATTATTTGCTGCCTTTTCTGAAGGTATATTTTTGCATGACAGGTATTATTATTTGTAAACAATAAACAATCTGGATGAACGATTAATTTGAAAGTAGGTAATTAAAAATTTCCTTTTACATAAGGAAGAAAACTTCTAAAAATATTAGGTTAGATATAATGATAGAAAAGAGAAATTATGTTCTTATAATAAGAAAATCGGTTAATTTTTTTTATTGAATGACAGTTTTAAGTAGACAAGGCCCAAAATTGGACAAATTTTGTAGTGAGTTTATAGTAGGTTTTAAAATTCGTAATTTTCAACGAATTTTCATTCTGTTTGAATTTTCTAATAAAACATACTCATTTTTTGTGAGAAAATGAGGCGCTAAAAATCTGTCGATTTTTCTGGTCTTATGACAGTTTATAAAAAACAAAATCTGAAATTGGACACGTTTTGTAATATATGATATGCAATAAAATACGGAATTTCCATCAGATTTTCATTCTGTTTCAATTTTCCAGTAAAACTAACTTGGTTCTTAGTAAAAAGGCAAACCGCCAGAAAATCTGTTAATTTTTCTATGATTTATGAGAGTTTTAAACTTGAATACATTTTTAAGATATTTTTTAGGGTTGACAATAAAATCTGGAATTATCATCAGATGCTGATTCTGTTTAATTTTTTTTTGTAGAACTAACTTACTTCTTTGTAACAGAACAAACCGCAAGCAAATCTGTCAATATTTATTTTTATATTTTATGACAGTTTTAAGATGACAAAGTTTAAAATTAGAGAAATTTTAAAGTGAGTTTATTGTAGGAAATAATATTCGGAATTTATAAAGGATTTTCATTCGATTTGAATATTCTAGATGAACTAATTTACTTTATTTAAAAAATCACGATTACTATACTTCCTTATACTGCGTATAAGAAAGTAAAAAATATAGAAATCTGTCAATTTTCAAAAATACAAATTTATTCAGCATTTCAGATGCCTCGGTCTAGAAGTCAAATTTGATAAGCGAAAATTAAAAAAAGAATTCATGAAATCCACAAGAAAATAGCAATATATTTTCTTATCTGTTTTGTTTGTCTTATGCATAACATATTACTTATGTGATAAATAAGTTTTGTCCTACTGTAAATAACCACAATCTTAATGCATTTATTTTGGAGAATTCTCTTATCTAATCGTAGGAAATTTTTATATCGCCCAACTTGACATAAGTTGATATTGGAAAAAGAGAAAATTTGCATCATTCTCTGTCATCGAAACTTAAAAATTGAACTTTTGTCTAAAGAATAATTATTATTTAAGGAAAGTTTATCCAAATTTCATACATTTTTCCAACTCTATAAAAAATATGGAAATTTTACATTTTTACTTTCTTATACGAAGTATAAGGAAGTATTGTAATCGTGATTTTTTTCGACTTCGAGATTTTCATGGATTTACACGTTTTGAGAGCCCCTGAATCCATTTTGACCATTTTCCCCATGATGTCTGTCTGTCTGTATCCACCATAACTTAAAAACGAGTTATCGGATTTGATTCAAATTTCATATTTAAGAGTTTGAACAAAATTGTGGGTGCCACATTCAATGTTTTTCATCTGCACAAAACAAGTGACACTTACCTGAAGACATTTTTAGGTTTTTTAGGAATATCTTGAAAAATAAACAATTTATGAGATTTTTTATTCTTTAACATTGATTTAGAATTGAATTTTAAACAAATTTTGTTTGAACTTTTTTTTGAAATTCCGTCAAAAAAATTTCAAAAAACTAGATATTTCTAAAACACTTTATATCTTTCATAGCGCGCATTGATAGTTGAATCCGACGGTCGAGGTAGACATGTGTCTCATTATATGGCTGCCAAACGGAAAGTCCCGGGTTCGAATCCCAGAAGGACGGACCATTAGTTTTTTTTTTATTTTACTGGTTTCTATGGTACCGAAAACAATAATAATGAATAAATAAATGTAATTTCATACCGGGAGATTTTTTTAAGTGAGTAATAGGTCAAAAATCTAAAATAAAACACATTTTTTCGTAAAACTCGGTTATAATGAGTGGGACAAGGACAGATTTATGCGTATTGCAATCAGTGCGACAGAGACTATTTGAAAATTGCTGGAAACCCTCAAAATTTTTACAAGAAATTTAACTTAATTTCTTTAGAAAAGTAATGACTATCCGTATAAGAAAGTCGTATGTTGGGCACATCAGATATTTTGAAATAACATCACAAGAATTTCCAATGTAGATATTCAATGCCTAACTACGAATAGATATTTAAGTCAGTTCAATTAAATCTTTAAAATCTACTTTCTATATTATAACAATGACATGAGAATTCCTAGCATTTTTGTGTCTTGTAGTTTTAAGTAGCGTAAAAATGACGTTTCAATAATTAGCTACCTACTGAATACCGTAACATAAACAATTTCAACCTATTTAACTATTTATTAGTCCATATCTCATTATATCAAAATTACGCAGCGATATTACATGCAATTTTTCTATACAATTAAAAAAGTATTAACGGTTTAAAAAGTAGAAGGTCATAAGTATACTTTTTTCTATCGTATCTTTTTAACTATTAATATTAGCGAAATTTTGTCAAGACCAAATATGCCTAATTGGTAAATATGCACAATTTAAAAATATTTTCAACTATACACAGTGTTTGGTTTTTGCTGGGCGCACACCAACTTAGTTAGGTTAAATGGAATATCCTGTAGGTATATTTGTAAATTTTAGGATTCTTCGATTCAGTGTGTCCCAGTTGACGTTGGACTGTATGTTTATCTTTGTTATTATTGGAGCTACAAAGTTGGTTAAATTAGCAAACTAGTGTCATTTTTTCCGCTGATTACAATGATGAAAACAGAAAAACAATTGACCATCTAGTTTTTGAGATATTAACAAAAATAAAAAAAAATTAAATGGAACATTCTGTATATTTTTTCAAAAATCGATGATAAATTAAGTTCCGTAAAAAAATGTGTTTATCTTTTTTGATAAATATTTTAAATAAGCGAGTTATTTTAAAAAAAGTTTGCAAAGTTTTAATATCAAGTAGCCGTGAAATATAATTTTGCCTATTTTCAATATTTACGTGAAATTTTCAAGTTTTTTTCAACTTGTTTAAATTCAAAATTATGATTGTTTGGCTTTATAAATTACTATTCCGTTTTATGGCTACTTGATTTTAAAGAATTGCAATATTATAAACTTTTTTTCAAAATAACTCGCTTATTTTCAATTATTATCAAAAAAAGATGTGTACATTTTTTGTACAGAATTCAATTTATCAGCGATTTTTGCAAAAATATACAGGCTGTTCCATTTAAAAAAATGTTATTTTTGTGAATATCTCGAAAACCAGATGGTCAATTGTTTTTCTGTTTTCACCATTGTAATCAGCGGAAAAACCGCCACTAGTTTGCTAATTTAACCGACTTTGTAGCTCCAATAATAACAAAGATACCCATACAGTCCAACGTCAACTGGGACACACTGTATACACACTACGTGGAGACCCTGTAGTAGTGTAGAATATATGTTATTAAATATTCGTTGCAGACTTATTGTAGGTAGATACATTAACCCAGACCCGCAACGTGATTCTCCAATTTCATATTGTCATTACTGTTTTATGTCGTCGATGTGATTGACCCAATTAAATAATCACTACAGTCGTTCACCACTCCCAATAGGTTTAAATTCGTTGAACAAAGTCACATTTACTTGCATTTTTACAATTGGTTACATGCATAATAAAAATTGGAAATAGCACGTAATTTCCGCCAAATATTACCTATACGACAGATGGAATTAATTTTTAAATTATGTACTTTGACCGAGTGAATCTATGAGTTTTTGCAGTGTTAGTAATTAACATTGCAAATCGTGGTCTAGTAGTAAAACTACCAAGATTTCCTGCTTGCCATAAAACATTTCGTTATTGATTGACTTTTATGCATAATTTATTGAATTCATAATGTGATTAATTATTAAAATTGCAATTCTTGTTAAGTAAGGTAAAACCGGGTAACATTTACACATCTTCATAAATTTTTTTTTCTCCCTTATAATCATAACTAGAAATTTGCAAATCTGGTTTTAGTTAAAGCAGTATGTTGTGTATGTGTATTGGGTTTCAGTTTCGAGAGTGAATTGCAATTTTCAATATTACAATTTTTTTAAAAAAAGTCTGTAATGTGTCAATGTTACCATCAGGTCGGATAACATTGACACCCTCTATAAACTGCATTATAAGTCAATGTTTATTAAGCGTAGGGTATCATTGACATAAAATAAGACGTTTGCACACAATTTTTAGTAAAAAAGTTTTTTTTAAACTTTTTTTTTGAACACAATAGAAACATAAAATTTAAATGAGCAAAATAATCCGTCACTAAAAAGCAATAGGTGACTTTCTGTATTTAATTAAACAGGTGAAGTCAATATTGAGTATATGCATGCCCCGACGAATAGTTGGTTCTGAAAGAACCCTTGCAACATCTTTAAGCAAGATTCTTGCACCATCTCTCACGTTCGGATAACCAAACACTTTTTCTTCCTTCTTAAAAATGTCACAATTACCTCGCGATCTTCAATTCTTCATCAACAATTTCTATTACCTCATCAATATTGATGAAAAACAACCTATCTTGCATAAAAAAATATAAAATATTAATAAATATCGTATACACACAAAGTTTCGTTTCCGCGCAAAAACCACTTTTTCGAAAGTACGTACTGAAGGACTTACAGAAAACTTATGCACCAACCCAACCCAATTTTTAGCTGTTTTGACTAGAGGGTGGTATCATAAATGAATTTTTAGAAACGCTAAAATCGCGTTCTTCTTGAACACCCAGGCACTAGGCGAGATATTTGAAAATGTGTCAATGTTATCCCCCTGTCAATGTTACCCGCCGTTACCTTACTTACTTGTATTATGAAAGTTATGAGTCGCTTGAATTTATATTTAAGAGATGCAAAAGTATACACATAGGTACCTAGTTTTATAACTTCCTAATGATAATTTTTTTTCACTATATAAAATATTGTGTAATCATTACATCTCGGTAAGCCAAAAATTGAATTATAATACCTTATTCGTTTGTATGAATGTATGTTATTTGTATGTCTAATTATATAATAATAATCATCAAGTTTAAGTACATATGTTGCTGAATGCTGATACATGATTTTTATTCATATATACAAATACAAACAAATGTAATTGATTTTTGTGAGGAAGTACAATTAAATATGATTTCTTCTGAAACATAGTAAATAAAATGAAAAAATATCATCTTGTTATTAATAGTAAACTAGACTAGATTTAATGTTCATATGTACTGTCATTATAAAAGAATCTAACATCGTACAAGGCGAACATAAAATGAAAAATAACTTTTGAAAACCGAGCCATAAAAATGTACGAGGCCAACAAAAAATGAATAATAACTTTTTTCGAAAACCTAATCGATTTTTTTTAAACATTTTAACCGAGTTACATTTTGAAAAAGAGGTTTTGATAGCGCAACTTACACACTTTAATACTGGAAATATCGAAAAATGTTAATATTTTACGTTAAATTTTAAATTTTGTTATCATTTTATCACAATTTAACAATTACAATAAATTATCAATAGTTTAAAAATATTTCTGTGGTTGGCTTCTGTCTACTAAATCGTAATGTAATTTTTGTACAAAGTTCTTTGTATTAAGCGTTTCCGCACTAGAGTGCTCTTATGCCTGTATTTAAAAAAATTTTAAATCAAATATTAAGCACTATAGAGAAATTACGACCAGATTTTAAAGAAATTTCAAAAATATGTCATTAAATCTGAACTGAAATAAAAAAGCAAATATTTTATGAGTTATAGATAGATAGATAATAGATAGATAGATAGATAATTTATTGTTTCAATAGACATAGAAAAATTAGTTACAATTCTGTAATTACTAAAAATAAATACTAATTAGTTGATAATAAAACAAAAATTCCAATTTCAAATGGAAAATCACCCATACTTAAAAATAAATTTTTCCCACCAATTTTTTTTAAGTCGTCATAGCCTTTATTCAATTATACATATCGGGCACCAATTTTCCCACCTTTCATGAATTTAATTACCAAATAACTACTGTGAAAACAATTGTCTAAATTATGTTGTTTATTCAAGGTGTTTACTTGCCAATGAATTTTATTTGAAGGTAAAAAAATGAGTTTGAATGTAATAAGACATGTGAAGTTTGCCAATTTCCAAATAGCAAATATTTCTTATTTGATGAATATTTCAGAAACACATATACATATGAATATAAACAAGTTCGCTATTTGAAAAGCATTTTTACTTGCACTTTGCCGAATCGACACATGTATGTAGACGTATGCTTATGACTTTACAAATAGCTGGACAAATAGTTTGCAACTCCCAAACATTTGGCATTTGTAAAATTCACATGTCTGTAGCCGGCTTAAAACGAAGATTTTTTTGTAAAATCTAAAGAATCTTATAGGATGTAAAATTTTTAAATTCATCAATTAAATTCCGGTACGTAGTGAATATGTTAATATTTTTGTCACTAAAATAATTCGATCTTTCGGTTATCTAGAGTAGTATAAATGTGCCCTCGATATTATATTTTTATTAAAAAACATCTACCTATAATAATTATCGATTTGTCTAGGTTTCCTGTAGGCTTATATTTGAGGCTACCTAAATTTTAGCATTGCAAGGTTATTAATTAAATATATATATAATTAATTGTTTTCCCACAGAGCCTATTTCAATCAGAATATTCAGCAAAGTATAATTTTAATTATCTCTGAATATTAATATAAATAATAAATACTAATTAAGTAGTAGCAAATTTTTTTGCCAAAGTTAAAAATTATATAAAAAAATGTTGATTACCTTGTACCAATTTTTGTCGAATTTTTTTAAAAGTACAATTTGGGGTTCTGTTTAGATCTATAAACAATTATTATAAACTGTTCTTAGTTTTTTTCCAAAATAACATAATATAATAATAATAACAATCATTCAGCTTTGCAAAAAAGTAATTCGACAATATTCTAAACTGCGGTTCCAAAAATGTGATTTTTTTTTAAATACATTAAAACATGACTTTTTTAAAACGTCATAAACTCGCAGAAAAATCTACATAAACGTTTTGTACATTTTTCCAAAATAAAGCAGTCATTGAGGTTCAATTGAATTAAGGTTTTTAATGAAAATCCAATCAGTGATTCCAATAATATAAATTTTAAAAACAATCGTTTGATAATTGATATTTTGCAATTTTGAATCCATGAAAAATGCCTAAAATCGCGAGATAAAAACTTCCAGATTTACATATATAAATAGAACCAATATCCAGCTTTACAATAAATTAAAATTCAGCATAATCCCACCATTAGTTTCAAAATTATAACGTTTTAAAATCAATATGAATCAAATTTTTGTTTATTAAAAATTTCCCTAATTTTTCTGGTAAATAGTACCACACTTTTGAAGCCGCTAACGAAATTTTGAAAAATTTGCGTTTTATTTTTGTGTCAGTGTAAAAATACAAAAAAACTTACATACATCTTTTAAATGTACAGGGTGTCCCATTTTCGACACTTTTGGGGGGCATTGGCGTTATTATCATACTTTTTTACGAAACGAAAGATTCCGGGGTCAAATTTATCATGGCTCTCTTAATTTTTAATCTACAGAGTGATTCTCAAAATCTTTGATTTTTAGACACCCCTCGTATTTCCGTCAAACTTATAGAATATTATAGAAGTTCGTTTAGAATACTTCTGAGCGAGAGAAAAAACAGTAAAAATTATCATCAACCTTCTACATGGCCCAATCTGAAAAATTGTAACTTTATACCGGATTTCCGGATTATCATTTGGAATACCGTTTTGCAAAGCTCAATATTGCCTTTATCGAGAAAAAAATTACTAATATTATAGAAATTAGTTAGAACATTTTTGAGCAAATGGAATAAAAACTAAAATTTCTCTTCAATTTTCTACATGGTTCATTTAAAAAAATGTAATTCTACACCGAATTTCCGCAGTATCACTTGGAATACAGTTTTACAAAGGTAAACATTGCGGGTATTGCGAAAAAATTCATGAACATCATGGAAGTAAATTTAGAATATTTTTGTACGAGTGTAAAAATACAGAAAATTTTACATACCTACATGTGTACATGGTTCAATTTAAAAATTTGTAGTTCTACTCTGGATTTCCGGATTTTCACTTGAAATACAGTTTTACAAAGCTCAATGTTGTCTTTATTACTAAAAAAATCATGAACACTGGAAGTTAGTTTAGAATACTTTAGAGCGAGAGAAAAACAGTAAAAATTATTATCAATCTCTTACATGACCCAATTTGAAAAATTGTAACTTTATACCGGATTTCCGGATTATGATTTGGAATACAGTTTTGTAAAGCTCATCAGTATTGTCCTTATTGCGAAAAAATCGTGAACATTATGGAAATTATTTTAGAATATTTTGGCGTTATAAAATGTACAATTTCTCATTAAAAATTCTACATGGCCCATTTTGAAAATTTGTAGCTCTACTCCGAGTTTCGAATTTCGACTTGATAGGTATAAGTAGAGTTTCCAAAGCTCAACATTGTTTTTATTGCGAAAGAAGCATCACCATTATAAAAGATAATTTAGAATATATCAACGCGAATGAAAAAAAAAATAAAATTATCATCAATCTTCTACATGATTTATTTTGAAAATTCGTAACTCTAGTGCAGATTTCCGGATATTCACTTGGAATAAAGTTATCCAAAGCTCAGTACTGTCCTTATTGCGAAAAAACCATGAACATTATGGAAGTTAGTTTAGAATATTTTGGCGGTATAAAACAACTACTAAAATTTCTCATCAATCTTCTAGATGGTTGATTATTACTAAATTGATTTGTTGATTTATTTTTTAGATGAGACAGACTTACGTGTTCCCATTGATGATGATGCTTTTCTAACAAAGTTTCTTAGACCCTGCAAATATTACCCAGAGAGTGCCTTCAAATTGGTATTTTTTTGTCTATTCAATTTAAAATTCTCATAATATTCTTTTGTTAATTCTAGTTACGTAAGTTCTACAAATTTAAACTGAAACACCCCAAATATGGCATCAACATAACTCCAAGTCATGTCCGACAAGTTTATGATGACGAAGTATTTGCATTCTTGCCAACAAGAACACCAAGTGGATCCAGAATAATGATCATTAATGCTGGTAGTAAGTTGATGCATCACCTAAAATAACCCTTAAAGAACTCACTTATATTTTAATCATTTTATTTTATAGGTAAATGGAATCCAAAAACAGTAAAACTAGAAGACATGTTCCGGGCAATAATTGTGTCAATAGAAATAGGAATGTTGGAACCCAAAACACAAATTGGAGGCGTACATGTGATTATCAACATGGAAGGACTTTCTCTTAATCACATATGTCAATTTTCACCTACAATGGCTAAACTAATAGTAGATTGGGTGCAGGTAAATTAAATCAAATACAATTATAGCTAATTTGTATTATAAATTAACTTAATATTTTCTAGGAATGTACTCCAGTGCGACTCAAAGGAATACACATAATAAACCAGCCGTATATTTTTAACATGGTTTACGCTATTTTTAAACCGTTTTTAGGTGAAAAGTTGAAAAAAAGGGTAAGTAATTATTAATGAATTTACTTGATAAATTATAAATTTTAAGCTACATAGATTCATTTGGTTTTCAGTTATTTTTCCATGGGTCAAATTTGTCCACATTAGTTGAAAAGACTTCTGCAGATTGCCTTCCAGAATATTTAGGAGGAAAAGCGGATATTCCTAACGTACCTGGTAACTTGTTTTCGGAAATGTTGTACCACTATCAAAAAGATTTTGAAGGTATGTAATTATTCTTGTAGTTTACAAAGTCATTGATTTACTACAATAGAATGTCGAGAAGCGCCATCTAACCTTACAAATTCGCTTAAATCTCCTAGAGTTTTATAAAGATGTTTTAAATTATGAAAGGTACAGCCTAGGCTGTAAGTTTTGTCTAAAATTATTGTCGTACTTCAAAAACTATAGAGTTACTAGAAATAGATTGTTATGAAGTAAAAAAGCAATCTAACCTCATAAATTCCCATTTATCTCCTGTAGTTTTATAAAAATCTAACAAAAACGATCTTAAATTATTGAAAGTACATTCTAGGATGTAAGATTTGACTAGAATTATTGTCGAAGTGAGATTAGATTGATTATTTGCTGCTTTTCAGGAACTGCGACCAGTCCTTGGTCTTTTGTTCCTACCCTAATCAAAGTATCATCTGAGAAATTCGAACTTCTTGGGCAAAGCCAAGAACGATTCCGAGAGGTACTTCTCTCATTATTTCAGCACTTCCAAAGTAATTTCTCCTAAGATGTGCCAATGCACTGCACTTACAGAGTATAAGCTCGGCAGTTTCAGTCTCCGATTCACATAATTATGCTGCAAGTCGAAATTTCCAAGACCCGGTAAAAAGACCTGTAACCTGTAAGAAGCCTTAACTCATTCTTTTTTATAACAGAAAAAGCTTTTTAGCTTTCTGGGGTCAATAAACTTTTTCGCCTATCTTTGACCTGGGATGTTGGTCCAGTAAGTCTTTTTAGCCTTGTTTCCCATTCATGAACTTCCTCCCTTCTATGTGTCTTATTCAAGCCACAAATTGGTTCAGGTCCTATGGGTAAACCTTCTGCACCTCTTCTCGCAAGATTGTCGGCTATATCATTTCCTTCTACTCCCTCATGATCTGGTAATCGGCGTATTGATCCTTGGACAAAATATCCTTGTTAAAATATCCTTGGATAAAATATCCTTGAGACATAATATTCTTGGACAAAATATCTTTGAGACAAAATACCTATTCTTGGACAAAATATTATACGTTGGTAGTTTTGTTTAGGTTAGGTTTTTTATCTTTCATTTTCAAGTTTTGTTTCAAAGTTTTAGCCCTGAACCGAAATAATTACTTAATATAAATAATATTTTTTAATGTTTATAATGGGTTAATAAATTGAATTAAATTAAAAAAAATATATTAAGTATATTTTATCTTAGGGATATTTCGTCCAAATATATTTTGTCTTCAATATCTTTTGTCCAAGGATATTTTGTCTTGAGGATATTTTGTCCGAGGATTATAAGTCATAGAACCCATGATCTGACACCCAGTTCAGTGTAATTTTGTTGCCCTTGGCCAGCTTCTTGAGGGCTCTCAACACTGATTGGCTATCAGACCATTTATGTATAATTTATTTCCCGCTATATTCCTTCGCAGACATTCTTGAGCACATAGATCTATAGAAAGCATTTCAGTTTGCAAGGTTGTTGCTGTCTTATAGTTAGGACCATAAATGCCTATTCCAGGCCCCTTGCTTGTTTTCGATCTATCCGTAAACCTAATGGAGCATTCAGTATTTGATTGCAATGTTTGACTTCCGGCCACCTCGCAGTCATTTTGTCATTTATAACCACATCTCAAAGTCAAAGGTTTTTGGAATTTCATCCGATGGTTTTCCTTGAAAATCTGGTAGTTTTTCATATAGCAGGTATTCGGTCACCCGACCCGGTTTGAATTTTCTGGTTTGGGAGAGTCTCAGGGAAGCCTTTAGGCCCTCCACTTGCACTAGTAAGTGCAGAGGTGTGAGGGGCAGTAAGGTTTCCAGATCTGATTATCGCAGTTCAAATAATCATTGAATTATTAGAAATAGAATGTCAGATAGTTAAAAATCAATCAAATCTCACAAATTTGTTTATATCTCCTATAGTTTGATAATAAATTATTAAAAGCATAGTCTAAGACTCTAGGCTGTAACTTTTTTCTAACGTTTTTTTTTTGTAGTTCAAGAAACCATTAAGTTATTAGAAAGAAAATGTCAGGAAGAGATAAATTAGTCAGATCTCAAAAATTCACATCTACCTTCTATCGTTTTATAAAAACCTAAGAACACTATCTTAAGTTATCGAAAATACAATCTAAGCTATAAGTTTTGTTTAAAATTATTATTGTCGTAGTTCAAGAAACCATGGACTTGTAAGAAATAGAATGTCAAGAAATGAAAAAGTAATCTAATCTTATAAATTTGTCTAACTCCTATAGTTTTATAAAAATCTAACAACAACTAACTTAAATTATTGAAAGTATAGTCTAGGCTGTAAGAACGGCTAGAATCCTAGAATTATTGTCGTTAACCAAAAAACCATTGAGTTATTAGAAATATAATATCAGAAAATCCAAAACCTTCTAACCTCACAAATCACATCTATCTCCTAAAATTTTACACTATCTTAAATTATTGAAAGTACAGTGTAAACTGTAAGTTTTGGCTGAAATTATTTTCGTAGTTCAAAAACCATAAAGTTGTTACATGTAGAATGTCATGAATTGAAAAAGCAATCTAATATTACAAATCCGCTTCTATCTCCTACAGTTTTATAAACATCTATTCGCTCCTCACTATATAGGGATCTCAGAAACGGTAAGACATACAGCTTTGTCGTGGACACTTTTTGTGCTTTATAAAATGACGTTAAAATTTTCCTCATGCGACGTTTCGTTTTTGCGCTGACGTCATCAAGTTAGTTTTTCTAAATACGGTCCTGGATTTTTTTCATCGTCTTAGGTAGCATTTTTTATGTTCTAGAAAATGGCGTTTACATTTTTTCCATACGATGTTTCGTTCTTGTGCAATCATCATCAGATCAATTTTTAAATACGGCCCTGGATTTTTTTGACATTTTCATCAGTATTTTTCCTCACTTCCTCGTATCCACACATTTTGGCAAACTTTAATAATAATAATTGTCCTTTTATAATAAATCAAATTAACCTATTATTTATTGTTACTAGTAATAATAAGAACAATGGAATTAATTTTTTTAAATAATTTTATACAATAAACACTTATGACATCGTCAATGCTGATGATGGGCTGTACAATGAAAAAAAAATACTGATGAAATTGTAAAAAAATCCAGTGCCGTAGGTATTCAAAAAATGACCCGATGATTACACAAGAACAAAACGTCGTATGGAAAAAATTTAAACGCTAATTTATATAACATAAAATATGCTATTTAAAACGATGAAAAAAAATACAGGGCCGTATTTAAAAATAATGAGTTGCTGACGTCAGCGGAAAAACGAAACGTCGCACGAGGAAAATTTTAACGTCATTTTATAAAGCACAAAAAGTGTCCATGGCAAAGTGATTTTGGTTTTTCGATATCTTGAAAAATAAGAGCAGAAAAAAATAAAAACGAAAATCAAAAATTCGGTTTTTTCCAAAAATCTCCAGAACTACAAAAGATATTTTCGATTTCTTAACGGCTCATTATTGGCCACATTATTACGCAACTTTGCCCCAATTTAACCAAAGCTGTATCTGTTACCGTTTCTGAGATCCCTGTAATGAGAAGCGAATTTGAAACAGCCTGTATGATAGTTCTTTAGATGTTTATAAAACTATAGGAGATAGAAGCGAATTATATTATTTAAAGTACAGTCCAGGTTATAAGTTTTGTCCAAAATTATTGTCGTAAGTCAAAAAACCATTGATTTATTAGAAATAAAAGTCACATTTTTGAAGAAACGATGTAACTTACCAAATTAATTTCTATTTCCTATAGCTTTGTAAATTGACTAGTAATAATAATAATTTGAAACTATTAAAAATAGCTGTTTTAGACTTTTCAAAATTGTTTCTTTTTCTAGCTAGGTATAAGAGTATTTTTTACTAAAAAAGACGATTTATATACCTGCATATGACTTTGAATTTAATTAACTCGTTAAGATAATTTCCTTTCAAATTTACTTGAAAACTATAAAATCTATAATATGTTGTGAGAGTAGCGGAAAAATACGACCACATCAATTTGATGAGGTAATAAATAAACGAATTTAATAATTCCAAATCAGAATCTCACTTTCTCGCTGTTATTTTTAGCATCTCTATGGCATTTATTTAGTTCTCTCAGTGGTTTACGCGGAAAAAGATTAGAAAGTCGGTATCAATCTTAACAAACGAGTACGTATTTCCTTCCGCCGGAGAGTGTATAACTAGTTTCGTTTTGTATTACAAAATATAACCTCGTTTACGTTTCCGTTCAATTAATGCTTTGTGTTTGTTACAGTTTATAATTCATATGGATACAACAAGTGTGAAGAAATTGAAAACGTGAAGAATTGATGCAGTTTCAGAATGTTAGGAAAGATTTAAGTTAATTAAGTTATGTTTGTAAAATTTGTTAGGTATTTAATTACTATTTTATTTCAGTCATCATTTACTCAATAACAAATAAATAGTGAAATATTTTACCATTTATTGATGTTTAAATTATTACAAATCTATATTTAGGTACTTTTTGTTGTTTAAAATTTTTGGACATACAGTTTTATATCCTAATTAAAATATAGCATAGTAGATTATACGTTTTTTACTAATTTTTTGTTTTATTCCAAACTGTTTTGTGTAGTATCCTTTATACAGGGCGCAAGCTCTCCGGTACGTTGTAGAGGATCGTTAGTGGAGCCTGAGAAAATTAGTTAAAAAACTCTTATTTTTTTAGTTATTAAAAAAAACTGATTAGTAAATTTAGTATGAAGTATTAAGTATGAAATGATGAGTTGATAATAGGCTTTGTTGTTATTTTTTATTATGGTAAATAACAAAATAAAATGACAAAATATAGTAACAATAGTATATTATATACCAAGGGATTGAGGTGCATCATTTAATCCCTGAGGGTGAATTAAATTTCATGAGCGAGCAAAGCGAGCGAGGGAAATAATTCACCCGCAGGATTAAATGATACCTTAATCCCGTGGTGTATACGCTATTTTTTGCACTTCCGAAGCATTTATTTGCATGTGAAAACATTCTAAATGTATGCTTGTCAAAGTGACAAACGTCGAAAACAACAATAAAATACTGTCCAAAATGACAAAAAATACTCGTGTAACGTAGCAATGTAAATTTAATCCCTTGGGATTAAATAGGTCACTTCAGTCCCTGTAAAGAGGGATTAAATTAGCACATTTAATCCCGGAAGTGCAAAAAATACAATAAATAAGATTAAAGCAAATATTCAAAAGTCTGCTCTTCAGCATTTAAACAAATTTGCGGTTGCCACACAATATTGTTCTGCACTCTTTGAAGCATCTCAACATTAATTGTATATAGAGCGATTTGTAATCGATTTATGAGGTCTTGTTGATTTTGAATGGGAGTTGTGTACACTAAGGATTTGATATGATTCCAAAAGAAAGAAATCCAAAGGTGTGAGATCTGAGGAGCTCAGGAGCCAACGTACTGGTCCATTACTGTCCATCTCTCAGCAAATTCTTCATCCAACCAAGCTCTAACCGGGCCAGTTGCCCCACATGTTCGTTATCGCCACAAAAGCAAGATCGTCAAGGTGTTGTTAAAGATTATTTTCAAAAAAATTCAAGATAATCACTCCATTTAGGCGCTCTGGCAACACTATGGGTCCCACCAAATGAGTGCAAGGATCTCAGTCTTAAAGCGGTGTTGATGGTTGCGTTCGAAGGATAAATGAGGATTTTCCAGGGCATAGAATGGCTGTTATGCATATTGAAAAAACTATCTCTGCTGAAATTGGCCTCATCCGCCCACTAAATACGAGAAACGAATCCTTCATTTTCTTGAACTCTTTCAAGTAACCAGTTAAAGTAATTAACTCTTAATCTAAAGTCGTTGGGCTTCAACTTTCGTGAAGTGGTAGGAATGGTAACCTTCACAAGTTATAAACTTATTTAAATAACTTTGCGAAAGTTGTAATTCTTCGGGTACTCCTTGTTGGATCATCTTCCAGAGTTTGAAGAATTTGATTTTCCATTTGGGGCGTTAATATATTTCGAGGCAGACCGTGGTCATGCCAATTAAAATCCCCGTGTCTCAGACTCTTTGATTTAATCTGTCTCCTATTAGAATATCTCTTCGTATAAACTCGTGCAACTTCCAATCCATTGTTACGCCATTCACTAAATAGTAATAACATATCTGCATATTCCCCATTTGTGTACATTATTTTGCAAAACAATAGTACAGTTTATGCAACAAGGTAGGAATTAAGAGATTCTGACGAGTGTGAAAATTGGGCCCAAGCGATACAAGGGCGCAAGAACACGAGACAGAATCAATTCGTCCCGTATAGCATACTCTATTTTTTCTCATACCTGTACGAAAATGCGCTGAGAAAATCACACTGACAACCATAAACAAGGTACCTTGTTTATGCTAACAACACAAATAACTCCCGCATATCAGGGAGGGAATGGCTACACAAGTGAGAAAGGTTACCTCCGGTCCTTATTTTCCGCCACTACCCTAAAAAGGCGACTTTGTTCCCACATTTCACGCAAATAAAGTGGCCTTTTTATTTATTTATTTATTTATTTACGGAATGTTCATTTTTACAAAATAAGGAACAATTTTCTTAAATCCGATTTAAATTCAATTGCAATTGCCGTTTAAATTTACCCAAATTAACTGAGAAATCCAGATTCAGAGTATTAGCCTTCCTGCAGGCTCTATCAATTGGAGAATTAAATGCATAATTTGTTCTGTGAAAATTAATATAAAACAAATCCGAATTTCTAGTTGATCTACTGGGAATAAAAAAATTTAACATAGATAAAGCAGCTAAACAATCGACTATACCATTAATTAATTTATATAAAAACGTTCTTACTTCAAGAAGTTCAACATCAAAATATGCTATCAGCACTTCCAAATTCACATTTGAAAGAGAAACGTTAGATTTAAAAAATAAAAATCGATTTTGAACTTTCTCGATCAGACATTTATAATTGGAGTAATAAGGCGATCAAATAATAGAACTAAATTCTAGGTTCGATTTAACAATAGAAAAATATAAACATTTAATACAATTAATATATTTAAAATCTTTTAAATTTCGCTTTAAAAAACCTAATAATTTCAACGACTTATTTAACTTGAATTGAAATGTGTTCGTTAAAACACAGATTATTATCGTAGGTAACTCCTAGATCTTTAATTGTATTTATGATATCAAGAAGAACGTTGCCAATGTTATAAAAATTGAAAATGGGATTTTCGTTCCTAAAAAGTTGAAGAACTTTGCATTATTGCATTATTCAGCGTTAAGTTGCATACCATTTACTTGACGTGCAGGTATGAGAATAGTAGTTTAATAAACAAGAGTGTTAATAAGAGTGATTAATAATCGAAACGATTTTAACGCGTGAGCGCAGCGAGCGCGTTAATGAGTCGAGATTATTAATCGCTCTTATTAACACTCATGTTGATTACAATATTTTTTTGTCGATCGCTCTTTATTAGAATGAAAATAATCTAATTTTGTTCCATGGCAAAATCCAAATTCTGACATAATATGCAATACGTCAAAATACCACTGACATAATTAATTAATTTCGGCAGGTGTCAGTCCCAAATGCATGTTTCAATAATATAATATATTGTTGGTTACCTAGCAAATCTCATAATCTCAACAATGTTTTTAATGTGCATGTATGCATTAAACTGAGTTATTAATACACTCCTTTTATTACATTAACTAGATCTTTAATAAACGATCGACAAAAAAAAATTATTTTCAGATAGAGAATATTAAAACGTCAGGTTGACAGAGATCAAAATTAGATAATTACATAATCTACACTAGATACATAATATTTTATTGTTATGGAGGATGGAGATTTTATAAGATCGTTGCCAAATGCCTTTTAACAGCACCTTGATGAAAAAGTTTCAATTTTCAAAATAAAATAACGAGTAACTACTGTTGTAATTTAAGTTCTCTTTTTTTTTCTATTATATTGTCTAACTTCGTTTTTTTATGCTTATGTTTATGTTTATTGGTTTGAAATACTTAAGCACTACTAATAAGAATAAGTTTCTAAACCATTCCAATACAATATTTTAGTTATAATTCACACTCATTTCAATTTGTATACAATGTAAAGGGTAACGATACGATAAGTGGAAATATTTTAAGTCATATTTAATTGCAACCAGTCTGAGAGGAAATTATACACTGTAACTTAACAAAGCCACCGCACATTTCGCTGTGTTCTTAAAAGATAAAATTGCATTACATTGTAAAGATCAATGCAGAAAGTAGCGATAGCCGCGCTAAAAAGCAAAAGTTGCAGACTTGGCCAACCCGCCGGAAACTAAAAGTCTAACCTTAAATAAGCAAAACTTGGGGTACACTTGGCCCGTAAAAAAACTCAACACCTAGAAAAGACAATGAGGAGGGGCGGCCCAGAATATCGGTCCTCGGGGGGCAGAAATAAGTCAATTGACTGGGGAGTTAAAAGGTCGAGTTTCGCGGGAGCTACGAAGAGGTAGCTGATCTTAAGGGCAGTAAGCCCTCCGGGGGAGTTATTGATGGTTTCTTTTTATTCAAACTATTAAAATTCTATTAATTTCGATTTGTAACGGACAAAAGTCCGGATGAAGTTAAATTTAATCTTTTTTTTTGTATAGCTTCATTTTGGGGTGTTAATTTTGGGTTTGTGACGGACAAAGGTCCGAGTGAAGTTAAAAAATGGTTAGTGTTATGACCCAAAGGATTACTGCAGTAACCAGCCGCTATCGCTACCGGATTTGTTGCCGGGGTACTTTCTTGCTGTCGTCGTGAGGTTCTCCCAACAAATTGTGGATGGTAAGCGTTAGACGAATAATTATGCATGTTCCTTAAAGGTTTTTCTTGATTTTACTTGTTGCGGTTTGAACAATTTGAATGGTCATGGAAATTGCGTTTGTCTTAATAATTTTACTTTTAATTTTCATTTAATTTAATTGTCAGTTTTAAATATAAATAAGCTATACATAAGTTCGAACGCCCAGAGTTTATGTTATAATCACCACCCCCCACAACTCGTCGAACTCAACAACTACAATTAGTCTCCTCTTGGTGCTCGGGTGCTTACCCACATGTAATATAATTGCACCCGCCCCACAGGAATGAGTCCGAACCGGGGATCGTATTACACTACCTAAATTTGGCCAAGCCAACAACTTTTTGTTAGAAATCAGTTAAGAGCGTAAAACTCTTTATAGAAAATAGTGTTGTGGTTCAAAATTCCCCAAGGGAAAAAAGTTCAACTTAATATCTTCAACTCTCAATGAACTGATGACCAGGAGTTTTTTAGTTATTTTTTCCATGCTCTACTAGTAATCCTGTATATCCCTATAATGTACCGGAGAGTTTATGCGTCACCATGTATTTAGAAATAGTGAGAAGAGTTACTTAAAAAAAATACTTCCAAAAATATTTTCAATGGGTTTGTTGAATTGGAAATTTTCGTAGTATGTAACAAACCTCAATGAAATTTTTTTATTTTTCTAAGTTTTATGATAGTTTTCAAGATTCAAAGTCTCAAATTAGACAAATTTTAAAGTGAGTTTGTTTTAGTCAATTAAATTCGGATTTTTCGACAGTTTTTCATTCTGTTTGAATTTTTCAATAGAATCACACTTATTTATTTTTAACTACACGAATGACAAGAAAATCTGTAAAATTTTCTTGTATGACAATTTTAAGTTCACAGAGAAAAAAATTAAAGTTACTTTATATTAGCTAATAAAATCCGGATTTTCATTCTGCTGAGTTTTCTACTAAAATCAACAAACCACAAGGAAATCTATAAAGTGTTAACCATCTTATTTATTTAAGAGAAAATAAACTGCACGAAATTGTGTCCATTTTTTTATGACACTTTTAAGGACACAAAGTTTAAAAGAGGACAAATGAGCTTATGTTAGCCAATCAAATCCGGAATTTTCAAGCGATTGTTTTTAAAATTAAACTAATTTAAAAGTGAATTTTCAACTGGTTCTCATTCGATTTGAGTTTGTACTCCAGTATTGTATTGTATTGTGCTTTTAATTCATCAAAAATTACCTGAAATTGTCAAAAAAACATAGTAATAGATTACATTTACATAATTAACATTTTATACAAATCATTTACAAATAAACAAAAATTAATTTGCGAGAAATTCGTCCAAAATATAATCAGCACGTTCTAGTAGCATCTTCTTTATTTCTTTTGCAAATCCTTTAAGAGATTTTTCTTTAATAGATTTACTATTTCAAACGGGATACACTGATGATCTGAGTCTGAATCTGACATATTAAAATCTACAATAAATAAATTAGATTAATCAAGAAATTTGATATAATTGTAAAACTTACACTTACAAATTCTTGCAAATTCTCTCCAAATTACAGCGTTGTTTATGGTTTCTCTGTTATAGTTGTTTATAATTTAGTCATAGTAACGCTCTCCAAAGCAAGCTAGATTTATCAATGTACCTAATTTTTTACGTTAATCAATTTCTGATTTCTTAGTATTCTTAAATAATTTGTAATCAACGTTTGAAGAAAAAATAATATATGTTCTCCGGAGCTAAAATGCTTTATGTGCTTCGGCTGATGGTTTGTCTGCCTCATTTCGTTCGGCAGCAAAACTCCCAGCCACAGCACATAAAGTTTCATTTTTTCTCCTAATAACATAATATACTATTACATGTGTCATTTCTTCTTATGCCACACAATATTCTTACGGCCCTTTTTTGAAGTTTAAATAAATCTTCTGCGGCAGAGCAAGATCCCCAGAGTAAAATGCCGTAAGTAAGCAATGAGTGTGCACTGTGTCCCAATTTGTTTGTAATTGCAGGGTATCTCTGTAGGTTGTAACGATAGAACTTTACGGTTTTCGCGAACCTGTGCCACTTTTTCGTTAAACTTTTAATGTCGCAAACAGAACTAAGCTTACTTGTTTTGTTTCTGAGATACAGGGTGAAAACGAAAATTTTCACTTCCGGTGTGCTGCCATATCTCACACACCATGTAAGCTAAAAAAAAGTAAAAACTGTTCTAGATAGATATTTTTGCGAAGAATCCAGTGGCGTACTCGAAAAAAATTGTTTTGCACCGTTTAAGATATATGACCCAAAATAGGTGTTTTTTAAATGGAACATCCTGTATTTTTTAGAGTCATTAAATTTGTCTATTTTTTCTCATTAAAATGATGTAAACAGTAGGCACTTTAAAATTTAATAAATGCTCTAAAAAAGTAAAAAACCCAATTATAAGTCAAAAAATTTTAGTTGGCCATGAAAATCGGGGATAAAGAAATGTTTACAAGCAACATGAGACACTATATTAAATTAAAAAAAATTAAAAAGTAAAATATTTTGTTAAGTTTCATTGTTTATTTATACTGACGGTTAAAAATTTTTACTTCGCTTTTTGTTTCTTTTTTACTAAGATAAAATAAAAGTAACATTAATTAAGAGTTTTTTTTTTCTTTTACTTCTACTTCCTCTTCACTCTTTCCATTCAATAAATAATTAAATATGATGCATCATCTGCAAAAAGACATGTTTTGGTACCATTAGTGGCCTATATTTAAGTCGTTTATGTAGATCAAGAATAACAAAGGACCAAGAACAGATCCCTGTGGTACTCCGATCTTCATATTTGTTCTTTATGAGTATTCATCATTCCAGCAGACTTGTTGATATCTTTCATCTAAATACGATGTTATTAATTTTAATGGTAATCCTCTGATGCCATAATGTTCTATCTTTTTTAGTAGTATGTCGTGTGGTACTAAATCGAACGCTTAGAATAGAACCAACTTATTTATTCATAACAAAACCAGCCGCAAGTAAATCTGCCAATTTTTCAATTTTTTAAGAGTCTAAAAATCTTCAGTAGGACGAATTTAAAAGTGAGTTTATATTCGCCAATAAAATTCAGAATTTTCAACGAATCTTCATTCTGTTTGAATTTGCTAGTATTTAGAACCTACTTGTTTATTTATAACAAAATAAACAACAAGGAAATATGTCACGTTTTCAAAATTTTATGACAGTTTTAATGGCCTGAGGTGTAAATTAGACAAAATTTAAATTGAGTGTTGGTATATTTAATTTTAATATTAGATTTAGGTACGCCTTTATGATTTAATAACTCTCAAACTAATTGTATTTTTAGTAAAAATAAAATTATCGTCTTGCGATTTTAGATTAATATAAAAAAATAACCAGTATATCCAAAAATCTAACATTCGAATTTGTGGTCCAAACACAATTTTATTCAAACTACTTTTCCAAGATCTGTATTTTCAACAAAACAAACTGTACCTAAATGCCTGCTTAATATTTTGAATTAAGCTTTTGTTAGAGCCGATTCTGTCGTTGACATCATAATGACGTAAAATCCGCTCTCTATATACATTAAAAACACCAATAAAAACATGTACTTATTTATTATAATAAAATAGATATATTTAAACATAATTTACTTTGGAATGTGATGGCTGAACTATTTATTTCTGTATAAAACATCACTTTTGCCACATAAATAATTTAATACAATATTTTACCCAATAATATCGAAAATGTAAATAAAAATAATCACAAAGTAGAGAATCCTTCTTATTTCTCCACTTTTTTGTTGTACCCATATGAATTGATAGCTAGAATAAAACCGAAATTAGTCAAATATTTCAAATTTAAATTTAAAGAAACTGTGCTAAAATAATATAATATTTTAGTACAGATTCTAAGTTTATTCATAAAATTAATTTACCTTCAAATTCTCTATCACATTTCTCCAACAGTTCCAACCACTGAGACCCTTCAATTCTTGGCAAATCCAAAGTGCCGCCATAGCATTCAGGCAGACATTTTGGACTCATATACTGATGAAGTGACTTGCGATCAGTACCATGGAATATAATTCTGTTCCTTAGTTTCTCCCTCAGGAACGGTTTGAACAAGGCGAAAACTATTTTGAAAATGTATGGCTGGTTGATAACATGAATGTTCTTTACCCTAAGTGGTGCACTGTCCTGAAAAATCAAGTATTATGTGTTAATATTATAATTATGCATTTGTATTACAAATTATTTGAATTTTACTGTTTGTTTAGTAGTAATTTCGGCACAGTATTCGAAAATATCCGATGTAGCCAGCACATGACTCTCTTATACAAACCTAACCAATTTAATAATAATTCTGTTGCAAACTAGAAATTTAAATGAAACGGTCAGAAATATTCTAAATTAATTTCTTCATTGTTCGTGATTTCTTTTTAAAAATATGATCTTTCCATGAAATTTTCAAATTCCTACCGATTATACCGTTTGAAAAATCCATTCAAAATAAATTTTATTTTGAATTTTAGGCAAGAAATTCTAAACTATCTTCCACCGTGTTGATGTTTTTTTATTTTAAACAACATTGAACTTTGCAAAACTGTATTCTATCTAAGTAAAATTAGGGATCCAGTGTAGAGATATAAATTTTCAAACTTAACTATGTAATAGATTAATGGAAAATTTTATTTTTTTATTTAATTGATTTAAAAGCAACGGAATTTTAAAATGAACCTTGTAGAAGACTGATTAGAATTTTTTTTTCATTTTCGCGTAAATTATCTAAACTAACTGCCTAACATCTTAATAAACGCAACATTGACGATTGACGTCTAGAAGAATATTTTCTAAGTGAAAACTTGGAAATCTAGTGTAGAACTACGAAATTTCAAAGTGTACCATAATTTAGAAGAAATTTCAGTTTTTTCCATTTGCGCAAAAAATATCTAAATTACCTTTCATAATGTTATTTATTTTTAACAATAATGTCAATAATTGGCTATATAAAAGATCCAATTTCCGAAAATTCGCTCAGAATTCTAAATTCAACGTTTTTTAAACAGTCATGATTTTTGAAATTTGGATATTGTAGAGCATCTAATCTCACTTAAAAGTGAGGTTATCGTTTCTGTTGTTTTATTTAATATTGCCAACATTATTCTGTGTAAAACCGCATTTTTTTCAAAATTCGACCAGTGGTTCTGTAACTATAAGGTTTTAAAATATTCACTCCTTAGTATGGAAATATTTGATTGTTTAACAAACTTTTGGTTAAATTTACTTTATTTAAAAGCTGGATGTGCGTTTTATTGACCAAAAAATCAAGGACATTTTTATCTGGTGATTTCAGGTGTTTTTTTATGGTTTTATGTTTTAAAAATTACGATTTTATGTTGAGAAAGTCTATAAACTATTTATAAGAATATTTTGCCACAATTTGCCCTTTCCAAAAATCGCATCTAACTAGTACACCTAATTCGTTTAAGAAATAGTTTTGGAACCGCTGTTCGAATTTTTTTAAAATGAACTTTGTTGCAAAGGTGAAGGATGGTTTTATTTTGAAAAAAATGACGAACTGTTTATATGAAACTTTCTGCATTAATGGGGGCCCCAAATTGCCCTTTTAAAAATCAAATTTTTTAATGTAAACTGCCGGCCAATTGAAACGTATCAAGCGACTTTTTAGGTTGAATTTAAAGTCAAATATTTTGAAAAGGAGAAAAGATATCATCATGAGGTTTTCAGGATTCAAGAGATAATTTTATTGCGAAAGCAATAGTGTGACCCGATTTTTTTACTTTGAAGTACGTTACTATCTACAGGGTATGAAAGAAAGTCGTCTTTTTTTTCTAAAACTTTATACCTACCGGAAATTGCGCTAAAAATTTTTAATATTTTTTTGATGTCGATTCTTTTAGTCCCTGGTTAATGAGGAAAAAACCAATTTCTCAAAAATTTTATAAGATACCGAATTTTTAATTAAATTAAATATTGTTGAACAGGTTTTTGCAATAATAATTATGCTGCCATTTTGAAAGCTAATGTCATCATGTGATATGTCGATAAAAAGGTAATTTTAAGTAGAATCTAATTCTTACGGAAAAAAATATACAGGGTTGTTTTAAAAAAATTTGAAAGTTAGTAGGTGGCCCTTTTGGTGAAACCGGAAGTGTCATCAGATTGTTTTAATCGTCAAAATGATTATTCCTTTCAACAATCAAACCATGCCAAATTTCAAATTAATACAGTTAAATGTAACAAAATGGTGGGGGTTGTAAAACGATTTCGTAGCCACCCGGTATACACGAATATGAGCAAATTTTGGAAAAAGTGAAAAACTCGTTTCGAGGATATAAGTCACTTAAACCAATGGTGAACATAAACTAACTAAATTCGATTCTATTCCATTAAGAAAATAGCCTCAAAATATGAATTGAAAAATTTACCAATTAGCGAACGTGTACCGATTTTTGATAAGCCACTGGTTACCAATAAATTAATGAAAGTACTAAAAGTGTACTTTTTATAAGAAAGCCATTCATAAGGTATTATAATCAACTACAGAGATTGGTTCTTACAAAACACAATACGGCCGAACGACAAAAAACAAAGAAAAAATCAAATTTTCAGCAAAAATTCGGAATCTTATAAAATAACAGGGATATCAAAATTTTGAGAAACAGGTTGTTTCCCATTAAGTAAGGACTAAAAAAATCTACATCAAAAAAATATTTAAAAAATTTTGTAGAATCACGGTAGTTATAAAATTTGACAAAAAAATAAGACTTTCTTTCATACCCTGTAGATAGTAATGTACTTCAAAGTAAAAAAATCGTATAACACTATCGTTTTCTCAATTAAATTATCTTTGAAATCGTGAAAACCGCATGTTGATATCTTTTCTATTTTTCAAAATATTTTACTTTAAATTCAACCTAAAAATTCGATTGGTACGTTTCAATTGGCCAGCAGTTTATTTAGGTAAAACAATTTATTTTAAAACAAAGTAACGAATTTTATTTTTAAAATACTCACAAACTATCTGAACTATATTATTATTTCGTATAGGAAAGTAAAAATTCTAAACAATCGATTCTCAGAAAAGTAATATAATTAATAGATACTACTCGAACTAAATAAGCAAATATAATTTTTTTATGATAAAAACCTTGATGGTTTTTTATTTGAATAAACGTTTCATATTATTATCTATTTATTTAATGAACGTGGTTTGCCTTCTTAAGTTTTCATAGTTAATTAGCTTCAGAAAAAGCACTCTAATTACTGAATTAACCTTTAATAGGATTACCTGCAAAAAGTCAACTATCCTCTTGGCAAAAGCAGGTGTGAACTTTGTAGTTTGTGCTAATGAAAGTCCATCCATATCAAAGATTACAACAGCACCGCAAACTTGGGTTTCAGGTTCCAACATGGCAGCTTCAACGAAAAGTACGCAACCTTTGAACACTTCGTCCAGTGTCACTTCGCTTGTTTTCCATTTTTCTAAAATGTAACAAGGGAAAATTTGTAACAATTTTTAATAACAACATTAGCATAAACTATTAAAATATTTTTATTTTTCACAGGAAGAAAATGTATAAGTTGCTGTTTTACAACTGGTTTTTCAATTATAACTCAGTTGGATCGTCAGATTTGAGAAAATTTATACTTGATATTTTAAATTTTAAAATTTTTGAAAGAAGTTTTTCCAAAAAATCGATACTGCCTCAGTTTTCGAAAAACTTATTCTAAATTTTTTGTTCGCCTTGCAAATATTAATATTTAACCTAAATAACTTTCAAAAGAATGTCAATTTTTGAAAAAAGTTTTAGATACCAAAAAACGTGGCACCGTTAAAAAATTAGTAAAACCTCATTTTTCTTATAACAAACGATAGTCCTAAAATATTTTTCCACGTTCTACGTAAACTAAGATGCTTAGTGAAATTTTACAAAAAATGTAGTCTTATTTCATTTTACAAACTATTGTAAGCAGGGCGAACCAAAGGCATTGAAAACTATCGACATTCTTACAATAGTCACTCTATCTGTCTTTACCTGGCAATCCCCTCCTTTAAGAACATGAGAGATGGAAAGAGTGACAAACACACACTACTGAAAATAATTCAAGTATAAATAAAATTAAAATTTAAACTTACTTCCTAATTCAATAAGTAAAATCCTACGTCCAAATTGATCCCTATTTGGTTGTACTGTCAGGATATTTTGTTGGAAAATGTTCTTTTCCTTGCTAGGAGTTAAGCCGTTGTACATATCTGCATGTTTGACTTTGAAGGCATAATATCTTTTAATCTGTAAAGAAAACAACAAGAGTTTAGTATACTGATTCGCAAAAAAATGAAGAAAATGTTTGGGTTTTATATGCAACTTTGCTAGTGGCATTTTCGTTTTATAAAATGCTACTTTTTCATCAAAATATTTCATGTAACCAGCTGATGACCTAACCTAATTTATTGTATGCGATGGTAAATAAAAATAATATTTTATTGCAAACTTATTTTTAAATCAGCCACTGTAGGATTTTTGAAGCAATTTCGCTTGGAAAATTCACACTATACATATAGTCGATACCAGCTAGCCCACTGCTAAGACAAGTAGAAAAGGACAGTGACCAGAGCACGATGTACGAGTGTACGATCTTGCGTTACTCTCTGTCTCACATAATCTTTGGGCTAGGTGACACTAGTTACTCTGTATAATCTAACTTAAAAGTGTGGTATGATTTCTGTTATTTTTCTTTAATAATACCAACATCACTCTGTGTAAAACCGCAATTTTTTCAAGAACCGACCTGTGGTTATATAACGATAACATTTTAAAACTTTCACTGCATAAATTGGTCAGGAAATGTTTCAAAAAAAAATAATGATAACTTTTGGTTATACAAAAACGGAAATTTCGTTGAAATCCCCTCAGTTGTTTTAAAATTGTGATACTTTAAACTACGAAAATGTTAGAAAATTGTACAAACAAAAAATTGTATTATACTGTTTTTAAAATGTTGTTTGTATTTTGGTGAAATTTACTTTATTTGAAACCTGGATGTTCGTTTTAATGACCAAAAATAGTAATAGTAATAGTAACATTTATTTATTTCGGGGAAAATTACAATACATAATACAAAGTACACATAATATAATTTAATCGAAACACGTCAGAGAGAAAAGAAATATATATATATATATATATATATATATATGTTAGTTTTTACCAAGAAAATCTTTAATAGAATATGGCTCCAAATCAGTTAAATGTTTTAGTAATGTCCCTTTAAAATTTTTGTTGTATAAAATCACTTTGATTTTATTTGGTAGGTGGTTGTGATACTTTATACAGCAATATTCTGGAGAAAATATAAATTCAAAAGTTCTGGTGCTGTGCGTCCCCAATTTTTTATACTTATCAAAAATGTTTGAATTTTGTGTCATGAACATGAGACTTTTAAAAATGTGTAATCCAACTGTAGTTAAAAGTTTATTGGTTTTGAAAATTCCTGTGCATGATTGTCTGTAATCTAAGTTAAATATTATTCTGACTGCATTTTTTTGTGTAATAAATACTTTCACTAAATTGCTACTTGTGCCATAGAACATGATCCAGTAGTTCATTCTGGCCTGAAAATTGGAAAAATATATTAGTTTTAATGTCTCAATATCTAGATATTTTTTTAATACCCTTAAGGAGTAAGAAACGTTATTTAATTTGTTCACAAGTATATCGATATGATGCACCCAATTCACATGTTCATCAAGCCACATTCCTAGAAATTTAGTGTGATTTTCTAAGGGGAAGTTATTATTTAATATGGGTACAGTTTCTGGTGTTTGAAAGTGAGAATATTTATTCTTAAACAGGACGTAATTTGTTTTCTCCTCATTTAGTAAGGTCCGGTCAGTTTAAACCAAATTTGGGTAAACTTCGTTTAGAATATACAAATTTAAAGTGATAAAATTCACATTCTAATTGAAGTTTACCCAAATTTGGTTTAAACTGACACTGAAATACCGGACCTAAGAGTTCATTTTTAGCGAACCAATTGATTAAATTTGACATTTCACTTTGAGCAGTGTTAGTTAATTCAGTAAAAAGTCTGTGTTTGACAATTAAATTTGTATCGTCAGCATAATTTATTAAAATTCCTTCGTTGACAGCATGAAGTGAGTCATTTAGAAAAATTATAAATAGAAGTGGTCCTAGTAAACTCCCTTGAGGAATTCCTATGTCTATATTTTCTAACTCCGACTGATATTTTGAATTGTTAACCCTTACTTGGACTAATTGCTGCCTATTGGTAAGGTAAGGCCGTAGTAATTCCAAGGCTGTGTCTCTTATACCATAACACTGAAGTTTTTTAAATAGTATTTCATGACTTAAGCAGTCATATGCTTTAGTTAAGTCTAAAAAACAACCCAAGCTTAGGTGTCTGTTTTCAAAATCATTATAAATTGCTTGTGTGAAAGCATATAGCGCTGTGTCAGTGGACCTTCCTTTTATGTAGGCATGTTGATTACTATTGAGAAGCTTATTGGAGGAGAAAAAAGATACTAGCTGTTTAAGAATGACAGTTTCAAATACTTTTGAAAGGTTAGACAGTAAGTTTATAGGTCGATAATTATTGATTGAGTCTTTATCTCCTTTTTTAAAAATAGGGGTGATAAGCGCTATTTTAAGCTTGTCCGGAAAAATGCCAAACTTAAGCATATTGTTTATAATTAATGTAAGTGGGGCTTTTATCTGGTAATTTCAGGTTTTGGTTTTGGGTTCAAAGTTGTATGTATAAAAAATGACCGAATGGAATTGTTGCTTGGATTTTTGTCAAAAAATATTTAAGTCAAAGAGGAATGACGATTTCATTTTGAGAAAACCGATAAACTGTTTAGGTATAAGAATTTTTTTGAGTATTTTTGATGCCACAATTCTCGCTTTTCAAAAATCGAATTGAACTAGTATGATTTTTTTAATTGATAGTTTTGGAACTTTTGATTTATTTTAAATTAATTCTGTTGCGAAGGTAAACGATGTTTTTATTTTGTAAAAATGTGTATATAACTATTAATTTTTCCTGAATTTTTTGGGACCCAAACTGCCCTTTTAGAAAATCTCATTTTTCTAGTACATATGTATTTAAAAAAATACCTTTTGCAACCCCTGGTGGGATTTTTATTAAAATAACTTAACAAAAAGTTTTGTTATTAAAATAATGACAAACTATCTGAATTTTATTGTGTCTTCTTTTTTCTAGTTAAATATTCGGGTTCTTTCAATTAAATGTTTTCAAGGATTCTCAAAAAAGTAAGAACAAGATATGATCAAAATGGAATCGTAATCGTATAATAAAATAAAAACATTGTAAAAAGTCGAGTAAAAAGTATATAACTTAGTACACTTACCAATTCACATGCACTTTCAGCATAGAACTTAGTTGGTCTTAGAAATCTAATCAGCCAAAGATCATTATCTAACGGCACATACAAAGTCTTCTCATCTACAAACGAAAATTATTATTATTATTAAAATTTGTGGTAAAGAAATAAATTAGGTACCTTTTAAAAGATCTCGTAAGGCTATCACAGCATCGCGACTAACATCAGGAGTTTCTCGTAGCTCTTTTCTTGCTATTTCTTTTACTTCTGGTTTCAATTCATCTAATTCCATTTGAAGGAGGAAATCGCCCAGTTTGACTGTGGGCATTTCTTGGATATCGGATAGCATTGTTGCAACAGCTGAAACAAAAATAATAATATATATAATTAAATGATTTTAAATTTTAAACACAAAATCGAATTTTGAGACCAATCACAAAAGATTTTTTTTTGTATTTAGATAATTTTTTGTATTTTTACAAGAAGTTAAAATTAACGCCACAAAACATTTAAAGTTAAAGCTATAAAAAACTATTATTTTACAAATTGTATTAATTATTACTTTAAATAAAATATTAACATTTTTCTGTACTTCATCAGAAGAAAATGTAGAAGTTGCTCTATCAAAATTTTTCTGTTATAACTCGGTTGAGAGAACATTAGAAAGACCAACAGAGGAACAAATAAAAGAAACATAACAAAAGTCCAGGCGAAAATAATGTACAGGCAGAAATTCTGAAGAATGGTGGGAAAATAGCGTTGAGGACACTAGAAAGACTACTGACAAGAACATGAGATGACGAAAAAATGCCAGACGATTGGAACAAAGCATTGACATGCCTCATATACAAAAAAGGCGACAAAAAACAATGCAGTAACTACCGAGGAGTTGCACCCTTTGACGTAGCTTACAAAGTACTAACAAATATCTTAAAAGAAAGATTAAACAGATACCAACAGAAGATAGTAGGAGAATACCAAGGAGGTTTAAAAAAAGGGAGATCCACAGGAGACCAAATTTTTATCATGAAAAAAAATACAAAATAGTGCGTATGAGCAGAACCTGAGACAACATCTGCTTTTTATAGATTATAAACAAGCCTGCGATTCGGTCCAACAAAACGGGTTTTACAGAGAGATGAAGTAACGATCAATACCAAGGAAGCTAAGAAAATTAATAGAAATGACAATAACGAACCATCCAATAAAGTGCTACTGGAGAGCGGATAACATCAGGAGAATTTAAAGTAACGAACGGACTTAGACAAGGGGACCTTATTTAACATAGTACTCGAGAGGGTACTAAGAGAAAGCGGCATAAGAACGACAGGACTGATTTATAATAACAAACATCAGTGCCTGGCATATGCTGACGATGTGGTACCGATGGCGAGAACGAAAACGGAATAAGATTACATTAAAAGAGAAATCAAGAGAACATGGACTAACAATAACTCAAAACAAAATACATGGTTATGAAAGACAATGAAAAAGGAGAACGGAAGATTTTAAGTATCAAGTGCAGGGATGGAAAATACTGTAACATATAAAAAGTTGAGCATGTGGAGTACGTAGGAGTAACAGTAACAAATAAAAGGGAAGAAGAAAAAGAAATAGACAAGAGAATATCCAGAGGTAGCACAGTACCAGGAGTGCTGACGAGAACACTGAAGGCAAATTACGTGTGAAGACGAAATATGGCGAAAGTTAGAATATACCAAACAACAATACGACCATCGGTGACATATGCAAGTGAAGTATGGCCCATGAACAAGAAATAATAGGAGAAAATCGAAAGGTGATGGGAAAGAAAGATCCCATGTCCATTACTTCTTTGTTTGATCTTCTCCATTCCCTGTCTCTCAATTTATTGCCTTCAAAGCCCAACGTGCTAGATGGTTAGGACATACAGCGAAAAAGGGTCCGGAAAAATGGGTTAAAAGGGTATTGACTGAAGGAGATGAAGCACCAAAAAGACGAGGCCGACCAAGGAAAAAATGGTTGAAAGCTGTGAAAAAGGACCTATGACAAGTAGGACCACAGGACGGGTAAAAAGAAGCACAGGGCAGGAAAGAATGAAAAGGAAGAGTGAAATAACTCGAAGCCCAGGGTCACCAAGGCCTGTAGAGCTGTTGTATTGTCAGTTTTGAGAAAATTTATGTTTATTAATAATGTAAACATTAATTCTAAATAATATTTTTGAATTGGGGTTTTAGAGATATAATTTTTTTTATCCACTTTCTCGTCATTTAAAAAAAACTTTTTTTCTATAGCAAATGTTAAAGTGTGCTTTAATCAACTCAAAATAGTAGATAAAGTAGCACTTTAACCGCAAGCGTAGATGAAGTAGCACTTTATCTGCAAGGGTAGATAAAAAATTATGATTTTTTCGAAATGAATGAATTAAAACGTATTACTGTTGATTTTGACACCATAGTAACAATTCATAATATTCACTGACATTTTAAATTGTCATTGATAATAATTTAATTTATAAGTAGTTTTTCTTTATAATTGGTTTTTCTTTAACATTTGCTATAGAAAAAAATTTTGTATTATACACGACGATAACATTTTATTATCTTCTCGAGCTTATTAGCCTCGACGCTAAAATCGCTCTCTAAGATAAAGTGCAATGTTATCGTCTTGTATAATAAATAACTATATTTGAATATTTTATTTATTACTTTTTGCGGATATACTTAAATAGAAAAAGAAAATAAAAGTAGTTTTATCTTCTAATGATATTCTAAGAAACTGAAATAAAAAAATTCCCAGTATGTAGTTATAGTATAATTAATTAAAGTTTTTAAGGATAAAATTTTTTCACGTATGTGATATAAAATTACGTAACATTTTTATAAAAGTTTAAAATTGCTACCTTGACCGACCATAATATTTACCTACCTATTAGTCAAAGTTAAACCTTGGCTGATGGAACATAAACAAAAAGTAATGTGTACAATACTAGTATTTAAATATACTTAATCAGTATTAATTACTTAATAAAGGATGTAAAAATATGACATGCGGAAGAGTAAATTTGAATAAAAAGATTTTGCTATTTTACATACTCATAAAAATACTTATAATATAAACTGGATGACATTGAAGTAAATGAATGAAAAATTTGCACTTTACAGCTATTTCTTTGTAGGTATTACATTATAATTACACTTTCTATTTAATGTTCTTGTTCCGCGACAAACGACATTTTTTCTTGGTGAATTTATTTTGTTACGTTTTTATACAAGTTCATTCTATTTTAAGGTGCACACAAAACCAGACATTGAACTTTCTTTTTATGTCGTTAAAATCGATGTGTTGCACGTTCGTTGTTGAAATCTTTAAACTTATTTACATATTTGCAAGGATGAACGATGCTCTTAATAATAACAATGAAACGATACCAAAATAACAATATTGTTTATGACGGAACTTTAAAATTAACCCAGAAGGAAAATTTGCAATAAAAATGCAAGAAGAATGTCTTGAGATGTTGGTCAATGTTAGTTTGGTAATAAAGGTTAGCCGGGTTTTTGGAAAATCAATAACTTTGTTCAATGTCATTTAACAACATTTTAATAGATAGTTTTTAGTAGATAATTAACCCACGGATTTTAATACAATAATAAAAACAATTTAAATTATTATTATTGTATAAATTATATTTTGAATAAAATATAAATTAGATATAGTTGTTAAATATTAAATATTTACCTTAACAAGCAAATTAATCATCAGTATGGTTAACAAAACATCATTAATTAAGAAAAAATAATATTTTATTTTATATTTGAATATTTATCAAAACAATCATCCAAATAGGTAAAGTAAATTCGTAATTTTTACCATTTTTATGAAATGTTATGTACCTACTACAAAACCTGTTTATAATTATTATTACTATTGGGTACTTTCTGTAAATTTTCCAAAAAAAGTTTATTGGAATTGTACAATATGACGATTATATTATAAATAAATAGAATTTTGGGGAATTCCTTTGCGAACTGGAAAAAACCAGACTAGGTGATTGTTATTGCTTTGTTAATTTTTTATTCTATTGTAATTCTTAGAATTTTGGACTACTTTTAGAAAAAGATGAAGATTTTATTTTATTTATTAATCGTTCTTAGAAAAATAAGTTTTTGTATGCATATACAGGGTTATTCACCGAAACCGTTGGTTAGACGTTTTAAAAGATGTAATTAATATTTTTTTCTCAAAATTTGTTTGTAGCCTAAATAGTATAGGATCTCTTTATTTAAAATATTTTCAAGTTTCTACGACCCTAACTTTGTTTTTAAATAGAACACCCTGTATATTATTACATTTTATAATTCTCCATTCAATTATATTAACATTTTGTTAAAACAATTTTTCTCTAAAGCATTTCGTTTAATAATTACAGGAAATTTTTTTAAAAAATGTCCAAAAATGGGCTAACTTTCAAATTTTATTTTCTAGCCTTCTAATATTCAAATTGAAATGCAGTTTTGGCAAAATGTTAACAAAAGTGTACTACTTGGAATTTCTTCATTGCAACATCTCAATGTTATACAGGGGGTTTATAATTTAGGTGCCATTCAGAAAAAAACCAAAACGGCAAAACTAATTTTTTTCAAATGTATATCGATACAAATTTGGATTATTCATTAAATTTAAAGGTAATTTTGTTGAATAAACTTTATATCCAACTCTTGCCGTTTTCGTGTAATTTCGTTTTTTTTTGGTAATATTGAAAATTATGCCAAACAATTCGATTATTGAATCAAGCAATCTATGTTGTCAGTAAAGCATCTTAAACAATATCTATCGGACATTTTTTAAAAAATCATCCTGTAATTATTAAACGAAATGCTTTAGAGAAAAATTGTTTTAACAAGATGTTATTATAATTGAATGTAGAATTTTAAAATGTAGTAATATACAGGGTGTTCCATTTAAAAAAACGAAGTTAGTGTCTACTTCCGGTATAACTGGAAGTCGTAGAAACTTGAAATTATTTTAAATAAAGAGATCATATGCTATTTAGGCTACAACCTAATTTTCAGAAAAAAATATTAACTACATCTTTTAAAACGTCTAACCAACGGTTTCGGTGAATATACCTGTATTTTACTAGTTATGCATAGTTTTCAAAGGACTTGTGGTGATAATTAGTGTTAATTACTTATGTTAACTATCAGAAAGAAGTGTGCAGTAAAGTGTTCTGCTATACCATAGTTAGCATGTAAATTATGTTAAATAATAATAATATGCATAAGCATTTTAACTGCGTAGCTCTAAATTAATAAAGAACTTCAAATAGGTACCTATTCTATAACCGCTTTTTAAAACTGTTATAAAATTTTGACAACATGGCAGATATTCTTGTGGTTTACTTTGTTACTAAAAATAAATTACTTCTACAGGAAAAGTCCAACATAGTCAAAATCTGTGAAAAATTCTGAATTTTATCACCTACTAAAACTCACTTAAAAAATGTTTCATTTTACACTTTGCGCATTTAAAACTGTTATAAAACTTGTAAAAATTAACAGATATCCTTGCGGTTTAGTTTGTTATCATGATATAAGTTAGTTCTATTAGAAATATCAAACAGGGTGAAAATTTGTCAAAAATTCCGGATTTTATCACCTACTAAATTTTGTGTTTTTAATACTATCCTAAAATTGACATACGTATTTTCTTGCAATATGATTTATTTTTTTATTTCAAAAAGACAAATTATAGTTTTACATGAAAAATCAAAAATACTTTAAACCATTAGAAATTCAAAATTCATTTCCTACTATAGTAGTGTCCTTAAAACAGTCATAATACAAGACATACAGTCCAGGAAAACGTGTCATTGCGTTAAACCGGAGTCAATGAAATTTTGAGGGTTAATAGTGGGTGCCAATGGAACACTTCACCTCGTTTTTCAAAATTTGGCTATAAAATCAAAAAACTATATTCACCCCCGAGATGCCCTTTTTGAAAATTTATAACTTTGAAAATATTAATAATATGAAAAAAAGTTTCAAACAAAAGTAGTTGGGACTTCGTTCCTCAACAATATTGCTAATACGCCTTTTTAACGTTAGATGCGTATTTAGCGAGATAATCGAACTCACTCATAAAATTCAAGATGACGACCACTCCTTACGGAATTGTACCGGAGAAAAACGAGGTGGAGTTTTCCGTTGACATCCACTACTCACCTTTAAAATCTCTTTGTACTCCGATTTAATGCTTTTATATAGGCATTTTAGTTGTCGTTTGACTGGACTAATATAATTCGACTAGAAAATTCCAACAATAATAAAAATCCAATAAATATTCCTGATTTCATTGCCTATTAAAAATTCTCTTGTTTTTTCTAGTTGGTTCAATCATAAGGTTATATTAGGTACACAATATAAAGTCTAAAATCCAACTGGGAACTGGGTTTTTACCATGTCTTCGTCTAAAAATACCCAATGGAAATTTTGTAGTTAATCGATAGAAAGCAACAGTTTAGCTATAAAAAAACCACAAACTAAAAAAGTTGTCTTCTAAATCTAAAAATTTTCTAACTCACTTTTAATTAGGTATTATGTACTATTTCATGAAATTTACAATAATTATTTTTATCCAACATCGATTCATAATAAGCTTACTACTATGACGATTTTAAACATAGAATGTTCATCATTACTCACTAGTGAGAGAATATTTTGGAACTTTATTATTATTATATTTATTATTGAAAACAATCTAACACAAATTACTATAGCAACCACTACTTAATTACCAAAAACTGACACATTTTGAAAACCTGACATTTTTGTTTGTCAGATAGTTTGTCAATTGAAATAACGATAAAATAATCTTGTGGAATGCGTATTAGTCACCCAAGAAATTATCCACTCGCCCTTCGGGCGTCGTGGCTGAACTTTTTCTTTCGTGACTAATATATCACATTCCACACTTATATAATAAATATCTATTAGGTATAATAGTTTATGATACTGTAAATAAAAGCTTATTATGAAAATATTAGTACTATCTGAGAAATTATTAAAGTACACTTCTGTGCAATAAAATTAAGCACACAAAATATGTTATAGTTTAAAGCGGACATGATGAGTTTCCTAGTTACAGAAATATGTGTAAACTTGTCAATTTCCTTAATGTCAAAATTTTATCATTTATTGAAATTGCTGCTAGGCAATTAAAATAGACCCGAATTATACAACTAGAATATTGTGAAAAATAGACTTGTGCTTAAATTTATTGCACAGAAGTGTACATAAATTTGATTTATTTCAGGTTTCCAATAAGAAGAACATTATGTATAAATTAGATTGTTTTTCTATCTGTATTTCCATTTCCAAGATATTTAAACTTTATTTTTTATTACATTTTTATTTTGTACAAAATTTATCAATATTTTTTATTAACAATTATTCACCTACAAGAGTAATCAATTGTGAATTAAATACCAGTTCTTCAGTATGTTAATAACAACAATAAAATTTATTGGATATAATCAAAATATATAAATAAACAACTTTTATAAACAATAAAAAATTAAATGTCGAAAACCAACAAAGGAATAAAATGAATTAAAAAATTTGGCGTTTAATCATTATTTATTTATAAGAAAAACCTTGGGCTAATTGCAGCAAACGAAAGTGTCCGATGAAACAGCTAATGCATTTTAAGTTTGACAAATATGTAGATTTTAAAAACTGATTGTATCGTTAGGTAAATAGAAATTATATAAGTGTATGTCCTTTACATTATTCAAATTATATTTTACGAATGGAAAATAAAATAAGCACTTTACCAATGTTACTTAGATAAAATAAGGCTTAAGGCGGTGATTAAAAGTAATTGGTTTAGACGTATATTTCGTTTCATATTTAAATTAAATATCGTGATAATTAGGTACTATTTGAAAAGTATTTATTTATATACATATATTCTTTTGGAGTAAGTATTTGATAATTTCGGTCGTTGTAGCTCATAAACTATTAATAGGTACCATAAGAGATTTTTATTATAATAAAAGTTTTTGATAGTTTAAATCTACACAAGATTGATGCTCATTATTTTTAGCGCAGGACTAACATTAAAAGAGATATTTTAAAAAATCTGTAAAATAAAAATTTTGGCAATTTACCTTTTTACCTCTTAAATTATTAACACTACAGAAAATTTTGTATTAATAAAAGCTGTAGATAGGTTAATATAATTCAATTCTACATACAATTGATAATGACTACTTTTAGCGTAAAACTAACACGAAAAGAGATATTTAAAAACACGTACAAAATTCAAATTATGACAATTTTGGTCGTTGCCTCTCGGAAATTATTAACACTACAAGAAATTTTGTTAACAAAAGTTGTAGATAGTTCACCTCTACATAAAATTGATAATGACTATTTTTAGTGCAGCACTAGTAGGAAAAGATTTTATTTATCTAAAAACATGCAAAACACAAATTAAAAAAATTTTGGTCTTTGTATCTCGAAAATTATTAACTCTACAAGAAATTTGTATTAACAAAAATTGTAAATAATTTAATATAGTTTAATTCTATATAAAATTGATAATGACTATTTTCAACGTAGAACTAATAGAAAAAGAGATATTTAAAACAAAAGTACAAAATTAAAATTATAACAATTTTGGTCGTTGCTTCTCGTAAATTATTAATACAAAAAATGTTGCTAACAAAAGTTGTAGATAGTTCACTTCTACACAAGATTGATAATGACTATTTTCAACGTAGAACTAACAGGAAGAGATATTTAAAAAAACATGCGAAACACTAATTTTGATTATTATGTTGAACATATTTTCGTACTTAAGTTATAAGATTGAGATTTAATAATACGTTGATAAATATACAGGGTGATCAGTAATTGCCGCACTCGGAGCGTATACTGTGATAAACTTTACGTTTTAAGAATGACGGATTTTTTTACCGCAGTGCTGTATATCCTTTCATTACAAAGATATGACCACTTTTGTGAAAATAAAAGTGGCAACACTGCATTGAACATGTGAATAGATTCGACGTGAAAAAAAAAAGAAAAACGTTAAATATTTTATGATGCGAGAACTTATCAAATAAATTTAGTACTATCAATTTTATTAAGAAACAGAAACAACAATTGTTATTCATTATTAATATTTTCATGGCAATAGAAGGTATTTTAGTTTATCCCAAGGGGAGCTTGAGAGGTTGCCAAACTTCAAAATTCTCTCAAATTTAAGTATTTTATTAAATTTTAACATTTTCAATTTCTTTGTATTAGAGGTTTTGTGAAAAAAATTGGACAAATCATATTGCATTTTATCCAGAGATTATAGTAGCATAAATTATTCACTCATTTTTGTCTTGGTTATGAAAATAATTAGCTTGTAACTTGGATGAGGGAAATTTTATAACTCGGAAACTAACCATTAGATTTAATTTTTCTTTGCAGATTATCCTTAGTTTTAATGTGCTCTATAACGCCCGGTATTCGGAGTGCGCCAATTACTGATCACCCTGTATAGTTACCAGGAAGTTTTTTTTTCTTTAATTTATGTATTTTGAACACGTTTAATAGAAATTCTATGGAAATTTATTAAATAATATCTATTTCAATTTTAAATTAAGCACAACACATATTTTATAATTTATAGTATATTAAACAAAATTTTTACCTGATAAACGACATACAATAACAAAATAATCACTTTTTGAGTAATTATGTTCTTTATGTTAAAATTTTAGATACCCCTTTATATACCATCATTCACCGCCTACTACAACAGATTAAACAAAACTGGAGTACTTAAAGTTTGTTGAACAGGAAATAAACAGACTTTTATCGCAATATTTATCGCACATTTATTTCCAACTAGAAAACGATTATTATACTAAATAAAAGACAAAAGTGTAAAAGTTAAAATTCCTGCAAGAACTAAATACCGTTAAATTGTTCCTGTCCACGAAGCGGAAGTGCTCAATAATTAAATAACTTAAACCGATCTGGTCTTAGTCTTACCTTTCTTAGACATGTTAATTATTAAGTATAACCACAACACACTAGGTAATAAGCGCACTTAACTGAGGAGGACCAGTCCGACTAATGTATGAACTTTCTTATAAAAGATGAATGATTGGTATTCAGTGGTGGCGGAGAAACTCACTATATACAAGAGGAGGTCATTCCAATGGTAAAATATTACCATGACATGCGCACTTTGTAAACAATTAACCTGTAACCATTAATATTTTTCATAAGTTTTGTTCGATTGCGTCAAACTGTTTAATAATCCTGATGCATGACAGTGTACGTTGACAGAAGATGAAGGTCGAGAAAAATACCAGCATTACACTCTGTTGATTTGATTGCACATGAAGAAACAATACATTGTAAATGATAGTTATTTATGTGGTTGTTTTAATTCAAAACAATTCAAATTTGCACTTGCACTATCATTTTCTTTTTATTTTTTTTTACTTAGTATATCTTAGTGTGATCTTAAAACTGTTATAAAACCTTGAAAAATTTATGGATATCCTTGCACTTTGTAACCAAGAAAAAAGTTAGGACAAATCAATAATCAAATAGAAAGAAAATCTGTAAAAAAATTCTGACCTAGTCAAACTCACTTTCATAAAATTTGTCTAATTTTCCACCTTGTGGTATTAAAATCGTTATAAAACTTAGAAAAATTGACAGATATCGTTAGGGTTTACTTTGTTATCAAGAAATAAATTAATTATATTCAAGAAATCAGACTGAAAATGTGTCAAAAATCAAGAATTTTATCACCCATTGAATCTCAATTCAAAATATTTGTATAATTTTATACTTTATTATTTTAAAACTAATATAAAACTTTAAAAAATTGACTTATATCCTTGAGATTTACTTTATTACCAAAAAGCAAGTTCATTTTATTGGAAATTTCAAACAGAGTTAAAATCTGTTTAAAATTCAGAATTTTATCACCTGCCAAAGCTATCTTTTGCAAAACTGATACTTTTATACTGTGTGTTATACTGTTATGAAAGTTCGAAAAATCAATAGTTATCCCTGTTGTTTACTTTGTTACCAAGAAATTAGTTAGTGATACTGGAAAAATCAAATATAGTGAAAATATGTCAAAGATTCTGGATTTTATCACCTACAAAAATTCTCTGCTTTCATAAAATTACCTAATTTTAGATTTTGCGCTCTTAAAATGGTTTTAAAATTTCGAAAATTTTACAGATATCCTTGCGGTTTACTTTGTTATTTATAAATAGATTCATACTACCTATCGAAAAAATCAAATATAGTGAAAATCTGTTTAAAAATCCGGATGTAATCACCTACTAAAAGATTATTTTAAAAAATTTCTAAATTTAAACTTTATACTTTTACGAGTATATCTGTTAAAGTGTTAAAACTTCAAAAAATTGACAGATATCCTTGCAGTTTCCTTTGTTAACAATAAATACTTTATCACTACTAGAAATATCAAACAGAGTTTGCCGAGGAGTTTGCAATTTACTTTGTTAAAAAGTCAGTTCTAATGGAAAAGTCAGAGCGAATATCTGACAAAAAATCTCGATTTGATTACGTACTAAACTCACTTTAATGAAATTGTGTAATTTAACACTTTGTGGCCTTAAAACTGCTATAAAACTTCAAAAATTTGACAGATAACTTTAGGGTTTTGCTTCGTCACCAATAGATTCATACTACTGAAAAAATCAAATAAAGTGAAAATGTGACAAAATATCCCGATTTTATCACCTACTAAAACTCATTTTAAAAAATTTCTAATTTTTAGACTTTATGCTTTGAAAACTGTTATAATTTCAAAAAATTTACAGATATCGTTGTAGTTTACTCTGTGAACAAGAAATAAGTTAGTAATACTTGAAAAATCAAACAAAGTGAAAATCTTTTGAAAATTCGTATTTTATCCTCTATTAAAACTCACTTAAACCAATTTTCTAATTTTGGACTCTGTGATTTTAAAATTGTAATAAAATTTCGAAAAATTGACGGATATCTTTGCAGTTTACTTTGTTAAAAGAAATAACTCATCAGTTCTAATGGAAAAATCAGAGTGAAAATCTGACAAAAAATCTCAATTATATCACTTACATACTACATATATAATTTTACCCTTTGTACTTTTAAAACTGTTACAAAACTTCTAAAAATTGACAGATCTTTGTGGTTTAGTTTGTTATCAACTAATACGTTAATTCTGTTAGAAATATCATATAAATATATCAAAATTTCCTGATTATATATCACTTACTAAAACTCATTTAAAATTTTGTATAATTTTAGACTTTGTCCTTTTAAATCCGCTAATTCTTTCTGAATTCTTATACTTACATCCTATAATAAAAAAAAACAGAAAAAAATATAGTTAATACCATAACAACTTAATATGTATAATACGCATTTTTTTGTCATAAGAACCATTTTAGTCTAATGGAATGTAAAATTAACAAAAATCGAGCTATGTAATCTATATAGCTCATAATTTATATACACCTATATTAATGGTAGTATTTGCTTGATACAGAAGTAGTTTACCTTTCCAGGTGTCACATTGAAATTTTTAAAAATTGTAACCTAATTATGTTTTTTTTTGTAGCTGAATCAATCGTAATTTTATAGTAGTGTCAAGGACTACAAAATTATGTATATAAGTGCTATTACATTATAATTTTTGTGCCTCAGGTTGGCATAAGTCATTTTGCATTCGTATAAATCGGCTGGAAACTCATGTTTTGCCGGGCTAGACTGGCAAAAACTAGGAATTTTTAGTTTATAGATTGGCATCATTGAAATCATAAAGAACATTTGTATTTTCCATAGAAATGGATTATTATTTCTGTCATTCGGCTACTACTGTCAGTGTCAATTTTAAATGTCGCGTGTTACCAATATAAAAAAAATCCCTAATACCAAATATTTGAACAAATATTTTGTAAATTTTATTTATTTAAATAAACTTCGGCACAAAAAATAGTGTGTATTACACGCCTAGAAACTGTTTTGCGAGTACTCGTAGTTGAGGGCCTCGGCCTACGGCCTCTGCTCGCAAACCCTACTCGCACTCGCAAAACTCTAGTTTCAAGGCTAGCAATACAAATTACTATTAATTAAAGATGTTTAAAAAAAATCTGGTTCATTAGATTAATTAAAACTAACTACGTAGAGACATGAATGTTTATAATTTTTAGATTTATGTTTACGCGTTTTTGTTATTAGTTTTTTTTTATTTCTTTCTACTTAATGATGGATTAGTATTTGTTAAAATTAATCTATAATTTTTTACTTTAAAACGTTATGTTTCGAGTCGGTAGAGTATCTAGAATTTTCAGTGCGTTTTAATTATATTTTAATTTTCTAGTAGAACTATCATTAAAGTAAGTTGTAAGAAAATCTGTCCAGTTTTCCAAATTTTATGACAGTTTTAAGAGTACGAAATCTAAAACTAAACAATGTTTTTAAGTGATTGTAGTAGGTGATAAAATCCGAAATTTTCAACGTATTTTGATTTTATTTGATTTTTTCGGTAGAACTATCTTATTTCTTGTAAGTAACAAATTAATAGAAAAAAAACAGGATCATTTATTGTTAGTATTTTTTAAGGGCTCTAAACTCGATGATGCTATTTAGTATTTTTATATTAAAAAACGCCCGAAACTATTTTGAAACATTGTAAAAACTGAAATAATTGTCCGATTTTCAAAACTTATATTTGAGGCCACTAGATGCAAAACTGTGTACTTATATGACTTCCAACTCATTCTAATAATACAGGGTTATTCACCGAAACCGTTGGTTAGACCTTTTAAAAGATGTAATTAATATTTTTTTCAGAAAATTGGTTTATAGCCTAAATAGTAGTAGGATCTCTTTATTTAAAATATTTTCAACATTCTACGACTTCCGGTTATACCAGAAGTAGATCCTAACTTTGTTTTTTTTAACGGAACACCCTGTATATTATTACATTTTTAAATTCTAAATTCAATTATAATAACATTTTGTTAAAACAATTTTTCTGTAAAGCATTTCATTTAATAATTACAGGATGATTTTTTTGAAAATGTCCAAAAATGGGCTAACTTTTAAATTTTATTTTCTAGCCTTCTAATATTCAAATTGAAATGCGGTTGTGACAAGATGTTAACAAATGTGTACTACTTGCAATTTCTTCACTGCAACATCTCAATGTTCTACAGGGGGTTTATAATTTAGGTGCCATTCAGAAAAAAATCAAAACGGCAAAACTCATTTTTTTCAAATGGAACACTCTGTATATGGATACAAATTTGGATTATTCATTCAATTTAAAGGTAATTTTGTTGAATAAACTTTATACCGAACTCTTGCCGTTTTCGTGAAATATCAATTTTTATGGTACTTACACATAGTACCATATGATCAAAAATTATTTAGATAAAGGGTGGCTTTGGAATTCTGAATTTACCTTGCATGTTTGATTCATCGTCAGTAGTTAAAATTATATAGGTTTGTAAGCTAATCAGCTTGTCAAATAAGACTTAGTTATTAAACTACGGGTTTATTTTCTATTTTTTTTTATTATCTATTCGCCATGGCCACCCTTTATCTAAATAATTTTTGATCATATGGTATAATGATTAACAAGAGAAGTTTTTTTTTATTAATTTTTTATTAATGATTTATGTAACGATATTGTTTAAGATGCTTTACTGACAACATAGATTGCTTGATCCAATATCCGAATTGGTTGGCATAATTTTCAATATTACCAAAAAAAAACGACATTTCACGAAAACGGCAAAAGAGTTGGGTATAAAGTTTATTCAATAAAATTACATTTAAATTGAATGAATAATCCAAATTTGTATCGATATACAGGGTGTTCCATTTGAAAAAAATGAGTTATGCCGTTTCGATTTTTTTCTGAATGGCACCTAAATTATAAACCCCCTGTAGAACATTGAGCTGTTGCAATGAAGAAATTGCAAGTAGTACACTGTTGTTAACATCTTGCCAAAACCGCATTTCAATTTGAATATTAGAAGGCTAGAAAATAAAATTTAAAAGTTAGCCCATTTTTGGAGATTTTTTAAAAAATCATCCTGTAATTATTAAACGAAATGCTTTAGAGAAAAATTGTTTTAACAAAATGTTATTATAATTGAATGTAGTAATATACAGGGTGTTCCATTTAAAAAACGAAGTTTGTGTCTACTTCCGGTATAACCGGAAGTCGTAGAAATTTTAAAATATTTTAAATAAAGAGATCATATGCTATTTAGGCTACAATCCAATTTTCAGAAAAAAATATTAACTACATCTTTTAAAACGTCTAACCAACGATTTCGGGGAATATCCCCGTATATGTACAGGGTGTACAACTAAGAATGGTCGCCGGCTGTATCTCAGAAACTATTTATCGTACAGCCTTCGGAAAAAAATATTTATAGTAAAAGTGGCCAAAAGAAATCGCTGGAAATTATTTTCAAGTTTCTAGCGTACCTGCCATGACAAATGATAAAATCATGACTTTCTCCAAATTATAGTCGTTTTGCGAATTTAAGTGGTAGGCTTTGGAACAAAAAAAATGCAATTAGCCCAATTCGCAAAACGACGTGTTGTGAATCGTGTAAAAACTATTTTGTCCATATTTCCTGAACGAAAAAAGATATGGATCTGCAGTTTTCACTAATATTTTCGATATTTTACACTAATTTTAATAATTGTAAAAAATATATATGAGTCCATTTAAATTTTTCAAGAAAACTCGATAAAATTAATAAGTTTTCAAAAAGCGCCACCTAGCAACAAATATATGAATTAAAACAACTTCTCTTATCGAACATCATTTGAAGCAAGAAAAGTTCTTTCAAACGATACTAAGTTTGCCAAATTCTAAAGAGTTAAACAGAAGTTATTAGCATTTTCGTACAGAAGAATTCACCCTCTACTCCCACCCTTATTTGATGAACTAGAGCAAAAAGTGTTAGACCAAAATTGTGTATATTTATTCCAGCTTTCTAATAAAGTTATTTTTGAGTTACCTTAATGGCCTATAATTTGGAGAAAATCATAATTTTATCATTTGCCATGGCAGGTACGCTCCCTAGCGGCGAAGCTAGAAACTTGAAAATAATTTCCAGCGATTTCTTTTGGCCACTTTTACTATAAATATTTTTTTGCGAAGGCTGTACGATAAATAGTTTCTGAGATACAGCCAGCGACCATTTTTAGTTGTACACCCTGTACATATAATTGCAAAAAACTGTTCTGGAGTATAATAAATAGAATTCTGTAAAAACATTTTTATTAATAGATGGTATAGGTAGGTACTGCTTTCTCCGAACCAAAGGGTAGAATAAGGTCCAAATTTATCAAGAAAAATAGGAATAATTTGAGTTTAAAAATAGCATATACAAAGTGGCCTCGTTTGTAAGACAAATCTTGGATCATCAGAGAAAAAAGTCAGGGACACAGTAGTATAATTATTGGTACTTATTATTATTCTAAATTATTTTGTTATAAATATAAAGTTATCCTTTCAAATCATTTTTTTTATAGTTCTGTTATTTATAATTCCATAGGCGTTTAATCAACCTTGTTTATCGTGTTTATCATCATTCATCAGGGTTCAAAAATTGAATAAAAGTTTCCGATTCCATACTTACTAGGTAATAAAATTAACCACATCAAAGTAATAAGTAAGTATAGGAATATTTTGCATGTGTATTATTTTTAACCTTGATGATTAATGGCCATAACATGAAAGGTTTCCTGTCTGGAATGATATCGAATTTTACATCTCGAAACTAGTTAATTAGAAATTGGCTTTACCAAAATTCTTCAAAATATACCTACGTTATATAAATACATAATTTAATTAGTCTGTCTGCAGATTTTTAATGTAGAAACTAATTGCCACGTAAATAAAAATTAACTACCTACGTAAAATGTTTATTATTACAATAATAAGCGTAGAAAAATTTTAAAAAAATTAATGAAAACAGAACACTTATTCGTAATAGGAAACTAAATTATAACTTGTTAACGATATAGAAAAATAATAAATAATAATGTACAAGTATAAATAAAATAATACAAATACTTAATTCAAAAAATGTTTCTTTATTTCTTTGTACAATTAAAATATCATTTTACTTTCGTTTTCACTTTCGTAAAGAATTACGACAATACTAAATAAATCAGAGCCATCTGCCGCGTTTGCGTGTACTATTCAAGTAGTATATTTTTTATTAAGTATAAAAATAAATAAGTATTATACAGATTTTCAAGTATTTACAAGGAAGAACAAAGTTGTTTTCGAAAACAATTATTTATGTAAAATTTTTATCTATTATGATTGATCATAGGTTGTACGTCAATTATTAAATAAACAAATACAAAGTACTTTTAAATTGGATAAATAAGAATGATATTATAGTCTGTCAGTCTGGATAAAAAAAATGTACCTATAACTTTAATTTATATCCTAATTCGCCACAAATTTAACATACACTCAAAATGTATCAATTTCCAAAGATAATTTTGGCACCAGTGGTCGGATTTTAGTCAAATTTGAATTTTTACGCAAAATCATATCGCCAATATCTGAAAAATCCATAATAGTTTCTTTGCCACCCTTTTCGATTCCATTTTGACGTCTTAAACTTATCTGTCTTATTTCGAGGTAATTTTCAAAATGTCCTGTTTGAAAGATGATTATCTTAGAACCACTGATCGCATTTTAGTCAAATTTGAATATTTATAAAAAGCAATGTTTACATCGATTATAGTTTGTTTACCATCATTTTCCGATTTATTTTTAAAATCTCAAACTTAACTATCTTATTTCGAGATAATTTTCAAAATGTTCCGTTAAAAAGGTGCATGATAATTTTGGAAGTACTGGTCGGATTTCATCAAATTTGAATATTTACAAAAAGCAATATTTCCATTATTTGTAAAACCCATCAAAGCTTCCTTATCGCCATTTTTCAATTTCTTTTTGACAATCTTATTCTTATCTCTTATTTTAGAGTAATTTTCAATATGTTCTGTTTAAAAGGTGATCATATTGGAATCACTGGTCGGATTTTAGTCAAATATGAATTGCTGCCAAAAACAATTTAGCCCATTTTTCGATTTCTTTTTGACATTTTAAATAATTTTGCAACCACTGGTTGGATTTCAGTAAACTTCAAATATTTACAAAAGTAAAAAATGCATCATAATTTCTTATCGTCATTTTTCCAGTTCTTAAAATTTGATAATTTTGAAATACGAGAGGTCGAATTTTAGTCAAATTTGACTGGTAAATCTATCAGATTTTCTTTATCGCCACTTTTCGATTTCTTTTTGACATTTTAAACTTAGCTGTCTTATTTCGAGATAATTTTCAAAATCCTATTTGAAGGGTGATAATTTTAGATCCACTGGTTGTATTCAGTCAAATTTTTATTTTTACAAAAACAATGTTGATTTTACCTAGAGAGGGTTTTTATTGCAACTTTTCGAGTTCCTTTTTGTCTTATTTTGAGATAATTTTGGAAATACTGGTCGGATTTCCGTTAAATCTGAACATTTACTGAAAGCAATGTTCCTGTTATTTGAAAAATCCATTAGTTATTTTACCACTATTTTTCGAATTTTTCTGATATTTAAACTTATCTGTTGTATTTTGAGATACTTTTTAAAATGTCTGGTTTGAACGGTAGATAATAATTTTAGTTGTATTTCAGTGAAATTAAAATATTTACAAAAAAATAAATTTACGTTATCCAAAAAATTCACCTGAAGCTCTTTATCGCTATTTTTAGAGTTTTTTTGACAATTTAAACTTAGCTTAGTCTTATTTCGAGGCAATTTTCAAAATATGGTCTTTAAAATATAATAATTTTGAAACTACAGCTCAAATTTTAGTCAAATTTGAATTTTAACAAAGAGGAATGTTGCCATTATCTGGGAAATCAACCAGAATTTCTTTACCGCCACTTTTCGATTTTTTTTGACATTTTCAACTTAGCTGTCTTATTTCGAGATACTTTTCAAAAGTCCTATTTCAAGGGTGATAATTTTAGATCCACTGGTTGTATTTCAGTCAAATTTTTATTTTTACAAAAAACAATGTTGATTTTACCTAAAGAATCCACTAGGGGTGTTTATTGCAACTTTTCGATTTCCTTTTTGTCTTATTTTGAGATAATTTTTAAAATGTCTTGTTCGAAAGGTGAAAATTTTGGAAACACTGGTCGGATTTCATTAAATCTGGACATTTACTGAAAGCAATGTTCCTGTTATTTGAAAAAGCCATTAGTTATTTTACCATTATTTTTTGTATTTTTCTGATATTTAAACTTATTTGTCGTATTTTGCGATAATTTTCAAAATGTCTGGTTTGAACGTAATAATTTTAGTTGTATTTCAGTGAAATTAAAATATTTACAAAAAACAAAATTTACGTTATCCAAAAAATTCACCAGAAGCTCTTTATCGCTATTTTTTGAGTTTTTTGACAATTTAAACTTAGCTTAGTCTTATTTCGAGACAAATTTCAAAATGTGGTCTTTAAAATATAATAATTTTGAAACTACAGCTCGAATTTTAGTCAAATTTGAATTTTAACAAACAGGAATGTTGCCATTATCTGGGAAATCAGCTAGAATTTCTTTACCGCCATTTTTTTATTTCTTTTTGACATTTTCAACTCAGCTGTCTTATTTCGAGATAATTTTCAAAATGTCCTATTTGAAGGGTGATAATTTTAGATCCACTGGTTGGATTTTAGTCAGTTTCTTTACTATTTTCCGATTTATTTTTAACTTCTTAATTTAGTTGTTTTATTTCGAGCTAATTTTAAAAATGTTCTCTTTGAAAAGTGATAATTTAGGAACTACTGGTCGAATTTTATTTGGAAAATTCACATTTTTTTTATCAATATAAATTTATCTGTTTTATTTTAACACATTTTTTTTCAAAATGTGTAGACTAGAAATCCATAAATAATTGAGAGTTAAAATTACCTGTACCAGTGGAATCCATTTCTAATTTTGAAGTTTATTTTATATTTTTACGAACTGCGTACCATAAATCGTATTATAAACTTAAAGCAATAAACCAATAAAAAATATCTGTTGTTATCAAGTGATTTATAGAGTTAAGTTATTCATATTATTTACTCGTAATAGATAGGTAGATATCTGGGCATAAATTAAACTAAAGTATACCTAATTTTAACACTGATGAAATTCTTGTAATTCGCACTTATTATACACCAACATCGAGATAGCACCACCGTAATTTAATTATGCTTAATTTCTTGAAGTTTTTTGTTTTATATTTATTATTACTTACGTACGAATGTAGGTGATTAACAGATAATTGACCTTCTAGTTAACTATATACTAGGACACACAGATACAATTAAAAGTTAATTTAACTTACAATCTAGTGTTCAGAGTTGAAAAAATCCTCTAATAGAATAGAGGTACCTGCACTCACTTTGTTTATTCAGAGAATTAAGTTTAACACTATTCAGACTTCATTTATATTATTTTAGTTCAGAGATGAATGACGCAACTGTTTTTTATACATATAAATTACAGTGTCTAATTAGAAAAAAATATGGAAATATAGTTTTATTTTTTGTTAGGATGCTATTTCTGTAGGTTAATAACAACTGTTAGAATTCGATATGTAGACATGTTTTATGTTAATTGATGTATTATATTCTGACTGCACTAGACTGTCGATAACTTTGACTTACCCAAATCGTTCAGTGGCACCATAATCAACTCATATTCCATTGTCTCGGATTTTTGGACTTTTTTTTGTTTTCTAAACATAGTTTTTGGCACAATTTTACTGTTATTACACAAATGACGATAACCTTATTCGAAATACAATTCTGTTTCGTTTTCTTACGAAACAATACGTTGGGCATAGTAATTGTATGTAAATTTTTTGGATATAATGCACACGTTGACAATGAAGTGAATGAAGTCATATTTTTCTGGAAGATTTTGATGAAGTCGAGAACATTTTAGAATATTTACTTGAAGTTAATTAAGCTGTACGCTAAAAAAAGTTTTTCTACAGTTAATACTTGTAGCAACAGGAAATCCTAACAATTTTTTGCATGTAGTTTTTTTATAATATATCTTTGTAGGTTAGTCCTACGCTAAAAATGAATATTAATAAAGTTGTGGATAATTACATTTTCTATAATTTTGGTTCCTCTAAGGTCAATAACTTTAGAAATTATGACGGCAGGATTTTCTAAAAACTTTTCCTATAAGTATTGTTTTTTTTTTAAATATCTTTTTGTAAGTGCTACATACTAGGCTGCAAACCGCGAATCGCCAGCCGCAAACTAGAAAACCGCACCCTGTGTAATTTAGTTCTCAAACGCGCACTATGCGTTTAGCGGTTGACCTAGAGAGGCAATTTAGCTGCCGCGTCTTGTCGGAGGAAAGCGGTAGCGGCTGAGTGGGAGAACACAGGTAAACAAGTAACTGATGACATACTAGCCGCACGGTTCAGTGGTTTTCGACCTTCCGAACCTGCAAAATATCTGTAAGTAGTGAAAAACTCATCGCACTAGAGTTATGTCAGGTTCTTTGAGAAAAGGGATGTGAGGAATACAAAGTGTACTCAATATTTCCTCCTTCGCCGTTTTTGAGCAGATCTTTACAACACAACTGATGGGAAAAGATGCAAATCGAAATAGAGATTCCGAAAACTGCCGGTGCGTTCCGCACAACTGTCCAGTTTGTCTTAGAATAAATAAAGTGGCTACCGATCTATTTTGCCGCAGCCGCTTGGCGGTTCGCGGTTTGTGACCTAGTATATCATGGCACTAAAGTTAGTCCTATAATGTTAGTGTTATAAATTACAATTTTGTATATATGGTTAAAATTAAACCACTTTTTTAGAAATTGCAGAAAATGTTTGTTTTGTAACATTTTCAGCTTCAAACAAATTCAAAATGAGAATCATTATCATAATTAATATTATTAAATTTAAGAAATGAAATAAAATACCTACCTACATAGTACACATTGTCATAATAAGATTTTAAAAATTATGATTTACAAATAATAATTCATTACGAATCAAATCATAAAACGTTCGAGTTTATCTTCAGGTAACCAGCCTACTTAAATTATTTAATATCCATCAAGTAGAATTTGCTATATTTATTTAATGAACACAATTTTAAGTAATAGAGTAATTGTTAGTACCTATTTTTGAAGGGTTCCAAACTCGATGGCACGATTTTTATATTGAAAAATACCAAATACCTAAAACTGTTTTAACACATTGTAAAAACTAAAAAAATCTTGACTATTTTCGTATGATAAATCTTTAGCAAATTCAGATATAAATCAGGGGCAGCGTAGGATAATTGTCAGTATTTTTTAAGGGCCCCAAAGTATCGTGCTTGTTCCACTAAAAAAGGTCTAAATCTCTTTTAAAATAGGTACTGTAAAAACTAAAATATTTACCCGATTTTCAAAACTCTGACTGTTCTTCTAAGATTATTCTTTGATAAGTGTAGAGGTGGTATAGAGTAGTTGTAAGTATGTATTAAGGATTACAATATATATGATGTTATTTTTACACTAAACAAAACGCCTAAAAGTGTTTAAAAATACTGTAAAAACTAAAATAGAAGCTCGATTTTCAAAACTACGACTGTTTTAATAAAATTAATATTTAGGAAGCATAAAAAAATCAGGGGAGGCATAGGATAATTGTTAATATAATTTTTCAACTACTAAAAAACACTTGAAGCTGTTTAAAACGTTGTACAAATTTAATTGGAATAATCGCCCGATTTTCAAAAGCTCGACTGTTTTCGCAAGATAGATTGATAAGCACAGAATAAAATTTCGTGTAGATAGAATAATTTAGTATTTTTTAACGGCTCCAAACTCAGTAACTCCATTTTACATTACAAAAAAACTCTAAAACTGTTTTAAAATATTCTAAAAACTGAAGAATTGCCCTATTTTTCAAACAGAGACTGTTCTCGTAAGTGCTATGACATACTAGGCCGCAAACCGCGAATCGTCCGCCGTAAAATATAGCGGTCGCCGCTTTTTTATTCTATGCTAAACTGCGCAGTTGTGTGCAATCGAAGTGGGAGAGATAAAAATGAAAACTAAACGTGTGCGCAAGGGCGTTCCTCGCCATCAGGAATGAATATGACTGTACCTCCTTCCCTGTGTTCCCCATCTCAGCCGCTACCGCTTTCCCACGATAAAACGCGGCAGAAAAAACGCCTCTCTAGGCGGTAAACCGCTAAATGCATGATATGCCTTTTACAACTAAATTACGGAGGGTGTCGGTTTTTGTTTTCCGACGACCGATTCGCGATTTGCGGCCTAGTATGTCATATCTCTAAGATAAATCTTTGACAAAAGTCACGGGCGGCATTTAATAATGGTTAGTACTTTTTTAAAGGCTCCAAACTCAATAACGTGTTTTTATACTAAAAACTGCCAACAACTGCTTTAAAACACTGTAAAAGCTTATTTATAGAAATAAACGCTCAATTTTCGGCACACAGTTATTTTCCTGATCTTTGTTCTTCGACAAATATAGAAAAAAATTACATGCGATATAGGATCATTGTTATTATTTTTTAAAAGGCTCCAAACTTAATAACGTGATTTTTACACTAAAAATGCCTAAAACTATTTTTTCTACGAAAATGCGGAATGACGTTTTTTCTGACAAGATAATCGAACTTGAAAGTAGGCTTTTGAAAAACTAGTACGGAAAATTAGTGTGGAAATTTTTTTCCGCACACATTTTTTAAACTTTCCGCACGCAAACAAAAACATAAAGAAGTACTTACATTTAGTTATAATTATAACATTTATTTAATATCTAACAACGGGAGGAGTGCACATTAGTTCATCGCTTTCGCTTTAGTTTTGAAACTTGATGTTTATATTCACGTAATTTGATCTCAAAATCAACATTATTTCGATGACAGGACACAATTTATAAACTGTCAACAGCTATGAGCTTTCAGTTCTATGACAACAAACTCACTTGATGTTTTTTCTAATTAGAAAAAGATTTACAAATAATTTTATTTTTTACGAATTCCACGTTTTTGTAGAAAAAATCGTATGTAACACGCTTGCGGAAATGGCCCATGACAATACTCGTGTGATTGCAGCACTCGCTATCGCTCGCGTTGCAAATTTCACACTCGTATTGTCATGATGCGTTTTCCGCACTTGTATTACAATATACTATTTTCTAATTTGATAACGTAACAAAGCTATTACAGCACTCGTATTTGTAAAAAAAATAGTATATTAAGTATGGAGAACGGTAACCTTTAACGTTCGACATGCTTATAACATTTTTTGCACGATCCGTCAAATTCCCGTATTTATGGGTTTAATTAAAGAATAGTAACCAAATTAAAATTTGTTCATGTCAAAGTGACAACTATAAAATTATTTAAAATAAAGTGACAAAACTTTCATATGTCATTACTTACCGATCAGAAGACGAGAATCTGATCGGTAAAAATACTTACCGATCAGTAATTTGTAAACAAAACCTACTATTCTTTTAATTAAACCAGTAAATACGCGAATTTGACGGATCGTGCAAAAATGTATTTAATATGCAAATTAGAAAAGATAGTATAAAAAACTCGTTTTGTAAAACTTAAGAGCACTCGTCCTTTACAAGCACTCCTGCCTACGGCGGTCGTGCTGCAAACTTGGACTCGTATCTTAATATAAGTTTTACAAAACTAGTTTTTTAATATACTATTAAAACACTATAAAAATTGAAAGAAACGCTCAATTTTCAAAATTTCAACTGTTTTCGTAAGATATACCGGGTGATTTTTCTAGTTGGTACAGCATCTTTTCCTCGCTTATTATTGAAGATAGGGTTTTCAATTTTTGCAGGCATATTCAAAGACATTTTCTACATTTAATGCACTTTGTTTTTATTTTTTGCTGCTTTCCGTCTAACCGGAAGTGATGTCAACTTTCAATTTTCAAATGAAACAATGTAGTTTTTCTTTTAAATTTTAAAACTAGATTTTTTTCTGAGTTAGAATGTGTAAAAAAAGTATTAGGTTGAAGAGGAAAGTTTTTGAAATAATGCGATTTTAAAGTTTCAAGTGTTATGGTACTAAAAATAATCGAAATACCCGTCAAAACGCGTAGTAGGCGCATGTTAAGTCAATACAAGTTTGCGTTGCCGTCTTTGAAATTAGCATTTCAAAGTTTTCTCGCATCAGTTCACAAAAAATTGGTGAAGAAAATGAAAACAAAACAATAAACATTTTTATTTAAACATGAAGCTGCAATAGCAAGGAAATTATCATCACAAAAATTTTGTTCTAAGCACTTTTCAACTCTTCTGTTGGCAGATTTCACGAACACGTGCTTCCAAACCCGCTCTTGTTTCGCCTTCGAATTGATAATCATTATCTTTAATGTGACGGGTATTTTAATCTGCCACAGAATCATTTCATGGATAACTCGATTATTTTTTAGTACCTCAACGCTTGAAACTTTAAAATCGCATTATTTCAAAAACTTTCCTCTTCAACCTAATACTTTTTTTACACATTCTAACTCAGAAAAAAATCTAGTTTAAAAATTCAAAAGAAAAACTATAGTGTTTCATTTGAAAATTGAAAGTTGACGTCACTTCCGGTTAGACGGAAAACAGCACAAAAATAAAAACACAGTGTATTAGATGCAAAAAATGTGTTTGAATATGCCTGCAAAATTTCAAAACTCTATCTTTAATAATAAGCAAGAAAAAGGTGCTGTACCAACTAAAAAAATCACCCGGTATATTTGACAAATACAGAAGAAATCAGGGGCGACATGGAATAATTGTTAGAATTTTTTGAACGGCTGCATACATTAAAAAACGCCTAAAAAACAAAACAGTATTTTAAAAACGAAAACAGACGCCCATTTTTCAAAACCCCGACTGTTTTAATATTTTTTTGACAAGTACAGCAATCAAATACAGAAAAAATCAGGCATAGAATAATTGTTAGTATTTTTTAAGGACTCCAAACTCCATAACCCGATTTTTAAACTAAAAATGCCCGATTTTCAAAACATATAAGTAATTTTAGAATTTTTTGATAGACTGTTTTTATTATTAGTTATTTTAGTTGCGTAAATCATAAGTATCTAATGGACAGTCAGTTTAGTTGTGACATCAAAAAGGTAAGTACGAAATAATTATAATAAATTTACATTAAAATTAAGGTTGATGATTATTAACTAAATGAGATAATAATTAGATGTTTGTGTTTATACTATACTTATGTATATATGCCTACATCATGATTTTGATAGAAGCTACCAAAATGTATTAAGTATAGGTATATTTTTGATACTCTTACTCATTCAATAATACTTATAATAGTTAAAAATCGGTAAACAGAAATTTCATATAAACATACTCGCAACTTATATACCTACGTAAAATACATACCTTCTGCTGGAATTTGCACCATGATAATTTGAGCCATCGCATACAGTATAAAGAAAGAAATGAAGGTAAGGAACAGGTTTATAGAACGAAAACAACTAAATATAAAACCGATTTTATTCTGAACTTGAATTGAGCACACCACGAGATATACCAAACCGTAGATTGGTGTAATCGACAATCAATGCAAAAAAATCGTACAATTTCTCACCCACTTATATTTAGCGAAATAAGCTAATAGATCTATTTCAATTTATTTATATATCAAAGCTAGATAAACGGCTTTTGAGATAAAACGAAAACATTGTGTATTTCAACACTTTATATGCTATTAACACCACCTATCATTTTAAATACGTGCATCCAAAAGTAAATACTCTATAGGTAAATCAGTGGAAATAAAAAATAATAAACAAATATTATAAAATATAAAATAAAAAAATGCACTCGGTCAAGGCTAAAACGGACCGCGGTACTGAATCACGACGATTATGAGTTCGTTCTAACTACAAAAACAAAGAGTTGAGTCAACCCACTATTTCGCATTGTTATTAATTACTGTGTTAATAAAGCAATAATTAAATTAAATGCAGATGTGCTTCTGCTACTGACTGTCGAGACCTTATCAGTTATATTCGAATATGTTGGCATAAAAATATCCAAGGTAAAAATAGGTTTTTCTACATGTAAGTATACAGATTCATTACTTCATTAGACACGTTTAAAATATCAAAATATCTGATGTGCCCAACACATGACTTTCTTATACAGATAGTACCACAGTTACTTTTCCTAAAGAAATTAAGTTAAATTTCTTCTAAAAATCGTGTTTCAACTTTGAGCGTTTCCAGCAATTTTCAAATAATTTTCGGAAGTCTCTCTCGCACTTACTTCAATGCGCATACATCTGTCCTTGTCCCACTCATTATAACCGAATCTTACGACAAAAATTAATTTTATTTTTTTTGACATTTTTTTGACGGAATATCAAAGAAAAGTTCAAACAAAATTTGTCCAAAATTTAATTCTAAATCAATGTTAAAGAATAAAAAAATCTCATAAATTGTTTATTTTTCAAGATATTCCTAAAAAATCTAAAAATGTCTTCAGGTAAGTGCCACAAATTTGTTCAAACTATTAAATATAAAATGTGAATCAAATCCGATAACTCGTTTTTGAGTTATGGTGGATACAGACAGACATCATGGCGAAAATGGTCAAGAGGGATTCAGGGGCCCTCAAAACGTGTAAATCCGTCAAAATCTCGAAGTCGAAAAAAATCACGATTACTATACTTTCTTATTACTTCGTATAAGAAAATAAAAACTTATTAGTTACAATTTTATAAAATATGTTTTTCCAACACACCTAATGGAAAAATTTTCTTATTAGTAAATATTGAAATGATAAGAAAACTTTATTGCACAAAATATTATTTGTTTTTAAACTACAGATGAGGGTTCATGGTTTATTGTATGTACATATATTATGTAATATGCATTTTTGTGTGAACTTTACCCATTAATCTTTGATCGACTAATGCATCGATTTCTCAAATCTGTGATTTATCAAATCCGCATTTCCTCCATCCAAATGCTTTCAGTTTTTGGAATTTTTTAATATAATAATTGCGTCATCGACATTGGAGTTTTTGATAAATACAATATTTGTATGCCACCCCTGATTTTTTGTAAAACTCTGTCGAAAAAAATTTTTAATTTAAAACAGTAGGGGTTTTCAAAATGGGGAAATTATTTCCGTTTTTACAATGTTTTAAAACAGTTTTAGGCATTTTTTTGTTTAAAACTTGCATAATCGAGTTTGGAGCCCTTAAAAAATACTAACAAGTATTCTATGTTGCCCCTGACTTTCTACTATTCTTATGAAAGATTTATCTTCCGAAAACGGTCAAAGTTTTGAAAATCGGGCAATTATTTTAGTTTTTATAATTATAACATTTAAAACAGTTTTAAGCATTTTTACTTTAAAAATCGTGTCAAGTTTGGAGCCGTTAAAATAGTATATTATGATACAAGTTTATAAGTAAGCCTTTAAAGTACACGCGCCGGGTTTGAGCTTTTAACGAAGCCAGTGCTTTAAAGGCCCTTATATACGTGTATCATACGCTATTTTTTATTACACCTGGCGGCTATACAGGATGTCCCAGTTTATATCGTCAGGATTTCACCAGTCGATAGTTTAGCGAAAATTAAAGGTCGAATGTTGCTTCCTTTTTGACGTACAAGCCATTAAAGAAAATAAATTATTTTAAATAATTTGCTATAAATCAATAACAAAAAAAGTTAGCCTTCTGAAATTTTGCATAGATCTTTTTTTTGTATTCTCTTATTAATAGTGGTTGCAATTATTTTATTTAGAACACAGAGGCGTGCGTACGGGTTTCTCCAAAAACATTTTATTGAATAAAACGTACGCCACTGTTTTTTTGCAGCACCAATATGCAGAGAGTATTTTCCATTCAATTTAGAAACTTTTTCGTATCTTATAATTTTTTGATAACTTAACTCAAAATAACCTAATAGTACATTAAATGAGGGAGAAAAAAGGCTTCAAATAGACTTTTTTTACTCTACAGCCAATTTTTGTAGAATCTTCTAGAGGGTCACCCTGAAACTTTAAAACTGAGTTTGTGTATTCGTAGACCTCGCCCTTCCTTCACCACCCCTCAATTAAGGGTTGGATTTTTTTGTTTATTGAATAACTTTTTTCCTATTAAATTTTCGAAAAAAAGAGTCAGTACAAAGTTGTAAAGAAAAATATTTCCTACAACGTATCTTTTAAACTTTTTTTGATATTGTCGATATTTAAAAAGTTATTCAACAAATAAGTTGAAAATTTTGGGGAAAGAGTAATAAGTAGTACCTAACTAGAGAAAAATTTCCCTAAAATTTGCAACTTATCTTTTTAAATATTGACAATATCAAAAAAATATTAAAAGGTAAGTTGTAGGGAAAAAATTTTCTCTACAACTTTGTACTGATACTTTTTTCGGAAATCTAATAGGGAAGAACCTCTTTAATAAATAAGAAAAAAAAAGTTAAGTTATCAAGAAATTGTAAGATACAAAAAAGTTTCTAAATTGAATGGAAAATACTCTCTGCATATTGGTGCTGCAAAAAAACAAGTGGTGTACGTTTTATTCAATAAAATGTTTTTGAAGAAACCCGTACGCAAGCCTCTGTGTTCTAAATAAAATAATTGCAACCACTATTAATAAGAGAATACAAAAAAAAGATCTATGCAAAATTTCAGAAGACTAACTTTTTTTGTTATTGATTTATAGCAAATTATTTAAAATAATTTATTTTCTTTAATGCTTTGTACATCAAAAAGGAAGCAACCATTCGACCATAGTTTATTAGACAAACCATCTTTAATTTTCGCTAAACTATCGACTGGTGAAATCCTGACGATATAAACTGAATTTCTAGCGTCGTTAGCAACCTATAAACAATACATAGCAACAAGCCAATTTACCTACAAATTATTGTAATAAAAGGCGAAATCCGCACGCTACACTGTGTTCGAATTGAAGTTTATGATTTAGGTGTAATAAAAAAATACTAACAATTGTCCAATGTCGCCCCTGATTCTTTTTCTATGCTTATCAAAGATAAGCATGAGCGCGTTTTTCTTAATGTAAAAATAGCATAATTGATTTTGGAGTAGGAGAGACCGGGGTCAGTTGGGACACTTTTGATTTGCGAATTTTTTGCATTTTCCAGTAACTTTTTTGAAACGTTCTGTACTTGCCCTGTTATTAATGTAAATTTTTTGGACAATAAATATACAAGGTGATTTGTAACATATGGAGGAGATTGAAAGGGCAATTAGTGTGGACTAACATAAACATTTTTGCAGATTTTGCTTGATAAATTTTAGACGAACCCCAATAAAACAAAAGTTATAGTGGTTTAATTTTTTTTTAAATCTATTGAGTACCGCTGAAATTAAATTCAGAAGGCATGCGTCTATCTGACAATCTTTCTATACACCTTGCTCGTGCAGCATTCCCATTTATTCATTATTAGTGTAATTCACTATTTTAACTTAACTATTAATATAATAACAATAACTTCTAACAACAACTAATAACAATAAGCAATAAATAACAACAACAACATTAACTCAAAAAAAAAACTGATATTATTTCAATTTACTGAAATGTCAGTTTGCTATTTTGTTTAATATTCAGCGACTCTCGACAATGGAAAATTTAGAACATAAAAAAGGAAAAATTGCGAAGAAGTAATTTTCATTTTACAACTTTCTTATAGTTTCTTGAACTAAATAATAGTGCACTAAGTTCAAATATCCCCAATATAAAATTTAAAACATAAATTACACCTATTATTTTTTTGAAAAATGCTAATAGTAATTCATCTAACTTTACATTGATGTATCTTCATAATATTATTGAGCTTTTGAGAAAAGTTTATTAATAAAATTAGTTTATTTTATCTACCTTTTAATTATCCTCCATATGTTACAAATCACGCTGTATATTTAGTATTTTTACTTTGGCGAATATTTAATTGAGATCATGTATGTACAGTGTCCCAACCTGTCTCGTACCCGGGGTAGGTTGGGACAAGGGACAAATGAAAAGTTTTATTTTACAAGATGTCTGACTTAATTAAAAAAAAAGAAAGTTTCCTCTGTTTTTGTTTTTAAGTATGCAGGGTGAATCAGGACCTCTTCGCAAATTGAAAGAGGTGATACTCTTAATATTTGATGCAATTTCTTTTATATAGCCCATGTCCGAATGCGGTTCCTCGGAACTATCTTACATCAAGGAAATAAGCAATCTAATAAACATTAGGTACTTAGTGAGAAGGAAAACGTAAATTAAGTTAAACTAGTTATCAAAATTTTAGAAACGTGCCCACTGCTCATCTCTCAATTCTCTCAATTTGGTAAAGAAGTCCTGACTCACCCTATATTTTAAGAGTTAAAGTTCAAAACAAAGGGTAAAAAGGAAAAGAAAATAGTTTTTTGGTTAATTAATTAAATCGGTCTAATTGAAAAAATGATTATTATGAAATCAAATGTTTACAAACACATTACAATTTATAATAACATTAGGTATGCAACTTACAATACGGTATAAAATAATTTAGATTGCCTAACAGTGTAGTGTACTAAACTTCAGAATATTTGAAGTACCTACACGTTAGTAAGTTTCTACACTTTTTTTTTTAATTCTATATTATATTTATTAAATTATTATTAATTATTATAGTATTAAATTAATTCTACATATTAATAACGATGTAAATTCATTTACATTTTGCATAAATATAAAAAATTAATTATTGAAATTTAAATATTTTATTGAAAACAAATCATGTACAGTCAAATCTACAAATAAACAAATAAATTCATTAAATTGGAATAACTTTTTTTGAAGCATTCATTATAATTTATGTTTAAGTACACTGTGTCCCAAATTGCTTGTAATTGCAGGGTATCTCTGTAATTTGTAAAGATAGAACTTTGCGGTTTTCGCGAACCTGTGCCACCTTTTCGTTAAACTTTTAATGCTGCAAACAGAACTAAGCTAACTTGTTTAGTTTCTGAGATACAGGGTGAAAACGAAAATTTTAACTTTCTGGTGTGATCTCATATCTCACACACCGTGTAAGCTAGAAAATTAGTAAAAACTGTTCTAGTTAGATATTTTTGCGTATAATCCAGTGGCGTACTCGAAAAAAAAATTGATTTGCACCGTTTAAGAGATATGATCCGAACTAGGTCTTTTTTAAATGGAACACCCTGTATTTTTTAGTCTCATTAAATTTGTCTATTTTTTCTCATTAAAATGATGTAAACAATAGGCACTTTCAAATTTAATAAATGCCCTAAAACAGCAAAAAACCCAATCATAAGTCAAAAAAATTTTGTTGGTCTTGAAAATCGGGGATAAAGAAATGTTTACAAGCAACATGAAACACTATATTAAATTAAAAACTTTTAACATTAATATTATTCTAATTTTATCTTAGTTTTTTTTCTCATTAGATGATGCTACAATCTAGTCAAAGACTAATAAGTAACTTTTTCTTAATCCTAATATACTACTTGTCACAATATTCTAGAGTCACCCTGTGATGTCTTCTTAGTTTCTTCTGGTCACTATGGGGCACTTTTTTCTTGCGCACTATTCAAACTATACTCATTTAACGTACACTACACTAACTCGTGAGGTTTAGTCCTCTTCAGCCTTCTTTCTTGGTTTGAGTTATCCAGGAGCTGGATGGCTTCGATGTTCTCATGTTGAAGAAGTCTTCCTTCATGGCTTCTTACGGATTTTTGAATTTCTCTATCTACATACTCCACTCCGAGGTCCCTATGGAGGTCTTCATTACGAATATACCAGGATGCATTTATAATACCCCTTAATACTTTATTTTGGAAGGTTTGTATTATATTCCTATTTGTCTTTTTGGTACACCCCCAAAGTTAGATACCGTATGTCCACACCGGTTTTAAAATTTGCCTATAAAGGAGAAGCTTATTGTGCGTTGACATCGATGAGTATTTTCCTAGGAGCCAGTACATTTTTTATATCTGATACCTAATTCTACTCTCTTTTTTTTTACGTGGGCTTTCCAGCGAAGTTTAGCGTCTAATGTTAAGCCAAGGTAGTTGGCAGTGTTGGCATATGGGACTTCTTGTCCGTTCATATGTATTGGTATATGTTCTATTCTCTTATTAGTGAAGTCAATATGAACTGATTTACTCTCATTTAGTTTGATCTTCCATTTCTTAGTCCAATTTTGAAATTTATTAATCGCGAGTTGTAATGCATTGGATGTTTCTGTATTATGTTTGCCTATTGCTAGGATGGCAGTGTCGTCGGCGAAAGTAGCTATAGTGTTATTATCTAACTCTGGGCGATCACATGTATAGAGAAGGTACAGGACCGGACCCAAAACACTTCCCTGTGGAACTCCAGCTCTTATTTCTTTAAGATCAGAGTAGGCACCTTCCTGTTTAATCCTCAAGTATCTGTCTGTTAGGTATGATTTATGATGTCTGCATATTGTTTGGGAAGAATAGAATTTAATTTATGAAAATGTCCCACATGCCAGACTCTGTCAAATGCCTGCGCCACATCCAAAAATACAGTTGAGCAAACTTTTCTTTCTTCTAAGGCATTTTCTATTTTCTATTTTCTGTGCAGTTGATCTATGGTTGAATGTTTACGTCTAAAACCAAACTGGTGATTTGGGATTAGATTTTTCCTTTCTATAATTGGTTGCATTCTTTTAAGGAGTAGCTTCTCGAATAATTTAGAAATTATAGGTAGTAATGAAATAGGTCTATAAGAGGACGCTACATGTGGTGGCTTGCCTGGCTTTGGAATCATTACTATTTCCGCAACTTTCCATAGCGAAGGAATATATTTTAATCTAGTCGCTGCATTAATAAGGTAGGTTAACTTAACGAGTGCTTTTTTTGGAAGTTGTTTTAATATTTCTCCAGTTATTAACTCGAATCCAGGAGCTTTTCTCGGATTTATATGTTTAATTTCTGTCATGACTTCCTTTGGGGTTACTAAAATTATATCCTCTGCATCCTGTGAGAGAATTTCTTCTGGCGCTTCTTTTTCTTCTTGTTGAAGCTTATGAGGTTGGAAGATTTTTTCCAGGTGGGTCTTTTTATCCTTTTGGTTGCTTTCCACAACGAGTAATCCGTGGTGCAGTCATTGGTCAATTCACTCAGATAAGAGCTAATGGTTTCCTCTTTAAATTCTTTTATCTCTCTTTTCAGTTCTTCTGTGAGATTATTTAAAACCGTTTTATCTTGGGGAGCTCTGCTTAGTAAAAAAGAAACAAAAAGCGAAATACATTTTTTTAACGGTCATATAAATAAACAATCAAACCTAACAAAATATTTTACGTTCTTATTTTTTTTTATGTAATATAGTATCTCATGTTGATTGTAAACATTTCTTTATCCCCGATTTTCAAGGCCAACTACATTTTTTGACTTATAAATAGGTTTTTTGCTGCTTTAGGGCATTTATTAAATTTGAAAGTGCCTACTGTTTACATCCTTTTAATGAGAAAAAATAGACAAATTTAATGAGATTAAAAAATACAGTGTGTTCCATTTAAAACAGACCTAGTTTGGGTCATATCTATTAAACGATGCAAATAAATTTTTTTTCAAGTACGCCACTGGATTCTACGCAAAAATATCTATCTAGAACAGTTTTTACTTTTTTTCTAGCTTACACGGTGTGTGAGATATGACAGCATCCCTGAAAGCGAAAATTTTCGTTTTCACCCTGTATCTATCTCAGAAACAAAACAAGTTAGCTTAGTTCTGTTTGCGGCATTAAAAGTTTAACGAAAAATTGGTACAGGTTCGCGAAAACCGCAAAGTTCTATCTTTACGAATTACAGAGATATGAGATACCCTGCAATTACAAGCAATTTGGGACACAGTGTACAGTCAAATCTATAAATAAACAAATAAATTCATTAAATTGGAATAACTTTTTTTAAAGCATTCATTATAATTTATGTTTAAGTACATACCTCATGGAAGATCGATCATTACTCATTCAACAAAAATCCTGTAGTTTTATTTAATCAGTTTTTGCTTCCTTATTAATTATAGTACCTACTGGAATAGGTTAAAAAATATTCAGTATTCAACACCATGAGGTAATTGCATTATGTATTAAAATAATTTTAACATAGTTAACGCACCTCTATTTCCTTTAATTTAAAATTGCATGCAAAATTAAGATGCAGGTAATTTCACTCCTATGTAATTATAATGAATAGTTCGTTAGACTAATAAGTTAAAAGATTGATTATGTTACATCGTTTGCGTAATTTTGTTTATTAAGTCGTTCATATTTGCTTTTTACTCTATTTCCTTTGATCATCATTAAATGTTAAGACATTCTAGAATTGAATTGATTTTAGAATGTCCGATTTACAAAATCCCGACTGTTTTCGTAATATAAAACGCGAATAAGCACAGGGAAAAATCAGAGGCGGCATAAGGTACTTATTAGTCAATGACTCGATTATTTAAAAAAAAATTAAAATGTTTTAAAATATTGTAAAAATTGAAATAATCTTTGTCAAGTAGGTACAGAAAAAGTCAGGGGGGTGTAGGATGATTGTTAGTATTGCAATCGATTAGGTATAACTTAAAAATAATGATATAAGATGACGAGCATCAGTTACGTAAAATGCGTGGGATTGTAACCAACAATGGGTAAATTCAAGTGCACACAAATGATCTTGATCTTGACAAACTAAAATTTAAATTTATATCCAAATAATAGCCGGTAACCTTCACTACTTTTATACTGTATACTGTAATGAAACTAGCAATAAACAAAATAAATAATCAATTAAGTAAATTTTACGAGCTTTAGGCGTAATAGATTTTTTTATATATTGGTTGCATAATATCTTTATACGTCTGTACAAAACTCAATCACATTTCATGCAGGAGATTTTTTTATTATTATTTACTAGGTATGAAATAATAAATATGTAAGAGAATGTATTATTTTCATCGAAATCATGGTCCGAATTATAGGAAATAAAACCAAACATTTTTAGAAAGTATCTCATGCATCTAGTAAATCAAAGTAAACACGAAAAACAAAAGTTAAGTAGCTAAGAATATTAGGTAACATTATAATAATTTCTTTATAATACGTATGTAATATTAATGTACTTCATTTAAAAACAGCTATTTTCTACAAAAAATTACGAGTAGTTACAACTATTTAACACTACATACATATAGAGAATATATAATTTTTGAGAAGTAGTGTAGTTGTGAGATAAACCGGAAAGTTCCTATCAAAATAATTCCAAAGTTTCGCTGTGATGTAACTAATGAAAAATTGAACCGCAAATAAGACATTACGAAACTGTTGAAACAAGCATGAAAGTATTAACACTTACTTCTTGTGTTAGTTTGTACTAATCTATTCTTATATATACCTAATATAATCTAATTTTAGTGACACATTTAAATCAACAAAGTTAACAAAGTTGTCTATCTAAAAACAGGAAGGAAAGGACTCTAATCTAATTTTGTCACCATAGTATTAAATTAAAAGAAAAATTTTATAATTACAGAATATCTACTTATATAATATTGTAGTTTAATTCTTTACAGTTATTATAATTTCTTCTGAAACAATTTTTGAGAGTTTTTATTCTTTTACATTGGTTTACCTACAATTAAATTACAATTAAACTCCGTCAAAAAAATGTCTAACCAATCTTTGTGATAAAAAATGCAAATATGTATACAAAATTGAAATAAACACTGTATAATTATTTTAATAATAAATATCTGATGTGCCCAACACATGACTTTCTTATACGGATAGTATCACAGTAATTACTTTTCCTAAAGAAATTAAGTTAAATTTCTTGTTAAAATTTTGAGGGTGGTTTCCAGCAATTTTCAAATAGTCTCTGTCGCACTTATTGCAATACGCATAAATCTGTCCTTGTTCCACTCATTACTACCAGATTTTAGGACAAATAAATAACAGAATACTTATCAAAATACCACAGTGCGAAAAATGCTTGATATCTTTGAATTTGCTGTAGCTAAACTTTGAAGATTTATAAAATACTTCTCAGTTTTGGTCAACGTTTCACTCAAACAAACTGTACAGTGCACAATAATCCTTCTCATCAAAATATTTCGATCTTTTGCCTTTGACAGTTGTTTGACTAACAATCTCTTCTTCTTCTTCGTACTTGGATTGCAAAGCAATGACAAGTTTTTGGTGTTTGGCGATATAGCCACTCTCACCAGGATTGGATTAATTGGTTTTCACTTTTTAAATTTTTATAACTTTATTCGAGCTCTTCGTGTGTTTAATGCAAATAGAATCTTTAGTATAAAAACAAATAGATTTCTGTAATGTAAACAACAGCCACTCAGAGATAGATGGCAACACTATATAAATATGTAAATAATTTATAATTATTAAAAAACGGCGCAAAATAAAACACTTTTGTTACTTTGTCGACACGTCTAAAAATTGAAAGAGCATTCACAAAAAATTTGGCGTCGATATCTTTAATGTAGATTTGCATGCATAATACAATTTCACGACTTTATTGTATATATTAGAAAAAATTTTAATCGAGTTGCCATGATATCTAAAACAAAACCGTAGCCGTCGATCTTTTCAAATAGTAATGCTACAATCGATTTCCTCAACGGTATAGATTTCTGTATGTAAACAACATGTACTTTGTAAATCGTAGATAGATGGCGCCACTACATAAATAAAAATTTTTGACGGAATTTCAAAAAAAGTTTCAAACAAAATTTGTTCAAAATTTAATTCTAAATCAATGTTAAAGAATAAAAAAATGTCGTAAATTGTTTATTTTTCAAGATATTCCTAAAAAACCTAAAAATGTCTTCAGGTAAGTACCACTTGTGTTGGTGCTAGATGAAAAAGATTTAATGTGGCACCCACAATTTTGTTCAAACTCTTAAATATGAAATTTGAATCAAATCCGTTAAGTCGTTTTTGAGTTATCGTGGATACAGACAGACACACAGACAGACATCATGGCGAAAATGGTCAAAATGGATTCAGGGGCCCTCAAAACGTGTAAATCCATCAAAATCTCGAAGTCGAAAAAAATCACGATTACAATACTTCCTGATACTACGTATAAGAAAGTAAAAACCAGCGCTTTGCTTAAAAATAAATTATTTTAACCAAAATCCAACTAGCGATTCCAAAACTATATTTTTTGCGCTACCGACTCATTTTTCTACGCTTACTCGCTTACTTCTCAATTCTCATACGTTTATTTTTTTACTTTCTTATACGTAGTATAAGGAAGTATTGTAATCGTGATTTTTTTCGACTTTTTTGACCATTTTCGCCATGATGTCTGTCTGTCTGTCTGTCTGTCTGTGTGTCTGTGTGTCTGTGTGTCTGTGTGTCTGTCTGTATCCACGATAACTCAAAAACGACTTAACGGATTTGATTCAAATTTCATATTTAAGAGTTTGAACAAAATTGTGGGTGCCACATTAAATCTTTTTCATCTAGCACCAACACAAGTGGTACTTACCTGAAGACATTTTTAGGTTTTTTAGGAATATCTTGAAAAATAAACAATTTACGACATTTTTTTATTCTTTAACATTGATTTAGAATTAAATTTTGAACAAATTTTGTTTGAAACTTTTTTTGAAATTCCGTCAAAAATTTTTATTTATATAGTGGCGCCATCTATCTCTGATTTACAAAGTACATGTTGTTTACATACAGAAATCTATACCGTTGAGGAAATCGATTGTAGCATTACTATTTGAAAAGATCGACGGCTACAACGGCTACGGTTTTATGTTTTGGATATCATGGCAACTCGATTAAAATTTTTTCTAATATATACAATAAAGTCGTGAAATTGTATTATGCATGCAAATCTACATTAAAGATATCGACGCCAAATTTTTTGTGAATGCTCTTTCAATTTTTAGACGTGTCGACAAAGTAACAAAAGTGTTTTATTTTGCGCCGTTTTTTAATAATTATAAATTATTTATATATTTATATAGTGTTGCCATCTATCTCTGAGTGGCTGTTGTTTACATTACAGAAATCTATTTGTTTTTATACTAAAGATTCTATAAACACACGAAGAGCTCGAATAAAGTTATAAAAATTTAAAAAGGGAAAACCAATTAATCCAATCCTGGTGAGAGTGGCTATATCGCCAAACACCAAAAACTTGACATTGCTTTGCAATCCAAGTACGAAGAAGAAGAAGAGATTGTTAGTCAAACAATTGTCAAAGGCAAAAGGTCGAAATATTTTGATGAGAAGAATTATTGTGCACTGTACAGTTTGTTTGAGTGAAACGTTGACCAAAACTAAGAAGTATTTTATAAATCTTCAAAGTTTAGCTACAGCAAATTCAAAGATATCAAGCATTTTTCGCACTGTGGAATTTTGATAAGTATTCTGTTATTTATTTGTCCTAAAATCTGGTAGTAATGAGTGGGACAAGGACAGATTTATGCGTATTGCAATAAGTGCTACAGAGACTATTTGAAAATTGCTGGAAACCCTCAAAATTATTTTTACAAGAAATTTAACTTATTTTTATTTAGGAAAAGTAATTACTGTGATACTATCCGTATAAGAAAGTCATGTGTTGGGCACATCAGATATTTTGATTCTGTCATTGTAATTGTCAACTATATTTTTTTAAATAAGATGTAATTTTTGAAAATCGCAAATTGTTACTTCAAAATTACACAAATAAATAGTCCTGGAAAAATAAACGAAAAAAAAAGGCTGAGTTGGAAAAAATTTGTAACAGACTGAATTTTTGCATGTACCTTATTATTATAGCCCTCAATAATGTGTGAAAGTTCCCCATCGATTTGATTGCGATTTGCTATAAAAATATTCAGAAGTTTTTTTGTAGGGATAATCGTTTACGAGTTATAGCGTTTCAAATCGCCTCAGCTACAAATTAGCTCTCCGTATTTTTTTCAATAAAGGTCGCTGTTCTCGAGATATTTGCAAAAAACTGTAATCGCGACCTTTGACCTCGAGTAACTCAGCTAGCGGCAATCAAATCGATGAGGAACTTTCCCACATTATTGAGGGCTATAATACTCAGGTGCATGCAAAAATTCAGCCTGTTACAAAATTTTTCCATGTTAAAATCTAGTTTTCCTGGACTAAAAACCGTTTTTCGCCGATCGACATTAAACGTCAAAGTTTAATGACAACTGACAGTCACTAAACTGTCTCTTTAACTGCCTTGGCATTAAAAAAGTAAAAAAAATTTATAATTTATATAATATATTATAATTCAATTCCACAATACTTGTATCAGATTCTCTAATTGCATCCGGTAATTCTTCAGCATCAGAGCATCACTATCACTCATTTTTTAACTTTATATTAGTTTTTATCACTTTTATTCGTTTAATACGAGAGACACCAACCTCACAAAAAATTGGCAGAAATTAACGAAAAATAATAAATAAACTTGTTTCTATAGCAACGACGCTGTATAAGCCACCTTAGTGTAATCCTATTTTCAGATTATATTTTCTCTTTAAAAACGTAAAACTTAAATAATCGGCGAAAAAATCAGATGTTGGCATTATTATAGAAAAATAACAGAAACTTCACTTTTAAGTTAGATTAGATAGTTTGAAATTTCAAAGCGAAGTTGCATCAAAAATCGTAAACTGATTTTTTTTAAATGTAAATTTTAATTAGATACTAATTATATATAAGCGTATTTTGACGAATTTTGCCTTTTTCTACAGCCAAGAATTGAAAAATAATTAAATTATACAAGGTAATTTATATCATTTTTGCGCGAATGAGAAAAGATAAAATTACTCAAAAATCGTGATCCATTTTGAAAATTGATAGCTCTACACCAGATTTCCGAGTTTTCACCTAGAATGCAGTTTTTAAAACCTCAATGTCGCTTTTATTATGGCAGTTACATTAAATAACTTTCGTGAGAATTGACGAGAAACTAATATTTCTGATCATCTTCTACATGGTATACATTAATTTTCTACATAGTCAAGTTTGAAAAGTTCAGTGTTTGTCAAAATAAGGAACAAAGCATCAACACGGTGGAAGATAGTTTAAAATTTCTTGACAAAATGAAAAAAATATTAATTTCTACCATTCGTATTTAGAAATTTGCAAGTCATTGAAATTTCGGATTTTTACTCAGATTACTTAGATAATAATAATACATATAGCTAAGGATCGTACTTTTAAGAAGAAATTATGAACGCTACAGAAATGTCTGGGATTTGTAAAAAAACAACAATATAATTAAACATACCTACTCTAAAAATTAATATTTGTCCACTTGAATTCCAGAATTTTTCATTCTCCATCACATACAAAATTCAAAATATAAATCAGGTTACGTTTGTATAAAAAAATTATGTGTTGACGTTGACCCCATCAGATATTTAGAATTTAAAATTATTAAAAGCTTTTAAAATGCACTAATTTAAATTGTCTCTTTTATTATTGTTTTTAGTATAACAACATAATATGATATTTAACTAAATCTAAATATATTTTTAACACAAGCAACAACGATTATTATGTTATTATTTTTTATAATATGTAGATTCCATAAGGTTCATGAATGGAGTGTCATTGCCCTCTCTCACATCACCATGTTAATATTGCCGTCCTTGAAAAATGCGCATTGTAGGTCAAATGATCTTTGTTTATATTTTACACAAAAACGTTGTACCTATTAAAATTATACCTATAGTAATTAACGTTAAAATCCAGGAATTATAGAAAAAATAGCAAAAAATATATAGGATATCACCTAGTTTGTAGATCTTCCATATCCTAGCGAAAAATTTTCAAAAACAAATATACTCTAGTAAAGTTAAATTTTAAGTAAAGAGAATTGAAACTAAAAATGTTAAACGGGTAATTTAAAATGCATTAAATTGATTGGATATTTAATGACTTAGATCGAAGAAGAACTAATCAATTTATTGTATTTTAAATTTCCCGCCAAATATTTTGGAATCAAAATATCTCTACTGAAAAAATGGAGTGTAAATTCATTCATGTATCTTAAAAACTATACAGAGGGTTCGGTTTCGGTTAGATGCACACCATATTATTCAGTTTTTTTTATTCTTCGATCAATTCGAAGCGTAAAAGTATATAAGGTACCAACATAATTTAGCTGCTATATTTTATAGTGTTTAACAAAATAAATCGTTTGAGTTACCATGATGTAGGTAGATATAATATTAATTTGCTAAAAATAGTTTTTGCAACTATGTATATAAAAAGTCTATTAACCATGGGCTCTTTAATCGTAGGACAAATTTTCCGTTCGCAAACCAGCCTTGAATTATAGATTGAAAATAATCCAGACTGTTTACCAAATATCTATTTATACCTACATATTATGCATTTTTTCATTTCCGCATAACCAGACAACTTTTTCTAGCCAGTTTAAAATTATATTGTCCTATTATAATATATCCTATAAATGAATACAAATCTGTAAATGTTTTGAAAGTTTCATGGCAGTTTTAAGTACCCACCCAAAGTCTAAAATCAAAAAAATTTTAAACTCAGTGTATTAACAAATAAAATTCGAAATTTTAAACAAATTTTCTTTATGTTAATTTTTATAGTAGAATCAAATTATTTCTTTGTAAAAAAATAAATCGTAAGAAAATCTGTCTATTTTTCGAATTATTATGGCAGTTTTAAGAACCCAAAATCTAAAATTAGACAAATTTACAGGTGAGTGTGTGTTAGTCAATTTGAAATTTTCAAGTATTTTTCATTCTATATATTTCACTATTTCAATAGAACCAACTTACCAACTTTGTTTTTTCTGATAAAAGAAACATCTTCATTTTTCGAAGTTTTATGACAAATTTTAGAATGAGGTAAGATTAGCCAATAAATTTTCTAATAGAACAAACTTACTTCTTTGTAACAAGCCGCAAGGAAATTTGTCAATTTTTCGAACAGAACAGTTTTAAGAACTGAAAATCTAAAATTGGTCACATTTTAAAGTGAGTTTATGACAGTCAAATTCGGAATCTTTATTAGATTTTTCGTCTGTTTGAAATTTCTGCCTTCTAGAATCTTTAGAACCAAGGACACCACAAGAAAATCTATTAAATTTTCGAAATTGCATGTCAGTTTTAAGGGCCCAAAATCTAAAATTATACAAATTTTCATATGAGAGTATACAGGGTGTCCCAAAATCACCGCCAATACCGGAAACCATAGATTCGTCACAAAATTCTCAGACGATTTTTTCTTAGCCATTTTTTATGTTTTTTATTTTTTTATTATTTTTATTTCCCGTTCAGTTGTCCCGGTGGAGAGGAGAGAGCTGCATGAGATCTTCTCTTTCCAAGTTCACCTCCACCGGGTCAACTGAGCTGCTCTGGGCCGGGAAAAAAAAAATTTAAATGGCAAAGGAAAAATCGTCTTAGAATTTTGTGAGGTTTCCGGTATTGGCGGTGACCTTGGGACACCCAGTATATTAGCCAACAAAATCCGGTAATTTCAAAAGATTTTTATTCTATTAGATTTTTCCAGTAGAACCAACCAATTTTCATAAGTGTAATACATATACATTGTATACTGTTAGCGCGAAAAAAAAAAGGGGGCGCAAACATTACGGTGCAGACGATAGCCACCTCTCCCTCGCAAACTCGAAAGAGTGTGCTCGCACAAATTCGAATGAGAACCAATGACTCGCAAGCGCATTGGCGCCCATTTTACAGATGCTCTTTCTCTCTTTTATTACAACTTATAGCGATGGACAGGATGCTAGATTGCTAGCTAGTATTAGGTACTATATTGGGGTCAGTGTGCGTCTGTCATGGACATTTTTAAAATTCAGAAACGGACTCTGCGTACTTTGCTGGGACTGGGTTATCGTGATAGTTGTAAGAGGAAATTTAAAAGTAATAGAATACTTACAGTGGCGGCACTTTATGTTTATCGGCTGCTTCTCTTCATGTATAAAAACAAGTCAAATTATGAATATTTAAAGTCAGGCTAGCAATTTTTGAAAAAGGTTGTTTTTACTCTGGTATCGTTTTCTGGAATAGGCTACCAACTTATGTGCGATTTATTGAGAGCTTTGTGGTTTTTAAGAAAACAATTTTTAACATTTTAGCTGATATTGAACCTTATGAAGTTGGCGATTTTTTAAATTATATTTTTTGATTGTGTCTGTTATGTTGTTGTATTAGTTTATTTATCTATGATTGTATCTGTTCAACATGTTCTTTTTTTATGTATGTACTTGTAACTTAAATCAAGATTTCTTCTTTGTCAACTGTTATTGCCATTATTATGTTGTGACAAATGTTTTCTTTATTGTGTTGTATTTTATGAACCCTACGTATTGAAAAGTAAATTCTATTCTATTCTATGCTAACTTTTGTAATATAACAAACCCCAATTTTTCGAAGATTTGTGACAGTTTTAAGAACCCAAAGTCTATACTTAAACAAATTTTAAACTGAGTTTATGGTAACCAATAACCAATAAAATCAGAAATTTCCAAGTACATATTTTCATTTTCCAGTAGAATCAATTTATTTCTTTTTAACAAAATAAACCGTAAGAAAATTGTAAAATTTTTGGAAACTTTACTAGACTTTTAAGGATATTTATAGATGATGTTCATTCTGTTTGAATTTTTTTCTAGAATCAAGTTCTTTGTAGCAAACCGCAAGTAAATTTGTCAATTTTTCGAAGTTTCTTTTAACTAATCTAAAATTACACATTAGATTTTTGAAGGTAATAGTTTATTTAGTTTTGTTTGAATTTTTTAATATAAATTTACGAAATTACCAAATAGTTCCGAACTTATTTAAAACTACGCCATCATTCTCCCCTTGGCTATAGTGACTTATACTGAACAAAAAAGAAAAATATCTGATGTGTCCGTAGCCAATAATCATACTAATTTAATTATTATTTTATATCTCGTGAGATCAAGTGTCTTCGTATCAGTTCGGAAATATTCGAGATCTATTGAACAATATTTAGTTGTACAAAATTCAAATTTTATCAAAAAAACTTCTTTTATGAAATTAAAAAAAAAGTTAAGACAAAATATGTTCAAAATTAAATTCTAAACAAATGTCAAAGAATAAAAACATTTTCTAAATTGTTTCCTGTTCAAGATAATAAAAAACCTAAAAATTTATACAGCGTGTTTTTTATCTCGGCTACGCTTCGATCAAAAATTTCACACCTAATACGGAAAAATATCACTTTGCCTTACTTGTTACATAAACAGCTATTATTTTATTATACCTAATTTATTATTAAGAACAAATTTGTGTTTTTCCTAAACCGTATAATTATACATCCTGTATGTTTAGATATGTGCAAACGACTGAAAAAAGAAAGTGATGTAAAAATATAAATATATAATTATGTATAAGTGCGTAACTTTATTTGATAGTAAATATATTACAAATTATAAGTATACAATTTTTACTGCTGCTATAAATTAGTATTTAAATCTAGACAATAAAAAAATAATTATGTATTTTGACTTCGGTAATTAATAATGTATAATACAATAGTTGAATGAAGAACCATCATTATTCTACAAGACAAAAGTATGGTTTTTGTATTTAAATTGAAAGTAGCGACATGCAAATTTATATTTAATTTCATATCATATAACTAGGTACGAAACATGAACTAATAAGTGAAGTGCGGAAAATGCTAAATTTAGGTAGGTACTCTTAAGTTTTAACGTTTAACGCAGCGTTGAGATCTCTTAGAAATTCTTGTAAATTATTTCTCTTATTGGCTAATCTTGCAAAGCTAATATTTAAATTAATTTAGATAGTAAAATAATTTAAATTATTAATTAAAATAATGTACTTTAAACACTCTTCAATAATTAATCATTTACACAAAAATAACAAAGAATTTTAATTTATCCTATAGACAAACAATTGTCGTGAATAAACATCTGTGCTGATATATGCAAAACAATTACATACATTTTTTTTACGCATTTGCACACTAGTACTAGTTGAGCAAGGTCATCATTAATGGGTTGCAGAACACGGCAAGCCATAGTGGTGGTCAGTTTATTCGAAACTTCACTAGCGGTTGGAGAAATTGTTTAGGTTGTTGTTTTAGTAATATTTATTTTAGAAATAGTATATCTGTTTGGGTTTGGTGTTAATTATACGGTAAGTTTTTATTGATATAGTTTATTTTTATAACGCTACTTACATTAGTTTAAATCGAGGTTTAAATTTAGATCATAATAATAATAGAATGGTTAAAAAGTTTATTAGCTTTTTGCCGGCAAGTACTGAAATAGTAATACTGTAGTACTGTAATATTTTACATGACGGTTATTACAATACACTACTTTTAAAAATAGTACTGTAATGAAATGACCGTCATGTAAACTAGTACAGTACTAATCTTGGAATGATCAATTTTCTTGAATCAAAATAGTCTTGAGAGTTTGACTGTCTTAAAGGTTTCAGGTAAAATATTATACATAACACCTCTTGAAAATTATTATTTCAGGACTCCATTATTATTCCAGGACTCAGGAAGCTTAAAATAATACTTCTCTTCGTCACTTCCTCCTGTAATAGATAATTTTCATGACTTGATATGTAAATAACTATTATTATTTTTTATTAATTTCTACTATAAATCATTTGTATAAAAAAAAAGTGAGAGCATTTCATTCCTGAAATAAGATTGGTCCACTAGAGAAATAAATTAGCTCGTATACTAACTAGTCGTTTCGCGCACTTGACACAAATAATCATTTTAATGTCATTGTTCAATCATTACGTCGTTTTCTAATTAAGTACTAAGCTTTCGGAAAACTTTTTCGCATGTTGTTGACTTTAGTAAAGTAAAGAAAAATCCAATTTTTTGAAGTTGGGAGCGCTGCCGTTTCGGCGCCATGTGTAAAAGAAGTAAAAACTGTTTTTTCAAGAATATCTCATTTTCTATTGATTCTATGACATAAATATAAGTTATCGAAGTTGTACATAATCGATTCCCTACAACATTTATCTGAAACAATTTTTACTATAGTAAATAGATTAAGAATTACAGCGGCATAAAGTTTTCAAAATTCCATTTTTTGAGAGTTTTTGCGAAAAATGTGCTCCCTACAGTTTTGTCTGTCATAAATAGATAATAGACCATGAATCAGAACGGCATAAAATATCAAAATTGTTTTTTTTGTCAAATTTTTCGAAATTCCTCTTCTTCTATCGATATTATACCATATGATCAAAAATTATTTAGATAAAGGGTGGCCATGGTGAATACATAATAATTAAAAAAAAAATAGAAAATAAACCCGTAGTTTAATAACTAAGTTTTATTTGACAAACTGAATAGCTTACAAACCTATATAATTTCAACTACTGACGATGAATCAAACATGCAAGGTAAATTCAGAATTCCAAAGCCACCCTATATCTAAATAATTTTTGATCATATGGTATTAAAATGAAGAACATACGTATTACCAAAGTTGTACAGAAGGTCATTTCCTACAGCTTTCCTATAACTACTTTTTTTTTGGTAAATATAGATTACAAATTACCGCGGAATAAAGTTTTGAAATTTGTGTTATTTTACAGTTTTTTCCAAATTCGACCTCCCATATCTGTTATGCTAAAATACGTTATAACAAAAGTTGTAGATAATCAATTTTCCTACAACTTTTATCTAAAATAGCTTTTCGTATAGTAAATAGATCATAGCGACATAAAATTCTGTACATTGTTTTTCATCAAATTTCTGGAAATTCCTCCTATCGATATTACGCTAAAATAAAATAGCATCAAACTTCTAGAGAAGGAAATTTTCTACGACTTTTATCCAAAAATTAAGTTTTCTATAGTAAATAGATTACAAATTACAACGTCATAAAGTTTTGATTGTGTCTCTTGTCAGTTTTTTCAAAATACTGCTTCCCATTATTACGTTAAAATAAGTTTTGAAATAGTATATTATTATACGAGTTATATGAGACGCTATATTGTGGCACAAGTTGTTTGAAGTACGACGAGCGAAGCGAGGAGTGCTTCAAAGGACCGAGTGCCACAATAAAGTCTTATAAAACAAGTGTAATATACTATTTTTTTCTATTTTGCATCTATTTGTACTTTAAATTTAAGAACATTGTGCAAAATATAAACCTAGGAATATTTGGAATGATTTGATAATGGTTGCTAACACTAACCAAACATAACCAAACAATAAAATAAGGTTAATTTGAAATTAGTTGTCAATTTTACTTCACACCCAGCAATAAGCTTTTTTGGCATTCTATTGAAATGTGTAAACAAGCAAGTATAAGTAATACACCACCTGAACTAAGAAAAAGAGTCTAATTAGCTATAAATGATTTACTTTAGAAAAAATAATAAAAATATCTGATGTGTCCAACACATGACTTTCTTATACTTACGGATAGTATCACAATAATTACTTTTCCTAAAGAAATTAAGTTAAATTTCTTGTAAAAATTTTGAAGGTTTCCAGCAATTTTCAAATCGTCTCTGTCGCACTTATTGCAATACGCATAAATCTGCCCTTGTCCCACTCATTATAACCGAATTTTACGACAAAAATGTGTTTTATTTTAGATTTTTGACCTATTACTCACTTAAAATATCTGATGTGCCCAACACATGACTTTCTTATACTTACGGATAGTATCACAATAATTACTTTTCCTAAAGAAATTAAGTTAAATTTCTTGTAAAAATTTTGAAGGTTTCCAGCGATTTTCAAATAGTCTCTGTCGCACTTATTGCAATACGCATAAATCTGTCCTTGTCCCACTCATTATAACCGAATTTTACGACAAAAATGTGTTTTATTTTAGATTTTTGACCTATTACTAACTTAAAAAAATCTCCCGTTATGAAATTACATTTATTTATTCATTATTATTGGTTTCGGTACCATAGAAACCAGTAAAATAAAAAAAAACTAATGGACCGGTCCTTCTGGGATTCGAACCCGGGACCCTCTGTTTGGCAGCCATATAATGAAACACATGGTCTACCTCGACCATCGGATTCAACTATCAACGCGCGCTATGAGAAATATAAAGTGTTTTAAGAATATCTAATTTTTTTGAAATTTTTTTTACGGAATTTCAAAAAAAAGTTCAAACAAAATTTGTACAAAATTCAATTCTAAGTCAGTGTTAAAGAATAAAAAAATCTCATAAATTGTTTATTTTTCAAGATATTTTTAAAAAACCTAAAAATGTCATCAGGTAACTGTCACTTGTTTTGGTGCTAGATGAAAAACATTGAATGTGGCACCCACAATTTTGTTCAAACTCTTAAATATGAAATTTGAATCAAATCCGATAACTCGTTTTTGAGTTATGGTGGATACAGACAGACACACAGACAGACAGACATCATGGCGAAAATGGTCAAAATGGATTCAGGGGCCCTCAAAACGTGTAAATCCATCAAAATCTCGAAGTCGAAAAAAATCACGATTACAATACTTCCTTATACTACGTATAAGAAAGTAAAAATAAGACAACTTCAATTTTATATTTATAAACTTTAGAGAACAAAGAGTTATGCTTAAGGGTGTTTTATATTTGATGTATTATTTAGATTAAACAAACACGCTCATAAAATAAATTTGTCCTATTTCTTATTTAATAAATATCTGATGTGTCCAACACATGACTTTCTTATACAGATAGTACCACAATTACGTTTCCCTCGACGATTCCTAAAGAAATTAAGTTAAATTTCTTGTAAAAATCGTGTTTAATTTTGAGGGTTTCCAGCAATTTTCAAATAGTCTCTGTCGCACTTATTGCAATACGCATAAATCTGTCCTTATCCCACTCATTATAACCGAATTTTATGACAAAAACAAGTGTTTTATTTTTTTGAAATTTTTTTGACAGAATAAAAAAATTCGATGTAGATATTTTAAGGACGTATTCAGTGCGATTCTGTAAGTTTCTAACCACCGTGTTTATTAACTACTGTGGTTGTTGCTATGATAATTACCAATCAAAAACGTCGTACCGTAGCAACAACCACAGTGGTTACATAGTCACGGTCATTAAAATGTTATAGAATCACCCCGATTGTTGGGATCAAAATAACACTTTTTTTTTACTTTCTTATACGTAGTATAAGGAAGTATTGTAATCGTGATTTTTTTCGACTCCGAGATTTTGATGGATTTACACGTTTTGAGGGCCCCTGAATCCATCTTGACCATTTTCGCCATGATGTCTGTCTGTGTGTCCGTGTGTCTGTGTGTCTGTGGGTGCCACATTAAATCTTTTTCATCTAGCACAAACACAAGTGGTACTTACCTGAAGACATTTTTAGGTTTTTTAGGAATATCTTGAAAAATAAACAATTTACGAGATTTTTTTATTCTTTAACATTGATTTTAAATTAAATTTTGAACAAATTTTGTTTGAAACTTTTTTTGAAATTCCGTCAAAAATTTTTAATTATATAGTGGCGCCATCTATCTCTGATTTACAAAGTACATGTTGTTTACATACAGAAATCTATACCGTTGAGGAAATCGATTGTAGCATTACTATTTGAAAAGATCGACGGCTACAACGGCTACGGTTTTATGTTTTGGATATCATGGCAACTCGATTAAAATTTTTTCTAATATATACAATAAAGTCGTTAAATTGTATTATGCATGTAAATCTACATTAAAGATATCGACGCAAAATTTTTTGTGAATGCTCTTTCAATTTTTAGACGTGTCGACAAAGTAAACAAAGTGTTTTATTTTGCGCCGTTTTTTAATAATTATAAATTATTTACATATTTATATAGAGTTGCCATCTATCTCTGAGTGGCTGTTGTTTACATTACAGAAATCTATTTGTTTTTATACTAAAGATTCTATTTGCATTAAACACACGAAGAGCTCGAATAAAGTTATAAAAATTTAAAAAGTGAAAACCAATTAATCCAATCCTGGTGAGAGTGGCTATATCGCCAAACACCAAAAACTTGACATTGCTTTGTAATCCAAGTACGAAGAAGAAGAAGAGATTGTTAGTCAAACAACTGTCAAAGGCAAAAGATCGAAATATTTTGATGAGAAGGATTATTGTGCACTGTACAGTTTGTTTGAGTGAAACGTTGACCAAAACAGAAGTATTTTATAAATCTTCAAAGTTTAGCTACAGCAAATTCAAAGATATCAAGCATTTTTCGCACTGTGGAATTTTGATAAGTATTCTGTTATTTATTTGTCCTAAAATCTGGTAGTAATGAGTGGGACAAGGACAGATTTATGCGTATTGCAATAAGTGCGACAGAGACTATTTGAAAATTGCTGGAAACCCTCAAAATTTTTACAAGAAATTTAACTTAATTTCTTAAGGAAAAGTAATTACTGTGATACTATCCGTATAAGAAAGTCATGTGTTGGGCACATCAGATATTTTTTTAAATAAACATGTGTCCTAAAATGCACCCCCTCCAACCTTCCCCAAAAACTGGGTTTACATAATTTTTGAAGCAAAAAATAAATAGAGTGGCTAAAAAAAGGGGGGCATGCCAATTTTCAGAAGATTTGATCCGTTATTGTGGTCACAATTTTAAATAATCGTTTTTTTTACGCAACTTACAGTGGCTGTAGCTCGGAGGGGGTGCATTTTAGGACACATGTTTATTTGAAAAAAAAGTCTTATTTTGATCCCAACAATACGTCCTTAAAATATCTACATCGAATTTTGAATCACCCTGTATAAAATCACATTTATTTATTTATTATTATTGTTTCGGTACCATAGAAACCAGTAAAATAAAAAAAAATAAAAAATAATGGTCCTTCTGGGATTCGAACCGGCGACCTCCCGTTTGGCAGGCAAGTCCCAAACTCACTCGTCTATCTACTAATCGGATTCAAGGCGCACTATGAGAAATATAAGTGTTTTAAGAATCTCATTTTTTTGAAATTTTTTTGACGGAATTTAAAAAAATGGTTCAAACAAAATTTGTTCAAAATTTAATTCTAAATCAATGTTAAAGAATAAAAAAATCTCCTAAATTGTTTATTTTTCAAGATATTCCTAAAAAACCTAAAAATATCATCAGGTAACTGTCACTTGTTTTGGTGCTAGATGAAAAACATTGAATGTGGCACCCACAAATTTGTTCAAACTCTTAAATATGAAATTTGAATCAAATCCGATAACTCGTTTTTGAGTTATGGTGGATACAGACAGACAGACAGACACACAGACAGACAGACATCATGGCGAAAATGGTCAAAATGGATTCAGGGGCCCTCAAAACGTGTAAATCCATCAAAATCTCGAAGTCGAAAAAAATCACGATTACAATACTTCCTTATACTACGTATAAGAAAGTAAAAAATCTCCCGTTATGAGATTACATTCGGTACCATAGAAACCAGTAAAATAAAAAAAAACTAATGGACCGGTCCTTCTGGGATTCGAACCCGGGACCATCTGTTTAGCAGCCATATAATGAAACACATGGTCTACCTCGACCATCGGATTCAACTATCAACGCGCGCTATGAGAAATAAGTATAAAGTGTTTTAAGAATATCTAGTTTTTTTGAAATTTTTTTGACGGAATTTCAAAAAAAAGTTCAAACAAAATTTGTTCAAAATTCAATTCTAAATCAATTTTAAAGAATAAAAAAATCTCATAAATTGTTTATTTTTCAAGATATTCTTAAAAAACCTAAAAATGTCATCAGTTAACTGTCACTTGTTTTGGTGCTAGATGAAAAACATTGAATGTGGCACCCACAATTTTGTTCAAACTCTTAAATATGAAATTTGAATCAAATCCGATAACTCGTTTTTGAGTTATGGTGCATACAGACAGACAGACACACAGACAGACAGACAGACAGACAGACAGACAGACAGACATCATGGCGAAAATGGTCAAAATGGATTCAGGGGCCCTCAAAACGTGTAAATCCATCAAAATCTCGAAGTCGAAAAAAATCACGATTACAATACTTCCTTATACTACGTATAAGAAAGTAAAAATGTTCAAAATTTCACTAGTTTCTTTTCTACAATTTTGTGAGGTTGGCTTTGGCTTTTGACGCTGCGTTACCTACATGTCATTGGAAATTAATGAAAAACAAAATACTTTTTTTGTCGATCGTTTATTAAAGATCTAGTTGATGTAATAAAAGGAGTGTATTAATAACTCAGTTTAATGCATACATGCACATTAAAAACATTGTTGAGATTATGAGATTTGCTTGGTAACCAACAATATATTATATTATTGAAACATGCATTTGGAACTGACACCTGCCGAAATTAATTATTTATGTCAGTGGTATTTTGACTTATTGCATATTATGTAAGAATTTGGTTTTTGCCATGGAACAAAATTAGATTATTTTCATTCTAATAAAGAGCGATCGACAAAAAAATATTGTAATCAACATGAGTGTTAATCGGCGATTAATAATCTCGACTAATTAACGCGCTCGCTGCGCTCACACGTTAAAATCGTTTCGATTATTAATCGCTCTTATTAACACTCTTGTTTATTAAACTACTATAATATAATTATTATCGGAAGAAAAAAAGAAAAAATTTCTATTAATGTTTTCGTTCCCTTTATACCTAGGATGATGATAACATTGTTATTGTGTATTATAGTTGCCTTGAGCAAATTAGGTAACAGAACACTAGGTCAAAGTTTTTATTTTGACCTAGGAATACCCTCAGTTAAAAAAACATATCTATTATGTCCGGTATTTCAGTGTCAGTTTAAACCAAATTTGGGTAAACTTCAATTAGAATGTGAATTTTATCATTTTAAATTTGTATATTCTAAACGAAGTTTACCCAAATTTGATTTAAACTGACACTGAAATACCGGACCTTATAGATTCATATTAATTTTAAATTATGACTAAATTTTTAATATAGACTACATAGTTTATAATAGTGATCCCATTATAGTTTCTTTCTGTACTGCAATTTTGACTACCCATACAGGGGGTTACAGAAACGTTACGGAAACTTTTGGGTGTCATCAGTTTTATAAAGAATTATTATTTTAAATTTTGCACCATAATATATCATGAAGATGAAGTCAATTTATCGACGAAGAGGAAGTGCAAGCCTTCTAGAACACCCTCTATTATGCCATGCAATAAAAAAAGAAAAATGAGACTATAGACTAAAAAATAAAAATTGAATTTTATACACCTAGATATGATATATATCAAGCTTTTTTTTATAACTCAAAATTTATTTATCAGTTGAAATTTCCGTGAACATTTTAATACTGAATTAAATTTATCAGACACCTCATAGCCTACTCTAACTCACTGTTTTTGAATCGCACGATAAATCATTTGTACAAAATCATTCAATAATCAAATAAATCTATCCTCTTGATGGTGAAAGTATTTTACACAAACAGTCTAAATTAGATTAAACAAATAATAATTTTAGTAGAAGGGTACGACTTGGCTACGATTTCTAAGACTAAAATATTATAAGATACCATATTGAATGACGACTTTGACTTTCCTCGTTTTCTAAGCAATTCAAGTATGTTTATTCAACAAATTAAACAATTTCCTTTATCACATACACGTGATTAGTTTAATTGTTTAAAGAGTATTTAGCTGGGTTAACGACCTATTATTTGAAGCGGTATATTTTGTGGTTATCTGGTGCGTTGCCAATGATTGCCAATGTTAATTTTTGTCTCTTTTCATTGAATTTACACCATCATAATAGTTTTCCGCATTTTCTAGTTTATAAATCGCGCCATCGAATTTAGAGCCGAAAAAAAGTACTAACAATTATCCTATATTACCCCTGATTTTTTCCTATGTTTGTCAAAGATTTATCCTACGAAAACAGTCGGGGTTTTAAGACTCAGGCAATCATTTCCGTTTTTACAATATTTTAAAACAGTTTTGGGCGATTTTTAGTATCATCGAGTTTGGAACCCTCAAAAAACACTAACAAGTATTCTATGTCGTGTTTGAGTTTTTCTCATACTTGTCAAAGATTCATCTTACGAAAAAACTTTGAAAATCGAGCGATTATTTCCGTTTTTACATAGTTTTAAAACACTTTTATGTGTTTTTATTGTAAAAATCCAGCCAGTGAGTTTGGAGCGCTTAAAAGAGTACTAGAAATTATCCTAAGCTGCCCCTGATTTTTTTTGATGCTAGCTAAAAATTTAAACAGTCGGAGTTTTGAAAATCGGTCAATTATTTCAGTTTTTACAATAAAAACCAATTTTGACATTTCTTAATGTAAAAATCGCGTTTTAGAGTTTGGAGCTCTTAAACAAATACTAATTATAATCCAATGCCGCCCCTGATTTTTTTTCTAAACATATCAAAGACTTATTTTATGAAAATAGTCGAGTTTATGAAAATAGAGCGAATATTTTTTTAGTTTAAAAACAGATTCTTCGAGGTTGGAGCCCTTAGAAAAATACTAATATTTATCCTATACCACATCTGATTTTTTCCATTGTTTGTCAAAGATTCCTCTTACGAAAACAGACGGGGTTTTAAATATCGCGCATTTATTTCAGTTTTTACATTGTTTCAAACGGTTTTTTCAGCATCATGAAGTTTGAAGTCCTTAAAAATACTAACAATTATCCTATGCCGCCCCTGATTTTCTCCAACTTTGTCAAATATTAACTGATATTTTTCTTCGCTTGATGTTATTTTCTCGCAATACCGTGAAAGTCATTTACTCTAATAATTCCATCCTGTGTATTATTTCATTCATGTGATGTGAACAAAGTAGTACAGTATTTCAATGATATATTAAATTATTAACTGCAAAATCGTGTACCTATCTACCTACTTGCGCAAAATACTTGGTTTCGTACCATTAAGGCATTTTCTTGTAATAATAATTAGCCAGAACACTATGCACGGTTTCTAATTGTGTAAAATGCAACTCACTCTTAAGTAATTACGTGTATTCAGTGATTTTTTTCAAACTATTTATATCAGTTTATTAGTTGTAAGAATCTAATGTGTGGTGTTGCAGTTGCAGTTTAATTATCTTGGTTTTGATTTCAAAGAGAATGTAGGTAATTATAAAAAATTGGATAATTATGTAACTAAATTTATTATGTTTTTCAACAAAACGTTTTAAATTTAAATGTGATAAATTAATGTTACGGTTGCTGACCTTAGTTGTCTTGCCTGTAATACAAAATAATAATACCAAGAAAAAAGTCTGAACTTTGCTCTAGGTATACTTTAGTAGGTACATAAATGTACACTAATTGCTATTATAATAATATGTAGATAATTCAGTTAAATGCAAAGTAGTAAATTGTTTGCGGGAAAACTTTTTAAATATTACTAGAATAATTACATTTATTAGGTATAGTACCTCCCTGAAGTACGACACTGAACTATATTATTATTGTTACTTTGGAAAAGTTTTTGTCCTTGAATATATTGAATCGTTCTAAAAATATATACAAAAACCCTAAAAAAACTGTTATTGTTAAATTGTGTCAAAGTGATAAAATGTGTGCATTCCTCATCCCACCATTTTTCCTTTTTCGAATGTTGTTTTTTTAATACTACTTCTATTGTGGTTGCTTGAATGCTTCTTCTATTTCTTTCCATTAAATAATGCCAATTGTTAATAATGGGTTCGTTTACTAATATGACGCATACAAACTTTTTATTATATATTTTACTCTGTATTGTTTTTTTTTTATTCTGAGAGCATTTAAAAATATCTGATATTTCCAGCACATGACAAGTCCAACGTCTCTAGTCTATCTAGGCTGTCGGATTCAACGCGCACTATGAGAAATATAAGTGTTTTTATTAATAACTCGTTTTTTTGAAATTTCTTTGACGGAATTAAAAAAAAAAAAGTTTAAACAAAATGTATACAAAATTTATTTCTAAATCAATATTAAAGAATAAAAAAACTCGTAAATTGTTTATTTTTCAAGATATTCCTAAAAAACCTAAAAATGTCAGGTAAGTACCACTTGTGTTGGTGTTAGATAAAAAAAATTTAATGTGGCACCCACAATTTTGTTCAAAGTTCAAACTTTTAACTATGAAATTTGAATCAAATCCGATAAGTCGTTTTTGAGTTATCGTGGATACAGACAGACACACACAGACAGACATCATGGCGAAAATGGTCAGAATGGATTCAGGGGTCCTCAAAACGTGTAAATCCATCAAAATATCGACGTCGAAAAAATCACGATTACTATGTACTTTCTTATACGAAGTAATAAGAAAGTACATTATTACTTCGTATAAGAAAATAAAAAGTATCAGTAAGTGGATATATTCATGGTGTATAAGTAAATTACGAGGACAATTATTGATGACCTTTGAAACCAAACATATTATCTTTATTATATCAGTATAATAGTTGATTTAATTTTACATAATGACAAATAAATAAAAGTGTTCAAATCACCAAATTAGTTTAGTCAGAAAAAACTTTTCTTAAGCCTGTTTGACACAATGCCTAATTTTCATGAAAATTTGCATGTAAATTCACACGTAAATTATTACGTACATTTAGCATCGTTGCATACAGCGAATGTCTTGTCAAATTTCGGTGTAAATTTGCACGTAAATGATTTAGAACTTGTTCTAAAATATCTGCTAAAAGTGCGCGTAAAAGTGCGCAAAGGCAAAACGTTCACTGATGGTAATTTAATCTTGTGGTTTCATCTAACCTATAATAATTCATTTTTTAATAGAAAATAACGCCTTTTTGCCTTTTTGGGAATGAGATTTTACAATATAATTATTTATTTAATCAACGGAAATTTTCCTTCTTCAAACAAAGTTGAGGAAAGATAAATTAGTTACTGGTTACGGTACAAAATATAATGTCATTGTTAAATCTAAGGCTGGTGTCTCAAATAGACAATACCAAATGCAAATGGGATTTTTGGGGACAATATAGTTTTCACAAATATGGTTTTATTCGCTGTGCGTGATTTTAAATAAATTGCAGAAAACTGAATTATTGTTCTTAGTATAGTGCAGTATTATGTATAATTGTAGTTTTGCAGCACATTATTTTTATTATGTTAAAGTTAGAAAATATAATAATGTTTCAGTTCAGTTTAAACTTTAAAACTGACAGTGCAAAAAGACAATTGTCCGTAAAAATTGAGTAAACACGCATGCGCGGGGGTCAAATTTTATGTTAAAAACGTAAACACGTTGCAAACAGAAATTATAGTCACCTTGGAAATTTACATGTAATTTTTTATGATAATTTACATGCAAATTTACATATAAATTTTTACAAAAATTAGGCACCGTGTCAAACAGGCTTTTCAAAAAAATTATTTCATAAGTAATAGGCATATTTTGCATAGAGTTTGGTATCATGAAAGTACAATATATGTATTAACAAACCACAATATACATTTTCCTCACAAACTACAATATTTAGCCATATTTACTGTGATTGGTATACTTTCTGGCCTTGGCTCTTTATTTATAGCCTTTCCATTGGTATGCAAGTATTTTTCAATCAATCATAGCTCGTAGAAATGATGGTATTTTATTTTAGGATTCAGTCACTACTCTTCATATTGTGATATTTATTTTAACCTTTATCATCTCAATGACTACTATACTCCTCTACTGTTGCGGTGGCCAAACTGTAAAAGATAAAGTAAAATTTTTATTTTCATTACTGTCATTTAGAGAAAAGTCGCCTGTATTGGACCATTATGCAAATTTGTTTTATTTTGGACCAATGAACTTTACTGCCTGAAAAGTCTACTACAATTTGAGCAGAAAAATTCTAAATTCCTACAACATTCATATGCAAAACTGTATTCCAAGTAAAATCCGGGAATCCGGTGTATAGCCACAAAACTTCTAATTGGATCACATGTGAGAAATTTAAGTTGTTGGTCCTTTTACGTCAAAACATTGTAAACTGATGACTTATATAATGTTCATTATTTTTAACTGAAATCGTCAAGAAAGTCAAACTTTCAAGGCTATTTTGGTTCAAAAAAATTGATCATGCAAGACTAGTACTGTAGGTAATATTTTACATAACGGTCAGTACAGTACTACTTATAAAAATAGTACAATAATGACCGTCATGTAAAATATTACCTACAGTACTAGTCTTGCAAATGATCAATTTTCTTGAATCAAAATAGTCTTGAGAGTTTGACTCTCTTAAAGGTTTCAGGTAAAATATTGTACATAACACGTCATGAAATTATTATTCCAGGACTCAGGAAATCCGGTGTAAAGTTCCAAATTTTGAAAATGGACAACTATAAAGATGATCTTGAGCTTTACAGAATTATATTTTAAGTGAAAATCTGGAAATCCGGTGTAAAGCTACAAATTTTCTAAGTGAACCATGTAGAAAACTAATGAGAAATTTTATTTCTTGTTTGACTCATGAAAAAATATTCTAAACTGACTTCCATAGTATTGATGATTTTTTTTAATACAAGTTATATTGGGCTTTGCGAAACTGTTTTTCAAGCGAAAATCAGGAAATTCGTTGTAGAGCTACAATTTTTCAAAATAACATGTAGAAAATTAAAGACAAATTTAAGTTTTTATTCCATTTGCCTTAAAATATTCAAAACTGACTTTCATAATGTTAATGATTTTTTTTTCTCGATAAAGAGATTACTGAGCTTTAGAAATTTATGTATTAAGCGGTGTAGAGCTACAAATTTCCATAATATGTAAATGTAAAATGTATATTTACGTTTTCATTTCTAGTAGTGTGATCTATACATTTCCATTATTAATCTCCCTTGGGTGACATGGAATCTAGAAAATAAGAAGATATATATTTTCTTTTTGCAGCATACAAGCTTGTCCATTTATTTTATCAAAAATTTTACTAACTTCCACAAAATTGCTGATTTTTTTCTGAATAATGGGAATAACATGTTTTACAAAACTGTATTCTAAGTGAAAATCCGGATTCGGTGTAGAGCTACTGCTTTTCAAAATGGATCATGAGGAATTTGATGACAAATTTTAGTTTTCGTACCATCCACGTAAATATTCCAAACTAATTTCTATAATATTTTTGTTTTTTTTTTCTAAATAAAGGTAACATTCAGCTTTGCAAACTGTATTCGAAGGGAAAATCCGGAACTCCGTGGTAGCGCTACAAATTTGGAAAGTGGACCATGTTAGAATTTGATAAAAAAAATTAGTTTTCTTTCCAATCGCGCAAAAATATTCTAGACTAACTTCCACAGGTTGAATCCTATCTGGAACGCAGATCACAGCGAGTGTTTTGTAATGGTGGGTACAGTGGGTCACTTGGGGTTGGGAGAGGTGTTCCTCAGGGATCCGTCTTGGGACCCTTGCTATTTTTATTATATATCAATGATCTTCCTTCAAGTATTAGCACAGAAGTTGCAACAGTTATGTATGCAGACGATACCACTTTCGTTGTTTCAGACGTAAGTAGGGAATATGCTAGGGATCTGGCATCTCGGACAGTTGCACAGGCTGAAAGATGATTTCTTGCCAATGAACTCTTTTTAAATATGAACAAGACCGTAATTATGGAATTTACTAGTAGAGCAAAAATTAGTGATGCGGGAACAGTAAAGGTTCTTGGAATTCATCTGGACTCTGGTCTGAGGTTTCAGTATCATATTGGGGTAGTTTGTAGGCGTCTATCAAGTTCAGTTTTTGTTATTAGACGTATCACTAAATTGGTGGGAAGAGGGGCAGCGCTGCAGACTTATTACAGCCTGTTTCATTCTGTAATGTCGTATGGTTTGTTGGTCTGGGGTGCTGCTGCTACGATCCACCTTAACAGAGTTTTAACACTGCAAAAGGCAGCTGTCAGAGGCATAGTGTGTGCTGGGTATAGCGATCATTGCAGGCCGATTTTTGTTGAATTGAGGATAATGTCTTTCTTTTCCTTGGTAGTTTATCAGTATTTGTGTTATATTAGGTCGCATTTGAACAAGTTTACGGCTCATTCCGGTGTGCATTCTCATGACACAAGAAATAAAACAGATATTGTCCAACCTTACCATAGATTGTCGAGAACGTCTGTTGTTCAGATAGCATTTTACAATGCCGTTCCACAAAGAGTGAGAGATCTCCCATTTGTGAAATTTCAGAAAATTTTAAAGTATGTTTTAACCTACAATTGTTTGTATAGTCTTGATTAATTTTACTTCCTCGACCCAAATATATTTTTAAATTGTTTGTAGTACCATAAGTTTTTACATTGTGAAGATGTGTATATTTTTTAAACTGTTTGTAATGTCTCAATTTTATTTAATGGAAATTTTACTTTTTATCTTACCGTTTTGGTTGTTTTGGAGTAATTGTTTTTTTTTCTCTTTTGCTTGTGTTTTATCGTATATTATTAACCTGCCACTGACTTATCTATGAAATGTGTATCGTTTCCTGAGATAAATAAAGATAATTATTATTATTATTATAATGTTGATGATCTTTTTTGAGATAAAGACAACATTAAGCTTTACAAAACTGTATTCAAAGTGAAGCATAAAAAATATGGTGTAGAGCTAGGAATTTTCAGAATAGATTAGGTACCTATAAGTATAGAAATTGATGAGATATTTAAGTTCATTAGCGCTAAAATCTTCTTCCATAATAATGTTGATATTTTTAGTAGATAATAAACACAATATTGAGCTTTTCAAAACTGCATTCATCCAAGTTAAAATCCGGGAATCCGTTGTAGGGCAACGAATTTTCAAAGTGAATAAAAAATGGTTTAAAATTTTAGGTTTTCTACAATCAACCTAATAAACAGCAGATAAATAAACCTAACTTCCATATACTTCCATAATAATGATAATATTTTGAGTAATAAAGACAATATTGAGCTTTTCAAAAGTCTATTTCAAGTTAAAAGACAGAAATCCGATGTAGGGCTTCGAATTTTCAAAATTGATGAAAAATTTTAGTCCTATAGTTAACTTTTATAGTCAGCAGATAAATAAACCTAGGAATACAGGTATACATATTAACAAATTATATATTGTATGTATATTCTATACTATTAAATATTACATTTTGTCTTTTATCCAATAACAAATTATTACTTGAAAATAATACCGAGATATCAAAAATTATCTTAGTCAAAGGTGGTCATGGATTTTAAAATAATTGTCGTAATTAGTATCATGAATTTATGTCAACCTCAACCATCTTTTGATTGTCAAAATTTGTTCTTACCATTGCAATCTTAAACAGTTTTTGAATATGGTTTACACCACAGAACACAAAATTTACATGACTGAAGCCTATTTTGGAACTGGTATGCTAGTTAGTGGAATTTTATTATTATATTATGGCACATAACTTGACAAACTTCAAAACGATGATATCAGCTAAGATCGTCGTTTTCCATTTCATGACCACCTTTGACCAAGATAATTTTTGATATCTCGGTATAATACTGTCATTAAAAAAACTACTTCTATTCAATTTGAAGTTTATTTTGCTACTACTCGTAGTATTAAAGTACGTGTAATTTACTCTAATAAAAATAAGCTTAATTAGATACTAAGAGAAGTCTACAGAAGTTATGTTTTTATTACTACATTTTTTTCCCATAAATTACGTTAATAAGCTGGAAAATAATAAAATAAAGTAACAGCTATAACTTTGTCAAAAATAAATTATATTTTAACCTTCATTAATTACTGTTTAACCTAATGTTATCACCAAAAGTTTAGTACGTAAAAGTTCAATGTAGAATAGTCTAAACAAATAAAAAAGGTTATAAATAAATAAAGCTTAGTAATTAGTATATTTATAGTAGTAAAGCATATTTGATGTTGAAAAATTTTCGATAGCATTAAAGACTAAAGAGACACTGAATATTCCGAAACATGGAAATATAATAATATTACAAGTAAATGCGTAATGTAATTGATAAAACATAATTAGATAATCAAGGTTATTAGGAAACAACGCGACATTTGTTTATATTGATAAGGAAAATACAAATACAAACAAAATCATTTAGTTGAAAACACTTCATAATGTTAGCAGAAAGTGAGCAGTAAACACACGCATGTGAGTACTGAATGTATATAATAATAATAATAGAGATATCTACTTTCTTCCGATTAATAGCGGAAATAATTGGTGATGGATATTTTTTTAAATATTATTCAGTTGGCGGATTTCCAACAGATATAATATAAAACTTGTATTTTATTTATTTATTTGTTATGTAACTAGTGTCTACTGAAATAAATATTAGAACGATTATTTATGTGAATATTAAGATAATTTAGGTTAATGATAATTCGCCTTTCATCTAGTGAATTCGGACCTTCACAAAATGATCTACGACAAATTTAAACTGTCGCAGTAGATTTCACTCAAAATTACTCAATATTTGATTTAAAAAATGTGTATCTACAATTAGAAATTATATTTTTTGTGCTGACATAGCTGTAACTGACATTTTACGTTGACAGTTACCGTACTGCAATGGAAATGAGAAAACTCTAGTGCTGCAAAATACAAACGAAAATTCTAAGCTAAGAAAAAAGAAACTGATTGTGGCAAATCAATTATTACTGAAAGACAATTATGTCTCTATTGTTAAAAAACAAAAATATTTATAGAAATTTCTGTTGGTAACGCTGCAAGCTTTGTTTCCGAATATTCATTGTTATTTTCTTCGCACCACTTGATGAATTTTTGGTATTCTGCCTCACATTGGCCTGCAGAATATAGAGATAGTAAATTTTCAGTGGCTTTGTCTGCAAATTTTTTAATATGTGAGGGAGTTTCCATTTTTTTTAAATCGAGTTTGAATTTGAAATTCGAACACTGATAAATTGACATATTTAGTGATAAATTGAAAACCAACATAATTTTGTTTAAATAGTAAGTATTTATTATTTTAATGATTAAATTTTTTTTTTCGAAAATGCAGCACAAAAAATAATGTATGTTGCTATTGTGTCAACTCCATTGCATTACTCACTCACATACAGTGTTCGACTGCGTCTCACGCCACATTACCGTTCGTAATGCAATGGATCGTTTTCAACACTTGTAACATAAATAACTATTTCCATGCAAAATTGCTTTGCATTCCTAAATGGGTAAGACTTATTAAATATAATATAAACAAGTACGTATACCTAAGCAAATTCGTATTTACTTTGTATATTGTATTATGTCTGATGCTTATGTGTACCTACTTAACTTATCGTCTTATTGATGTATAAACTCGCTAAAAGTTATTAAACATATATTTGTTTATGCCCACTACCTACTTATTTATTTGTTTCTAGCATATTTCAATATTAGACTTTTTTTTTAATTATGTAAGTATTTTTTAAATAAATAATCAGAAAAAGATACTTGAAATATAATTATAATAATTATATTGAAACAACTAGAAATATATTGAATTCTAAATTCAATTTAATTTAAAAATCATGTATTTAAATTGTGTGTTTTTAAGTATGTACTTACCTAAATCAGAAAAATTATAAATATTTATTGAAACAAGTTTCAGAAGTCTACACTAAATTTAACCCTATAACCTTGATGTTGATGCTTTCTAATTTTTTGTTGGTAGTAGTAGTATTATTTGATCGAGTTTTTTCAGTTGTGCCACTTCAACTTAAGTAGGTACTGGAATTTTTAGAAACAGTGTTTATTTGTTATTTTTATTTTCTTATACAGGGTGTCTCAAAATTAAGGCATTCCGAGTTCAAAGCGTTGTAGGAGATCTTACCAGGAGTAAGAGAAAATTTGTAAAAAATTCGGCGACCTGTCCTTACAAAGATATATAGCGGTCTGAAAGTACAAACTTTGCATCAAGTTATCTTCAAATAAAGGGTATAAATGTTGGTGTTTATTATTATTTATTATGAGCATGATTATGTGGAATAACAATAACAATCCAAAAAAAAATCTTGAAAAAGTAGCTTTAACACGGAGTAAAGAAATATTCAATTTTCGCAAATTTTGGTCAAAAACGGCAACGAGGGTAGAATATTATTTCGTTGCTTGGGAGAAGGCCGCCAATAATAAATTTTCCTTGACAAGTTTTGTCAAAAAAAATCGGGTTTTTCAATAAACATGGTTCATTATTCTAATATCGAGTACGCTGATATGTACCTGCAGTTACGTGCTTCCAACAAGAGGCCAGTAGTAGATGCTCATGCCATCAGAAGGACGGAAGCATGTATCAATGTTGGAGGCAGAAATTTTGACAATTAGGAACTTTAGTTACTTACTAGTCAATAAAGGTAATAAATTGAATAATTTTTTTGAACAAAATCTCAAATTCTTCGTTTCATCAGTTGGTCACGGGCAACGCAAATTGCTTTTCATTTATATCTCATCAATTCAAATTTTGCTGATGAGATTATTGCCTTCTCAATTACTCATGGAAACCTAATATAGCATAATCTTAGCAACGCTTCCAACTGAGGTTTGGAAAGGTTCGAAACGCGAAACACAGTATGCGCAATGTTGCCGTATTGAACAAAGTTAAGAGGCGAATATCTTGTAGTGGGTAATTTTAAAAAGTGTTCTGTACATTTTTACTTACTCCAAGGGGTATCCCCTACAACACCCCGAACTCGGAATGCTTTAATTTTGAGACATCCTGTATATTAATAATTTGAACATTAAAACCTCAAAGCTCTTTTGCATTGGGGTTACCAGTTTAGTAATATAGTTAATTTTAAAATTTTTGAAAAAAGTTATTTTTCATTTTTTGTTCAACTCATATAAGTATGTGAACAATCGGGGTGATTCTATAACTTTTTAATGACCGTGACTATGTAACCACTGTGGTTGTTGCTACGATACGACGTTTTTGATTGGTAGTTATCATAGCAACAACCACAGTAGTTAATAAACACGGTGGTTAAAAACTTACAGAATCGCACCGATTAAACCTTAGTAATTAAATAATTCAAAATTTATGAACTGTACAGTGTTTAATAGAAGGCCTTTCACAAACTTGTTCGTTTGAAAAAACTATTTTTACACCTTTTTCAACATACTTTATTTTAGACTTTTTTAGTATGTAATAAGAGAAATATTAAACCTAAGTAACTTTTTTCGAGACATGTAACCATTTTCGATCTATTATGCAATGAGCATTTAATGATAGCTATGGCTCGTGTCGTAATGAATACTAGTGTCTTAATAGCCATTAAATTGCATACACTATTTTTTCTACGACTAGTCAAAATAATGAAAAATAGGAAAATAAATATTATGGCAACTTTATTATAAACTAAGAAATGTCAGAACATCAAAATGACCTGTCAATTTTTAATTTAATTTTGATATTGATGGAATATTGCTGTAATGTTGCATTTCTATTGGTTATAAACTTGTATCGTAATGAACAATCTGTATCGTAATGAATCTCATTACAGTACGATTAGTAAATGACTAATAAATCAATTAAAGTATGGGAGTAGGAAAAATATTTTATAAAATGGGGTATAACAAATGAAGATGTTGAGCAAAATAACTCTATGTGAGGTTTTTGGTTATAGTTATATCCGTATAAGAAATTAAGTTTTTGAATCCATGCCGACCACACCCTTCTGATATAATTTCTTCTAATTATTTCGTTTTAACTCAATTAATTCATTTTGTTTAACTTTTATGCTGTGTAATAAAATTAACTCTAATTAGTATTTATATTTTCAATGCAATACTTAATTGTATTGTCAGTTTTTTGATAGTAAAAACTTTTTATAACCATAACATTATTTATATCGTAAACTGTCTATTAATTATACTTATACAATACAGAATCCTTTTGTGTTCACCAGTATAATTTAAATAAATTTTACCACGACCCCGAGGACAGTTGTGTTTATTTTACAAACATAAAAACATGTTTAGTTTGCTAATAGATAGGTATTTGAGACTAATTAGCTTCCGTAATAAAAAAAAGCAAATAAAAGTAGCTTATATAAGTTCAGGGTTAACTATAAATTCAACTTTTTTGTTGAAAAATGCCAATGATATACAGGCTGTTTCAAATTCGGTCCTCACTAGAGGGATCTCAGAAATGGTAACAAATACAGCTTTGGTTAAATTGGGGCAAAGTTGCGTAATAATGTGGTTAATAATAAGCCGTTAAGAAATCGAAAATATCTTTTGTAGTTCTGGAGATTTTTGGAAAAAACCAAAAATTTGCCTTTTCGTTTTTATTTTTTTCTGCTCTTATTTTTTAAGATATTGAAAAACCAAAATCACTTTGCCGTGGACACTTTTTGTGCTTTATAAAATGACGTTCAAATTTTCCTCGTGCGACGTTTCGTTTTTCCACTGACGTCATCAACTCATTTTTTTTAAATACGGCCCTGTATTTTTTTCATCGTTTTAAGTAGCATTTTTTATGTTTTATAAAATGGCGTTTCAATTTTTTCCATACGAGATTTTGTTCTTGTGTAATCATCGGGTCATTTTTTGAATACCTACGGCACTGGATTTTTTTTACAATTTTATCAGTATTTTTTTTTATTGTAGAGCCCATCATCAGTATTGACGGTTTCATAAGTGTTTATTTTATAAAATTATTTAAAAAAATTAATTCCTTTGTTCTTATTATTACTACTAACAATAAATAGTAGGTTAGTTTGATTTATTATAAAAGGAAAATTATTATTATTAAAGTTTGTCAAAATATGTGGATACGAGGAAGTGAGGAAAAATACTGATGAAAATGTAAAAAAATCCAGGGTCGTATTAAAAAAATGATCTGATGATGATTGCACAAGAACGAAACGTCGTATGGAAAAAATTTAAACGCCATTTTCTAGAACATAAAAAATGCTACTTAAAACGATGAAAAAAATCCAGGACCGTATTTAAAAAAACTGAGTTGATGACGTCAGCGCAAAAACGAAACGTCGCATGAGGAAAATTTTAACGTCATTTTATAAACCACAAAAAGTGTCCACGACAAAGTGCTTTTAGTTTTTCGATATCTTGAAAAATAAGAGCAAAAAAAAATAAAAACGAAAAGGCAAAAATTTTGTTTTTTCAAAAAATCTCCAGAACTACAAAAGATATTTTCGATTTCTTAACGGCTTATTATTGACCACATTATTACGCAACTTTGCCCCAATTTAACCAAAGCTGTATGTCTAACCGTTTCTGAGATCCCTGTAGTGAGAAGCGAATTTGAAACAGCCTGTATAATAAAACTCTTTACTAGATAGATATACGATATACTATAAGAGAGTAAGGTATGAATTAAATAATATGCATGATACTTATTGAAGTCACCTTGATGAAACTACTCGTATATATGATAGTAAATAGAGATTTTCCTAATTATCTATTATTAAAATGAAATTATATCAAAGTATGGCTGGCTTTAAGTATGTTTCATTGCCACATTTATTAGATCGGTCAGTCGACACGGTATTATTCAGAAGAAAATTATATGAAAACAAACTCTAGATTTATACTTAGAAATTTTATTTCACGCTTCTTAGACATAAAATTACATTTTTGAATGAAAATGATCAAATAGTATATTTTTTAAGTTTGATTATTTCAGCTGAAATTAATCAATCAATGCTCAAATTAACAATAAGTATCTTGATATTTCCAAGTTTGAACGACAAGAAAATTCGTAATAACAAATGGGGAAAATAAAAAAAATTGACAAATCAGTTAACCGTAATATTCAACTTCAACCTAAAAATGCACAGGATCTAATCGTGGCTGATAAAATCCTACACGAAAATTCCGTTCATATGATGCTGAAAACGACTAAAATCCAAGAGACTGGTGTTATTGGCATCACTGTTGTGGAAACCGAAAACGGGATGAAAAATTCAACCCCAATTCCATTTATGGAGCAAGGAAATAATAAAAAGGCTCCCTTAAAGATTTCTAGAAGTTACACAAATTGTAATTTTACATTCAATATAAATTTTAAATAAATACTTATAAAAATTAGCAATTTCATTGTTTTGTCCTTGCGACGAAAGTATTACTTTCGTACCTAGCAACGAGAGCCTTGCATCTTTCACTTTCGGTTACAGCTGTCTGATCAAAATTATAAACTTGATTTACGTATGGGGAAGAAAGAAAATTATATTTTTTAAATAAATCATTTTAGAACAACTTTATATGAAACTATTTTTTTATTATACTTATCTGAAAACACCTTGTTTTCATCTGTTTTTGCAATGACGTAAAGGTGACGTTTTCAGAACAGCGCTTTTCCCGATCTCCTATTCTTTTTTCCGTGCACTAAATATGACAGAAACTAAAGCATCGCCGATAATAAACAAGTCGTTGCTATGGAAATGTTAATCGTGTTTGCCTACTATTTTTACGATGTATTATAATTACTTTGAAAATAAAATGTCCTAAAATTACTTCTAATCCTTTTTTTGGGTTGTTTTTAGATAAGTATAATAAAAAATATCGTTCATTACACGTCCAGAAATGGATTTTTCGTGCTTGCATGACTTCCCGTGTTCGGCTTCGCCTCCCACGAGAATTTGTCACGCGCGCACGAAAAAATCCTTATTTCCAGACTGGTAATGAAATATACTATTGGTACCCAATAACAGAGACATTAAAGTTATGTAATTTTTTTCGATACAAGTGACCGTTTTCGATCTATTGGCTTTTATAAGATTTTACAAAATACAGGATAACAAATGAAGGCGTTAGCCAAAATAGGACATATAGTGTGGTTTTTCGTCTAATATCTACACTGAAGTTTTGTTCTGAATGTGACAGTAGAAAGTTCTTAAAAAAAAAACAATTATTTTTGCAACGGAAACACAGGCAAAACTATCGACTTTAAATATTGTTGTCGAGGGAGTTTTTGTTAGTAAACAAATGTCATACATACATATTTAATTGGTATGTGTAGAAATCATAGACAAAAAATCTTAAATCAAATTAATTTTCTCTATAAATTCACACTTCAATCAAAAATTTACATAATCTATATTTATAAATTTATATTACTCATTATTGCAATTAAATTTAATAATTACAGTATTAATACTTTCTATTATTTTCAACTAAACGTATAGGAACTAGTAAAATTTGAAAAAAGAACAATATTTTATTAAATATGTACTACAATAAAATTAGCTTTGTAATAAAATATTTTAGCATTTAAAAAGTTATTATTTTATGTTCCCCCATCAAATTTTTAAACTTCCGAAACGCGGTTTTCATATTATCTATAGTCTACGAATTTTAGGGTATCGAGCCAACCAAAAAATATTAGGAACAAACTGAGAAAACCCCTTAGAACCAGGGGAATCCGAAAGATTAGATGTAAACCCTCCTTGAAGAAATAAGGGTTAAAAACTGAATTATAAACTAGTTTTAAGCAATTAACCGGATTTAGTACGAAATATATTAGCGACAATTTAATAATAATTATTAAATGCATAAATTACAAATATATAAATGATAAAATCTAAATTGCGACATATTTTGCAACTTGTTTTTCTTATGTAATATATTTTAGCAACAACATATTTGGAAAATTGGTCTGTTGACAAACTTTTTTTCTTAGAGAAAGACACTGTTAAAATAATTGTTATTTATAATTGTTGCATTCGGATTCTGACATAAGTATTTCAACAACACAAAAATGCCATAAACTATTTAAACTTATTTTCGTACTTATTTTAATTTCCTTGGGCATAATTTTGCATAGGTACGGTAATGTGCACCACCTAATTATTGTTAGTATTAACATTATTAACTTTAACTATAATTAATCAATATTATAGAGCAGCGATATGATTATTAATCACAATTACAACAGTACGATATTTTTGTTTAGATTTAAAGAAACTAGCTATTTAGCAACACACTGCATAAACCAGTTTGTGTATGAAATCAACCATGACCTAACTTAAGATATTTTACTGAATAAACTATAAATTCAAGAACAAAACTGTTGATACGGGTTAGCTTTAACTTTTAAATGAATTGGATTAGAATAAATTTTAATGGATCTGTACTAGCTTGTTTTTTATAGTTTTTTATACAATAGTACCTATGGTTATTGTGATTATTTTATTCTCGAGCCTACTTCCAAAATCATGATTTCTTTTAAATAACCGTTGAAACTTTATTTGTGATTTTTTAAAAGTGGAACTTAAAATTTAAAAAAATCATATAAGCAATACATGAACTTTTTCAAAATAAAACCATTAGGTATAGCTTTGGAATAAAGTTAGGTAATTTTAAAAAAAATCGATCGGAGCTTCGAAAATTGCGATTATTTTTAAAATAACCCTCGAAATTTGCGATTGTTTAAAGTGCAAGTAAGTAAGTGAATGAAAACACGCAAAAAATTGATATGATTTTTTTTTCAAAATAAAAGCATTTGTTAGCTTTGTTACAGAGTTAATTTTAAAAAAATCCGAATAGCGGTTCCAAAATTATCATGTTTTTAAATTATCTGACAATTTTTTTAAAAGATCAATTTGAGGATTTGAAAAACACAAAAAATCATATAAACAGTTAATGTTTTTTTTTAATTAAAACCATTATTCAGCTTTACTATAAAAAGTTAATTCGAGAAAATCCAAGCAGCGGTTCCAAAAGTGTGATTATTTTTAAATAACGCTTGAAATTTTAGATTTTTTAAAAGCGCAACTTAAAATCCAAATAAAATCATATCAGCAATACGTAAATTTTTTTCAGTGGTAATATAATAAGTGCTTTGGATTTTCCGGTTAAATTGTTGCAGCGACACGCTCGAATATTTTATACATTTTTATCAATTAACAACTTATATTAATTAATATAGCTATTTATGTATTAAGTATTTCAAGAGTTTTTGGGGACGAATCGTGAGAAGTCCCCAAAAACTATTTGCGTACGTGTTGCATACAAGGTTTTTTTGCATGAGGTCTGCAAACCCCCAATTAATTTAAAAATTTGTTTAAATATGTACATACAGACTCGTACATAATACTAGCCCAGTCAAATTAGATCAAAAATTACCTAATATCTACAAAGTTGACAGGATGGCCACATTTTTGAGAGCAAGTCGAGGGTCATTGATAAAGCTCTGAACCGCAAGAATCTAACAAAATTTGCTTGTGTGTCACGTGATAAGGATGATTTTTTATATCTTGGTCTCTACTGGTTGGATTTTAATGTAGTTTTTTAAATTTATTTGGATCTTCACTAATTAACTCTTTTAATAACATCGAAGCTCCAAGAGTATAGGCCTTCTGGCTATCGATTCTTTGACCCCTATCCTTTTTCTATCCTCTCTTCGCTCTTTTTGTGCAATGAGAACAGCAACGGTTGCAGCTCTCTTTCTACGGCGTGACATTTCACACTTGAATATACCTACTCTACCGTGCAAACGCGCATGCAATCACTTACTGCAAGTTATGTCTAAAGAGCACTTGCTGGGAGAAATTGCCTTGACAACTTGCTTATATGTAAACACTAGCGCAAGTTACTCTCACAAGTTCTATCGCAAGTTACTATCCCGTGTAAACTGTCTAACTGACACTCTTTGTTGTTGTGCAGGAAGTGTGTAAAGCCCGTTTTACAGTTCGCAATTCATCGTGCAATAGTATTGCAGCAATCATTTGACCTTGCAGTACCTTGCCTGCAACTTTTTATTGCAAATTGTTTTAAGCCCGTTTTACAGTTCGCAATTCATCGTGCAATATTATTGCAGCAATCATTTGACCTTGCAGTACCTTGCCTGCAACTTTTTATTGCAAGTTGTTTTACAGTTTGCAATTGCAATTATAACTGACAATATTTGAAGTGATACCAACCAAAAAAAAAATTATAAGGTATTATATTATTATAATAGTTTCTAATACAATGCGCCAAATAACCAAATAACACAGTTTCAACACATAAAACCACTACTGATCAGTGATAACCATTAAAAATTTAAACTTGGTAAACCTGAGTGTCAACAAATAACAAACACGATTGGTAACAAAAAAATGACTACATTTTCCCCCAGAATTGCACGCAACTTGCAATAAAAATCGAGCCGGACCGATTTTGTGCAAGAGCTTGAAACGGCAAGTGACTTGCACGCGTTTTTTATACTGCGCATGCCTTTGATCAAGAGTATTGCGTATTGCAAGGAGAATTGCGAACTGTAAAACGGGCTTTACAGTTCGCAATTGCAGTTGTAATTGACAATATTTGAAGTGATACCAACCAAAAAAAAAGTTATAAGATATTATATTATTATAATATATTAAAACAGTTTCTACAATACGCCAAAATGGCCAAATAACACAGTTTCAACACACCAAACCACTACTGATCAGTGATAACCATTAAAAATTTAAATTTGGTAAACCTAAGTGTCAACAAATAACAAGCACGATTGGTAACAAAAAAATTACCATATTTTCCCCCAGAATTGCACGCAACTTGCAATAAAAATCGAGCCGGAGCGATTTTGTGCAAGAGCTTGAAACGGCAAGTGACTTGCACGCTTTTTCTATACTGCGCATGCCTTTGATCAAGAGTATTGCGTATTGCAAGGAGAATTGCGAACTGTAAAACGGGCTTAAATACTTCAAAATAATCGGTTATACATCTCAAACTTGTTGCATAGTTACAAAGAGTGTCAGTTTGACAGTTAAAATAATCCGACCGCGAAGCGAGAGGATTATTCTGCATTATACTGCATTATGATTGGTCGAAATTGCTATGAATAAAAGTATCAAAATAAAACCATTATTTAGCTTTGGAATAAAGTTCATTTAAAAATTCGAGCGGTGCTTCCAATATTGGCATTGTAATGAAAAAATTACAACCTCTATAACCTCACTTTTGTAAAGTTTTGTGGACAGTCATCATAGACAAATTTAGGCAATGACTACTAGAACCACTGGTGGCTTTTTGAAAAAAATCCCGTTTTATGCAGACTAATATTGGCATTATTAAATAAAAACTATAAACTCACTTTTAGGTTATTAAAGATAGTCAGTAATTTTGAAGCAAAATTGCTGCAGCGGATTTTGAGGAAATTTGCGTTTTTATGTAGCGAAATGTTGGGATTATTAAGAAAAAATTTATCAGCGTTATGCAGTGATGTGAGTCCGTATAATACGATGGTATTAAAGTGCGTATAATACCGTTTAAAACGGTATGTATTAAACCGGTCTTTGGTATTAAACCAACCGGGTATTTTAAAAAAGAGGTTATGTCTGATTTTTGACATTTGACATCGCTCAATACTCAATAATCGTTGTGTTTTCCCTCTCTTCGGCGACTAGGTCCACAAGCATAATTTAAGGTACTTAAAATATAAATAAATTTTTTATTTATTTTGTGTTTGTTTAATAAAGTTTTGTATTTTTTTGGAAATTGTAATTTTAATTCCATATACCTATATCCACTATAAATAATTCAATCTATGAATTAGTTCTCAAAAGGCAGGCGATACCAATCGAAATTTAATCTGTGAATTATATATTTTCCCGCCTCTTTTTGAATAAAATACGATATAATACGGTATAATACAATGTATAATACAACGAAAAATAAAATACCGTATTTTAACATCACTGGCGTTATGGAAGTATGTTTACAATGTTTTTGGACGAATGAAAAAAAGAACTAAAATTTCAAATCGATCTTCTATATTCTATTCTAATTATATGATTAATTTTGAAAGTTTGCACCGGATTTCCTTATTTTAACTGTTTTGTAAAACTCAAATTTACCTTTATTATGAAAAATATCACGAATATCTTGGGTGTTAATTTAGAAGTTTTCTGTTGAAATGAAATAAAAGGTGTGAGTAATAAATTTTATTAATCTAATACAAAAAACTGGAAATATTCCTTTTCAAAGGCACACACCTTTACTGTTTGCCGGCAATATAACATATAAATAAATATGTTTTGTGGTAGATAATTACAAAATTAATTATCTTACACTCATTATAACAAACCATTCATTATTATTATGATAAAAATAATGGGAAAAATATTACTTTAAAACGCTATAAACGTCCTTAAACAAAAACTATAGAAGGGAGAAGCATACATAAACATGTCACAGGATTTGCTATTTGCACTCATGTTTTAGTACCTACGAGTATTACAATCGAACATAGAACTTTCCCTTTCACTATAGAATACAATAAGTCAGTAAATATTTTGCTTATACTTTTTGCAAATGTCAACAACCGTTGTATTTTTATTTTCAGAACAAGAATGCCGCCAGATAACACAGTGTTGTCCCAGTTAGATTTAGAGGATCCTCCACAGGAACTACTAGAATGGGCGAAAGAGAATATCAATGAAGATCCAGAGACTCGATGTCAGATTTTATCAGAATTCAGAGATATGATTTTTGGTAAGTGAAAATGATGGGCTTCTAATTTTATTAACATAAAAATATGGTCAAAGCTTAGTTGTGGGCTTTTAAAAAAATACTAAAAAACTTATTATAAATTGATCAAGTTACAGCACCGAAAATGTCGAAATTTATATTTCGCATTTTTTATTGGAAATACATACATATAAGAAAAATTAAACGAGCGTACTAAAACAAATTGCTAAAACAAAATTCGTTGGTAATTTTATTCTTTACAGCAATGAATCCATCTTTTTAGAGTAGTTTTGGCGGGAAATGAGATATTTTCAAGAAATCTCACGAAAAATACAATTTTTATACTTTAAACCGCTATAACTCCTGAATTATCGATTCGACGAAAAAATTATTTAAACAAAAGTCGTTACCTAACATTTTTATTCTCTATAATAACGATTCTAACTTTTTTAGCATATATGTATTTGGCGGGAAGTGAAATATTTTCAAAAAATCTTTCGCGAACGAAAATTCGACATTTTATACCGCTCTAACTTATAATCTGTCTATTCTACGAAAAGCGTGTTTAAACAAAAATTATTGATAATTATATTCTCTACATATACATACACTCTAAAAAATATGGTGTAAATTTTTACACCACACAGAGCAAATTCAAGTCCACACCACACAGGGTAGAAAATGTACCTTTATGGACTTAGTAAACTGAGTTATTTGTAGGTGAATTATTTACACGGTTTCAGTCAATATAGTTTACACTATTAAAGTAAAAAAAATTCTCCTACAGGGTAAATTTTACTAACTTATAAGTAAATTAATAAATAATATACTATATTGGTGTAAAATATTGATACACCCCTGTAGTAAACTCATTACTACACTTGTGTAAAATAGGGGAAGGCAAAAGGGGGGTGGTTAAATAAATATTAAAACTTCCCGAAGAAAAATAACATTTTATTGCAAAACATATATATGTATGTATAGTAGTCCTAGCGTAAGAAAACCACCCCAATAAAACTGTGCAGCTGCCAAATATGGTACTGGACGAGTACAACGTCCAGTGTCGGGCTTGTAAAAACCCATACACTTGTATCCAGTATTGACCACGAGTTGGCTATGTGACCAGTGGTGACGCCACTGGAACCATTCCATCGCGCATCAATGGATGACTCAACATGCCTTTCTTACGCTGTACAGTAATACTGAAAAATCTTCAACTACAAACAAATACTTTGAAACCCGAAAACAAACAAGATTAGCACTATTTTTTGCACCAAGCATTTTACTAAAGCAAAAAGTAAAATTTTACCCTAAAATTTTTTACTGTGTAAGAAAAAAGAAACTGATTGTGGTAAATCAATTATTACGTAAGTACTGAAAGACAATTATGTCTCCAATGTTACAAAACAATGGGTGCTTTGTAAATATTAAAAAAAAATCGAATTTTATTAAATAATTAGCAAATTTTGTTGTAATTTTTCGTACAAAATTCCAAAAGTTATCCAAACTTTATGTAGTACTTATAACACAGTCCTGAACCCACATGCCTATTTGCATAAATTTTTGAGGAACGGAAATATTTTTTTTATATCTTTATTACTCAGGGCGGTGACTTTTTTAACAAAGGGGGGTCAACAAAATGCAAAAGTTTTCGAACATGGTTGCAAATGTTCGTTACACAGGTACAGATTGTACTTTGAATTTGCAACCTTTTCAAGTTTTCATACCTCCGGAACACCGGAACTTTGTTAAATTAATAACACCATGTAAATAATTCCAATTTCTCATATCCAAAATATTGCAAAAGTGTTGCAAATCTCAAATTATATTTGTCTATAATATTATTGAAAGTACTTTTCAATTTGCAACCTCATAGCAAGTCCGGAATAGTATATTATATACCAAGGGATTGAGGTGCATCATTTAATCCCTGAGGGTGAATTAAATTTCATGAGCTACCAAAGCGAGAGAGGGAAATAGTTCATCCGAAGGATTAAATGATACCTCAATTCCGTGGTGTATACGCTATTTTTTGCACTTTCGAAGCATTTATTTGCATGTGAAATCATTCTAAATGTATGCTTGTCAAAGTGACAAACGTCGACAACAACAATAACATACTGTCCAAAATAACAAAAAATACTCGTGTAAGGGAGAAATATAGATTTAATCCCTTGGGATTAAATAGGTCACTTCAGTCCCTGCAAAGAGGGATTAAATTAGCACATTTAATCCCGGAAGTGCAAAAAATATTTTCCTGATTTTTATTTACACTAGGTTAGTAGCGAGTGAGAGTGAGAGAGCAAGGCCTTGCCTATAGTGTAAATAAAAATCAGGAAAATGATTTTTTGCACTTCTGGGATTAAATGTGCTAATTTAATCCCTCTTTACATGGACTGAAGTGACCTATTTAATCTCAAGGGATTAAATTTACATTGCTACGTTACACGAGTATTTTTTGTCATTTTGGACAGTATTTTATTGTTGTTGTCGACGTTTGTCACTTTGACAAGCATAAATTTAGAATAATTTCACATGCAAATAAATGCTTCGGAAGTGCAAAAAATAGCGTATACACCACGGTATTGAGGTATCATTTAATCCTTCGGGTGAACTATTTCCCTCCCTCGCTTTGGTCGCTCATGAAATTTAATTCACCCTCAGGGATTAAATGATGCACCTCAATCCCTTGGTATATAATATACTATTCCTGATTTTTATTTACACTATAGGCAAGGCCTTGCTCTCTCACTCTGACTCGCTACTAACCTAGTGTAAATAAAAATCAGGAAAAATATTTTCCGGACTTGCTATGAGGTTGCAAATTGAGAAGTATTTTCAATAAATAAATAAATACACAAATATAATTTGAGATTTGCAACTCTTTTGCAATGTTTTTAATATGCGAAATTGGAATTATTTACAAGATGTTATCAATTTAACAAAGTTCCGGAGGTATAAAAAGGTTGCAAATTCAAAGTACAGTCTGTACCTGGTTACCGAACATTTGCAACCATGTTCGAAAACTTTTGCATTTTGTTGACCCCCTTTGTTAAAAAATTCACCGCCCCGAATAATAAAGAAATAAAAAAAATATTTCCGTTACTCAAAAATTTATGCAAATTGGCATGTGGGTTCAGGACTGTATTCTAAGTATTAGATAAAGTTTGCATAACTTTTGGAATTTTGTACGAAAAATTACAACAAAATTTGCTAATTATTTAATAAAATTCGAGGTTCCGTTTAGCAAGAAAGATTGCAAACTCAAAGGAAGATTTGTAATAAGCCACTTAACATTTGTCCAAGTTTGCATAACTTTTGCAATTTTGTACAAAAAGCAAATTATTGTTTTTTCAATTTTTGACAATGTTCCAAACATCCGGACGCGGGTTGCAAATTTAGATTTAATATTATTTCAGCGTTTTCAAACTTGTGTCCAAGTTTCAAAACTTTTGCATTTTTTGGGCAAAATAGACTTTAAAATGCTTGAATGACTGGCCTATTACGAATATTCATTGATGTTATTTTCTTCGCACAACTTGATGCATTTTTTGTATTCTGCTTCATATCGGCCTGCGTATTTTACAGATAGTAAATTTGCAGTGGCTTTGCCAGCAAATTTTTTGATACGTGAGAGAAGTTCCATTTTTTTAACTCGAGTTTTAATTTGAAATTCGAACACTGACAGATTGACATTTCACGTATTTAGTGTTAAATTGAAAACCAACATAATTTTGTTTAAGTAGTACTTATTATTTTATTAATTAAAAAATATTTTTTTGCAAAAGGCAACACAGAAAATATTATATCATATTCAGAATGACAACTAGCCGACTGCTAAGACAAGGACAGAGACCATCAGAGCACGGTGTACGACCATGCGTTGCTTTCCGTCTCAAGCAATCGTTGGGCTAGTTGGCACTAGTTACCCTGTATGTTGCTCTTGTGGAAACTCCATTGCGTTACTCACTCACATACAGCGTTCGACTGCGTCTCACCGTTGATTAAAATATTTTCAATATACCATATTACCGTTGATTGACATATTAATAGAAAATATCTTAGTCAATGATATTACCGTTCGTAATGCAATGGATCGATTTCAACATTTGTAACATAACCAAAATAACTATTTCATGCTTTAAACCGCTGTAACTCATAACGTAATAACCCTACGAAAAAATTATTTAAACAAAAATTTTTGCTACGTTTCTTGTTAATAATATAATACTTTACCTTTTTGGAGTAAGACTGACGGGAAAGAAGGTATATCTTAAAATCTTCACGAAATTTTTTTGTCAGTTTAAGCCGAATCTGCGAAAATATTATTTAAACAAAAATTTAATTTTTCTACAAGATTGATGTTATATATTTTCAGACTATGATTTCACAAATATTTATATGAAATTAATTTACATAATCTGCAATTATAAAATAATTTCTAAATAATAATACTTCTATTAAATTTTTCTTAATATAAATTAAATTATTTCTCTCTTGAGATGATTATAAATTCCAGTGGTAGATCTACCACTAAAAATCTCAATGATTTTTCCAATCCTTTTAACTAGCTAAAATCATGAGTTATCTTCTTCATTAAAACAATCAGAATAAAAACGAAAGTAACTTGTTCTCTTGTATATAATGTAACCGGTTATATGATGGAAATAAATATTCTGTTATTTTTGTGCAGAACGAGGTGAATGTACACCACACCGAACGGATGATGCATTTTTACTTCGCTTCCTTCGAGCACGGAAATTTGTAGTTCCACATTCCCATAAACTGGTATGTATGTTTTGTGATGATTCATTTTTATTGATAGGTTTTAAAAAACATTTTTATGTAAAGTTTTGAAAAATTAATTTGAAGAAGAGTTAGATATTTATTGTTTCTAAAGACCAAGTTTGTTTAGTTTTCGAATCACTGAACATAATTGTGAACGTTTTTATCGATGGAAACGTAAATCTGTAGTGGAACTACGAACAATCGACGAGCTTATCGAGATCGATTTTCTGTCGAGCCATCCATTGCCTATTACAACCATATATAGAGGAAGCGGGAAGCGGGGAAAAGAGAAAATGTCGATATCGATCGATATCGAGAGTTTGTAGTTCCACCACTGATTATATTACTGGGCTGTGTTATAGTTCGTGATTAGTGATATTAGGTACCTACCACAAGAATCGCATAATAAATTAAAATTTGTGATGTATGAAAACTGGAACTTGAAAACGAATAATTCATTTTAGGATATAAGTACTACAATGAATTTTTCATTAAATTTTCTGAGAATATATTCCAAACTTACAAACACAATAATTTTGGATCTAAGGAGGAAATTTTTTGGAAACTTAAAGTTCGAAAGTATGATTAATTTTTTACTTGATGTTATAATTTTGAAACCCTTAAACTTATCTTCAATACTTGTGTACGGTTTTCCCTTAATTTTATAATAAAAATATTAATTTAATGATATTGTTGAGCTATGTTATAGTTCGTGATTAAAGTGATATCGACCACAAAAATCGCGTAAGAAATTGTAAATTTGATATAAGTGTACAATTGTAAATTTAACAGGAGTAATTAATTTTAAGGTAATACTACTATAAATATGAGTTTTTAATTAAAAATTTGTGAAAAAATATTCCAAAATGAAAACAATGGAAAAAGTTAATTTGAAATTATGGATAGAAATTACTGGAAGCTAAAAAGTTCGAAACAAGCGATTAATTTTGTACCTTAATATAGTTTTCAAGTCACTGAACAAATTTTTAATATTAGTGTACGTGTACTTTAAATTTTTGCGATAAAACAGTAAATTTGCTGATACTGTCTAGCTCTGTTATCGTTCGTGAGTAGTGAAATTGTCACAAAACACAAAAGTCACATAATAAATAGGAAATTTAATTGTAATTTATAATTGACACAAAGCAAGACACCTTTAGATAATGATATAATATTATAACCCGATTACAACAAAAAGATAGATTAATCGTTGCTACTCGTATTATACCAAACAAGTATTATATTAAATTATAGCTATAAATTACAAGACAATTTTCCTGTAATAAAATTAGAGTGCAAAAAAATCTAATTCTTATTGAATAACCGTATATTAATGATTAGATATTATTTTTTGTTTATTTTAGATAGTTAATTATTACAACTTTAGAGAAAACAATCCACAATTTATTGAAGAAGTACATTTAGGAAAATTGAAAAGAATTGGAGCCCATGAACTTATTACTGTACCTCCGTATAGAGAACAAACAGGAAGGAGAATTTTATTATACCGAATTGGTAAGTTTTTTATACGATTTTTTATATACATTTATTACTACTAGGTAGGTACAATTAACAGGATAGAATTTCAATAACATGTTTTTGTTTTATAAAAGCATAAAAATATATCCACATCGTCCTTGATTAAAAACATAGCACTTAGCAATCTTAGCATGTGCATTTGAAAAACATATTACTTTTAGTATAAGTACCAGATTGTGTAGTTATGACTCAATGAAAAAACCACACAAATAAGAATATATTATTATATTAATTGCAATATAGTCAACGAGTAAGAATTAAAAAGAAAAATTTTAAAAAAGTTAAAGGGAAAAATTTATTATTCTTAGGAGAGTTACCAGAGAAATAAAATACCGAAAAAATAAAAATAACGATTTCATGTTATAAAATACTTTATTTAGACGTCAATAGACCAAAAGTTAATTTGGAGGGTTACATTTTTTGGGCCTTTATTTCGAAAAGGCGATTTTAAAAAAAAGCTTTTGGAGTTCGAAAATACCCACAAAAAACATGTAGGTATAAACCATTCGTCATTTGTTCGAAAATAATACCATTGTTCAGCGTTAAAATAAAAGTTTTTAACAAAAAAGCAATCAGCGCTTCCAAAACTGATTTTTTAAAACAGTTACTAGAAATATTATTTAATTTTCTAAACCTGTATTTTGCAACGCACGAAAAACGAATCATTTGATAAAAATTTCCTGGTTTTTAGAAATAACCCAGCTTTGGTAAAGTAAATTTCACCAAAACCCGACCAATGGTACCAAAATTATAACATTTTATAAACAGTATTACACAAATTTTTATTTATGCCATTTTCTAGAATGCCACAGTTTTGAAACAACTGAGCGAATTTTTACTAAATTTACGTTTTATATAGCACAATGTTCGCATTGTTATGAAACAAATTAGAAGCTCCATAACCTCACTTTTGTAAAGTTTTTTGGACCGTCAAACATTCATAGACAAATTTAAGATATAATAGAGTCGTCCCGAAATTTTTGAGATACCTTTTTTTATTCTTAATTGCAAAGATTAAGGTACAAAAATAATAATAGCGTTGAAAAAAGTGTTTTTTTATTGTATTTGAAAAAGTACCTTTTTTTCAATTTGAAATTTTGGGATCGGGTTAAACTTTTGGAGTTTAAAAAAATTTTTTCAATGTTTTTTACCTCTAGATTACATTAAGCAAGTTTTCAGGCGTTTTCATTTTTGACCGGATGACTCTATTGTTTTAAGACGTTATAGTTTTATAGCCACTGGTTAGTTTTTGAAAAAAATCCAATTTTATACAGATTAATGTTAGCATTATTAAAAAAATAGCAAGCTCACTTTTAGGTTAGGTTAGATAGAGGGAGATTTGCAAACGAAATTAATGCAAAAATCGTCACGTGAGTGTTTTATTAAATTGAGAATTGGGAACCTGTCAACGGATTTTGATTAAATTTGCGTTTTTATATAGCAAAAAATTGGGCGTTATTAGAAAAATTGTCATGGAAGTTAGTTAAGATAATTTTTGTGTGAATGACTTAAAGCTACAATTTTTAATCAATCTTCCATATGGTTAATTTTGAAAAATTGTAGCTCTACACAGGATTTCCGGACTTTTTCCACGACAGTTTCACACAGCTTAATATAGTCTTTATTGTAATAAAAATCGTCAACATTATAGAAGATAGTTTAGAATATTTTTAAGCTAATAAAAAAAAACTAAAATTTCCATTAATCTCCTACATGATCCACTTTGAAAATTTGTAAGTCTACGCTGTTTTACAAAGCTTAACATTATCTTTATTGCGAAAAAAATCATCTACAATCTACATCCTGGAGAGTATTTTTGCAAGAATAAAAAAACTAAAATTTATCATCAATCTTCAATTTAAAAATTTGTAGCTCTCCGCCGGATTTCTGAATTTCCACTTGGAATACTGTTTTGCAAGGCTCAATATTAGCTTTATTGTGATAAAAATAATGAATATTTTGGAAGTAGTTTTGCACGAGTGAAAAAAATTTTAAAATTTGCTATCGATTTTTTGAAAATTTGATAAATCGTGGCTCTACACCGGATTTCCAGATTTTCACTTAAAATACAGTTTTCTAAAGCTATATTAAAAAATAAATCACGAACATTGTGGAAATTAGTTTTGATTTTTTTTCTAAAATTGAAAATAAATTCCATTATTGTCGGAAATTTGTAAAATGTCACTGAAATTTCGGATTTTCACTGATAATGAAATAAAATTATATAAGGATGTTCTTCATTAAGAAAAAAATTTCCAACAGTGTTTAAACTATTGTTTTGATCCTTTACAAAAAAATCAAGAATAAAATTATTAAAATATCACGACTGACTGCACTTTCTTATTTATTCTTAACTCATATATTTTATTTTAATCTAGGCCAGTGGGATCCCTCGAAATTTTCCGTCGATGAAGTATTCCAAGCAACCATGATAGTCCTTGAATTAGCAATTCTTGAACAACGAGCTCAAATTCTTGGTGGTGTGGCCCTATTTGACCTTGAGGGACTTTCAATGCAACAAGCATGGTACATGACCCCATCCATTGCACATACAATGGTACAAATCATGGTGGTAAGTGTTAATCATCTTTGTGTTGAGACTTTCGTTTGACCTAAAGCAAATAAAATGATGTTCTTGCTGTTTTATGGACGTGTGGATAATTTTTCACAAAAGAAAGCATTTTTACAATATTATACCTACAAGAAAATTGTCATTTTAGCTAATAACTTTTACTTTCACTTTATTTGCAAGTGTAAGTTGTTTGTTGATTTGTTGATTAATGAGTAATAACGTGTTACACACAAAGTTTCTTATTAAACTCGTATATTGTCAATTAACCTCTGCTAATTACATTTTCTTGTAAGTATATCATATAATTATTTCGTTTACATGCACAATTAATTACATACCAGTTCATGAATGGAATTCTGGTTGTAATTTATTATTTTTTTTTAATTGTTTGTTTGTACGAATTTTAGGACAAACATGCGAGTATAACGGAAAATAATAAAGTAAGGGATAATTTTAAAATGCTTAAATTTCAGTGGCGGATCTAAGGGGAAGGCATTTACGTTATGCTACTTTAATAAAATTGAAAATATTAGAGAATACTTACAAATAAAAAAATTAAATTATGTACAAAAATTGATACGGAATAATTCAACAAGTAGTTTCTTTTATTTGTAGATATATACCTAGATGTCCACCCCCTCCCCTACTCTTCAACTATTGACAAGATTTGCTCTTGACCAATTTTTAATAAAAGTATATTAAAAATATCTGGTGTAGCCAACTTATACAAATCTAACCTACTTTAAATTCTACAGGGTGTCCCAGTTTATATCGTCAAGATTTACACAGTCGATAGTTTAGCGAAAATTAAAGGTGGTTTGTCTAATAAACTATGATAGAATGTTGCTTCCTTTTTGTCCGTGGTGGGTTAGCTTAGTAGCATTTTCCCTGCGCAGCTTATAAAAAATAACCCTTATTTCATGAACTTCAATGTGCCGACAGCTAGTGTCCAGACTGATTTCATCTAGACTGTGGTTTGACCGTTTCAAAAATTTATAAAAGTGAAATTATGGCGATTCTACTTTTTTCAAAATAATGCCAACAATTAACTACATAAAAACGTAACTTTCTTCAAAATTCACTCAGCGGTTCCAAAACTATGACACTATAAACCAGAAATATGATGGAAAAATATTTTTTAAACTTTATAAAAAAACTGGTCAAATTTAGATGAAATTTCTTCTAAATCTTTCACACTATTTAATATGCCATTTCTCTATTACAGACATCCTTCCCAATGAAAATCCACGCTCTGCATATAGTGAACCAATCCTGGATCTTTGACATTGTCTACAACATCATCAAACCATTTTTGGATGAACGGATGAAAGAACGTCTATTCTTCCATGGTGACGATATGGAAAGTCTACACCAACACATCGATCCCAAATATTTACCGGAAAGATATGGTGGCATCCATCCGGATTATAATTACAATGACTGGATTGATTATTTTAAAAGTAATGAAACGATTGTTAAAGAGTTGAAATCATTGGGCTACGTAGACAATATAGACGAGGAAACTAGCAGTGATGATGATAGTGATGAAGACTAGATTTAGTAATATCTATAATATTGAAGTAAATTTTATTTCAATTTTTTCTTTTGTATATTTTCTTATTAAGTAAATTAACTATTAAGTATTTAAAAAAAAAACTTTTTTGTCTGGTTCCACATTTAATTTGGTTGAATTCAGCCAGTAAGAGAAATAAAACTATTAATGTTATTTTTTTTAATTGCGACAATTAGAACTGAAAATATTTGGCGGGAAAATATTATAATTAATCAGAAACAAATAATCAACTTAAACTATTTTAATTTTCCCGCCACATATTTAGTTCCAAATCTCTCCACTTAAAATTGTACTGTAATCTCTAATTAACTATTTAACTGCCGTTTACGGAACCAGGCATTATGTTATTATTACAAGTTAATTATTATGGGTTGCAATAATTGGATATTACGACTGTGATTTTTAGGTACATTTTTCATTTTTTGAACTAACTGAAAATAAAAACGATACGATTTATTAGGGGTAACATTTTATGAAATTTCTAAAAAGTGGTATATTTTCCTTCTTTCTGACTGTAATATTTTTTCCCAGTACCTACTTACCTTCTTACCTATTTTTTTAATATCGTACTGAGAAACAAAATTTTAATAGTTTTCTTAACTATTTTGTTTGCAGTTAATAATTGAATTATTTAATTCCAGAAAATTTGCTAACGACATTTATGTGAGAAATTCAACTGAAAACGAAAAACTTAGTTGAAGTCAATTATATCGGCATTAGATCAGATAGAATAAACATACTTTTTCTACATTTATTAAGATATAAAAATTTGTATGGGTTATATTATAATAATAGTTATACTAGCAGTGGGAACACGTTAATTAATTTGACTGAAATATACAGTGTATGTAGTACAAGCAACATTTTTCTTATTTTTATATGCAATAAATAGGATAGGTACTTTGAAATACCTATAGAACTATAGGTACCCAACATTGTGTTTTAATTTTTCTTAACCCAAATTTCAGAGAGAAGAAAACACTCTTTTGTTTGATGACACATTTCTTTTTACACTCAAAAGAATTCCTAAAATTCTGTCCCTTTTTTAACCGATCGACACTTGATCTCTTATTGTTTAGGAATGAATTTTAATCACCCTGTATATACTTAGACCAATAAAGTAATTATTATAAATTGTTTATAACAAAAAAGTAAAAAATCCGAGATAAATACGTATATCTATACAGGCTGTTTTAAATTCGCTTCTCACTACAGGGATCTCAGAAACCTTAATAGATACAGCTTTGGTTAAATTGGGGCAAAGTTGCGTAATAATGTGGCCAATAATAAGCACTTAAGTAATCGAAAATATCTTTCGTAGTTCTGCAGATTTTTGAAAAAAACCAAATTTTTGCCTTTTCGTTTTTATTTTTTTCTGCTCTTAATATTTAAGATATTGAAAAACCAAAATCACTTTGTCATGGACACTTTTTGTGCTTTATAAAATGACGTTAAAATTTTCCTCGTGCGACGTTTCGTTTTTCCGCTGACGTCATCAACTAAATTTCTTTAAATACGGCCCTGTATTTTTTAAAATTGTTTTAAGTAGCATTTTTCATGTTCTATAAAATGGCGTTTACATTTTTTCCATACGACGTAGTGTTTATTTTATAAAATTATTTAAAAAAATTAATTCCATTGCTTTTATTATTACTACCAACAATAAATAATAGGTTAGTTTGATTTATTATAAAAGGAAAATTATTATTATTAAAGTTTGCCAAAATGTGTGGATATGAGGAAGCGAGGAAAAATACTGATGAAAATGTAAAAAAAATCCAGGGCTGTATTTAAAAAAACTGACTTTATGACATCAGCGCAAAAACGAAACGTCGCATGAGGAAAATGTTAGCATCATTTTATAAAGTACAAAAAGTGTCCACGACAAAGTGCTTTTAGTTTTTCGATATCTTGAAAAATAAGAGCAGAAAAAAATATAAACGAAAAGGCAAAAATTTGGTTTTTTCCAAAATTCTCCAGAACTGCAAAAGATATTCTCGATTTCTTAACGGCTTATTATTGGCCACATTATTACACAACTTTGCCCCAATTTAACCAAAGCTGTATGCCTTACCGTTTCTGAGATCCCTGTAGTGAGAAGATAATCATGTTCAAATTAATAAAGTTTCGTAAAACCATAATTTTGAATTTAAAGAAAATGATCGAAGATATAAAAATATCCCGACCTATTTAAGTGATACGTAATTTTTGTCAAAAAAACAGGAAACTGAATTTAAATTTCATCGGCATAATAATTATTAATTTGTATACAATACACAATATTTGGAATTTTTACAACTTTCTTTGTAACATAACATGCTGATTAAATTAGGTTTCTATTTATATGCAACCAACATAACGTGTAAGAATTTTTTGGATCTATAAAAGTAAAACCATTGATTATTATATTGAGATATATGATAATCAATGGTAAAACATAAGGACCAAATGATCTTTTCCTCCTAATAAAATTTTTACATACCTAGTTTTTAATTTATTATTGCAGTGGCGGATCCACGGAGGGAAATGAGAGAAATTTTCCCCCAAAATGTCCGAAACGTTAAAAAAACCTATTTCTTAATAGTTTATGCCAGTCAAAAAAAAATTTCGGGAATCGATTCCTCCCCCCCAAAACTTCGGTTTGGATCCGCCACTGGTTATTGATATAAAAAGCTTTTAAAACCAACTAAAATTCTGGGTGCTATATTTCACACATTCAAAGACCAGGAAAATTCTTAAGAAATGAAATGAATTTTGTGCTTAAATAATAGTGTTCATAACTATATTTATAGGGTGATTCAATAATGTACCTATAGGCTTGTTGAATAATGTATATTATTACACAAGGTGATTCACAACGTATCGAAAAAATTTAAGAATATGCATAAAAACTTTTGTTTGCTCTTGACAAAAGAATAAACCTAAACCTGAAAACATCTGGCTTGATACATGACCACACACAATGAACTTGACGCAGTGGCGTAGTAAGAAAAAATTCCGGGGGGTTAATGTATTGTTATAATTGAATTGAATAAAATTATTTGGATTCCGATTGATAGATGCCATGCATCAAAAATTTGTGGGGTTATCCCCAAAATCAAGCCGCGTTACTACGCCAGTGACTTGACGTCATCACTTGTCACAAAACTGCACTGTGAAAATGGTTTAGGGTGTCCCATTTTCGATACTTTTAGGGGGTATTGGAGTTATTATCAAAGATAGACTGTTGCGGATTTCACTTTCCTCTCCTACCTTTTTACGAAACGAAAGACTCCGGGGTCAAATTTGTCATGGCTCTTTTAGTTTTTAATCTACAGAGTGATTCTGAAAATCTTTGTTTTGCGTTATGCTAGCCATGGCCTACTGTTATAAATAAAGTAAATTATTAAAAATATCGAATTTTAAACTTGTTTTTCAAAATAAATATTAAGTATTATATATTTTTGGAAAGCCCAAATTTTGATTAATCAATATAAAAAATAATATATAGTGTGTGCCATTTAAAAAAACATATATTTAGGCAATATCTCAAAAACTAAACCTTTTAGACAAAAACTGCCTACGCCACTGAACTCTACGTAAGAAACTCTATCAAGATCAGTTTTCACCTTTTTGAGAAGTGGACGCATAAGGGAAATACGAGGCGTGTCTAAAAAACAAAGGTTTTCAGAATCACTCTGTAGATTAAAAACTAAGAGAGCTATGACAAATTCGACCCCGGAAGGAATCTTTCGTTTCGTAAAAAAGTAAGAGATGAAGGTGAAAACCGCAACACTATATCTTTGATAATAACTCCAATACCCCCTAAAAGTGTCGAAAATGGGACACCCTGTATAACAGTCGCATAGATTGCAAATAGTTTTAATTATTTTCAAGGTGTTTTTTTACTTTTTTGTGCTATGTTACTTGTATAAAAGCGTTGTACATGTTGGTAAAAAGTTTGCCGATATGTTCTGAATGACTCTGTATATATCCTTAAATTAACGGTATTTATTATTTAAGTTCTTGTATTAAAAAATAGATATAGAGACATATAAATATATTTATAAATAAAAATATACAATCGTAAATGGCAAATATAATTATAATAAATAAATAAAAATTAATTATAAAAAATAAAAAAAACTAATAGAAGTTTAATTCGCGAATAATAGTACTAGCGTAGAACTCGTAACCAGATAATTTCAGATCTGAAACAAAGAAACAGTAAAATATAAAGATAGACCTTAAACAACAAAACAACATTCTATAATGTTATTTAAAAAAAAATTGTATCCGAAAGTTTATATCGGATGTTCATTTGAATTTCACGTCTAGTTGGCGTTGAAGTGATCATTTATGAATGAAATTTCATTCAACGCCAACTAGAGGTGAAATTTAAATGAACACCCGATACTATATTGATATAGCAATAAAAAAATCTTATTTATAGTTTTTATTTTAACTATACCTTTAATGACTTTTGGTTTCTGTAGAAGGACTAACCATCTTCTAGGATATAATAAATCTCCATTTCCATCTAATTCACAAGGTAAAATGTCCATTCCAATATGGTCAATTAGCGCTTTGAAATTGTAACTGCAAATATAAATCTGAAAAATAGTATATTAGAATCAAATTAATAATAAAGTGAGTTAGATTAATTAATTTGAAAACTTTTTGCAAAAACTTTTTATTACTTCTACTTGTAGATTTGTAAAGATTATATAAAATGTTTTAGTAAATTATAGCCATTACTGAATTAACAAGAAACTAACTGTTTATTATATTTTATGAATTTATTTTGAAAAGGTCAACACAACTTAGGTGCTAACTAGTAAATGGGCAATGACACTAGAAGTAAATTAGCGTTTTTCATCAGAGGACACATTCTTTTATTTATTATTTTGTAGAATTTAGTTTTGAAATATTGCCATGATGACTTAAAGAAACTCTATGTCCCGACATTTTTTCTTTAAAAAGGTTAACGTTTTGTAAACACGATTTTTTAACTGTTTATACAGGATGTATGTCTCAGGTCTGTCATAATATGAAACTAAAATAATATAAAAAATCCGTATTTTAGAGGATCGAATAAATCTATAATAATAATAATAATAATAATAATAAAATACAGGGTGTCCCAGGATAGACACGAAATATATTTAAGTATGATTCTTGAATACATTCTGCATTGTCCTATATAATATTTTATCTCCAATCCGGTTTTTTTATTTTTTTTTATTTTCCATATACAGTGACCGGCAGAAAGTGTGCACCAAATGGGAAATTTTGCTATCTTTAGAATTACCAAATTTATTTTACTGTGCAAAGGTTCTGCATGTCCTTAAATAAAAAAGAGCCTAAACAAAATCAGTAAAAATTACATCGTATACGGGGGAGGGGTGAAAATTTAAAATTCGCTCAAGAATAAAGTACCCTTATTTTGCACCGTAGAAAAAAAAATTATTAGGAAAAGTTGTTTCTACTTAAAAGTTATATCCGAATATCAAATTTGGACTCTGTAGACAAAAAATAAACGTCTTTCCTTATTTTCGGCGCGCCCCCGTAGAACAAATCGCTAGAAGCTATGGTTTAAGTGCGCAAAAACGGGTCGTTTAATAAAATAATAATTTTATCAGGAAACTGAAATTGACTTACCGGTAAGTACAGATAAAAGTAATTCCTGAACCAATAGATTTAAGTTTCTTAAAAAAGTAAAATGGCAATAAATTGCTAAAGATATCAAGTAAACCTGTATTTGTTTTACATTAAGTTGTTTTACTTATCCATAAAATAAAATACGGTGTGCACCAAAAAAATTAGATTATTTTTGGCATTATTTTATTAACCGCCCTGTTTTCGCGCATTTAAACCAATTTAAGTAAATTATGTGTTTAATTGCTCAAGAACAGTAAAAAAACTGAATTTATGTGCTGCACAGCTTCTAGCGATTCGTTATACAGGGGTGGGTCCAAAAAAAGGAAAAATGGTTTTTCTTTGTCTACAGAGCCCAAATTTGGTATTCGGGGATAACTTTTAAGTAAAAACAACTTTTCCTAATAACATTTTTTTCTACGGTGCAAAATAAGGGTACTTTATTCTTGAGTAAATTTGAAATTTTCACCTCTCCCTCGTATACGATGCAATTTTTACTGGTTTCGCTTATGCTCTTTTTTATTTAAGGACATGCAGAACCTTTCCACACTAAAATAAATTTGTAATTCTAAAGATAAAAAAAATTTCCATTTGGTGCACACTTTCTGGCGGTGACTGTATGTCAAGTCATTGTAGGTGGCGACTTAAGGAAATCTTTTTAACAAATTTAATAATTACTCCGAGTAGACATCCTTTATGTTCAAAATGGAATTTAACTTTTCGATTCAAAATAAACCAATCTTTCATCATGTATAAAATTTTAAACTATTTTCAATACTAGTTTTCAAAATAAATGAAATGAAACGGGAACATAATGATTTATTTTTTCAAATTCGATATTTGAACACTAATAATTCTTTAAGGGTTAATTAACACTATCAAAAAAAAATAAAGATACTTTCGATCGCAAATCATCTCAGCTACAAATAGTATGTAGTAAAGCAGACTGGCTTTTTTTTTATTCAACAGTGTCTTACTTTTTCAATATACAATTTTCAACATTGAAGAGATGATTGCTCGAAAACTAATCCGGATTGGAGATTAAAAAAAATTATAGAACACAATGCAGTATTTATTGAAGAATCACACCTAAAAATATTTCGTGTCTATCCTGAGACACCCTGTATAGTGATCAGAGGCGGATTAACCAGTAAGCAAAAGAAGCTAGCGCTTGGGGCGCCAAAATTCCCTGCAATTTTTTTTTAATAATTTACTATTAAATAATAATTATTTGATCATATTTCATGAAATAGAAAAAATCTCAAAAAAGTTAAAAATTTCTCCGCAAATCTAAAAAGTCGGAATATAAGTTGGAGAAACGAGTATCCAGCGCTTTTATTAGGATGTAAATAAAAACAACATTCGCCTACCGAGAAACAATAAAGCGGTCGGCGAAAAGATAAATAAGGGGGGGCGCAAATTTTGGTTCAGCTTGGGGCGCAATATACCCTTGATCCGCCTCTGATAGTGATGGCACTTATAAGAAAGTGACAACTTACCAGTTTTCTCATCCGCTCCTCAATGAATGGTTTAAAAACTGCATATAGTAAGTAAAACAGTTTCGGTTGGCGGATGACATAAATATTTGCCAGTTTCATTGGGAGACACTCCTGAAAAAAATATCTGCATAAAACATATTAACACATGAAAAAACACGTTTTTTTAAAATAGTCCATTCTTTCGCCATTTGAAAAAAAATTATTTGAAACTTTTTTAGTAGCCGATAAGAGAAATAACTTTCTTCGATAAAAGTCACCATTTACGGACTATTGGCGTATATAAGATTTTGCGAAATAGTGTATAACCAATAAAAACATTAACCAAAACAAGTTATATTATCCTCAACTTGTGTAGGTTTTCGTTTGATATCTACACTATAAATTTTGTGTTGCTAGAATATATTTATTTGTAGAGTTAGTTAACAAAAAATTAATTATGTGTTTTTGAGAAAAAATATACTAACTAGTTATATAAGTGCTTTTATAAAAATAACATTCATAGAAAAGTTATTAAAACAGAAGCTAATAAAAATTCGGTATACAAAATTTCCGAAAAATTTACCACAATTTTTTTAAATAAAATATTTCAGAGAATTATTAAAATGACAAGTTAATCAACATCATTAATTAGAATTAACTTTTCTCGGTGTAAAACAGTAAATATGGCTTGCTGTGCTACTGAATTAACATAATAATAATATTACATTATGCATTTTAATTAAAATAAAAGGTTACAAATAATTAAAAGTCTGATCACGTACCTACTTATAAAATTATTACAATTCTACGAACTTAACTTTGATTTCGCAAATATTTTACTTATTTGCTTGAATACTGACGTAATATTATAAAATATACGAATTTATATCTACACACAGAAAAGTCACTATCTTAATTTAATAATATTACTTGTCTTGACTTGACTTTATTAATTTGAGACTACATTTGTTTAAAATAATTATCTTTATTTGTATTAAAATGAAATTATTTCTTCGGTAAAGAAAAAAATAATTTCACTTATTTCTTTTACTTTAAAAATTTTTTTCTTGTTCGAAATAGTTTAAGGTTCTATTTAATCATATTTTGTTGGTTTAGAGTAAAAGTGTAAGTTATCTTAAAATAAAAATTAGTATTCTCAGGGCAGGTATACATACTTTTAAAATGATATAAAATTACTTCAGTTGAAAACAAAAAAAATATTAATTGGAAAAAATAGCAATATCAATTGAAAACTGACATACTTAAGCTAATACTTGATCATTTTAGCTTAAATATAATTTTCTTGAATGAAGTATCTAGTTTTCTTCAATCGCTTTTGCCCGCGACCCGACAATTGACGCACATACGATTCAACGGCACACCAGAGACCAGGAAAGACTATATTGGAGTTTACAAATAATGTTGAAGTTATTAGTTAAAGTGTTTCAATCATAATGAGGGAATTGTTAGAGTCTTGGGAAGTCGACGGGACCGTTATTCAAATATTTCAAGGTAGGTGATGATTTTTAAGATTATTACGCAATAGCATCATGTTAAATTACAGACTTCTGAGGAAATTGACGAGAAAATCAATCTCCAGAAACAAAAACCAAGAATTAGGCACCAAACTGTGCAGCCATATTTACTAATAGAAAAAAAAAATAAAAAAAAATAAAAAAAAAATCCTTAAAGAAAGTCAATAACACCTATTTAGTTATTGATACGGTGAAGTATCATTAAAGACACTCTTAAAGCGTTGGACACACTCTTCAAAATGTAAGTTACTACCATTTTGTTCGTTAAATTTTATAATTTACTTTTAAAATATGAATTGTATGTAATAGGTAGGTATTTGTAGAAAAACATAGAATAGAATAGAATATATCGGAGGGTGAATTTTATGTTTCATTATTAAAAATGTTTTAGTTCTTTAAAATGTTAATTACCTATAGGTAGTGTTATTGTGTTAAGTGTTACTTCTATATTTTTTAAATAAATGTATTTTTGTATTAAAGGCATTGTATAATTTACCCAAGAAAATTACATACTTCCAACAAAAAAATACCTAATTATTTGTATGAAACATAACAAATTTTCGACTCAAATAACGATATGTTCCAATTAAACAAATTATCATCTTGAATTGACTGTACAAGCTTCTATTTTAAGAAAAAGTTTCTTCGGTTAAAAATACTACTTATTTCAATTAAAAGCTCATTTTTTATTATAGGAACTAGCAGTTTTCAAGTAAATAATAATATTTATTTATTTTGATGTGATATTTATTTAATTTAAAACTCAACCCAAGTATTTACATAGAAGAATTATGTTTCTATGTAAGAAATTAAAGTTGAACAAATAATTTTCTAAACAATATTTCTCTGTGTGTATGTACTTACTGATATAAAAAATATCATCCGTTTGGCAAATTTCGGTGAAAGAGCATACAAATGTTTCAAAGAGAAATTTTGTAGATCTATGATGATATCTAGATATCTAATATATTCCTTGTTAACATATGCTAGTTGGCATAATAGTCCAGACACTTCCAAAATTTCATCAGCGGAAAACAATGATGGATCCCAATTTTCCAAACGAATCCAAATAACTTTCTGGTTATTTATTCCAGTTTTGTCTAAAATGTCTATTACGTGGGAATTTAATAATAAATCAAGTCGGGATTTGCTAAATTTCAACCAAGTATCGCTTCGTCTGTTAACGAAACTTTCATAAGTAGAGATCTGAAAAACATTTATTATTATTTAAGTAAGATATTTGATCAATTAAAATTACGGACGGCTTTTAGAGCAGTTGGAATATCATTACCATGTCCCATTAAAAATCTCTTTAAAAATTCGTCATCTATTCTTCTATTTACGCCATTTTCTACAATTATCTCACATTATATTAATTAAAAAGTAAATTTATACTAACCTGTCGCTAATCTTCTAAGTACTCTAATTTTTTCTTTCCCATCATATTCGTTGCAATTTATCAATTCCATACCTACTAATTAACCTACTTTAACTAGACACTAACTGACACTGATTACTATTATTATTACAAATAAGCAAAATGATTGTTTTTAAGTTTTACACATGTATGTTTGTATAACTATAAATATTACGTGACAAACTATAAATAAATATCTGGTGTAGCCAGCGCATGACTTTCTTATACAAACCTAACCTAATTTATGTTTGTATTTGTTGAATGGGATGGTAAATAAAAGCAAATTCGGAATTCAAGTGAAAAGTTATGAATTTTTAAAGTACCTATGTTTAATTATGTCGTTGTTTTTTTCCGAAACGGTCAGAAATATTCTAAATTAATTATAAAAATTTCTAGAAACGACCACTTGAAATCTTTTTACTTTCTTATACGCAGTATAAGGAAGTATTGTAATCGTGATTTTTTTCGACTTCGAGATTTTGATGGACAGTTACCTGATGACATTTTTAGGTTTTTTAGGAATATCTTGAAAAATAAACAATTTACGACAATTTTTTATTCTTAGATATTGATTTAGAATTAAATTTTGAACAAATTTTGTTAGAACTTTTTTTTGAAATTCCGTCAAATTTTTTTAAATTATTTAAATTATTTTTCATATAGTAGCGCCATCTATCTCTCATTTACAAAAGTACAATATATAAATAACAGAAATCTATACCGTTGAGGAAATCGATTGTATTATTAGTATTATTTGAAAAGATCGACGGCTACGGCAGCATTGTGGTGGCGAAACTACCACCGGTTGTTACGCGGTCGTTGATTTGTGTTTTTTGTGTCATATTGTAATATGTACAGTTAATAGGAGTAGCTAATAGCAGCAAAGTATTCCGTGTACTCTTCTTATCCAGAACAAATACCACTTCCAGCACAAGTCGCCGTGGCGCAGTGGGTAGAGAATCTGCCTAGTAATCCACACGGTGCTGGTTCGATTCCATAGGTTTCCCTCCTTTTTTATTTATTTTTTTTATTTTACTGGTTTCTATGGTTCCGAAAACAATAATAATGAATAAATAAATGTAATTTCATACCGGGAGATTTTTTTAAGTGAGTATTAGGTCAAAAATCTAAAATAAAACACATTTTTGTCGTAAAATTCGGTTATAATGAGTGGGATAAGGACAGATTTATGCGTATCGCAATAAGTGCGACAGAGACTATTTGAATATTGCTGGAAACCTTCAAAATTTTTACAAGAAATTTAACTTAATTTCTTTAGGAAAAGTAATTATTATGATACTATCCGTAAGTATAAGAAAGTCATGTGTTGGGCACATCAGATATTTTCAATTTGAACCATAAAATTCTATAAACTATCTTCCACGGTGTTGATGATTTTTGTCTTATTATAGCCAACATTGAGCTTCCCAAAACTGTATTCTATCTAAAAATCCGATGTAGAGATATAAATTTCCAAACTTGACTATGTTCAAGAAAAATGAGAAATTTTATTTTCCTTACCATAAACGCAAAAATATTCAGTTATAATACGACAAGTAGTCAATGTATGCCGATTATTTTTGTCATGATGTTACGAATGTCAACTGCGCTGGCATATGAATTTGACGAGTGGTTGCACAAGTCGAATTCGAAAGCGCCGTTGACTCTTATATTTCTCATAGTGTGCGTTGATCGTTGAATCCGACCGACAGTCTAGATAGATTAGTGACTAAAGGGACTTGGCTGCCCAATGGAAGGTCCCGGGTTCGTATCCCAGAAGGACTATTTTTTTTATATTTACTGGTTTCTATGGTACCGAAAACAATAATAATGAATAAATAAATGTGATTTTATACCGGGACATTTTTTTAAGTGAGTAGTAGGTCAAAAATCTAAAATAAAACACATTTTTGTCGTAAAATTCGGTTATAATGAGTGGGACAAGGACAGATTTATGCGTATTGCAATAAGTGCGACAGAGACTATTTGAAAACTGCTGGAAACCCTCAAAATTTAAACTTAATTTCTTTAGGAAAAGTAATTGTGGTATTATCCGTATATGAAAGTCATGTGTCGGACACATCAGATATTTTCTGTCACTGGAGTTGTTTAACTGTTCAAAAAACTTTGCAAAAGTGAAGTTAATTTTTTTCATAAGAATTGCAGATGTAGATGCAATTAGGCGGGTCCCTGATGGGCACGCTCAAAATCCCCTATGAGGGCTCATACATGTCACTTGCGATCCCCGAAAAATACGATTCTTGGTGTACCCTTACTCCTTTTTCCGAAAAGCGAGCACTGTCTTGAGGAGGGTTTCCTCCACCTCTTGTGGATGGATAGTTGTGGCGCCCCAGGTCTGCAAGTCAGGCAGGTTAGGACTTCACATTTGTATAGCCTGTGGATGGCAGTCTTCTATTCCAAGCCACATTTCCTGCAATTTGGGTTAATTTCCTTATCCATAACCGATAGGTCATATCTGAGTCCACTATGCCCGGGTGCTCATGTGCTTATGTGCTCCTACCAAGTCTTAGTGTCTCTTTTGCTCTGTCCTTGCTCCTTGTTGAGATTACTGCTCAGCAGGGCATTAGCTTGTCGGCACATTTGCTCTTTCCAATACTTTCTTACGGGTTCTTTCCAGAATACTTCCTTTGACATAGCAAAGAGGTACCTACATAGTCTCCTCAGGCCTTTCGTGATGAGTTTCCGCTACTTCCTTCCTCAGTTGGTCAGTTATTTCGTTTCTGCGGATGCCAGAGTGTCCTGTTCCTCCTGGTCAATTCCTTCAAGGTGTTTCGGCATTCTCGTACGTACTATTCTTGACGTTATCTTGGGCGCAATTAGCGTCGCGAAAGCACCGCATATTTTTAAGACACTTTGCAATTTTCAAAATTGCATCTAACTAGTATGATTCTTTTAAATAATGACAGTTTTGGAATCACTGTTTTTATTTGTTTAAAATTAACACTATTGTAATTGCAGAGTATCTCTGTAATTTGTAAAGATAAAACTTTGTGGTTTTCGCGAACCTGTGCCACTTTTTCGTTAAATTTTTAATGCCGCAAACAGAACTAAGCTAACTTGTTTTGTTTCTGAGATTCAGGGTGAAAACGAAAATTTTCACTTTCTGGGGTGCTGTCATATTTCACACACCGTGTAAGCTAGAAAAAAGTAAAAACTGGTCTAGATAGATATTTTTGCGTAGAATCCTGATCCTGTGACGTACTCGAAACAAATTTATTTGCACCGTTTAAGAGATATTATCCAAACTAGGTCTTTTTTAAATGGAACACCCTGTATTTTTTAGTCTCATTAAATTTGTCTATTTTTCTCATTAAAATGATGTAAACAATAGGCACTTTCAAATTTAATAAATGCCCTAAAACAGCAAAGAACCCAATTATAAGTCAAAAAAATTTAGTTGGCCTTGAAAATCGGAGATAAAGAAATGTTTACAAGCAACATGAGACACTATATTACATAAAAAAAAATAAGAACGTAAAATACTTTGTTAAGTTTCATTGTTTATTTATATGACCGTTAAAAAAATGTATTTCGCTTTTTGTTTCTTTTTTACTAAGATAAAATAAAAATAATATTAATATTAAGAGTTTTTAATTTAATATAGTCTCATGCTGCTGTAAACATTTCTTTATCCCCGATTTTCAAGGCCTACTAAAATTTTTTGAATTTTAATTGGGTTTTTTGCTTTTTTAGGGCATTTGTTAAATTTTAAAGTGCCTACTGTTTACATGATTTTAATGAGAAAAAATAGACAAATTTAATGAGATTAAAAAATGCAGGGAGTTCTTTTTCTGTGGCACGTAAATCTTCTATTGTATGAATAATGACATGTTTGTTATTTTTTATAGCCTACTTATAAAATTTTTGGCTGAATTTTTGAAAATTGTCATTTTCTAGCATAATATAGAAAATAATTACAGAGTGTTTTATATTTTTGTAAAGCTTATGACAAGCTGGATGCAACTAGTGAAAAACATACAGGGTGTTCCATTTAAAATAAACTAAGTTTAGTAAATATCTCGAAAATTATCGCTTCTAAGAAAAAACTGAGTACGTCACTGGATTCTGCGTAAAAATCTATATAAGATACAGTTTTTACCTTTACAATATCTTCAGCCGTTCCCGAGATACGGGGTATGCCCTAAAAGTGTAAATTTTCAACTTCGGCCTGTATCTCAAAAACGAAGGGGGCTATGAAAAAACCGTTGACGGTATCTTTCTTTTCACAAAAAAATCACGAATACCGCATCTCTCTATCTCTGCTAGTAAGCGAGATACCCCGCAATTACAACGAAATCTGGACACCCTATATGACTTTACATTTTAAAAATGGCAGTTCCATAAATAAATTAATATTACTGATAAAAATTTAATTCCCTTCTAAAAAAAAACAGCGTCCCTGTATATTTTGAAATTAAATTTGCATCCAGTTTAATATCTGATTTATAAAATCCTGCTTTTGCATGTGAGCATGTGAAAGGACAAGTTCAAGATTTAATACAAGTAATGAAACCTTGAACGGGACCTTCACAATTTCATAAGCAAAATCAAAACGCATAACAATTCGATTATATGTATAAAAGTTATCTGATATTTAAATAAGTACTGGATTTAATTGAACTATGATTTCAAATGTTAAATAAAACGTAGTTTAATTTACTCAATTAATCAGTATTATCACATTATTTTCTATAGAAATACTCTGATTTTTAACATTTATAATAAAACAATCCAAGTAGTATCAATAATATTTAATTATAATATGTTCAAGTTTATCCTGTTATCTATATTATATGTATATAATATTTTGTTGGAAAAGTTATATTTAAAAAATGAGTTTAAGGTTTCAGTATCCTTAATACATTATTTATAATAAAAATACCTTTAATTATTAACTTGATATTTTTTCTTCTTATTGGGTACGTAAAATGATTAAAGTCTAAAAGCTCATTTACAACCACGTAACGTACGACCAATAGAAAAATCTAAACATTCTACGTCAATTATTATTGGCCACTATATGGTCGAACGTTAAGTTTTTATCTTAATTTGCGTACGTTAAGTGGTTGTGAATGCACAGTAAAAAATTCGGTGTTAAATTTAACACTAAACGGGGTCTATATAGGTCCACACGAGAACTGGTAGTTTTAACCATTTCATAATTGGTAAAGTTACCCCTCAATATTGGTTAATTTTACCCCACAATATTGGTAAATTTTACCCCACTTTCTGGTACTGGTTCAACACTAAAACCGTGTAAATATTACCAGTTTACGTGTTGTAATTACACCATTTTAGGTGTTTCCTATATACGCGAATATGGGTAAAATAATAATTACATAATATCCATAGTATAAAAATATTTTATTCATACTACTTAACACAAAATAAACAATAATTCTTGTAGCAGAAAAGAAAACACATAAAAGACTTATAATGGTTTGAGTATGGTTAACAGTACAATAATTATTACATAAATTGTACCTATTGCTTTGGTTTATCAAACAAAAGAAATAATTTTGGATACAGTAGGTAACTAAATGTTGAAATATAAAAAATAACACTAAAAAATATTACAAGAAACAGTAATAAAAATAATAAATAGATAAATATACTATAAGTAGTAACATGTTTTAACGAAGATATATTCTATATAAATATATGCTTAGGAACAATATATAAATCAGAATTTGAAGAACAATCTAATATGCCTTCATATGGCTCTTTGTAAGTTATATAACTTAAGTCTACGAGATCAAAGTCGTCAGTACAGGTAGGTGTTACAGAATATGCATGCCTTCTTTCACAAAAATATGTAGTATCGAATGGTTTTGTTATAAAAAAAATGCGATCATCTAAAGAAATTATATCTTTTATTTCGTGAAATACTGGAACTTTATTCAATACTTTTTTACAAATAAAATATTTTTTCTTGTAAATGTATCCCAAATGTACCCATTTATAAACATGTACACTAATGTTATTGGGAACATCGATATTTTCAGCGATAACTTTTGAATGTTCATATTTTTCAAGTAGGTCTAATTGTTTACTTGGTCCAAATATAGGTGCCATTGTAATACTTGTGTTTCTCCAGTCATGTAACATTCCTTGTTGATGTCTGCCTGCTAGAGTCTTGCACACGTTTTTAAAATTCCTTAAATTATTAATAAGTCGTTTAAAATAAAAATGTTTGGATTCGAATCTCATGCTCCATAAATTTATTAAAGGTCCCATTTTTCTCATTATCTGTGGATAATGTATCATTATGTGATGTTTTGGTTTTAGTGTTACATATTCAAATTCATTAACTAATTTAGAATGATGCGCCTTAATTAAATTTTCAAGTTCAAAGATTAACTCTTCGGTGACAATAGGAGAAAACGCAATGGACATACATTTAAGTAAAAAAATTAAAACATTCCATTTTTCAATATGTTCTTCTGTTATGAAGTCAATTATAATTAAAGGTAAAAATCGAATTAATACCCAAGTTTGGGACGCTCTTTGTCCAATAAGGTGACCTGTTTTATCTATTATTATCGGACTTGGTTTACTAGCTCTTTCAATCCCTCCATAATTAAAATTTACCACTCTTTGATTTATCTCTTCTAACTTAATACTTTGAAAATCTACTAAATATTTTAAAAATAATTTAATTTCGAATTGCGCTACACCTTCTAAGATATCGTGCATTATATCTGCAGATGGTATGTCATATAATTTAAAATAGGTAAGTTCATTAAAAATTCTTGTTTCTTTAATACCATAAACATTATTGGAACTATTAATATCATTAAGTAAAGAACAATGTTCTTCATAATTTTGTTTATTTCTTAAAATAACTCGCTCATCTTTTTCACTAAATATTTCTGAAATGTCACTTTTATTTACGAGACAAATTCTACAAAAATGTTTGGCAGAAAATGACTCCACCATGCCGTATAAAATATTACCACCCAAATTGTCAAATGAAAGAGCAACAAGTAAACCATAAAATTTAGTGGAATCTACTAAAAAACCATCCGACTCAAGTATTTTTAAGTCATTTATAATAGGTCTTAAAATGTCATTCAAACTAATATTTTTAAGATCTGCACTGTAAAATAAAGCCGTTACGTGAATATTGCTAAGTTGAGAATTTAAAATTGTTGGTAAATTACGAATAACATAATAAATAGCGCCTATTTTATGTATGCCTGTTTTGGAACCTAATGGATTGGTGGTTTCAAATTCATCGTAATAAAGATGAATTTGAAAAACATTTTGTTCACTTTTTATCAAACTATTATTCTTTAATAATGAGCCATCCGAAACATCCCTAAGTACTGTTGAAGTTGATTTACATTTATTAATCTTACTTGTTAAATGTGCATGGAATGATTTATTTTGTAGTAAATACTTCAGATTATCAATTATAGGTACGTATGTAAAGGTACAAGGAACATTTACTTCTTTATATATTTGAATAGTTTTATCGAAAACTTGATCCCGTCGAATACCTATTCGTATTTCTCGGGAACCACAATGTCGGAGTTTACTTTTTTATTTCTCTTATAATTTGAACCTAAATATATCAATTGATGCATAACGCTACTAAAATATTTTTGTAAAATTTGTGTTTGGAAACCAAAATTGTTTTGTTGTAGAAGGTCAAATGCATTATCAAATAAGGAATTAATTAACTCTGTTATACAATTATAAATCAATTGGATCGTTGTCTCAGGAATACCTAATGCTTTTAATTTGTTAAACATTGCATATAACAGAGGCTCTACGCTATCACGTAAGTCTCTATTACTACTTTTATCCGTTTCTGATTCAGACTCTGATTCTGATGATTCACTGTTTGCGAAAATTGAATGTTCAAAATCTACATTACTACAACCAGGGACTTGTGAATCTTCATCATTATTATTATTAACAGAGTTTTCATTCGTTGAACGATCTTTAAATTGATTATTTTTGCATGTAACCATATGTTTTCGGAATCCACTATATGTATAAAAGATTGATTTACAATTTAAATGGCCGCATTTTAATTCTAATTTATTTCCCTCAAACAAAGCATGTCTTAATCTAAAATGACGAATTAATGACTGAACATCAAAATTGAATGTTTTTTTACAAAGAAAGCAAAACAAAACCATGATTCAACATATATTTGTGATAACAGAAATTATATTTTCAGTTATGCATTTAAAATACGAGCAACTAATTCAGTTATATTAGGTGTTAAGTTCAGTTGTTTAGTGTCAATATGATATACAAAATATTGTAAAAATTTCCAGAATGAATTTATCCCTATATCATATTGGATGTCAAACACAAAATGAACTTTGAAAAGGAGATCGAAGGCTTCGACGCTATTAGTAATACCTACATCTATAATTTTACCATCCAAACTGATGAAGTAGTCATCTACAGCGGCTTTATTAGGACCACGGGCAATTATAAATGGTTGTTTTGTTTCTTGTCCGTCTACAATAGATTGAAGAGGTACTCCACTCTACAAAAATAAAGAGATAATGTAAGAAAATAATATTGTACAAATACAATTGTTAGTACCTTGCAAAACACAATCAAACGATTAACAGCCTCTGACTGAGATGTTCTTACTCCCTTTTGTTTTCCTTTAGCAGTAGCTGGGAGCATATATAAAAAATCTAGTCTCTCTTTCCCAACCTAGAAGTAATATTATATATTATTTAGTCTTCAAGGAATGTAAGTAAAAATATACTCACATAAGTCATTCTCATCTATAAACTTAGAATTTTTGCTTTGAAATGATCCATTTAAAATCAAAAAAATTTTATCGCCGTAATTATTTAAAAAGTCCTGCAATGATCCGCTTTCACTATGTAAAATATTGAAATCTTGTTCAATCTGAAAAAACAAGATATACATACATAGGTACATACTATATATAAAAAGCAATGATATAGAAAAGAAATATTAGATATCGTGCGCGCATTATGCTGTGCAAAATATTAGGTACAGTTAATAATCAAATTAAAAAATCATGATTACTATACTTTCTTATTACTTCGTATAAGAAAGTAAAAATGTGGTAAATTTTGATCTAAAAACAGATTTCTGAACAATATGTCAATTTTATATAAGAACCTCGTGATCTGATCTCTATAGATAAATAGACTTACAAGTCCCGGTGTATCCAAAAAACGAGGATATGTCTCTAAAATGTTGATATTGTTTTGGCATTCATATCTTCGATGCTCAAAGGTGTTTTTCATTTTTTCCATAATCATGTCTCTTTGATTGGGTAAGGCGTATTTTAGAAATTGAATATTATCAGTAATTTCTCTAGAAGGACTAAATGTTTTTGTTCTTTTATTAGACTGCGTTTCTTCGACGTTAACTAATTTTCGTTTTTTCTTTGTATCCGTGGAATTTCTTCTTATCGTCCTTAGCCTCCAAGCAAGGTAGCCACTTCCGTTCTCCTCATTAAAAAAGGTTTCCTACAATATTTTCTTATAGTAATTGTATCATGATTACGGAAATACCATGTGTATAAAAAAGATATTTGTTTTTTAATTAAAATATACTTACATATCCTCCCTGTACAGTGTTAGTTTGGTATGAGCGAAATAATGCAACTGTTGCTTTTGCGTAATCCACCTTGATATTTTTGTGAATGTCTAATCCGTGTCTATCTACCATTATATTTACAATGATATTTACCAACTGCCGCCCCATTTTATTTTCTAGAAAGTTATGTTCTTGGTGGTACCGAAGAATGTTTTCCCCTCCATCTTTAATAATAGCTTCTTTAAGATTCTACAAAAAATAAATATTTTATAATATAATAATAGAATTATAGTAGTTTTCTTTACTACCTCGGCTGTCATATTCAGTCCCAGTTTTTTTGGAGGAATTACTGGTGTTGCAAAATCATTTATTTTTTGAATTTCTGGTAAATTTAAATTATCGTTGTCGCTATTATCAGAATAATCGCTAAAATCAGTAGATGAAACTGTTACTGTTGAAGTAGAACTCCCATTTGTAGAAATATTTGAAGAAGGCATTAAAGGAACTAAAAAATGTACATAACAGTTAATAATATGGTACGATCTAATAATGTAGGTATATCATAATTTTAATTACCCAAATTTTCATCCCAATTAATTTGGTATATTATGGAATTTTCGCCATTTTCGACGTTTTCATTTTCTGTTTTTTTCATCAATATATTTAAAGTGGTGCCTACATTTTCCCTTACATAATATGACAAACAGTCGGCTTCTAATATAGCACCATTTTCGTCAGTAAAAAATATGTCATCTTCAATATCAAATTTCAGTTTGGCTGTAATTATGCGAAGTGTCAATACATAATTTAAAAAATCACGATTACTATACACTCTTATTACTTCGTATAAGAAAGTAAAAAACATTTATAGGTACATTTTGGGAGGTGATAGTAGAGTAGTATCTCAGAGATCAAAACAAGTAGGTACAAAATACAACAAAACAAAATAGCAACTCAATCCAACATTTACTTTTTTGTTTTGTTTATGTTAATTGTTACAAGAATTAAACCTATGTGGCATCATACAACAAATTGGTTTACTTTGGTTGACGATTTATCTCTGTTGGTAGCGTCGACATAAGTTTAGGTATTGTTCTGTTTTCAGAAAATTTGCACACCTGTTTACGGCAGTCCGAATCGTACATCATTGTTCCTTTGATGTAGGCCCGACGTTATAAACCCAGGTTCGATATTATTATATTGCACAGCGTTATAAAGTGAAAAAACAAATACCTAATATATATTACGACTTGATAACTTACCTTTTTGTATATAATCCTCATAAGAAGAAGATACATCTACAGTGCACCATTTAACAATCGTTTTATACCTTAATTTGAATACCACTGTATCACTCATAATTGAAACGCATGTACTTCCAACTTCCGCGAAGATCAAATGACGCCATTAACTTGCAGATTTGCGCATCTTGTGGAAAAAACCCCGATGTGTGTATAGTTTACCCGTCTTGGTGTTTGCGTCTAATATAACACCATGTCGATTAGTTTTTACACCACCTCGTGTAAAAACTCTGAGTAACGTATATTTTAACACCGCAGGTATTTTACCCCAACTGATTGGTTAATCGAAAATTAGTTTTACCATATTTAGTGTTATTTTTAACACTAAAACAGTTAACCACTCTGTTTTTTAGCTTTACACGGAAATATTTTTTACTGTGTGGGCTTTAAAAAACTACATACCAATAATTGGTTTTAATAAATACCTATTAGATATTCTCTTATAACAATTGTAACTGTTATCATGAATAAGCCGAATGCATCATAATACAATATTTTTTTGTCTCACAAAACTACAATTTCAAAGTACAAACAGTCATCATCTTCGCCATAATAAATACATGGTACATGTTTATTAGTTTATTTCCCATTGATTATCAGAAATCAAGATGCTATAAAAATACGCAAAATATGATTAAAGTACACGCACATCGCACAATTTAAATAGGTTTCGACATCATTGTATATTATTGAATACATTTTGATAAACAATAATAGATTGAGCAGTATATGATGAGCACGTGACCAAGTGGTTAGTTTATAATATATTTACACAACAAATCAGTTAATCAGACAGCATTGGTGTCTACCTCTGTCGAGGTTGTATCTGTATAGTTCAAGTTTGTGCTTTTGGTTATTGTGTTACTTGAAATTAAAAAATGCCGCCGAGTTTGGAAACTTTGAATATGAATAAAGTTGAGGATTTAACTAATGATGATCAGAAAGAGAGAATTATGCAGTTGAGGAAATTGCTTAAAGGTGAGTGCAATGTTTGTGTTAAATATTAATAAATATTTAATATTTTTCGTGTCAATATTATACTTCCATACCTAGTTGACTTATGAAATAGTATACAAATATCTAACAATAGGTATGTATACCTTGTATACAAAAAATATGCAAATCCGAATATTGTTCCGCGTAGTAGTTTTGGTGTTATGATATAATTAGCTAGCAATAATCCTAAAAGTTCATAAACACAATTTGATTAACAATAGTACCGGCAATAACGGGAAATATTAAATTCGATACGGTTATCGTTGTTTATCTTGTATATTTACATACACTGTTATTTTTATATTTGGATTTTTCAACTTTATAACCTATAAAAGTCCATTACTCAAAATAAAGTTTTGTTATATGTTATCATAATCATAATATCATAATTTTCTTTGACTTAAAAAGTACTATTATCTATTTATTATTATTAACATAGCTAAATATTCTATCAAGTTTATACCACACCGCGTCTTGAATATAATTATTAATATTATAATAGAATAAATTGCGTCACTTCTTTGTCAATTCTGACTATGACCTAAGCTAAATAACATAGTTTAGAAAAATAGCCCACATCATATGAGTCTGATAACCCAATTTAAGTATGTCATATTTTACGATATTTTTCTTAATTATCTTATGTAACACTAGTTTACACTAAAAATGTACATTTGGTGAGAAGTGGCTTTTCTTATGTATTTTCTCCCTCAAAATTCGAAAATCAAGGTTAAAATTTTCGACTTTTTACTTTCTTATACGTAGTATAAGGAAGTATTGTAATCGTGATTTTTTTCGACTTCGAGATTTTGATGGATTTACACGTTTTGAGGGCCCCTGAATCCATTTTGACCATTTTCGCCATGATGTCTGTCTGTGTGTCTGTGTGTCTGTCTGTATCTGTCTGTATCCACGATAACTCAATAACGACTTAACGGATTTGATTCAAATTTCATATTTAAGAGTTTGAACAAAATTGTGGGTGCCACATTAAATCTTTTTCATCTAGCACCAACACAAGTGGTACTTACCTGAAGACATTTTTAGGTTTTTTAGGAATATCTTGAAAAATAAACAATTTACGACATTTTTTTATTCTTTAACATTGATTTAGAATTAAATTTTGAACAAATTTTGTTTGAAACTTTTTTTGAAATTCGGTCAAAAAAATTTATTTATGTAGTGGCGCCATCTATCTCTGATTTACAAAGTACATGTTGTTTACATACAGAAATCTATACCGTTGAGGAAATCGATTGTAGCATTACTATTTGAAAAGATCGACGGCTACAACGGCTACAGTTTTATGTTTTGGATATCATGGCAACTCGATTAAAATTTTTTCTAATATATACAATAAAGTCGTGAAATTGTATTATGCATGCAAATCTACATTAAAGATATCGACGCCAAATTTTTTGTGAATGCTCTTTCAATTTTTAGACGTGTCGACAAAGTAACAAAAGTGTTTTATTTTGCGCCGTTTTTTAATAATTATAAATTATTTATATATTTATATAGTGTTGCCATCTATCTCTGAGTGGCTGTTGTTTACTTACATTACAGAAATCTATTTGTTTTTATACTAAAGATTCTATTTGCATTAAACACACGAAGAGCTCGAATAAAGTTATAAAAATTTAAAAAGTGAAAACCAATTAATCCAATTAATCCAATCCTGGTGAGAGTGGCTATATCGCCAAACACCAAAAACTTGACATTGCTTTGCAATCCAAGTACGAAGAAGAAGAAGAGATTGTTAGTCAAACAATTGTCAAAGGCAAAAGATCGAAATATTTTGATGAGAAGGATTATTGTGCACTGTACAGTTTGTTTGAGTGAAACGTTGACCAAAACTGAGAAGTATTTTATAAATCTTCAAAGTTTAGCTACAGCAAATTCAAAGATATCAAGCATTTTTCGCACTGTGGAATTTTGATAAGTATTCTGTTATTTATTTGTCCTAAAATCTGGTAGTAATGAGTGGGACAAGGACAGATTTATGCGTATTGCAATAAGTGCGACAGAGACTATTTGAAAATTGCTGGAAACCCTCAAAATTTTTACAAGAAATTTAACTTAATGTCTTTAGGAAAAGTAATTACTGAGATACTATCCGTATAAGAAAGTCATGTGTTGGGCACATCAGATATTTTTCAATAGTAATATTGTAGTGTTTTCTTGTTTAATTGATTTTACTTTGTGATTGTGTAGAATTTATTTGATTGAAATTAGGATGGTTTTAATGTTTATTCCTTTTGGGTGATATTATTGAACTTGTCGAAAGAAACCAACAGAGACTTTCAATTTATTTATTGATATAACAAAAGATGAAAATTTTGTTCATTCAAAATTTTTATAATTTGTTTTTAGGTACTGAATGGTAAGTACATAATATTATATCAATTTGAAACAATAATCACTTTCCTTAAATTTTTTTTTTACATTTCCTAAAATTAAACGTCGATGTCTACAACAACTCAGAGTACATATAAAATAAATTGTATTTTAAATATAAAAAATGTTTTAGTTGAACAAAGGTACAGCAAAGTCATTCATCAATAATTTTATTAAACTAATGTATTATAAAGTTTTGTTTGTCATTTTTTTTTTCACTGCACATTCACAAAATTTTATTTATTTAGGTACTATTTAAAGTTTTTTTTTTTTTGTTTCACTACACATTCTGAATTAACACATTCAGGTAACCGATTTGCGTTTTTCACTAACTTGTCTTCTTCGTCGGATTTTAACCTGGGATGCACTTCACAGTTGATTTAAGTGTAGTTTAACTCTATTGCTATTCTATATCTATATCTACATTAACATGAATGAAATGAATGAAACATATTTTATTTTAGTTTTGCAATATTCATCTTATTATTTTTCCTTTTAATGCCAATTTTGTTAATTAATCTCTCACTTCGTCAAACTTTTGACGGCCAATACTAGACGAGAAAAACTGATATTTTTTTTTATGTTTTACAACTCCACTTGTTACGTATTTCTTTCCGCAATATCATAGAAAAACATTTTTTGTAGGCGTCTCCATATGCTAATAAATCGAATTTCTTATGGGATGATTATAGTTAAAATAATCGGTTCTATTTCTATGCTATGACTGACTTTAGTTTATCGAAGTGTACTCTCACATTCTTGTTTTTAATCTTTATTGTGCAGTTTACATTAGAATCTATGGACTGAACTTGGTAAGGTCCTTTGTAACGGGCATTTAATTTTTTCGATGTACCCGGTTTGGACTGTTCGTCGAGCAAATAAACCATGTCACCAGATTTTATCGTGATCGGCTTTGCTTTTTTATCATAGTATGACTTATTGACAATTTTTGATTGAATCGAATGCTTATGTGCGATTTCGTGACTTTTACTTAGCCGATATTTCAGTTCTTCTGTATAGTCGTCGTAAGAATATTTTATTTCAGGTGTGTTTTTTATACTTGATGGTAGTTCAGGTTTGTAGCCATACAGGAGTTCGTATGGAGTGAATTTAGTAGTGGCATGCACCGAAGTATTATACGAAAACATGGCGAAATCTAGATAATTTTCCCAATCTGCTTGATCATTAACGTAGTGTTTAAGATAGTCTGCTAACGTTAGATGACTTCTTTCTAAAGCACCGTTTGTCTGCGGTCGATATGCGGTGGTGGTGACGTGTTTAATTTTGAAAAGTTTGCAGATGTGTTTTATTAAATTAGAGTTAAACTCTCTACCTTGATCAGTTAGAATACAAGTAGGTATCCCGAATTTGCAGATAAAGTTATTGACGAATGTTTGGGCTACCGTTAGGGCTTCGTGGTTCGAGATCGCGAATGCTTGTGAAAATTTTGTAAGATCGTCTTGTAATGTCAAGATGAATCTATTACCACTTTCAGTTAATGGCAAGGGGCCAACAATGTCTAAGAACACTTTTTCTAATGGCTTTTTAGAGGTAGTTGTCAGTTCCATAGGCATACGGTTTTTGCGCCTAATTAATTTGTTCTTTTGGCATGATTTACACTCTTTCACATATTTACTAATATCTTTTTTCATATTTTTCCATTTATAAACCTGTTTTATTCTGTGGTACGTTTTGTGTACACCTAAATGGCCGGAACTGGGAATATCGTGATTTTCTTTCAAAATTGTAATCAAGTCTGCGCGTTGGGGTGTTATTAAAATATTGTGAAATATGTTAATTGTAATATCGGTGTGTTTAAAAATGTATCTAATCATTGATCTTAATTTGTTCCACTGTGTTTTATCATAAACATCGGTAAAACGAGGTATACTAATTGTTTCAATGTTTTCTTCTAATAAAAAGCTACGTAAATTTAATAATGTTTCGAAATAATCTTGATATGTTGCGGAATCATAGTGATTTATTTTATAAAATCCGTAAATTACAAATTTAGCTTTTTCCTTGAAATTATGAATTTCATATTGATTAGAATTTATTTTTGATAGATGATCCGAGTGATTAAATTTTTTGAAAATATTTTTTAAATTATTATCTGTTATATTTAGATCTAATGGGATTAAAACTGCAATATTATCGCGTGCGGTTACTATGTCGTCGTTAAGATCGTTGATTTTGCTATATGTTATGACGGAAGTTCCTAAGGTTTGTAAAAAATTATCGTATGTTTCGCGAGGTGACTTAGAAGTTAATGCATTTACTTGTGCTATTCTGCTTAAAGCATCTGTGTTTTTATTTGTTTTGACTTTTACTAAACTATTTCCGAGATAGACGTTTTCGCTTATGCTTATATTTGGTGTTATGCCTTCAATAATCTCCAGGTTTGAAATTCTGATTTGGGCTACCGTTTCGGTGCGTGCTTTAATAATTTGATCCGGTACAAAATCGCAAGTCGCGTTGATTCTCGAACTGGAAGTTGACCTAGGTCTAAAATGATTCCTTGTCGAGTCTGCAAGAGAGTCGCGTTTTGTAACTTTGGATTTTGGAACTGGATTTCTTGGAGTGTTATTTGTTACACTGGCACTGAGTGTAGAACTAGTATTATCGACTTGATGATTAGAATGATTAGTGTCAGGATTATCGTCTGAGCTACTATCTTCGTTAGAATTTAATTTAATTATGGCATTTTTTATTAATAAGTGTCGATTTTCGTAGTTTATTATAGCATCGTGATTTTTTAGAAAGTCGTTGCCTATTATACCATCGTGTTCGATGGGAAAAGAATCGTGAACAATATGAAAAATGTGAGTAATTGTATCGGACCCGAATGTAAAATTTAAATAGCAATAACCGATAGTTTTAATAAGATTTAGAACATTGCCTATCCCCCTAAGGTAAATAGGATTATGTTCAAAACAAAGAGTATGAGGTTTTAATTTGGATAATTTAATTAGTGAAATTTCAGATCCCGTATCTAATAAAAACGAAGAAGTACTGATTAAGTCAGATACTTCTAACTTAACGTGTGCCGTTGCACCTATTACATTTATTGTATAGATGCCTGAACTTGTGTGGCTTCCCGAGGTTCGGCTTGGCTCTCGGGGCCATTGGAGTTTAAAGACGATTCGTTAATTGTGTTTACGCGGTTTGATTGATTTTGATAATTTCGGGTTTGGTTGGGGTAGTTAGGGTTTCTGTAGGCTTCGGTATTTAGATGTGAGACATTGGTTCGATTTCCATTATTCCATGAATTACCTTCGCGCCTATTATGTTGATAATTAAAATTGTTAGAGCCATTTTGATAATAATGATTTCGATGTTGATTAGCTTTCTTCCGGCATTCCTGGATCGTATGTCCTAAATTTTTGCAAAAGCTACATTGTACTGGTGTACGTAAATTCGATTGAAGTTTTCTCTTAGAGTTAAAACGACAGTTGTCAGTGGTATGATTGTTTTTTTTGCAAATATGACAGTATTGATTTGAAGAAGAATAAGATGTACAGTTATTTGAATATGCTTCAGAGATTTGGCTTTCTGATTTCGCGATTTGAATAGCGCCTTCTAAACTCTCAGGATTGCGTGCTCTTATTATTATACTAAGTTCTTTATCCATTCCCATTATAAAACTACACTTTGCTTGAGTATTAATTAGTCTCGTATTTGCTTCCCTTTCCGCTGCACTGAGGTTGTGGTCCAAACAAGACAATAAATTTTTGTAACATTTTTCTACCTTATTTATATAGGATTCTAGATTTTCACCGCGATCTTGTCTGCACGAATTCAGTTCAATCTGAGCTTGTAGGAAATTCGATTTAGTGGAGAATTCAGATCTTAAAAATGTTTTTAATGCATTCCAAGTAGGTAGTACTTTGTCTTTAATGCGATTTTGCGCCTCACCAGAAAGTTTGATTTTTACCACTGCTAATAACTTAGGGTGATCTACTGCGGGAATCAATTCGAACGCGTGGTTCCAACTTCCAATAAAATTTTCTAAATTACTATTAATTTTTGTACCGTCAAAAAAGACGTTAGTGAGAGCATTTATTACAAAAGTTAAAAGTTCAAAATTATTGCCTGAGGCATCGTTGTCGTTTGAATTATTTCTTGGCATTTTCGTTTTTTAATAAATCTGATTTACAAATATAAGAAATAATAAAAAATTATAGGAAAATAAACTTGATTAATATGAAGAGAATATTGAAACTAAAAGAAAATTTTTTCACTTACAGATTTGCTATATTGAGAATTAAATGTACGAATTGTCTTTCCTCCTCAGTTGTTTGGTTGCTGGTTGTCGATTGTTGATTGTGGATAATGATGTAAATTTGCAGCAGAAGTTTCCAATGATGGTGATTATTGCAGGGTAATCGGTAGCAGATAAATTAGTACAATATTATTGGGGATGATATGCTGGTGATCTTCTCGTAGGGGTTGTTGGTCGTTGAAAATTAAACTTTATGAAGACGGTCTCCGGATGTTGTTGAAAGCACTGTCACTGTTTTGTTGTTTGTCAAAATTTTTGATCACACTCGATGTCAAGATAAATTCTACAGCGAAATGGATTCTGTCGAATCCTACCGACTGCGCCACTTTTTTGTAGTGTTTTCTTGTTTAATTGATTTTACTTTGTGATTGTGTAGAATTTATTTGATTGAAATTAGGATGGTTTTAATGTTTATTCCTTTTGGGTGATATTATTGAACTTGTCGAAAGAAACCAACAGAGACTTTCAATTTATTTATTGATATAACAAACACTAAAAACACTACAAATAATAACCGTTAAGGTTTTAGTCAAGACCAGGTTTATCAGTTTTGTACTGGTCCAAAAATGTACTTTTTAATACGTATGTTAAGTTAATATTATGTGTTAAATGAAAATTGAACTAATGAGTATGAAAGATGGAAATATACTGTTTTTAAAATAGGATAAGTTTCGATGACCTGAAAGTCATCCCCTGAAAAGGCGGGGTGCATGGTTTTCGTCCCAACCGTAGGTGATAAATCTGTCGACTGGTCTTGACCAAACATATACATATTACTTACAAGTTACATATTAGAAGTTTAAAATTCGTGTATCAAAAGTGGACCTCTAGCAATGGGGGGTCGTCAAACTGACGCCATAGGCCACACATTAAGATATTGGCATGTGTTAAAATACTTAAAATGAATGTAATAAGTAAAAACAACAGAAATAAGGGCATAGAGGTAGTGGTACATTACAATATAATAAGTGCTTTGGATTTTCCGGTTAAATTACGATAACTTGTTGCACAGCAACAAAGAGTGTCAGCTTGACAGTCTAAAAAAACCGAGTGCGAAGCACGAGGTTTTTTCTGTCAAACTGACACGATTTGTTGTTGTGCAGGAAGTTTGAGGAATTTAACCATCGGAAAATCCAAAGCACGTATTATATTCGATAAGATAATTTTATGAATGTACACAACAGTTTATTTTATTTCATATTAATGCAAATATTAGATCATACCAATATTTAATTACAAATTAATTCTTATACAAATTTTGTTATTTATATTGTTACTATGGAAAACTTACAATTAATTTTATCGAAATTTTATCGCTGGAAAACCATGTAGGTTGGTCCAATACTGCATTATGATTGGTCGAAATTACTATGAATAAAATTATCACTTTAAAACTCATATCTCGAGCTAGTAATGCAGAAATGTCCGATTTGGTCGTTCTTGGTACCAAATGAAAGGTATTAAAATGACAAACATATACATGTAATCGGATCTTTAATTGGTTAGCGGTTCAAAAGATATCGATGAAAATAGGCCACCCTGCATTCCACACAACATGCCGACGACTTTGAGATCGGAATTTTTTTTTTTTAAATCGGGCTTATTTTCATCGATATCTTTTAAACCGCTTGACCAATTAAAGATCCGATTATGTATATGTTTGTTATCTTAATACCTTTCATTTGGTACCAAGAACGACCAAATCGAACATTTCTGGCTCGAGATATGACTTTTAAAGTGAAAAAAAGTAGAAAAAATGAAAAAAGTACAATATCTCTAAAACTGTTCCATAAAAAAAATGTTAACCTTAATTTTCGAATTCAGCGGGAGAAAATACATAAGAAAAGCCACCTCTTATCAAATGTACCTACATGAAAAAACATTTATTTTGTAAACTAGTGTAGTTTTAGATGTTTTTTGCAGAAGTATATTTTTACCACATTTGACCTATACTAATTTTTTCTTAAACTTTAAAAGTTCTCATCCTAAGCAAATTAATTATAATATTTCTATCTGCTATTTTTTCAAAATTCGTTAAAACTAAAGAACGAATATCGTCCAAAGGGATCAGAGTTGAAAAATTTATTGCGTTTTTATATAACTTTCTACAGATAGATTCTAACAACATGAAATTTTCATTGTAGATATTAGACGAAAAATCACACAAATTGTTGATAATATGACATATTTTGGTTAACGCCTTCATTTGTTACCCGCCATTTTGTAAGAACTTATAAATGTCAATAGATCGAAAATGGTCACTTTTATCGAAAAAAGTTACTTAGGTTAATATTTTTATTATCGGCTACTAAAAAAGTTTCAAATAGAGTTTGTTCAAAAATGGCAAAATATTTTTTTCCGAAAAACGTTTTTTTATAAGGGCTCCTATTAAAAGGTCTACACCTACGACGTAAACAAAAAATGAAGATTAACTTTTAAAACCGAGGGAAAACTTTTTTAAATAGATAGGTATTTAAAAATTAATATTTTCTTGAAAACGATACCCCCAATCCAAAAAGTTACTTAAGTTAATTATTCACATATACAAATTGAATTAAAAAAGAAAAATAACTTTTTTCCAGAACCGAGCCATATCAAATTTTTTGAGAACTTTTTTCAAAAATTTTAAAGTTGATATTTTCTTCAAAAAGATGGTCAAAATCAAAAAAGTTATTTTTATTATCTATACTTATCTAAAAACACCTCGTTTTCTTCCGTTTTTACAATGAAGTAAAGGTGACATTTTCAGAACACCGCACGGAAAACTTTTCCCGATCTCCGACTTTTTTCCGTGCACGAAATATGACAGAAAATAAAACATTGCCGACAATAAACAAAATAGTTGCTATGGAAATATTAATCGTGTTTGGTACTATTTTTACGATCTATTATTATTACTTTGAAAATAAAATGTTCTACATTTACTTCTGATCCTTTTTTGCGTTGTTTTTATATAAGTAAAATAAAAAATATCGTTCATTACACGTCCAGAAATGAATTTTCCGTGCTTGCATGACTTCACGCGCGCACGAAAAAATCCTCATTTCCAGACTCCTAATGAAATATAGGTACTATTAGGTTGACATTCATATACTTATACAAAACGAACTAAAAATGAAGAATAACTTTTTTTCGAAAACTAAGCCATAACCCCATAACCGATTTTTTTGGAAACAACGAAAGTTTTCAAATTGCCATTGTCTTGAAATTGCTAGCACCAATCGAAAAAGTTACTTAGGTTTAATATTTTTCTTGTCAGGTACAAAAAAAGTTTCAAAAATTGTGAAAAAATTGATTTTTTCTAAAAACAGGCTTTTTGCAGAGTTTTTATTAAACATAAACTACAGCAAACTTTGAGTTTTTTACTTAAAATTTGGCACATATAGAGTGAATAATATGAGACATACAATCTATTGAAATTCAACTAAATCGGACATTTCTAAATGTCAAATATGACATCTCAAACATGATACATAAAAAAAACTGTTTTTTCTACTCTTATATATGAAAATAGCCATTTTTCCATGACATACTCTACATGAAACTTCAATATTTTGTCTAACTGCGAAAATAGTCATATTCTCTCTAGAGTGAAAATATCAAAATTTCAAATTTATGGTTTTCTTCGTGATTTTTTTATTGAAAATACTATATGCACTAAATTTACCTAAATTTTCAATATCAATTCATTCACTTTTCATGACATATTTTATATATAAAGCTTAAAATAGTTAAAATAAAAACTAAAATATAATTTTGACGTTTCACTTGAAAACTGTCACCTTAAATAATTTAAAATTTTTTTGTAGTTTCTAATCCAATTTATAAATTACAAAATCGTAGAAAAAATAGTATTTACTACTCGACATGAAATACGTTTTCTTTTTCGTTTGTGAGATTGCCTCACTCGCTGCTACACAGCTCGTGTACAATTCTCACTTCACGAAAAAAAAAAAGGTATTTTCATGTCTTGTTGTAAAATATACTATTTTGCTATGAAAACAATTTGTGACTTACTCTATAAAGTCAAAAATATTGGGTCACTCTGATTCTACGTTTAAAATTAAGCATAAATGGTTATGATTCTGTAATTTATAAATTGGATTAGAAACTACAAAATTTTTTTAAATTATTTAAGGTGACAGTTTTCAAGTGAAACGTCAAAATTATATTTTAGTTTTTATTTTAACTATTAAGCTTTATATATAAAATATGTCATGAAAAGTGAATGAATTGATATTGAAAATTTATGTAAATTTAGTGCATATAGTGTTTTCATTAAAAAAATCACGAAGAAAACCATAAATTTGAAATTTTGATATTTTCACTCTAGAGAGAATATGACTATTTTCGCAGTAGACAAAATATTCAAGTTTCATGTAGAGTATGTTATGGAAAAATGGCTATTTTCATATATAAGAGTAGAAAAATCGTAGAAAAAATAGTATTTAATACTCGACATGAAATACGTTTTTTTTTCGTTCGTGAGATTGCCTCACTCGCTGCTACACAGCTCGTGTACAATTCTCACTTCACGAAAAAAAAAACGGTATTTTCATGTCTTGTTGTAAAATATACTATTTTTTAACAGTAATGATAAATCAAATTAAAAAGTTACTTAGGTTTAATGTTCACATACCTATACTAAGTGAACAAAAAATTAAGAATAACTATTTTTCGAAAACCAAGCCACAATGGATTTCTTTTTAAAACTTTTTAAAAAATTTTAAAATTATCATTTTCTTAAAAAAGACAACCCAATCCAAAATTTTTATTTGGATTTAATGTTTATATTATTAATAGGAATAAAAAGTCTAGTATAACATTTTCTGAAAACGGACGATGCAACCGAGTTATAATTGAAAAACCAGTTTTGATATAGCCAATTTACAAACTTTTTTCCAATGTAAAATAATTTTATAGTTATTTATGTATCAAGGGAATTATGAAAATGTTAATGACCGAGGGCAACGGGTTTACAATCCAGAGAGCCGTTGAGACCGAGTAATAATATAAGTTGCTCGGGTATTAACATCTAGTAGTTCACATGATACATAGATAACTTTATTTCTTAGAAGAGTAAAGAGTTATATTTTAAAGTATTGAATTTTGCTGTTTTTTAAATTAGATGACAACCATAAATAAAACGTCAAAAATTAATGGTAAAATTGTCACAACTTTAAACAGTTATACCTGGAAAAAGAAAAGAGTCCCACGCAAAATGATTTCAGATTCGTGATCTACACATGGAAATTAGTAATATATGTGAAAATTACGAACTTGGAGCCCGCGTCCGTGTTGTAAACCTTTACTATTACATTAAGGATTCATAATAGCCTAGTTATAACTTCCAAGGGAATTATGAGTATGTTTATAGTTACTGTAACTAAGACAATATTCAACTGTAATTGTTCAGTAACAAATACATATTTTTTTGTCTGTGTTGTTTTTAAGTTACAATATTTCGTTGGAATCATTTTAAGTAGGTAAAAATAGCCGAAATATTGTATTGTTTTAAATGAAACAAATTCATTCATTTCTCTATTATTGTATTATACATTTGTTTTTCAGTACGTATGTTAGTAAATGTAAAATTCCAATTTACAACAAATATTATGTAAAACACATTATTTTATTGCACTTTTTAAGTATATAAATTAACACACAATAAAAATTAAATGATACCTATACCTACTATTACTAACTGTGTAACCTGTGCCTCCATTCATTTCAAGTCATTTCATTTATTTGTAAAAATATAATATAATATAATAATGAACATCTCGATTACTCGATTATAAATTTGTACCTTTTTATGTCAAGTTTTTACTGCTTATAAATTACAGCAATTTATTACTATACGTACTTTTAGGCAGGTAAATTAAAAGTAATTGCATATACCTAGGTACACATACAATAATTCTATATTATTAAAAGTTTGTGTGTTGTATCAATATTTTTTAGCTACTTGTAAATTTGGAGTGGACTCTTAATACTTACTTTTTACTTACCTTATATTTTATCATGTTATCTTGCATTATTAGCACTTATTGTTAGTATATTAATCATAATAATCTACCAAGTATAGTTATATCAAATAGGTTAAACACCTAATAAGTAGATAGACAGTTTGTAACAAAAATAAAATTTCAATTACACTTTAAAATAATGCACAATATCTTTAGACATGCTGATGCCGTACAATCAAACAACGATTTTTATAATTAGTCCTAATCTACTGGCAGAAATTAAGAAGAATTAATAAATGACGATAAAATGCATAAATTGCAATGTTTGTGGGTCATGGGAAGTCGTTTTTATCAACTTTTATTTTTTAAGGCAGTAATATATTAATGCAAATTTATTATTTTTCATTGACATGTACCGTTTAATATAACATGATATGGTAATTTATTTAAAATTATAAATTTAATAAATTAATAATTAATAGATATATTTACGATTTGCGATGGAAAAATTTACCAACGAGCAGAAGGTGAGTTGGATAGTCCATCAAGTATCGTAAATAGATATTACGATACAAATATCGTACAATTCATAATTAATACAATTATTTTTGTTTCTAATTATAAATTTTTAAAATGACGTTTATAAAAAAATAATAGGACGGCTTGTCTAATAAACGTCATTTGCAAAAATTCACTCTCTTTACAACACTTGTGCTTTGTTATCGCACTAGTGCGATAAAAACTGTCATTACGACATTAAAAAAAAATCTGAATATGTCACATTACAATATGAAAGTAAATAAATCGTTTTTTTTATGATTTTCTACAGATCTATTCTATAGCAATACGAAATTTTCAGTGTAAATTTTAGACAAATCACCACATAAGTTAAGATGACTCATTAGGTCAACAGTTTCATTTGTTATCCGCCATTTTGTAAAAACTTAAAAACGAAAATAGATCGAAAATGGTCACTTGTATCGAAAAAAGTTACAGCCAAATTCATTCGGTGATGGCGAGGGACCATCGTGCGCATACGTTTAGTTTTAAATTTTATCTATCTCCACCTCGCTAGACGACAATACGTTTGTCTGCGCGACGGCTCGCCATCACGAATGAATATGACTGTACAAGGTGGGCAAAATTCGATGGTTTTATAGGGTAATTTTTAAACCGTAAGAGAAGTTGAAAATTTAACAGCGCATTGTCGAGCTCTCTTTTTGACAAACCCTTGATGGCGAAGTCAAAATTTAGCGATCGTCGTTTGTTTTCGAGTTATGGACGAAAATTCGAGTTTTTGAGATTTCCATTTATGTCTATATTTAGGTTGTTTGTGAATTTAGAGAAACGGCGTTTGCACGTTCTTAAGGCACTTTTTTGAGTAGAATGCAATCGCTTTAACAGATTACGAAAATGTTTTTTAATTTGTAGGTTATGAAATAAAGTTGTATTTTTTTATATTTTTTTCTCTTTTCAAATATTATGATATGTAGGGTCTATTCCTTCAATAGGGATGTTGCATTTTTTTTAAATCCCGTTTTTCTCTGTTAGAAATGTAAAACGACTATACAGGGTGTGTCACGACGAGTTGATAGTAGACATAACTCTATTACTAAACACAATTTGGTTCTAAAAATTGGTACACACCCATTATACAATGTGCTCTATTTAATGAAAATATTGCCACCTTTCTGGTACTTCCGGTTATACCGGAAGTAGGCACAAACTTTGTTATTTTAAATGGAACACCCTGTATATTTTTGAATTGTTAGATTCTACACTTCATTTTAGACATAAAAGTATTAAGGTTGTATGCTCCTAACATTAACGGTATTATAATTATTTACACTTTTTCATTTTTTTTTACAAAAACCTAGATGTAAATAAAAATTCAAATCTTGACAATGACACGCTTTTTCCAAACTTTTTTTTTTGTGTTTGAAGTAGGAATATACAAGAAATAAGCTGATGTAGTTTTGGAAAACTTGCTTTATACAGGGTGTTGGTGGTTGTCCGTTCACTTTTAAAAACTTTAATCAATGATAACTTAATTTTTTTAAATGGAACACCCTATATATTTCTAGATTTTCGAATTCTACACTTAATTCAAGACATAAAAGTATTAAGGTTGTAAGGTTGTAAGGTCTTAAAATTAACGGTATTATAATTAATTACGTTTTTTAAAAATTAACGGACAATCACAAGCACCCTGTATAAAATAAGTTTTTTAAAACCATATTACCATGTTTCTTGTACATTTCTGCGTCCACTAAAATTTGGTTCATTTTTTGAAAGAACGTGTCATTAGTAAAATATGAAAATGTTTGACTCTAAGTTTTTGTATGAAAAAATTGGAAGAAACATAATTACTAAATTATAATAAATAAAAAAAATAAAAAATATTAAATTAAATATAATAAAGATCAAATTTTAGTCGAAGTAGAAATGTACAAGAAACATGATAATATGGTTTTGAAAGACTTATTTTATATCTACAGGGTGCTTATGGTTGATCGTTAATTTTTAGAAACCTTGGAAATTGGAAAAAACGTAATTAATAATAATACCATTAATTTTAAGACTTTACAACCTTAATACTTTTATGTCTAGAATTAAGTGCAGAATTCGAAAATGTGGAAATATATAGGGTGTTCCATTTAAAAAAATAAAGTAATCATTGATCAAAGTTTTTAAAAATTAACGGACAACCACCAACACCCTGTATAAAGCAAGTTTTCCCAAACGATATCAGCTTATTGCTTGTATATTCCTACTTCAAACGTAAGAAAAAAACTTTAGAAAAAATGTGTCATTGTCAAGATTCGAATTTTTATTTACACCTATGTTTTTGTAAAAAAAAATGAAAAAGTGTAAATAATTATAATACCGTTAATGTTAGGACCATACAACCTTAATACTTTTATGTCTAAAATGAAGTGTAGAATCTAAAAATTCTAAAATATACAGGGTGTTCCATTTAAAATAACAAAGTTTGTCTCTACTTTCGGTATAACCGGAAGTATAAAAAAATGGCAATATTTTCATTAAATAGAGCACATTGTATAATGGGTGTATACCAATTTTTAGAATCAAATTGTGTTTAGTAATAGAGTTATATCTACTGTCAACTCGTCGTGACACACCCTGTATTAATAATACTCTATAGCAAAAATAATTTTTTTAACTCAATATTTGTACATGAAAAAACGATTATAAATTGACCGTAATTCAAATATATTATTGCCGCCCGAAAACGCTTTGAGATCGGAGAGTCCTGTGTGACGTCACGAATCTAGTTGACATTGGCATGTCTAAATATTTTTTAAGCGTTTGACATTTTTTGAAATAAGTCAAAATGTGGCGTGCTGCACTGTGGAACTAGATTCGTGACGTCAGCAGTCTTTTGAGCCGATTCGGACGTTTCCGGCCAATGCGTGGAAATTTCAAATTTTGCAATACTTTTTATTTATTTACTTGGAAAGTACGGACCAAAAATTTTTTTCAAAAATATTGATAGTGATAATTTGGTATCAGATTTAAAAAAAAATATATTTTGAAAATCATGCAAAGTCCCTATTTCATCTTGAAAAACCAAAAAATTTTAATTTTTGAATTTTTTACACAAGTACATTATCGTGGAATAATAATATTGTTGTGTATAATAGCATTTTAACTACTAGTTTTAAACAGTAAACCGGAAATACACTCGAAAATAGTACAGCAGAGATTAGTAATCATTTTATGCTTAATGAATATGAAAAATCAAGGATTTTCTAATAAAACAAACACTGAAAAGGTTATGAAATCGCTAAATATCTACACGATTTTTTTATTTCGGTATACAATACATATTTAAATCGAAAGCATAGCAATAAATTCATAATATAACTAATAGTAAAATAGGAAATTAATATTAGTGTACACTATTTGATAACTAATAAATTATAGATATGTGACTCATTCTATAATATCCTTACCAATATTTAGTGTCAAAGTACCTGAATTAAAATGTTGTTTGAATAAAATTAGTTAATTCGAAAACACATAATTATGAATGAAGAATGTATGATATGTAAGTACCTAAGTTAATAGCAAATTGATAATGCAGTTATAATTATTGTAGTTTCCTGGAGGTCAACGCTAAAATAATAATAACCTATGTAGCTTTTATATTGAACATGAAATTTTATGAATTATTATCTATCTACCTTAATTGCGATGATACTCATGTCATTACCAATGTAATCTAACAACTTCCTATTGTTCTTTACATATATATTTTAACGACTATTTATTGTTAGTTTGTGTTTACAATTGCAAAAACATTCTAATTAAACTTTCTGGTTGTCCAAAAACCTCAAGTGAGCTAATTAGATCCGGCAAGTAATTTTTATCAGTTACCTATATATTTTATTGAACCGGCGCCTCCGCCTAAAACTCGTTATTAAGATTATTTTTTACGCTAAGTAAAATATAAACTTAGTGCCAAAAATGTTTAGTTTTCGCGATAGATGACGTTGAAATTCGACATGATTAATAGCATAAAAAATCACAATGATTTTAATTATTGGCTTTTGTGCAGGGTGTCTATACTAGGTCTTTACAAAATGTTACCACAAGTTTTTGGGCTCAAAATAATTCGTAAGAACCAAACATACCTTAGTCCAAAAGTTCTTCCTTACCGAGTTACAGAGCGTAAAAAAATATCTTTCCAAATCATTTTTTGTATAGCTACAGAACAGTTTAAAGTAGAGATTTGAAATTTGGTGGGTTAATAAGTCTTTAAGGAAGCTAAAATGTGTTGGTATTACAATCAAAATAATATTGTTCAGTGACGTGCTTATAGGAAGGAACTCAGGGTTTTTTTGGATATTTTTTGTAGGATATTGAATTTTTTTACAAAATAATAAGAATTATGATAGATACGCTCAAGACACGTAAAAGGTATACTTGTTTGACTTGCGTTAACTCAACTGTTTGCGAGATATTTACCATTGAAATTTTTTTTGCTATTATAACGACAATTTGTTACACCCTATAAAGTCAAAGTATATTGGGTCACTCTAATAAAGCTGATTCTACGTCCAAAACTAAGCATAATTTCTGTCTTAAACCGTTCTGTAGATAAGTTAGATAAGTTTAAACACCCTGTATTTTAGTAGATAACGAAACATTTTTGGGGGTCGGTTTCTTCAACCATTTATGCTTAGTTTTTGATGTAGAAATGTAGAATCAGCTGTATTAGAGTGACCCAAGATTTTTTACTTTACAGGGTACGTCACAAATTGTTTTTATAGCTAAAAAAATTTTCAAATTTAAATATCTCGCAAACAGTTGAGTTAACGCAAGTCAAACAAGTATAAGTTTTTTACGTGTATTGAGCGTATCCATCATAATTCTTGTTACTTTGTAAAAAAATTCAATCCCCTACAAAAAATATTTAAAAAATCCCTTAGTCCCCCCCCCCCTTATAAGTACAGCGCTGAACAATATTATTTTGGTTGTAATACCAACACATTGTAGCGTTCTTATAGACTTATTAACCCACCAAATTTCAAATCTCTACTTTAAACTACTGTAAATATAGGTACTTAAAAATTATTTGGAAAGTTATTTTTAGTGCCTTGTAACGCAGCAAGGAAGAACTTTTGGACTAAGGTATGTTTGGTTCAATCGAATTATTTTGAACCCAAAAACTTGTGGTAGGATTTTGTAAAGATCTTTTACAGACAGTATATTAATTTAATTAATATACAAATGATATTGAAATGAGTTTCATTCAGAGACTTTGCATCCTAGCAAAAAATTACAAGTAAACTTTTTTTCTTTCAATCTCTAGTTAAGCATTTTAAAAATTCTGCTATATTTTATCGAACAGGCTCATCTGCCAAAATTCTGACTTTTGAAAATTCCCTTATTTGATTATTTTTCATGCCAATTTAGATTCGAAAGCAGATTCTATTTAAAAATGAAGCACTTTATGTGTTCAGCAAGTTTTGTTGCTATTTTGATTATTATCGTACTTAAATAAATATTTTAATCGTATTTTCCAACATTATACTGGGTGTCCCAAAGTCACCGCCAATACCGCAAACCATAGATTCCTCACAAAATTCTAAGACGATTTTTCCTTTGCAATTTTTAATTCAAATATTTTCAAATTTTTTTTTCCCGAGAGCAGCTCAGTCGTCCCGGTGGAGGAGAGAGAAGAAGGTGAAATTGAAAAGAGATAATCTCACGTAGTTGCTGGTAGCCGCGGCAGCTCGGGTCGCAAACGCGCTATTTTTAATCACAAATAACTTTTTTAACATTGATTTAGGAAAAAAATTACAGGAAAAATCGTCTTAGAATTTTGTGAGGAATATACGGTTTCTGGTATTGGCGGTGACTTTGGGATACCCTGTATTATGTTACACTCTGAGTAAAAGCCTTCGATGGTAATTAAAATATATGACATCAGTGTTAACGAAAAACATTTATTACAAACACGAACATATTGTTACTTAGAAAAAATATATATGGTAAAAACATGACCATTTACGTCATGCTAAAAATATTTATTTATTTATTTCAATGCCACCAACAGAAAAACGTTAAAACGTTAAAATAGTTTGAATTTCGAAAAAATAATGCTTAATTACAAACATCATGTATACCTAGGTACCTATGGAAATTTTAGTTTAAACCCTCTGGGGTCCAGCTGTTTTATAATTTATACAAAAACGTATCAAATCCACACCTTAATATTTTGATATTAATTTTTCAGATGATGACAACCTAAAAAGCCTACAAAGTGACGACAAGTACTTGCAAAGATTTTTATATTCTACAAATTTTATAGTGGAACCTGCTTATTATAAGGTAACTAGAACTTTTTTCCTACGCTTACCTTTTTGCAATTATTTTTTTTATAGATGAAAACCTATTACGACACATTATTGGAGTTTCCTGAGTGGTACAAACAAGATTCACCTTTACAACACAAATCTCTAATAGAAAAAGACATCCGGATAATGACAGATAAATTTGATAAAGAAGGACGTCGAGTGTACATAGTTAAAATAGGTACTTATACATTCCCAAAATGTTAACCTACTTAAATCAAAATTTCTCTTTTCCAGGAAATACAAACGTAAGCTCGATGCGGCTAGAAGATGTAATAGCAGTAGATGATATTTGGTTAGAGTCAATTTTAGATTTGTCTTCGTCCAAAAATGGCTTAACCATCATTATAGACATAGCAGGATTTTCCTTAAAAATGATGAAATGGCTCACACCGCATAATCTTAAAGTTGGGATAAAGAAATTGGAATCAATGCCATTCAAGGATTTTATGTTCCATGTTGTTAATTCCTCATTCTTTATAAACGTGGCTATCAAGTTTGTTTGGCCATTTTTACCAGAGAGCATAAAAAAAATGGTATATATTCCTAATATAAACTGCTGGCCAATTGAAACGTACCAAGCGAATTTTTAGGTTGAATTTAAAGTCAAAATTTTGAAAAGGAGAAAAGATATCAACATGAGGTTTTCAGGATTCAAGAGATAATTTTATTGCGAAAACAATAGTGTGACCTGATTTATTTACTTTGAAGTACGTTACTATCTACAGGGTATGAAAGAAAGTCGTCTTTTTTTTCTCAAACTTTATACCTACCGGAAATCCACAAAATTTTTTTTATATTTTTTTGATGTCGATTTTTTTAGTCCCTGATTATTGAGGAAAAAACCAATTTCTCAAAATTTTTATATCCCTCTTATTTTATAAGATACCGAATTTTTTATTAAATTTAATATTGTTGAACAGGTTTTTGCAATAATAATTATGCTGCCATTTTGAAAGCAAATGTCATCATGTGATATGTCGATAAAAAGGTAATTTTAAGTAGAATCTAATTCTTATGGAAAAAGTATACAGGGTTGTTTTAAAAAAATTTGAAAGTTAGTAGGTGGCCTTTCCGGTTTAACCGGAAGTGTCATCAGATTGTTTTAAACGTCAAAATGATTATTCCTTTCAATAATCAAACCATGCCAAATTTCAAATTAATACAGTTAAATGTAACAAAATGGTGGGGGTTGTAAAACGATTTCGTAGCCACCCGGTATACACGAATATGAGCAAATTTTTGAAAAAGTGAAAAACCCGTTTCGAGGATATAAGTCACTTAAACCAATGGTGAACATAAACCAACTAAATTCCATTCTATTCCATTAAGGAAATAGCCTCAAAAAATGAATAAAAAAATTTACCAATTAGCGAACGTGTACCGATTTTTGATAAGCCACTGGTTACCAATAAATTAATGAAAGTACGAAAAGTGTACTTTTTATAAGAAAACCATTCATAAGGTATTATAATCAACTACAGAGATTGGTTCTAACAAAACACAATACGGCCGAACGACAAAAACCAAAGAAAAAATCAAATTTTCAGCAAAAATTCGGTATCTTATAAAATAACAGGGATATCAAAATTTTGAGAAACAGGTTGTTTTCCCATTAAGTAAGGACTAAAAAAATCTACATAAAAAAAATATAAAATTTTTTTTGTGGAATCACGGTAGTTATAAAATTAGACAAAAAAAAGAAGACTTGCTTTCATACCCTGTAGATAGTAAAGTACTTCAAAATAAAAAAATCGGGTCACACTATTGCTTTCGCAATAAAATTATCTCTTGAATCGTGAAAACCTCATGTTGATATCTGTTCTCCTTTTCAAAATATTTGACTTCAAATTCAACCTAAAAACTCGCTTGGTACATTTCAATTGGCCAGCAGTTTAGTTAATACAATTACAACATGTTTGGGTTTCAGGTTAAGTTCCATTTTGACGACTGGGAGGCTCTGCACACTTATATAGATCCTGCAGAATTACCGATTGAATATGGAGGAAAATTGAATTATAAATTCCAGGAGTTTTACGATAAATTATACGAGGATAACGATAAAATAGCTGAAAGTTTAAAAACCTATAGAACTATTGAAAAAATTATGTAAGGGGATTAAGTTTGATATTCTTGATCGTTAATTAATTGAAATGTTTGATGTGTAATAAATTGATATAAACACTTAAACGATTATTAATACTAAAAACCCCTTAAATAATAATAATAATAATAATAATATGAAAGGAATCTAACATTTTCCGTAAAATATTCCAGAAAAGTTTTTTCTAATGAACTTATGTCATTACACTAATAGTGAGTACAACAGTTAAAAAATAGTATATTATGCAATGCGCATGTAATGATAACAATTAAGACACATGACTATACGAGTGTCTTAATAGCCATTAAATGTGAGTTGCATACACTATTTTTTGTACGATTAGTCAAGATAATGAAAAATAATAAAATAAATATTATGGCAACTTTATCATAAACTCAGAAATGTCAAAAAATCAAAATGAACTATAAGTGAATTTTTGGAAGTTTTATCACAGTATAAGGACGCAAAATCTAAAATTGGTCAATTTTTAAGTAAGTTTGTATTAGCTATTAAAACACGGATTTTTCATTTTCTAGTAGAATTTGCTTATATATTTGTCACAAAATAAACCGCAAGAAAATCAGTTTATTTTTCAAAGTTTCATAACAGTTATAAGCACTTCCCTAAAATCTAATATTAGAAAAATTTAAAACGAGTTTCTATGAGCCAATAAAATCTGAGATTTTCAACGGATTCTGTTTGAATTTTCTAGTAGAAACAACTTATTCTTTTATAACAAAGAAATCCACAAGGATGTCAATTTTTCGAAGTTTTATTACAGTTTTAAAAACTCAAATTTGAAAATCAGATAAATTTTATAGAGAGTTTATACCTACTAACTAAGGAGTAAAATCCGGGAGAAATTTTAAAATGAGTTTTTCTTCTTCTTTTAGCAACCTTCTCGCATTCACTGCTTAATGTGTGTTAGCTGGTGCCAGTTTCGTCCTGCTACTCCTTTGGCATCATCTAGCCAGCGTTTTAGTTGTCTTCTCACACTCCGCTTATGCTCTCTTGGTCTCCACACAATGACACTCTTAGTCCATCTTTCGCTCTCTTATCGGGCCACGTGTCCCACGCACTCCACCATATATTTCTTTTTCCAATTTTCAGAAATTTTGTCAGGGGCGTCACATACAGGGTGAGTGCTGGGTAAATTGTGCCCCATATTTTTTGTCTGGGTAATTTTTTAATTTTAATATCAAATTAGGAAATTTGGTTTATTTTTACACAAAAAAGGTCATCTTAGTCGATCTTTGTATCTTGAACCGTTTTCGAGTAAAATCGTTTTGAAAAAATCACGTCCATAAAAACTAGACTAATAGAAATAATCACAAAGTTGAAATTTGTCAAAATTAGGCCATGGATTAAAATTTATAGGTATATTCGTTTAACATTTCTTTGTCAAATATTAATAATAAAAACAAAATATCAAAATAAATTTTTGGTTGTAATACCAACACATTATAGATTTATTAATCCCCCAAATTTTAGATCCCTACTTTGAACCGTTCTGTAGATATACTTAAAAATGATTTGAAAAGATATTTTTTAACGTCCTGTAACTCAGTAAGGAAGAACTTTTGAACTGAGGTATGTTTGGTTCAAACAACTTATTTTGAGTCCAAAAACTTGTGGTAGCTTTTTGTACAGACCTTTCAGAGACACCCTGCATTTTGTTTGTATTTTCTAGTAGAAACAACTTATTTTTTTACAATAAAGCAGCCACAAGATCTGTTAATTTTAGTTTTATGACAATTTTACGAACGCAGGCTAAAATTAGTAAAATATAAGGTAAGTTTGTATTAACTAATAAAATACGGAATTATCAACGGATTTTCATTTTGTTCGAATATTGTAATAGAACCTATTTATTAATAGCAAACGTACAAAGAAATCTGTCGATGTTTAGCAGTTTTATGACAGTTTTAATTACGGACACAAAATCTAAAATCCGGAATTCCCAACAGATTTTCATTCTGTGTGAATTTTCTAATAGAACCAACAAATTAATTTATTTACAGCAAAACCAACCACAAATAAATCTGTTAATTAAAAAAAATTCAAATTAAAACATTACAAATATTAAGTTATATTCATTTTAACATACAAACTAATCACAAGATTTTCAGTTTAAATACATAGTATCAAAATCACAAAGTAAATTCCTTACATAAATTAATTATCTATTAAATCCCCCCTCAACAGGACCACCCATTTTTTGCTGAATTATTTTTCCATATCCTCCTCTTCCTGAATCATAATCGGTTCGGTACTCATCTCGAACTTGTCCACCAGTTTTTCCACGACCATATTGTCTGCCTTCAATAAATCCTGCATCCCAATCAGTTCTGACTATGCGATCATCTAATCGAGTGCCGTTAATATATCTAAAATAAAAAATCGCGATTAATATACCCCTAATTACTTCATATAAGAAAGTAAAAGAATTTCAATATTCAAATCAGACTCAAGCTGTAATATACAAAGTGATTCACATAACTTTACGAGCTTGAAATTTTTCAAATGTAAACAACCATACAATTACATATGGCACTTAACTTTTTCATAATTAAAATTTAAACTACTGATGATTCAGTATTATAAATTTTAAGTAGAAAGTTAAGTGTCCTATATAAATGCTTTTGTGGGTTAAATTTGAAAAATTTCAGGCTCGTAAAGTTATGTGAATCACTTTGTATGTTAACTTTAATAGACAATTTCGAAATTAGATTTGTCAAAACTATAGGAAATAGAAGCGTTTTAGTATAAAATAAAACCTTGAAAAACAGTTTAAAACACGTTTTTTTTCATTACCTCATATATTTAAAGCAATATTGTTTTATTTGTTAGAGACAACAGATGAAAATACACATTTTTGGTCTCTTAGAAAATTGTGTTTAAACCAGCGGATCCAAAATTATTTTAGGAAAAGTAAAAATCAACTTCTTAGGTATACTGTCTTAACTTAACATTAAAAAACACTCTCTACAATAAGTAGCAAAAAAATTCTCAAATTATAAAATGGTAATTAAAGCACTATTTATTCTAATAAAAACAAATTTAAACCAGATTTGTCAAAACTATAAGAAATAGAAGCGTTTTAGTGTAAAAAGAACCTTCAAAAACAGTTTAAAGCACGATTTTTTCATCACTCTTTATATTTAATGTAATATTGTTATCTTTGTTAGATAGAACAGATGAAAATCCACATTTTGTGACTCTTGGAAAATTGTGTTTAATGTGGTTCCAAAGCTGTTTCAGGAAAAGTAAAAATGAATTTTCTCTATTTACATAAAATCACAGAAAAATTATTATAAATCACAACTTACCTTAAGCAATTTTCGGCATCTGCCCTATAATAATATTCCACAAAACAAAATCCACATGGTGTTTTCTTATATTTATCTAGACCCATAACTACCCTTCGAATGTCGCCACATTTCGAAAATAGCTCGTAGATTTGTTCCTCTGTTGTGAAAAACGACAAATTGCCTACGTATAAAGTGGAGGTCAAACGTAGAAGTTTATCTTGGTCCGATCTGCTTCCCTGCAATCCACCCTAACGTTAATACTACTTTACTACACAATTTTCTAGGTTAGTTTTTACATACCTTAAAATGTTGATCTCGATAAGAGCTCAACTCAACGGAAGGTGATGTGATAGTTGACATGGCGTTAAAACTTAATAAAAACTAGCTTTGTTTTATGTCTTTTCTCGATCGGTTTCCAGAATAGCTTTCAAGAAAACACAAAATCAAACTTATACAATAATAAACTCATGTGAAGTTGATTACAAAATGGCGACACCACAATTTAAAATCAGGGCTGGCACTACAAAAGCAAAAACACACTAAAGTAGAAAGATAAATTTAGTACCCAAGCGGTGGAAAAGTGAACTAGCTCTGAGTGTGTACAAAGTCTTACTGAAAGTGAAGATTAAAATTTAAATTTCATTTAATTTAAAATTAAAAGTTGATACCAATATACAGGGTGGCCCATTTTCGAGCCTCATCACAGGGATCTCGGAAACCGTAAGAGATACAGGGTCGGTTAAATTATTGCAAAGTTGTGCAATTTGAAGCTTATCAAACTGCTGTGTTGCAATTTGGAAAATTCCGAATACTTTCTGAAATATCCTGAAAAAAACGAAATTTCATAAAATCTTTTAATGTTTTTGTGACGTTATTTGAAAACAAATTTTAAAACAAACAACACTTCGTCATTGCCACTTTTTATCCTCTACAATATGGCGCTGTCAAAATTTAAATCCGAGTTTAAATCCGACGTTTAAATACGTTTAAATACGGACCTAGATTTTTTATTTTATTTTTTGTTAGCTTTGAACTATCTTATAGCTATGACCCATCACAAATTTTGATTTTCAAACGTTTCGATGACAAAAACTGACATTCTCTGTATTTTTAAAAATTTTTAATACCACACTGTTTTTAAATCAAATTATTTTTTCAACATTCTAAATTTATTAGTTAGATAAAAAATAAATATCTAAATTTATGATACTGATGAAAAGCTATTATTAACCTTATTTAGTCAGAAGTAATAATTTGCCGTATTAATAGTTATTTATATTATAAGTGGGATATGAACATCATTAACATAAGAGTCTGGAAATTGCAGAACGAGTCGTAGACGAGTTCTGTAATCAGACGAATATGTTAATGTGTGTATATCCCACGTGTAATATACAAGATTTTATCTTCTACCGTCCAAATAATTAAAAATGAATTTTGAATTTATCTCCAACGACATTGCTCAGTAGTTGTTGTCAAGTTGTCGTACTGGACTACCTAACCTAAGTTGTGTAAAAACTAGCCAGCGCTACACAACAATGAATTTGAATTATAAATTTTTAAATAATTAAACAATTTATACACAAAAAAAAACTGGGATGGGGACCGTGTTATATTTATTATTAAAATATAAAACTAATTTATTATAAAATAAAACTAAAAATTTTTTCAGTTATCTAACGTTAAGTTAGGGTTTTTTCTAGGTAGATACGCTATTATAAAATTCTCCAGGTTTCAAAAAATCAAACTTAAGAGTATGAAGTGTCATTACTCAATGTTAATAACAAATTTTAAAGAATTAAACAATATATATTATATTATAATTACATATTTACAAATATAAACTTTCCTATAAAGATACTAAATTGTAAAAATTGTGTTATAAATACTTGTAAGAAAGAATTTTCTTGTTGAAATTTCAGTGTGGTAATGATTTCTTTAAAACACATGTTGCGTAATAATCTGACTTACTTTACTCAAATTAATGTCAAATCAAGGCTATTATGAATTGGTAGTAGATAAATATTTTTAAAAATACAGAAAATGTCAGTTTTTGTCATCGAAACGTTTGAAAATCAAAATTTGTGATGGGTCATAGCTATAAGGTAGTCCAAAGCTAACAAAAAATAAAATAAAAAATTCAGGTCCGTATTTAAAAAAAATAAGTTGATGGTTTCTGGAAGACGAAACGTCCGATTTAAAATTTGACAGCGACATATTGTAGAGGATAAAAAGTGGCAATGACGAAGTGTTGTTTGTTTTAAAATTTATTTTCAAATAACGTCAGAAAAAAATAAAAAAGATTTCATGAAATTTCGTTTCTTTCAGGATATTTCAGAAAGTATTCGGAATTTTCCAAATTGCAACACAGCATTTTGATAAGCATTAAATTGCACAACTTTGCCATAATTTAAGCGACCCTGTATCTCTTACAGTTTCCGAGATCCCTATGATGAGGCTCGAAAATGGGCCACCCTGTACATACATACATATGTATAAGTATAATATAGACATTTCCGAGTGACGTAACGTCTGAAGTTAAATATTTAATTAGGAGAAATAAGTGAAATTTAATATAACTAGAATACTAGATAAATTATTTCTTTGTTTAAACATGTGGTGGCCCTTATAAGGGCCGGTTATGTAGTAATTGTTAATTTAAGCCTTCTTTTCTGTCTTCTTGGGTAATAACACAGCTTGGATATTAGGTAGTACACCACCTTGGGCAATTGTAACTCCAGACAATAATTTATTCAACTCCTCGTCATTTCTAATAGCAAGTTGCAAATGTCTGGGAATGATACGTGTTTTCTTGTTGTCCCGAGCAGCGTTACCAGCCAATTCCAGTACTTCAGCAGCTAAGTACTCCATAACGGCAGCCAAATATACTGGAGCACCAGCACCTACACGTTCAGCATAATTGCCTTTACGTAATAGACGATGGATACGACCAACTGGAAATTGTAATCCGGCACGACTGGAACGGGTCTTTGCCTTTCCCTTCACTTTACCACCTTTGCCACGACCAGACATTTTTATTTAATTTACTAAATGCAACTTTAACTGATTAACCAACTTCTCAACTCGAGCGTTAACTAAGATATGAACAAAGTATGACAAAAATGTCGTATTTATACACATTACACAAAATTACATTAGCCAATGAAAAGACAGAAATGAGAAGAATTTAGGGAGGCGTGGCCTATACGCGCAACTCAAATATCTATATATACGTCTTCCTGAATTGAGAGACAGTTGCTCGCAAGCTCGCAAGGTACTAGAAGCATCTTACTTTGTTGTGTGTGTGTTTATCATCCAATATGCCACCAAAAACTAGCGGTAAAGCTGCCAAGAAAGCGGGTAAAGCCCAAAAGAACATCTCCAAAACTGATAAGAAAAAGAAGCGCAGGAGGAAGGAAAGCTACGCAATCTACATTTACAAAGTGTTGAAACAGGTGCATCCCGACACTGGTGTTTCTAGTAAAGCTATGAGCATCATGAACAGTTTTGTCAACGACATTTTTGAAAGAATTGCTGCCGAAGCCTCCCGTTTGGCCCACTACAACAAACGATCAACGATAACAAGCAGAGAAATTCAAACTGCTGTTCGTCTACTTTTACCTGGTGAACTGGCCAAGCACGCTGTCAGTGAAGGTACTAAGGCCGTCACAAAGTACACTAGTTCCAAATAAATGAAAAGTCGCATTTTACTTTATAACACAAAATCGGTTCTTTTCAGAACCACCATATACTCAAATAAACAAAGAATTTACCACTAATTTCAATACTATTTCTAGTTTTCATTTAATTATGTACTTTTATTAATTTAGTTTACTGAAATTAAATTTATTTTCTTGTGAAGAACACGTATAATTAATATTAATCTGAATGATGGTGAAAATTAAAATGATCTGTTAAGGTGGGAACAGACTAAGCAAACATTGTTGAACAACAGTTGGTCAGCTGTTGGCGAACAAAACGTACTAGCAGTTGACAAACTGTTCGGCAACATCGACCTGCCTTGTTGCTTAGGTGTTCGCTCAGTAGGTGTCAAATACCAAATATCTGCAGTAGGTATATGCGTACACACTGGGGATACTGTTGGCGCACTGTTGGGTCACATTTCCTTTGAAGTACCGCCTCGAGAGCGAACATCGCGCAACAGATCGTCAACAGCGGCCCAACTGTTGACAAACACGTATACATTGAGCGAACTCCTGTGTTGCCCAACTGTTGTTCAACTATGTTTGCTCAGTCTGTTCCCGGCTTTATACCCTGAGATTTTTTCACAATGCCTATTTACAGATCGTAGAAAAGCAAAAATACCTCGGACAGACTAAATTAAATGTTTCACAAAATGAGTTGAATTAGATTTTCAGTATTTTCATGTGTTACTATTATGTCCAAATCGAATAGAAACATGTAAATTATCATACTCGTATACATATACAGGGTGGAAATTAAGTAACGCATAAATTCAGTAATTCCGTTGATATTAATTTTTCGAAAAAAACCTCGAAGGGGTATAGCGATTTTAATTTCAGCAAATATTTTCAGGCTATTTTCAGTTTCTTGTCATTTGTTTTTCATGTTATAACGTCATCGACATTTTTTTTAAATGACAACCATGTAAAATTTTCAATATGTTACATTTGAAAAAAATCGAGGTAAACAGTCTTAAAGTTCGAATATTAAAAATTCATTAAATGGGAAAAATTAATGTAGTCACCTAAGTTTGACGGAAGTTATCGACGGCACATTCGTTTTTATTTTGAAATTATAAAAATAGTTGAAAAATACTCTTTCGCAATTTTTTCCAAAAAATTCTGTGGAAATTAAATAATGCATAAATTCAGTAATTCCGTTGATATGTATTAATTTTTTGGAAAAAATCTCGAAGGGGTATTTTTCAACTATTTTTATAATTTCAAATTAAAACGAATGTGCCGTTGATAACTTCCCGTCAAACTTAGGTGACTACATTAATTTTTCCAATTTAATGAATTTTAAATATTTGAACTTTAAGACTGTTTATCTCGATTTTTTTCAAATGTAACATATTGAAAATGGTTGGAAACGGAATAAAAAGTACTACCAAAATCAATAATAAAAAATATAGGTTGTCATTTAAAAAAAATGTCGATGACGTCATAACATGAAAAACAAATTACATGAGAAACTGAAAATATTTGCTGAAATTAAAATCGCTATATCCCTTCGAGGTTTTTTCCGAAAAATTAATATCAACGGAATTACTGAATTTATGCGTTACTTAATTTCCACCTTGTATTTATGATGCTGAAAAAAAATTGGTGGATGTAGTAGGTACTATTTTACAAATTTATTAAAAAAAACTTCCACTGATATCAAACAATATAACTAACACTAGCATTGTTTTAAGTAATTAGTCGTTCTAACGCATACGTTTCATTATACATGTGTATGTGAAGTTATTGAGAAAATTGTTTCAAATTGCAAAGGAAAATTCTGAAGTAAAAGAAAGTGCATTTTCTTAACTAACGGGTGTCTAATAAGTCTTTCAGTCAGGGCGGCTAGGGAGTATTTTTCTTTTCATTAATAAACACAAAACTTAAAATATAATTTTCATATAACCATCATGAAACATCAATTGTGTCATCTTAAATGAGGTTTTGTATGAGGTGAGATTGTAACGGTTTAAGTTTTGTGTTTATTAATGAAAAGCAAAATACTCCATAGCCGCCCTGACTGAAAGACTTATTAGACACCCGTTACATGAAATAAAATCATATATTAGGATACCCAAGATTCAAATTTGTTTTTGTGAAATATGTGGTGGTTCTAAAAAGAACCATTTTTTTTTCAGAATAAATGAAGCTAAATTGATTTAAGTAAGTACGTTCTCCTCGATACGTCTGGCTAGTTGGATGTTTCTCGGCATGATGGTTACACGTTTGGCATGAATAACAAACAAATGTGTGTCTTCAAACAAAGCGACCAACTAAGCTTCGCTGACTTCTTGCACAGCCATAACCGCAGAACTTTGGAAACGCAAGTAGGTTTGAAATATTAAGCAATTTCTCTGACTGAGCGTTGGAATGGTAATTTACGGATTAGAGGTTCGGTACTTTTTTGTTGAATTATTTTTCCATATCCTCCTCTTCCTGAATCATAATCGGTTCGGTACTCATCTCGAACTTGTCCACCAGTTTTTCCACGACCATATTGTCTGCCTTCAATAAAGCCTGCATCCCAATCAGTTCTAACTATGCGATCATCTAGTCGAGTGCCGTTAATATATCTAAAATAAAAAATAACGATTACTATAGGTACTCCTAATGTCCTAATTACTTCATATAAGAAAGTAAAAAGAATTTTAATATTCAAGTCAGACTCAAGCTTTAATAATTGTTAACTTTAATAGACGATTTCGAAACTAGATTTGTCAAAACTATAAGCAATAGAAGCGTTTTAGTGTAAAAAGAACCTTCAAAAACAGTTTAAAACACGATTTTTTCATCACTCTTTATATTTAATGTAATATTGTAATCTTTGTTAGAGAGAACAGATGAAAATCCATATTTTGTGACTCTTGGAAAATTGTGTTTAAACCTGTGGTTCCAAAGCTGTTTCAGGAAAAGTAAAAATGAATTTTCTCTATTTACATAAAATCACAGAAAAATTATTATAAATCACAACTTACCTTAAGCAATTTTCGGCATCTGCCCTATAATAATATTCCACGAAACAAAATCCACATGGAGTTTTCTTATATTTATCTAGACCCATAACTACCCTTCGAATATCGCCACATTTCGAAAACAGCTCGTAGATTTGTTCCTCTGTTGTGAAAAATGACAAATTGCCTATGTATAGTGTGGAGGTCAAACGTAGAAGTTTATCTTGGTCTGCTCTGCTTCCCTGCAATCCACACAAACGTTAATTACTTTATTACACAAGTTTCTAGATTACTTTTACATACCTTAAAATGTTGATCTCGATAAGAGCTCAACTCAGCGGATGGTGATGTGATAGTTGACATGGCGATATAACTTTATAAAAACTAGCTTTGTTTTATGTCTTTTCTTAATCGGTTTCGAGAATAGCTTTCAAGAAAACACAAAATCAAACTTATACTCGTACAATAATAAACTAGTGTGAAGTTGATTACAAAATGGCGGCGCTACAATTCGAGGTGGCACTGTAAAACACACTAAAGTAGAACGCTGCAAAGCTGAATTTAGTACCCAAGCGGTGGAAAACTGAACTAGCTCTGAGTGTGTACAAAGTACTGAAACTGAAGATTAAAATTTAAATTTCATTTAATTTAAAATTAAACCAGGTACAAGTTGACACCAATATACATACATATGTATAAGTACAATATAAGCATTTCCGAGTGACGTCACCGCTGAAGTTAAATATTTAATTAGGAGAAATAAGTGAAATTTAATATAACTAGATAAATTATTTCTTTGTTTAAACATGTGGTGGCCCTTATAAGGGCCGATTATGTAGTAATTATTAATTTAAGTCTTCTTTTCTGTCTTCTTGGGTAATAACACAGCTTGGATATTAGGTAGTACACCACCTTGGGCAATTGTAACTCCAGACAATAATTTATTCAACTCCTCGTCATTTCTGATAGCAAGTTGCAAATGTCTGGGAATGATACGTGTTTTCTTGTTGTCCCGAGCAGCGTTACCAGCCAATTCCAGTACTTCAGCAGCTAAGTACTCCATAACGGCAGCCAAATATACTGGAGCACCAGCGCCTACACGTTCAGCATAATTGCCTTTACGTAATAGACGATGGATACGACCAACTGGAAATTGTAATCCAGCACGACTGGAACGGGTCTTTGCCTTTCCCTTCACTTTACCACCCTTGCCACGACCAGACATTTTATTTAATTTACAAAATGCAACTCTAGCTGTCTAACCAACTTCTCAACTCGAGGGTTAACTAAGATATGAATAAACTATGAGAAAAATGTCGTATTTATACACATTACACAAAATTACATTAGCCAATGAAAAGACAGAAATGAGAAGAATTTAGGGAGGCGTGGCCTATACGCGCAACTCAAATATCTATATATATGCCTTCCTGAATTGAGAATCTAAACAGTTGCTCGCAAGCTCGCAAGGTACTAGAAGCATTTTACTTTGTTGTGTGTGTGTTTAATTATCCAATATGCCACCAAAAGCTAGCGGTAAAGCTGCCAAGAAGGCTGGTAAAGCCCAAAAGAACATCTCTAAAACTGATAAGAAAAAGAAGCGCAGGAGGAAGGAAAGCTACGCAATCTACATATACAAAGTGTTGAAACAAGTTCATCCCGACACTGGCGTTTCTAGTAAAGCCATGAGTATCATGAACAGTTTTGTCAACGACATTTTTGAGAGAATTGCTGCTGAAGCCTCACGTTTGGCCCACTACAACAAAAGATCAACGATAACAAGCAGAGAAATTCAAACTGCTGTTCGTCTACTTTTACCTGGTGAACTGGCCAAGCACGCTGTCAGTGAAGGTACTAAGGCCGTCACAAAGTACACTAGTTCCAAATAAATGAAACGTCGCATTTTACTTTATAACACAAAATCGGTTCTTTTCAGAACCACCATATACTCAAATAAACAAAGAATTTACCACTAATTTCAATACCATTTCTAGTTTTCATTTTAATATGTATATTTATTAATTTAGTTAACTGAAATTAAATTTATTTTCTTCTGAAGAACGCATAATTAATATTAATCATGATCTGTTTGTGTTATACCCTGAGATTTTTTCACAATGCCTATTTATAGACCATAGACAAGCAAATACTTGGGACAGACTTAATTAAATGAGTTGAAGTATATTTGGATTATTTTCATTGTTGCTATCGTGGCATAGTGTGCAAAAAGTAACATTTTTGACGTATGTCACTGTCACATGACGGCCTTCTAAAGGAAGTGAGTTCACAATTTTGATGTTGATGGTTTTTAATCTCTTTAGGAGTGGTAATCGAAAAATTATGTATAGAATTTGTATCTAAAGCTTTTTTTTGCACTTGTGAGAATTAAAAAACTCGCCTTCGGCTCGGCTTTTAAACTGTCTCAGCGTGCAAAAAATGTCGCTTTAGAAGTTTAGATACATGTTGTATAAATAACTAAGATACTGAATGTAATTTACAAATTAAATTTAGTGGATCTAGTAATAGCACGCATTTGTAATGTGAAATTATTGTGAAAATTGTTCCAAAGGAAAATTCTGAAGTAAAAGCAAGTGCAGTTTCTTAATTACATGAAATAAAATCATATGATATTATAATACATATAAATGAAAGTTCTAGATATATAAAGTACCGCAACCTATGAGGCTATGAGTTAGAAAGAGAAAGCATTCTTTTTCCCGAAAATGGCGGATTTCGCTGTCAAATTAGTGTAGATCCCAATGTCATCTGCGTCAGTCTATCAAACAGCCGTCAACGGAGTAAAACTTTCGTTTTTCATTGACTTTTTATTATGGCAACGAGTGGGTCTGTTTTGACTGTTCTAGACATTAAAAACAAAGTTTTTCTGAAAAGTCATGTTTGAGATTAACGTTGACTTTGGCGGGTTTGCCAAATTTTTGAATTTGCCGCTTTTTTCCCGAGAATGGCGGACGGTTTGCGGTACTTTATATATCTAGAACTTTAATATAAATCATATCAATCGCAAGAATCAATTGTTTTTGTGAAATATATGGTGGTTCTAAAAAGAACCGTTTTTTTTTTTAATATTTATGAAGTTGAATTGATTTAAGCACGTTCTCCTCGAATACGTCTGGCGAGTTGGATGTCCTTCGGCATGATGGTTACACGTTTGGCATGAATAGCACACAAATTTGTGTCTTCAAACAAACCAACCAAGTAAGCTTCGCTTGCTTCTTGCAAAGCCATAACCGCAGAACTTTGGAAACGCAAGTCAGTCTTGAAATCTTGAGCAATTTCTCTGACTAAACGTTGGAATGGTAATTTACGGATTAGAAGTTCGGTACTTTTTTGATAACGACGAATTTCACGAAGAGCCACAGTACCAGGCCTGTAACGATGAGGTTTCTTCACACCTCCGGTAGCTGGTGCACTTTTCCTGGCAGCTTTAGTGGCCAATTGTTTACGAGGTGCCTTGCCTCCAGTTGATTTTCTAGCAGTTTGTTTGGTACGAGCCATTGCTAATAATAAAATCTAGTTAAACAATTACCTCGATTGCAGATACAGCCGCTTTTGCTTTATTTATTTCTGAACACTGGACGGTGAACAGGAGAATGCAGCTATTTTATACAGGTTAACTTAGAAACGCAGCCATGTGATTGGTTGAATAGTGGAATGAGGAAGGGGAGGGGATGAAAATGTGTTATAAAAGCGGTGGAGAATTTTACAAACATTCAATTTAACAATCTAGTTCAGACTTTAGCAGACAATTGGCTGTTAGTATTATAAGTACATTGTTATTTGTGTTTTGTTATATACTATTCAATATGACTGGTCGTGGTAAAGGAGGGAAAGGTTTAGGTAAAGGTGGCGCTAAACGACATCGTAAGGTATTGCGTGATAACATCCAAGGTATTACCAAGCCCGCTATTAGACGATTAGCTCGTCGTGGTGGAGTAAAACGTATATCTGGTCTGATCTACGAGGAAACTCGTGGTGTTCTTAAAGTATTCCTTGAAAACGTCATCAGGGATGCTGTTACCTACACCGAACACGCCAAAAGGAAAACTGTAACTGCTATGGATGTTGTTTATGCCCTCAAACGCCAAGGCCGTACTCTCTACGGTTTTGGAGGTTAAATATAATCCGATGGAATATTGACAATAAAAATGGTTCTTTTAAGAGCCACCACATTTTTAACAAAAACCGAAATGAATATTGTTATTCAATAATAATTAAATTAACTAATTACGAATAAGTAGTGAGTTCTTATAAGTAGAATATTAGTACAGTATTAAAAATTTATAGAGTGAACATTGCATTTAAAATTTTTAATATTTCGTTAGTGACATGGTAATGATCCCACTTATCAAAAAATTTGTAGATTTTTCGTTTGTATTTTGTAAAAATAATGAAAATGTGAGACCTGGACAAAGTTTCACTCGTATTATGTTGTTCAGTATTTACTGTTTTGTTTTATTTTTTTACGTGCCTCTTGTGGTTCTCCATATTGGGATTGTGTCTTTGTTGTAAATGTTGGTTGAAACTTGATATCCAAAGGAAACCCAAAAAGTTTATTGTATACAGGGTGTCCAGGATAAAAATGTTAAGCATGGGAATCTCACTTATTTGAAGAGATACGACTTCGGTTAAATTACAAAAAATTTACCTCATCTTGGTCTTAATACAATACGACAAACACATTTGACATACCTGCCATAGCTTACTAGATATTGACAAAAAACTGAAATTGTGCATTTCAGTTTTTATTTAATTACTCAGCTGGTAGGAAAAATATCGCGATAAAAGTTGCACATTATTAAGGCACTTTTTCAAGAACAATCCAAATATGCAATTGATATTTTTATACACCTTCAATTTTTTTCAAAAATAGCACCAACTTTGTTTTTTCTTATGGACCGTGACATGTTTATTGTTAAATTATGATAGTATTTTTCTTTCCCTTTCCGACAATGTATCACACATGGGGTCTTAAGTCGTTTCGTCAATTATAATCGAGTTTTTCTCAATCACCGTAGTTGGCTGTGCAATAAAAATTGTCCATCTAGAAAACTTGGATAAAAAATTGGGTTTTGGTTCTAATAATTAAGAATTGACAAATTTTATGAAAAATAATGGTTTAATCAGGTTTATTAACTAAGATATTCAAACAAATTGCCATTTTGATCCAAACACAAATTGCATCTTTCCACAGTCGAAATCACAGAATGTTCCAACATTTGTTGAGGAATCGTGTGTTGAGGAATGTTGTGACATGAACATGCCTGCAAAACAGCTCCTCTTAGTTCTTCAATATTATTGAACTTGTAAACATACACTTTATTTTTTAGTTAACCCCAAAGAAAGAAATCTAGGGGGGTTATATGCGGGGATCTAGGTGGATAGGTACTCACGGACCAGTAGCATGGCCAGCTAGATCCCCGGATATAACCCCCCTAGATTTCTTTCTCTGGGGTTATCTAAAAAATAAAGTGTATGTTTTATATAAATAAAACTTAATTAAACCATTATCTTCCATAAAATTGGTCAATTCTTAATTATTAGAACCAAAACCCAATTTTTTATCCAAGTTTGCTAGATAAACAATTTATTATGCACAGCCAACCACGGTGATTGAGTAAAACTCGATTATAATTGACGAAACGACTTAAGACCCCATGTGTGATACATTGTCGGAAAGGGCAAGAAAAATACTATCATAATTTAATAATAAACATGTCACGGTCCATAAGAAAAAACAAAGTTGGTACTATTTTCGAAAAAAATTGAAGCTGTATAAAAATTTCAATTGCATATTTGGATTGTCCTTGAAAAAGTGCCTTAATAATGTGCAACTTTTATCGCGATATTTTTCCTACCAGCTGTTTAATTAAGTAAAAACTGAAATGCACTATTTCAGTTTTTTGATAATATGTAGTAAGCCATGGCAGGTATGTCAAATGTGTCTGTCGTATTGTATTACACTCAAAGTGAGGTAAATTTTTTGTAATTTAACCGAAGTCGTATCTCTTCAAATAAGTGAGATCCCCATGCTTAACATTTTTATCCTGGACACCCTGTATAATAGTTTACCCTCAATCATCATCTTTGAATCAATAAATATTCATTTATTGGTGGTGTATTTCGCAGTTTGTTATTATCACCTTGCTTGTCGTTTTAGTTATTTTATTCAATTTGGTGGTACATACTTACTGCTTAGCGTAATGAGTCAGATTTCTCGTGTTTGTATTAGTTAGTTGAACAGATGCAGAAATACGTAATGTTGGTTGGCTTATGATGTCTATTTCATAAAAGATCTGAAACTGTTCATCAGATTTTTCTTTTTTACATTTCAAAAACGTTTTTACAACACATTTAGGATACTTTGCGTACAATCCATGGTGTCGGTCATAACGGATAAATAAAAAATGTAAGGTCCTGTAAAACTGAGTCAAAGAAATACAAATTCTTAATCGTTAAACTATCGACAAAAAATTTAATATACATTAACAAATTGATAAATGGCAAAAATAAAGATTTTAAAATATAATTTAAGTCAAGATCATTCTTTGGTGGTTCTGAAAAGAACCGATTTAGTTTTAGTAATTTGGTGGTTATTTAGTTGTATCGAAATGTGTATTATAGGTTTCTTAGCGATTTGGAACAGTAGAGATTTTTCGTTTAACATTTCCGAAACGTTTAGTATATTGTTTCTTGCTTATAACTTATTTTATAATGCATTATTTCGGTCATAACGGACGAATTAGGCATTTAGAACTCTGTTAAACACAGCTGAAAAAAGGAATTCCATATTTCTTATTACGAGTACTACTGACATAAAAAGTAAACACGTATTTTAACATAAAATGTAGTATGTATTTAGGTTAAAATCCTTTTTTGGTAAATATTTGGTGGCTCTGAAAAGAACCGATTTTGTTGTAATACATTGCCATACAATAGACTTAGGCCTTCTTTTCTGTTTTCTTGGGCAACAACACAGCTTGGATGTTTGGTAGGACACCACCTTGAGCAATGGTCACACCAGATAGTAATTTGTTTAACTCTTCGTCGTTTCTGATGGCGAGTTGCAAATGCCTGGGAATTATACGGGTTTTCTTGTTGTCCCGAGCAGCATTACCAGCCAATTCCAGTACTTCAGCAGCTAAATACTCCATAACGGCAGCCAAATATACTGGAGCACCAGCACCCACACGTTCAGCATAATTGCCTTTACGTAATAGACGATGGATGCGACCAACTGGAAATTGTAATCCAGCACGACTGGAACGGGTCTTTGCTTTCCATTTACTTTACCACCTTTGCCACGACCAGACATTTTAAATCGATTTTAAAAAAGTGACGATAAATACAAGTTATGAACTAACAACGTAGTCACTACTACATATATTAGCTGTGAATGAAGCGATTACGTACAAGTTACTGTATTTATAGGGATTAGGCAAGCTCCGTGAACTTGGCACCCGAAATTGTTTAAAACATTTTAATTTTTTATTAAATCGTAAAGAAATGTTAGTAGATGATAGTAGTAAAAAAATTTTCGTTAGTAGTTTAACTGTTTTTTTTTGGCAAATTTTTGAAAATTTCCTCACCCTAAATTGTTAAATTTCGTAAAAACGACAACGTAATCGTCTTTGCAATCGTTAGTAGTTGTTAAAAATATAAACATTTTCGTTAGTAGTTGCATGATTTTTTTTAATCGCAATTTCAAAATTCCAAAAGAAAAAATATTTTCAAAAACTGACTTTTTGGAATTTTTATTGTCTAATCTCGTTTCAATTCGTTAGTAGTTGTAAGTAGTGCTATTGTTTTCGTTAGTAGTCGAATATTAACGAAACTACTATAATGAATGGATTTAATTAATCATTGTTATTATCAAAAAATGAACTTTATGCAATTTAAACTTCGCGATCTCGTTTCAATTCGTTAGTAGTTGTAAGTAGTGCTATTCTTTTCGTTAGTAGTCGAAAATTAACGAAACTAGTATAATGAATGGATTTAATTAATAATTGTTATCATGAAAAAAATAAACTTTTTGAAATTTGAACTTACCGACCTTGTTTCAATTCGTTAGTAGTTGTAAGTAGTGCTATTCTTTTCGTTAGTAGTTGAAAATTAACGAAACTAGTATAATGAATGGATTTAATTAATAATTGTTATCATGAAAAAAATAAACTTTTTGAAATTTGAAATTACCGACCTTGTTTAAAATCGTCAGTAGTTGTAAGTAGTGCTATTCTTTTCGTTAGTAGTCGAAAATTAACGAAACTACTATAATGAATGGATTTAATTAATAATTGTTATTATGAAAAAAATGAACTTTATGAAATTTGAACTTACCGACCTTGTTTCAAATCGTTAGATAGTAGTTGTAAGTAGTGCTATTGTTTTCGTTAGTAGTCGAAAATTAACGAAACTACTCTAATGAATGGATTTAATTAATCGTTGTAATTATCAAAAAATGAACTTTATCCTGCTGACGTCACGAATCTAGTTCCACAGTGCAGCACGCCGCATTTTGACTTATTTCGAAAAATGTCAGACGCGTAAAACATATTTAGAAATGCCAATGTCAACTAGATTCGTGACGTCACACAGGACTCTCCGATCTCAAAGCGTTTTCGGGCGGCAATAACATATTTGAATTACGGTCAATTTATAATCGTTTTTTTATATACAAATATTGAGTAAAAAAATTATTTTTGCTGTAGAGTATTAATAATATAGTCGTCTTACATTTGTAACAGAAAAAAACGGGATTTAAAAAAAATGCAATATCCCTATATAGAAAGCCAGTACATATTTTGTTTTATAAGGATGTTGTGATGTAAATTTAAGTTACAAAAAGTAAATAAATAGTGAAAATTGTAAATTTGAATGAGTATATATTATTTACGAATGATCCTACCTAAACATTAATGACATAAAAATTGATTATGCCATAACGAAAAATGATGCCAGACGTGAATTCTCATAAACGTTGTTTGTTTAGTACAGAATAAAACTGTAAAAACAACTGATAAACACTTAAATAGTAGTTTAATAAACAAGAGTGTTAATAAGAGCGATTAATAATCGAAACGATTTTAACGCGTGAGCGCAGCGAGCGCGTTAATGAGTAGAGATTATTAATCGCCGATTAACACTCATGTTGATTACAATATTTTTTCGTCGATCGCTCTTTATTAGAATGAAAATAACCTAATTTTGTTCCATGGCAAAATCCAAATTCTGACATAATATGCAATAAGTCAAAATACCACTGACATAATTAATTAATTTCGGCAGCTGTCAGTTCCAAATGCATGTTTCAATAATATAATATATTGTTGGTAACCTAGCAAATCTCAATAATGTTTTTAATGTGCATGTATGCATTAAAATGAGTTATTAATACACTCCTTTTATTACATTAACTAGATCTTTAATAAACGATCGACAAAAAAGTGTTTTTTTGTCGATCGTCTTATTAACACTCTTGCTTATTAAACTACTATTAATTTAAGTTACATTTGGATTAAGTTTTCTTCTTTTTTAACTACTACGATTTGAAAAGTGTATCTGCTATAAGGCTTGCAAAAGGTTTATTGTTTCATAATTAAATTGTGTAAGTTTAGTAATTAGTAATTTAGTTCATATTTAACTACTAACAAAAAGATTAACACTACTTACAACTACTAACGATTTAAAACGAGATCGGGAAGTTCAAATAATTGTATGAAGTTCATTTTTTTGATAATAACAATGATTAATTAAGTCCATTCATTATAGTAGTTTCGTTAATTTTCGACTACTAACGAAAAGAATAGCACTACTTACAACTACTAACGATTTGAAACAAGGTCGGTAAGTTTAAATTTCAATAACTTCATTTTTTTCATAATAACAATTATTAATTAAATCCATTCATTATAGTAGTTTCTTTAATTTTCGACTACTAACGAAAAGAATAGCACTACTTACAACTACTAACGATTTGAAACAAGGTCGTTAAGTTCAAATTTCAAAAAGTTCAATTTTTGATAATAACAATGATTAATTAAATCCATTCATTATAGTAGTTTCGTTAATATTCGACTACTAACGAAAACAATAGCACTACTTACAACTACTAACGAATTGAAACGAGATTAGACAATAAAAATTCCAAAAAGTCAGTTTTTGAAAATATTTTTTCTTTTGGAATTTTGAAATTGCGATTAAAAAAAAATCATGCAACTACTAACGAAAATGTTTATATTTTTAACAACTACTAACGATTGCAAAGACGATTACGTTGTCGTTTTTACGAAATTTAACAATTTAGGGTGAGGAAATTTTCAAAAATTTGCCAAAAAAAAACAGTTAAAGTACTAACGAAAATTTTTTTACTACTATCATCTACTAACATTTCTTTACGATTTAATAAAAAATTAAAATGTTTTAAACAATTTCGGGTGCCAAGTTCACGGAGCTGATTAGGCAAGATTATATGGACCAATGAAAAGATCACATTTGTGGAGGCGTGGCCTATGCGTGCAACTCATATATCTATAAATATGCTGTTCTGAACTGAAACGTGAACAGTTAATAAATAGCCTTAGTGATTGTGTGTGTCTATCATTCAATATGCCACCAAAAACAAGCGGTAAAGCTGCAAAGAAAGCGGGTAAAGCCCAAAAGAACATCTCAAAAACCGATAAGAAAAAGAAGCGCAAGAGGAAGGAAAGCTACGCAATCTACATCTACAAAGTGTTGAAACAAGTTCATCCTGATACTGGTGTTTCTAGTAAAGCCATGAGCATAATGAACAGTTTTGTCAACGACATTTTTGAAAGAATTGCTGCAGAAGCCTCACGTTTGGCCCATTACAACAAAAGGTCAACGATAACAAGCAGAGAAATTCAAACTGCTGTTCGTCTACTTTTACCAGGTGAACTGGCCAAGCACGCTGTCAGTGAAGGAACAAAGGCCGTCACAAAATATACCAGCTCCAAATAAACGAAACAATCTTCAACACAAAATCGGTTCTTTTCAGAACCACCATATATTAAAATAAATAAAAGAATTTATCTGTAATTTTAAATACCATTTATACAGTGTGCCCGTTTTCAAACGTGAACATAGGGGTTTAACATTATTGAGAATTCCTGTTCGCCAATTCGGCCTAGAGAAAAGATTCTGATACCAGTGGAATGAGAAAATTATTGCGCATCGAATGACATCAAAAACTACAATATTTTCAACGATTTTTATTGAAAAATATTAATTTAAAGTTATATTTTTAATTATGAGTTGCCATGGTTTTTGTTATTGGTTGACATCCTGAGCTAGATTGCAATTTTTTATCTAAAAAACCTTGGCAACTCATTTAAAATATAACTTTAATTTAATATTTTTCAATAAAAATCGATGTAAATAATAAAATAGTTGATGTCGTTTGATGCGCAATAATCTTCTCATTCCATTGGTACCAAAATCTTTTCTCTAGACCGAATTGGCGAGCAGGAATTCACAATAATGTTAAATCCCTGTAAACAAACCAGTCAAATTATGATATCTGAATGCTGGCTGTATACTAATTGCAACGAATCGATGACGAAAATACTAAATTCATCTCATCATATAAATATTGGCCTTAGTTGAGAACTAAATCAATCAATTATTGACTTGAGTTACACTACACTACAGTATCTCGACTCTCGATCGCTATTAGATTTTTAATGACATTTTTTAATTGTGTAAGAGCATCGATCGCTATTAGATTTTTAATGACATTTTTTAATTGTGTAAGAGCATCGATCGCTATTAGATTTTTAATGACATTTTTTAATTGTGTAAGAGCATCGATCGCTATTAGATTTTTAATGACATTTTTTAATTGTGTAAGAGCAATTGGCAACACAAAATTTAAATTTACTCATTTTATCAACACATTTGTGCGTAAGAAATAGTAAGAATGCAATTGAATGAATAGTCTCAAATAAAGAATTGATGATATTTCAATCCAATATTTTGAACAGGAATTCGACGATTATTGTTCAAATCTGGTAGGTACTGTTTAAAATATCTGCATCATTGCAACTGTCAGAATCAGGCAAATTGGAATTCCAGAATACGGGGACCGCAACCCAACTTAAAATCGAAAAAGAACACTTGGATTTCTCCAAATTTGAATCCGTATGTTTTTAACTTGAACCATTTGCGCATTCAACTGACATTTTATTATAATGAAGTTCAAGTAACTACATTACTAGATACGATTTCGGGTTCATGGATGGCTCAATTAAAAATTTATTTGATCGCTCTGTACCAAATTAAAATTTGATGTATGTGTACACGTAGTACCATCATAAGTTTTCAGACACCCAAAAATTTCCGCTTATATTAAGCATGTTATCAAAAATATAACAGTAGTATTGATCTTAGGTGATTCGTCCTATTGCATACCTTGCATTATATATAAATAAAAAATATTAACATAGGCAAAGGCAAGCGTTTCAAAGTTTTTCTATTATATTAACAAATAAATTCGTATATTATTGGGATCCGCAATTATATTCAAGATATCAAATTTGTTTTGTGAAATATGTGGTGGTTCTGAAAAGAACCGATTTTTTTTTAGAATATTTATGAAGTTGAATTAATTTAAGCACGTTCTCCTCGAATACGTCTGGCGAGTTGGATGTCCTTTGGCATGATGGTTACACGTTTGGCATGAATAGCACACAAATTTGTGTCCTCAAACAAACCAACCAAGTAAGCTTCGCTGGCTTCTTGCAGAGCCATAACCGCAGAACTTTGGAAACGCAAGTCAGTCTTAAAATCTTGAGCAATTTCTCTGACCAAACGTTGGAATGGTAATTTACGGATTAGAAGTTCGGTACTTTTTTGATAACGACGAATTTCACGAAGAGCCACAGTACCCGGCCTGTAACGATGAGGTTTCTTCACACCTCCGGTAGCTGGTGCACTTTTCCTGGCAGCTTTAGTGGCCAATTGTTTACGAGGTGCCTTGCCTCCAGTTGACTTTCTAGCAGTTTGTTTGGTACGAGCCATCGCAAACAATATAATCTAGTTTTAGAGTATTTACGTAAATGCTTTCACTCACTGCGACCGTTTCTACTTTGTAGTTGTACAATGTAGAGTGCAGTTCTTTTATACAGGTGTAGTTAGAAGCGCAGCCATGTGATTGGTTGAATAGTAGAATAAGGTAGGGGAGGGGATGAAAATTCGTTATAAAAGCTGTTGAGAATAGTAGTTTCATTCAGTTGACTCCGTTCTGTTTCGCTGTGCTAGTAAGAAAGTTGTTTTTGTAACAATAATTTACTCAACATGACTGGTCGAGGTAAAGGAGGAAAAGGTTTAGGTAAAGGTGGCGCTAAACGTCATCGTAAAGTGTTGCGTGACAACATCCAAGGTATTACCAAACCCGCTATTAGGAGATTAGCTCGTCGTGGTGGAGTAAAACGTATATCTGGTCTGATCTACGAAGAGACTCGAGGTGTTCTGAAGGTATTTCTTGAAAACGTTATCAGGGATGCTGTTACCTACACCGAACACGCCAAAAGGAAAACTGTAACTGCTATGGATGTTGTTTATGCTCTTAAACGCCAAGGACGTACTCTCTACGGCTTTGGAGGTTAAACAGACTAGATATAATGTTGACAATAAAAACGGCTCTTTTCAGAGCCACCACATTTTTAACAAAAACCGAAATGAATGCTTATAATTAATTAATAATATTTACCAATTAAATTCACTTAGCTACGAGAAGCACGTCTCTCCAAAAGTTTCACGTATTATTTTATTTCGCTTCAAGTGTTTGTATTTTAAATGCTTCAAGTGTATAGTTTTCCCTATCTGGGTTTGAATTGGTGTCCTTTGTTGTAGTAAATGTTGGTTGAAACTTTTGAAGGATCCAAAAATATGTATTGTATAAATTATCCAATGGTTATTACTTTTGCACGTTTAGCGTTTTTGACAGTTCTTGGTTACACATTTCGCAGCTACTTCTTGTTTTGTTGATTTACTTTCTTACTGTATTCGGTTTGGGTAATGGTTTAATCGGAATTAGAAATAGAAAGGTGAAAGGTTAAATGTATCTGCAATCTTGTGGTTATTTAGTTGTATCGAAATGTGTATGTATTATAGGTTTCTTAGCGATTTGGAACAGTAGAGATTTATCGTTTAACATTTCCGAAACGTTTAGTATATTCTTTCTTGCTTATAACTTATTTTATAATGCATTATTTCGGTCATAACGGACGAATTAGGCATTTAGGACCCTGTTAAACACAGCTGAAAAAAGGAATTCCATATTTCTTATACGAGTACTATTGACATAAAAAGTAAACACGTATTTTAACATAAAACGTAGTATGTATTTAGGTTAAAATCCTTTTTTGGTAGATATTTGGTGGCTCTGAAAAGAACCGATTTTGTTGTAATAATTTGCCGTACAGTAGAATTAAGCCTTCTTTTCTGTTTTCTTGGGCAATAATACAGCTTGAATGTTGGGTAAAACACCACCTTGGGCAATAGTGACTCCAGAAAGTAATTTGTTCAATTCTTCGTCATTTCTGATGGCGAGTTGCAAATGCCTGGGAATTATACGGGTTTTCTTGTTGTCTCGAGCAGCATTTCCAGCCAATTCCAGTACTTCAGCAGCTAAGTACTCCATAACGGCTGCCAAATATACTGGAGCACCAGCGCCTACACGTTCAGCATAATTGCCTTTACGTAATAAACGATGGATACGACCAACTGGAAATTGTAATCCAGCACGACTGGAACGGGTCTTTGCCTTTCCCTTCACTTTACCACCTTTGCCACGACCAGACATTTTAATTTAATTTACAAAATATAACTCTAACAACACAAGACACAAGCTTCCTCTAACCTCTAACGTTAACTAAGATATGAAATAATCATGACAAATGTACCATATTTATACACATTACACAAAATTATTTTGGCTAATGAAAAGACAGCATTAGAAACTAGTAATGGAAGGCGTGGCCTATGCGCCGAACTCAAATATCTATAAATATGCTGTTCTGAACTGAAACGTGGACAGTTGATAAATAGCTTTAGTGACTGTGTGTGTGCCTGTCATTCAATATGCCACCAAAAACTAGCGGTAAAGCTGCCAAGAAAGCGGGTAAAGCCCAAAAGAACATATCCAAAACTGATAAGAAAAAGAAGCGCAGGAGGAAGGAAAGCTACGCAATCTACATCTACAAAGTGTTGAAGCAAGTTCATCCCGATACTGGCGTTTCTAGTAAAGCCATGAGCATCATGAACAGTTTTGTCAACGACATTTTTGAAAGAATTGCTGCAGAAGCCTCACGTTTGGCCCATTACAACAAAAGGTCAACGATAACAAGCAGAGAAATTCAAACTGCTGTTCGTCTACTTTTACCTGGTGAACTGGCCAAGCACGCTGTCAGTGAAGGAACAAAGGCAGTCACGAAATACACTAGTTCCAAATAAATCACCATCCATCAACAGCAAATAAAAATGGTTCTTTTCAGAACCACCATATATTTACCACAAAAAATGGAATGAGCTGGAAGTAATTAATTTTGAAAGTTTGATATAATAAGAGTTATGTACCAAAATAGGGATTAAATCATACCCCTCAATCCCGTGGTATATACATATACGTTATTTTTGGCACTTCCAAAGTATTTGCATGTGAAATCATTGTAAATTTATGCTTGTCAAAGTGACAAACGCGTCGGCGATATCAATAAAATACTGTCCACATGACAAAAAAAGGGGGATTAAATAGCACGTTTAATCCCGGATTCGGAAGTGCAAAATAGCTATTAATGCAATAAGTTTTAAAAAGACATCGATTTTGCAACGTATTGCATTCAAGATTTTTTGTGACCGCGTTTTATAACACTTTATTTTCAAAAATAATAATCTCAATCGAACATTAAAATTGGACAGTACGTATAGGTACACGTTAGGCTGCTATGCTTTTTTCAATGTAAACTCCCATTCTGGTTGCTGACGCACTTTTAAACAGTAGTGCTTAAAAGTATGTCATTTAGCAACCAGAATGACAATCAAAAAGTCACTGATATAAAACGCTGTCACAAAAAAGTACTTTATCATAAAAGTATAGTACTAGCATACTTGATCATTATTACATTCTTATAATATACACTTCAATTTTGTGTGAACTTATTATTTAAAATGAAAATGTTCAACCTCGATAATAGTAGCTATCTATTACTTACTTACCTTATCGTGAACACAACACGAAAATATTCCAAACAAAATTATTGACTCGGACCTTCAAAACATGTAAATCCATCCCAATAATCAAGTCTTGATTTCAGTAATTACTTCGTTATACTGTCAGTACAAGGAAAATCTTTGTATATTACATAAATACATAAGAGCCAAACCTTTTTATTTGTAAAATAAGATTAGTGGCCCTGAAAAGGGCCAGTTTAGTAGATTTCTGAATTAACAGAGATGTCGTTATTTCTGCAATAGTAGTTTTATTTCTTCTTAGGTGCAGCTTTCTTAGCCTTAGCGGGTGATTTGACGGTTTTTGGTTTTGGAGCTTTCGGCTTTTTGGTGGGTCCAGGCTTGGTAGATTTTTTTGCTTTTGAAGGAGTCTTCGGCTTAGGAGCGGCTTTCTTTGGGCTGGGAGCTGCTTTCTTAGCTTTGGTAGGTGTTGCTACTTTCTTTTCAGCTGCAGGTTTCTTGGTTGCCTTCTTTGCAGCTTTTGGTTTCTCTGGAGATGCGGCACGTTTAGTTGGAGCTTTCCTTACTGTCTTCTTTTTGCTTGCGATTGGTTTAGACGCACCAGATGTAGTTGTAGCCAGTTTAAAGGAACCAGATGCACCTTTTCCTTTTGTTTGCACCAAAGCACCATTAGCAACTGCACTTTTCAAATATTTCTTGATAAATGGGGAAACCTTATCAGCATCAACTTTGTAGTTGGCAGCGATATACTTCTTTATAGCTTGTAGAGATGATCCACCACGTTCCTTCAGCTCCGTAATAGCTTTGGTTACCATTTCGGCTGTTGGTGGATGAGTAGGTTTGTTGTTAGGCTTCTTGGCTTTCTTTTCTTTTTTTGGTGATTGGGTTGGAGAGGCACCGGCAGCAGAAGTTTGAATGTCAGTATCAGCCATGGTCAATTCGTCACTTAGATTATAGAAAACTATAGAACACGTCTTACAACAAATTACAATTGTCAATAATTTACTGACAACCAAGCGATCTGTGTACATCTAGCCAGGCGGACGGACGACTGAATGCTTGGTTCTCTGTTTTCAAATTATGGTTTCAATTTGTGGCTCCGGTGTTTGTGGCAAATTTTTATTATTTTTATATTATATGCCTAAATAGTTTTTAAACATGACCGTATAATTAATTACCTTTCATATAGTTCAAATTTTATTTATCTAAAGGAATTAAGTAACAATGACGATGTATACATGAGTACGCGCACTCTAAACTAAGAGTTGTCTCATTTCAATTGGCAAGTGTTTTATTTTTATGGTTTTGTAAATAAATGTATTAACATGAAATTAAAATAAAATATTTCAGGCACATGCCTGAAGTTTTTTTTAATACGAAAATAAAAAAAAATTGAATTTAAACAAGTGGTTTTTGAGAAATGTGCATTTAAACCTCACCTTGTCCATGTGAGATAATACCAAACTTACCATCGTTTTACGGTTAGTCCTGCAATACTATTTTGAGAAAATATTTTTAAAATGTATGTTATATGTATATTAAAACTAATAACTTGTATATATTATTAATAAATTTGTAATAATTGTCATTTATAGAAATTATGAATTATTCAACCACAATCAATAAACTCGATTGTTTCCGTCCTCAAAATATTTACATCGATTTTTTATTACATCTGCTGCACAAGTAAATAAAATTTTGTTCCAAAATATTAAAATTCTCTAACAATTATATTTTAGGTACCTACACATTTCTATTCCAGTATAAACAGTGCATTAAATAATATCATAGATATGGAGAAGTTGATATAACTAAGAAACTAATTACTGAATTCTAACAGTGGCAATTGCTAAATTCCGTTGTGAAAAAAAAATCACTTTTCTGTTGTCTCAAAATTTAACAAAAAAAGAAAATATTTGAAATTATGTTTTTGTGCGATTACCACATCTACCTTAACAGTAATAATATACTTAAAATTAGTTATATCGACTTTTCGATATCTATCATATTATTTTTCTGCAAATTGTCTTAGAAACAACAAATTAAATTTTAATGACTAGTCCGGTAAAGAATTTACAAGACATTTTTTGTGTTTCAACATAGCTCCTCGCCAGTAATGTGTCATTTTCCTAACTTTTATGTAAATAACTATACTTATATCATGCTGTGTCACAGTTGTCAGTTTTACGTCAAACTCTTCAGTCCGGAAAATGCGGTTTTACAAGCAAGTATGACTGTAATCTGTAATAGTTATTTACATATCAAGTCATGAAAATTATCTATTACACTTACAGGACGCAGAGAAGCAGTATTGAGAGTACGAGGCTGTAAGGCCGAGTATTTTTAAGCGTCCTGAGTCCTGGAATAATAATTTTCATGACGTGTTATGTATAATATTTTACTTGAAACATTTAAGAAAATGAAACCAAACTCTCAAGACTATTTTGATTAAAGAAAATTGATCATTCCAAGACAGTACTAGTCTTGCAATGATCAATTTTCTTGAACCAAAATAGCCTTGAAAGTTTGACTTTCTTGACGATATTAGTTAAAATACTATTAATACATTATTTAACGTGGAATAGAAAAATATACTTACCTAAAATATATTGTTAAAGAATTTTAATATCTTTACACGAAACTTTATTTATTTGTGCAGCAGATGGAATAAAAAACTTAGTGTGAATATTTTGAGGACGAAAAAATCAAGTTTATTGGTTGTAATTGGGTTATTTATTATTTTTATAAATTACAAATTTTACAAATTTATTAATAATATTATTATTTTATTATTTTTAATACATAATAGTAGTTTATGCAACAAGTATATAATCTATGACTTTATTGACGAGTCTGGTTTATGGCAGAGCGAGCTTACGAGCGAGGCTAATAAATAGGACGAGTCAATAAAGTCAGATTATATACGAGTTCCATACAAAACTTTATGTTCAACTGCGAAAATTACCTTTTAATTATTTAGAAAAATTATAAATGACAGTAATAAATTCATTCTGACAGTATTTATTGTGACATTGACAGCTGATATATTGATATTTTACAATAATAGTAAAACAAAGTGCCATTATATACTAGTGTATAAAGAGCCACTTTACGCACGCAAAAGTACGTCATAAACAGTACTTTATAATGCAGTCGTACATAAAATATTTTTTTATTAATATTTTTTGAAAATAGTATTGCATTACTAACCGTAAAATAATAGTAAGTTTCGTATTCTTACATGAACAAGTTGAGGTTTAAATGCACCTTTTTCAAAAACGACTTACTTAAATTCAAATTAAATTTTTTTTTTAAATTCTTTCTTTTTTTTTAAGTATTAAAAAATCGAATGTTTGCAGGACCTACAATATATGCGCCTGAATACTTCTAAGACCAAAGTTATGATTATCAGCAATACAACAACCGAACAACTTTCAGTTTCATGCGGACGGAGCAGCGCTACGAAGAGTCCCAACACTCAACTACTTAGGCGCCAATCTTAATGGAAAATGGGACCACTCCAAAGAAATTAAAATACAAATTGTAAGAACACTTTTAACCACATGATAAACGTATTCTGCAACAAAAGGCTAAACTTGAATACTCAAATGTTATGCATGTACTCACAGTTCTCCTTTATGGAGTCGAATAACCCTGGACCCCAAATGATGATACAATTCGATACATCTAAACGACTTGAGGCTTTCAAGCTTGTGATAGAGCATCAAGAAAAAAGTAGACTTTTATTAAAAAACTTTGCTCAAAAATGTTTTATAAGTTTATAACCAAGATACAGGGTACCAAAGGTTAAAATAAAAACGCGTTTTGTTAACATAACTTTTAAACTACTGGATCGATATCCATTAAATTTCGCACACAGATGGGGTTCATTTATTAAAAAAATCTCCAGTGGCGTAGATACGGGGGGACCATTCCACTTTTTCCCTCCAATTTTCGGCGCCACTGGATATATTGCAAAGAAAAAAATTTCTGGTAGGCCTGGAAAATCCGGAAAATCGCCATCAGGTCTTGGCAGCGATTAATTCCGTGGCTAAAAGAGTTCGAAAATGTATCGAAGCCTATTTTGACAACTTACTCGAAATTTTCTTTAATTCAGCACAGCATTTGATGTTGTGTTTCCAAACTTTCAAACTCAAATATCTCAAAAACGAAACCTTAATTTAAGATTTTTCAAGAGTAACTATTTTCTCTAAATTAAACAGACAATCCAAAAATTGAAATTTCTTCGCAATATATCCAGTGGTGTCAAAGAATGGAGGGGAAAAGTGGAACGGTCCCCCAGTATCTACGCTACTGGAGAAGTTTTTTATAAATGAACCCCATCATTAACTAGAAATGTACTACATTACTCTGTGTGTTAAAATTAATTGGAAATCGATCGAATGGTTTAGAAGTTATGTTAAGAAAACGAGTTTTTATTTTAAACTTTGACACCCTGTATCTTTCTTATAAAACATTTTTGAGCAAAGTTTTTTAATAAAAGTTTACTTTTTTCTTGATGCTCTATCAGCTCCAAAAATTAATGACGTTTAACCTGGACCATCCTGTATATACAGGCTGTTCTCCAACTTGGGACTTAAATTTAACATAATGTAGTTCACGTGTAAATAAGACTATCTGAGCATGAATAAACCTTAAACCTCCAAAAATAAAAAATAGGAAAAACTTACCATGTATAAACTGTCGCTAGGTGAAGTGCCTGTGACTATTTTTGGTGCTTTTGTTAGTTTTGTTATTGTTTGACCGTTCTGCTACTTTTTCAACATTCCAGTACAGCGCATATCATTAACGTCTCACGGAGATTCGGAGCAGTAGAACGGTTTTGCTCCGCTTTCTGCGGCGTTTGAAGCGCTGTACAGCGATAAATATTTGTTTGATATTAAATGTTATGAAAAGTTTTTTGTGGCTCGAGTAGTCCTCTACGAAAAGTATTTAACGAATTTTGTCGAAAAGGCAACCCTTCTGGCGCTGTCCCTGCTTTAAGCAAATCATTCCATAATTTTTTGGCTATTATCGTCAATAAACTCGAAAATAGTAACAATATGAAAAAAAAGGTAAGGACATAAAATGTAGAGCGTATTTTTCTCTACAAAAATAATGTGGTGTGTTTTTTTGTAAAATTTACCGTTAACGAAATAATCAAAAAATAAAAAATCACCTCTTTTTTCAAGATGGAGGCTGAACGACAGGGGGTGGGGATACGGAAATTCAGTTTTAAGCTTTTCTAATGACCCTCTAATGCCCGATTGTATAAAAGAAGCTTGTTGAATAAGATAGTCTTAAGCCGAGATTATTGCTTGTTTTGGTTGTATAAACATATATAAGACAAACTAGAATAAGGCATGTCTTAAACTGTTCTTATGTCAAACAATCGGTTGTATAAAACAAAATCAATGCTTAAGACTCGGTCGTATTATCCAAAGTAATAAGCCCAGCAAAATAAGGTCTTAAGAAATTCAAAATGTTACAATATCAGTTCATATAATATAAAGTTGATTTGGTAAGTGTAAATAAACATATATTAGAACATTTTCACTCCATTACGATTTCAAATAAGTATCTACATATATGCTTTTCCTCCTAGTTATTTTGCCATGTCCGACTCCGATTCCTCTTTATCCACATCCTCATCTTTAGATAATGAAGTACTTGTACCTCAACAATATAGACGACCTAGGATATTTCGAGAACGTACAAATCCTATGGAATTTTATGATGAATTCGAATTCAAAAGCCGTTATAGGTTTTCGAAAGCAACTGTTATGCAATTTATGCATAACTTTGGGGCTGCACTAGAACCTCGAACAAATAGAAACAAATCCTGCGCTGCTTGTTTCGCTGCCACTTTCAGTTCATAGTTTTGCTTCTGTTATACAAAAAAATATTACAACAATTTTTTTGTATTGTTTCTATATGTTTGACTTACGTTCGAGTTAGCCACATCCTTTCTGATTTATATTTCGCGGTACACTTTGTTGTGAAGCATTGTACATTTCAGTCACTTTAGTCTAAGCTGCTGCTTTTGCATAACATAACTTCCATCAGTTCGCTTGCTTTCAATTATGCTCCCATATCTAAAATGGATTAGGATTAGGTATGCGGAAAGTGGAAAGAAAGGAATATGTGGATAAAAACCAATACGATAAATAGGTACTCAATGTATTTCAAATTAAAATAATTATCAGTGTACTGTATGTTTTAAGGTAAGATGACGAATACTTATTATACATACTTTTTCACTAATTCAATCAACATTTCCTTCTCTACTGGTGTGTAATGTTTTCTTTATCGACTATCCATTATTCTGATAGCGAACTCAACACTATTAAACACATTTTATAGTATTTACTATGATAAATATATATCTGATTTAAAATTCAAACAAGAGACAGATGTCAAAACTGCTCTTCTTATTCTTCGCAGTCGCATTGGATCAAAATCCCAGCTAATAGCTAGACTTTATCAAGACAAGCTTTGTATTGTTTTATACAACCAGTGACAGTAACAAGATGAGCTTATTTATAAGATGGTCGTATTAAAAACTTATCTTAAGATTCTTTTATACAATCGGGCATAAGAAATGGAATCGAAAAATTCGACTCACCCAAGAAATCTCTAGTCAACATCTCTATTGACTGGACTAAATATTTATTGAGAATTTCTACTGAAAATATGTTCTCTTTATCGCATGGGGTTTTTTCACAGCCCACATGAGTGTTGTGGAAGTTATTAGGTAATACCGTTACGAGTGAAAATTATCGGACACCAAAACGCACCTAGTAAAAATTTCTTCCCCGATATTTTTGCGCAAAAGTCACTCACAAAATTGAGCTCATTCCCCAAGAAGAGTTCAAAGCTTGCACACGTTGCACATGAAATGGATACAATTGATTTTCTTGTATCGTACGTCAAACTTTGCTATGACCAACACCCACATTTGCAGCGATTTGTACCTGCATCTTCTTCAACCAAATCCAAAATTTCTTCCTCGATGGCAAGCATGAGTTGAGGCCCATGTCTACCTTCATGAAGATTCGCGGTATCTTGTTCAAACTGGCAGATATTAATAAATCTACGTGGAGCGAGCCCTTAAAGGGCTGCGTACAGACGAGATGCTAAAGCAGCATTTTGTCTGCTTTCACGTAAAACAATCTGTAGAACTGCACATAATCACTCACAACAATCATAAAACTAACTTCCAACATTACATTCCAGTAGAAAAACGAAAAATTTTTGCTGCGAAATATCAATCGGCCCATACGAAAAAAAGGGTTTGCTTCAAGAAGGTCAGGGTTGGCCTAGCATATTATGAAAATATACCCAATTACACGCTTATTTATAAACTTTTATTAAGAAAAATTTTTGTGGAATGCATTAGTTTTGTGTGTTAAAAATAAAGCTGTTTTTTTAGTTATTGTTATAAATATGGTATTCAAGTGTTGTGTTCCAAATTGTCAAATGACATTACTGTTCACTAATTTAACAGTCCAAATATTTTATCATTAATAACGTTAACAATTTTGCGTTTCGGCATCTGTATCTGTCCAACTAAATTTATCTTACGGTAAGATTTATTAAAAAGTTATTATTATTATCAATGTATATTTTCATGTTTAAATTATAGTTTTATTCCATTTTTTCACATTGATTTAGAATTAAATTTTGAACAAATTTTGTTTGAACTTTTTTTTGAAATTCAGTCAAAAATTTTTTTAAAAAAACGTTATATTCTTAAAATACTTATATTTCTCATAGTGCGCGTTGATCCGACAGCGTAGATAGACTAGTGACGTTGGGACTTGGCTGCCAAACGAAAGGTCGCGGATTCGAATCCCAGAAGGAACATTATTTTTTTTTTACTGGTTTCTATGGTACCGAAAACAATAAAATAAATAATTAAATGTGATTTTATATTAATAACGTATTGAATGTCGACTGCATGTGATTATTGGCTAAGTACCCCTCCGGTATTTTCCAAAGATTAAAACTGTATCATGGCAATGTGTAAGAAAGTCATGTGCTAGACACATCAGATATTTTAATTATTATTAATTTTAAGAAAGTTATGGCCTTTGAAATAAACACGTGTAATTTTAAGCAATTTTATGAAACTATTATAAAAGTAAAATAATAGTTTTGATTAATAAATCTTTATAAACATTATTGTGTTTTTATAATAAGTCTTAAGCCCTTAAGTAAAATTTGTTTGACAATAATAGTATATTATTTTATGAGGACCTTTAAGTGATGCTTTATGTGCAGAGGCTGGTGTTTGACTGACGAACGAAGTGAGCAGCCGAAGCTCATAAAGCGACTTAAGCTCCAAATAAAATATGCTATTTTTTCTTCAAACGCAAACAATTAATTAAATTGTAAAATTATTAATTGAAATTTTAATAAATAAATTTTGACAATTATTTTGACTTATGACCAGCGGCGACAGATAAAGTGGAACTTTACCTGTCGCCGGCAATAAAGTGACACTTAAACATAATCACTACAACAGGATAATGTTACACTTAAATGACGTTTGAAGAAAAAATAAATTAAACACATTTTACATTTCTTTTAATTCAGAAGTCTGCCAGGCTCCCGTCATCGTTTATGTACCAAAATTTCACGTCACCAATTAAGGATTAAATATCCAAAGTAAGCTAACTATAAACTAAAAATTGTAGACATGTGGTGCATTGGCAGCCCACCATTCGAACATCTTCAATACCTCAACTATACTTCTTAGTGGAAAAATAGGCATTTCATTTAGGTTTGTTTTCTTTTTCCATAGTTTTTGTTAACAGTTTAGACGATAAAATCACTGAATGACAGTTAAAACTTACAAAAATACATACACATTATTACAGTGAAAAACATCGAATGTATGTACAGTTTAGTTAAGCTGAACATTACGTTGAAAGACCAAACAAATCAAACAATATTTAGGTAATCTTCGTTTAAATTCATACGAAGTTTAGACAATCTTTGGTTTATATCGACATAAAAAAAACGGAACCTTGGTAAAAAAAGATATTGTATAAAAATCGATTAAGTTCAACTGGAAGGTGTTTTTTTTTTACAAAAGAAAATAACATCGATTATTCTGATATACCAACTCAACACTTCAATCAATTTTAATATAATATATTAATAAACGTAAGAAAATATATAATTTAACTGAATTTTGTTAATCAAAAAAAACATCTTTTTTCACAATTTCCTGCGAATACTAATGCAGAGCAGCAGAGCTAACAGTAAAACGTAGTTGCATTTTGACTGACATCAAATGAACCGAGTTGTGTTTAAAAGCAAATTATTAAGTAACAGTTAGCCAAATTTACTTATTTTACATTTTATTATTAATAATATATTTCAGGCAAGTGATTCAAATATTATATTTTAATTTTATGTAAATACATTTAATTACAGATCAATCAAAAGTAAAGACTTATGTATCAAAACAAGACAAGTCTTAGTTTAGAGTGCTGGTATATGCTTATAGTGTCTATTTGTTAGTTAATTTTTTTATATTATTAAAAGTGGAGATATATTAAAGTAAATTAACTTTATAGTTTTACATAAATACTATTTAACAATACTTTATTTTAAAAGTAAAAATTGCTTGCCAGTCCTCAGATGGAAAAAGGAACATGGAATATAATAATTTGAGAAAGGATAATGAAAGCGTTCAGTCGTCCGTCCGCCTACTGAGATAGACATAAAAATTTTATTTCTTGGTGCGTAATACCAATATATCTGTCGCTGATACGTGTATCGTGTATTATCTTTATCCTTATAGTGCATATTGTGTAAATTATTACAATGGCTGATACAGACAACCAAGTTTCCTCTGCGGTGGCACCTCCATCCAAGTCACCAAAAAAAGAAAAAAAGGTCAAGAAACCCGCTACTAAAACCAAACCTTCTCATCCTCCGACTGCTGATATGGTGAACAAAGCCATTAAAGAGTTGAAAGAACGTGGTGGTTCATCTCTACAAGCCATCAAAAAGTACATCGCCTCCAACTATAAAGTCGACGCTGAAAAAGTTTCTCCATTTATCAGAAAGTACTTGAAGTCCGCAGTTGCTAATGGCGCTTTGGTACAAACAAAGGGAAAAGGTGCATCCGGCTCCTTTAAATTGGCTTCCGCTACATCTGGGACAACTAAATCAGTCGCAAGCAAGAAGACAGTAAAAAAATCACCCACTAAGCGAACTGCTCCTGTTGAGAAGCCAAAAGTGGCTAAAAAGGCGGTTCAAAAACCTAAGGCTGCCAAAAAAATTACATCACCCAAGAAAGCTGCTCCTAAGCCGAAGACTCTTTCGAAAGCCAAGACATCGAGAGCTGGACCCACAAAAAAACCAAAAGCACCAAAACCGAAAAGTGTAAAATCACCAGCTAGAACCAAGAAGGTAGCACCCAAAAAGAAGTAAAGTGCTGATTTCTCCATGGTAGTTGGTTAGGAACAAAATAATTGGCCCTTTTCAGGGCCGCAATTATTTTTTCAAACGAAAGGATTCCTCTTCTACCTATCTTATGATAAAGTAGAAAACTCGTAATTAATTTCAAATGAGAATTAAGCTATAATTAATTAGTGGTTTAATAAAATTGAATTAACTAGTTAGATTTCTCTAGGTGTCAACTTTACTTTTATCTACTTTAATATTCTGCAATTAAATAATTTTTTTTATTGACGATAAATCTAATGACAAAATGAAAAAGTATCCAAAACTTTATTTGGTTTCGTTATATTTCCTTTGTAATAGAGAACAAAGAAGTACGCACTACGCCATCAGTAAAATCAATAACCAAACCTCGACAAAGGTACAGAAACAGATTCATGCATTGGTATCGTGTAAATTTAGGGCAATAGGACACCGTAATCTACAGTACATCGTTTCGTGAACTTTATCTTTACTATTAAGATATTATCTCCTGTTGTAGGTGTATAAAGTAAGAATGTAAAAGTAATCTATTTTTGTTGAATTATTTGGTGGTTCTGAAAAGAACCGATTTTGTTAATATTGTATATTAGTCAGATTACGCCTTTTTTTCTGTCTTCTTGGGCAACAACACAGCTTGGATGTTTGGTAAAACACCACCTTGAGCAATGGTCACACCAGACAGTAATTTGTTTAATTCTTCGTCATTTCTAATGGCGAGTTGCAAATGCCTGGGAATGATACGTGTTTTCTTGTTGTCTCGAGCAGCGTTACCAGCCAATTCCAGTACTTCAGCAGCTAAGTACTCCATAACGGCTGCCAAATATACTGGAGCACCAGCGCCTACACGTTCAGCATAATTGCCTTTACGTAATAGACGATGGATACGACCAACTGGAAACTGTAATCCAGCACGACTGGAACGGGTCTTCGCTTTTCCCTTTACTTTACCACCTTTGCCACGACCAGACATTTTTAATAATTCTATTTATAAACACAGTACACACTATCTAAACGCTAAGTCGACAGATTACGGAATGAAGAGAGTTTCCAATTTCTCCTATTTATAGGGAATGTATAATACTATTCAATATTATTTGACCAATGAGAAATAAGCAAAATATATTTCTATATATGGGCGTGGTCAATGCGCATGGCGCAAATACATATAAATATCCCCTCTAAACCACCTAACCTCATTCTTCAGATTGGCTTAGTCGTGTTTAAGTTAATTGATCGTTCGCCATGCCACCGAAAACTAGCGGTAAAGCTGCCAAAAAAGCTGGTAAAGCCCAGAAAAACATCTCTAAAACCGACAAGAAAAAGAAACGCAGGAGGAAGGAGAGCTATGCTATCTACATCTACAAAGTATTGAAGCAAGTTCATCCCGATACTGGTGTTTCTAGTAAAGCCATGAGTATCATGAACAGTTTTGTCAACGATATTTTCGAGAGAATTGCTGCTGAAGCTTCACGTTTGGCCCATTACAACAAAAGGTCGACGATAACCAGCAGAGAAATTCAAACAGCTGTTCGCTTACTTTTACCTGGTGAACTTGCCAAGCACGCTGTTAGTGAAGGAACGAAGGCCGTCACTAAATATACCAGCTCTAAGTGAATATAAATTTTCATCAACATAAAAATCGGTTCTTTTCAGAGCCACAATTTTTTTTATTACAAAAAGAATAGTCTTGTCTCATGAAAACATTTAAAACCCACCTGTTCCTTATTTCCTAAAGAAAATTATAATTTTATTAATGTTACACTATTTTTACTATTTTATTTTTTAGTATTTCCGTAGTACCTTTCAAAAACTAGTATCGATCAATTAACTTTGCGGGCATTGCATTGTATAACGATGACATTCATTAAAATGTGATGGAAAACGTTAGCAATGTATACTTAATCAAAATTTTAACGTTATTTTCTAAAATTTAAGCATTTATTAATTTGTAAAATATTTGATTCTTTTTATTATTTTATTTGAGGAAAATCCAGAATCAAAAACATTGACAAAGTTAACTTAAGATTGCTAATGTAAGTATACAATTTAATTCAGAAACATAAAATCTGGTAGGTTCGAACACAGAAGTGAGGGTTCAAAACTTCAAATGCGCTTCAGCCTACTTTTTATAATTCTTTAGTAAATAATAACAATCATTTCTCTTTGATAATAATGTAGTGGTTTTTTTTTTTCAATTATTAAATTAATGAGTCGTCTATTTGTAATTTAATCATTATTGTAATAATATAATAAGAATATCCATTCTATTTTTGTTTAAAATGTGGTGGCTCTGAAAAGAGCCGTTTTTATTGTCAATATTATATCTAGTCTATTTAACCTCCAAAGCCGTAGAGAGTACGTCCTTGGCGTTTAAGGGCATAAACAACATCCATAGCAGTTACCGTTTTCCTTTTTGCGTGTTCGGTATAGGTAACAGCATCCCTGATGACGTTTTCAAGGAATACTTTAAGAACACCACGAGTCTCTTCGTAGATCAGGCCAGATATACGCTTCACTCCACCACGACGAGCCAATCTCCTAATAGCGGGTTTGGTAATGCCTTGGATATTGTCACGCAATACTTTACGATGACGTTTGGCGCCACCTTTACCTAAACCTTTTCCTCCTTTACCACGACCAGTCATTTCGATTTTCGATTAATATAAATTAACGTTAAATGAATACAATTTACTCTCGTATGTCGTATGTAAGTCAACTCCAACTGCCTTTATAGTGAGACTTCATCCCCTCTTTTACCATATCCCACTATTCGACCAATCATATTGCTGCGTTTGTAATGTAAAAGCTTTATAAGCAGGGAAATTTCATTCTTTTCTATCAATTCATTCAGATTGTGTTCTATTAACTGTTTACGTTCAGTTTATTATGGCTCGTACCAAGCAAACTGCTAGAAAGTCAACCGGAGGCAAGGCACCTCGTAAACAATTGGCCACTAAAGCTGCCAGGAAAAGTGCACCAGCTACCGGAGGTGTGAAGAAACCTCATCGTTACAGGCCTGGTACTGTAGCTCTTCGTGAAATTCGTCGTTATCAAAAAAGTACCGAACTTCTAATCCGTAAATTACCATTCCAACGTTTAGTCAGAGAAATTGCTCAAGATTTCAAGACTGACTTGCGTTTCCAAAGTTCTGCGGTTATGGCTTTGCAAGAAGCAAGCGAAGCTTACTTGGTTGGTTTGTTTGAGGACACAAATTTGTGTGCTATTCATGCCAAACGTGTAACCATTATGCCAAAAGACATCCAACTCGCCAGACGTATTCGAGGAGAACGTGCTTAAATCAATTTAGCTTCATTTATTGTAAAAGAAAAAAAAACGGTTCTTTTTAGAACCACCATATATTTGACAAACAAATTGATTCTTGGGCATATCCTAATATATGATTTATAATTTTAGTATTTCTTGTATCACTTGCTTTTACTTCCGAATTTTCCCTTGAAACAACTTTCTTAATAATTTTATATACAAATGTAAAATGAAGGCTATTCGTTAGAACTAATTACCTAAAATAATGCTAGTGTTAAATACTTATATTGTTTGATATCAGTGGAATTTTTTTAATAAATTTTAAAGTAAGTGGTACATCCACCAAGTTTGTTAGGTTCAGCATAAATGTATATGGCAATTTAGGTAAATTAAAATTTTTCTTTTAGGTTTGGACACGTGAAAATACATAGTCAAAATCTAATTCAACTCATTTTACTAACATTTAAGTTTGTTCTAAGTATTTGACTTTCTAGTCTGTAAACGGGCATTTTAAAAATGTTCAAACGTGTTAATTCATTGAAAATCATCATGATTAATATTAATTACGCGTTCATTACAAAAAATAAATTTAATTTGACTAAACCAAATTAACAAAAGTATTAAAATGGAAACTAGAAATGGTATTGAAACTAGTGGTAAATTCTTTGAATATATGGTGGTTCTGAAAAGAACCGATTTTGTGTTAAAAAGTAAAATGCGATGTTTCATTTATTTGGAGCTAGTGTACTTTGTGACGGCCTTAGTACCTTCACTGACAGCGTGCTTGGCCAGTTCACCAGGTAAAAGTAGACGAACAGCAGTTTGAATTTCTCTGCTTGTTATCGTTGATCTTTTGTTGTAGTGGGCCAAACGTGAGGCTTCAGCAGCAATTCTTTCAAAAATGTCGTTGACAAAACTGTTCATGAAGCTCATGGCTTTACTAGAAACGCCAGTGTCGGGATGAACCTGTTTCAACACTTTGTAAATGTAGATTGCGTAGCTTTCTTTCCTCCTGCGCTTCTTTTTCTTATCAGTTTTGGATGTTCTTCTGGGCTTTACCGCTAGTTTTTGGTGGCATATTGAATGACAGACAACCACTAAGGCTACTTATCAACTGTTCGCGTTTCAGTTCAGAACAGCATATTTATAGATATTTGAGTTCGGCGCATAGGCCACGCCTTCCATTACTAGTCTCTAATGATGTCTTTTCATTGGCCAATATAATTTTGTGTAATGTGTATAAATATGGTATATTTGTCATTTTTATTTCATATCTTAGCTAACGTTAGAGGAGAGGTGATAAACTTGTGTTGTTAGAGTTACATTTTGTGAATTAAGTAAAAATGTCTGGTCGTGGCAAAGGTGGTAAAGTGAAGGGAAAGGCAAAGACCCGTTCCAGCCGTGCTGGATTACAATTTCCAGTTGGTCGTATCCATCGTCTATTACGTAAAGGCAATTATGCTGAACGTGTAGGCGCTGGTGCTCCAGTATATTTGGCAGCCGTTATGGAGTACTTAGCTGCTGAAGTACTGGAATTGGCTGGTAACGCTGCTCGGGACAATAAGAAAACACGTATCATTCCCAGGCATTTGCAACTTGCTATCAGAAATGACGAAGAGTTAAATAAATTATTGTCTGGTGTTACAATTGCCCAAGGTGGTGTACTACCTAATATCCAAGCCGTGTTATTACCCAAGAAGACGGAGAAGAAGGCATAAATTAACAATAAATAATTTCTACATAATCGGCCCTTGTAAGGGCCACCACATGTTTAAACAAAAAAATAATTTTCTCAACTTTTGAATTTGGCCAATACGAAATTGGTAAGTTTTTAGTTTTTTTAATATATTTAGTAATGCATTATTTTAAATATACTTACAAAATTAAATTAAATAGAAATATTAATATTAGTTCGTCTTCTTCTTTGGCACCCGCACATGCGCGATTCACGAAACAAAATGTCTCAGCCGATTCCATAGACGTAACTCAGAGTTGACGCTTTTATTAGTAGGTATTTTGTGGGTATTAGCGCTACCTATACGCGATTCATTTTAAGATTGCCGCGCCACCAATGGCACAATTGTAAACAACAACTGTGTGTAGCCATTGTCGCGTTTTAATGTGTTCCATGTGTTTACTTAGTGATTATAGTTTTAATATTATTTAAAATGACTAACATCTATGTTACTAAGTTATTTTTAACAGAATACAATATATTATACAGGGTGTTCGCGCGAAGTGGCTCACTATTGCTAACTTCGTTATTATTGGAGCTACAAAGTCGGTTAAATTAGCAAACGTAGCATTTTTTCCGCTGATTACAATGGTGAAAACAGAAAAACAATTGACCATCTGGTTTTCGAGATATTCACACAAATAACATTTTTTAAATGGAACACCCTATATATTTTTGCAGAAATCGATGACAAATTAAATTCTGTACAAAAAATGTCCTTAATTTTTTTTGATTATAATTTAAAATAAGCGAGTTATTTTGAAAAAAAGTTTGCAATTCTTTAAAATCAAGTAGCCATAAAATGGAATAGTAATTTATTAAAACCAAACAATCATAATTTTGAATTTAAGCAAGTTGAAAAAAACTTGAAAGAATTACGGAACTATTTTATTTAATATTTTTAATATACAAGTGTTTGCGCAAAGTGGTTCACTATTGCTAACTTTGTTATTATTGGAGCTACAAAGTCGGTTAAATTAGTAAACTAGTACCATTTTTTCCGCTGATTATAATGGTGAAAACAGAAAAACAATTGGCCATCTGGTTTTCGAGATATTCACAAAAATAATATTTTTTAAATGGAACACCCTGTATATTTTTGCAAAAATCGATGATAAATTAAATTCTGAACAAAGAATGTTCTTATGCTTTTTTGACAATTATTTAAAATTAGCGAGTTATTTTGAAAAAAAGGTTTCAAAATATTAATATCCAGTAGCCATGAAAATTATAATTTTGTAAATTTTCAATATTTCCGTAATTCTTTCAAGTATTTTTCAACTTGCTTAAATTCAAAATTATGATTGTTTGGTTTTAATAAATTACTATTCCGTTTTATGGCTATTTGATTTTAAAGAATTGCAAACTTTTTATTCAAAATAACTCGCTTATTTTAAATTATTATCAAAAAAAGATGAAGACATTTTTTGTATAGAATTTAATTTACCATCGATTTTTGCAAAAATATATAGGGTGTTCCATTTAAAAAAATGTTATTTTTTGGAATATCTTGAAAACCAGATGGTCAATTGTTTTTTTGTTTCCACCATTGTAATCAGCGAAAAAATGCTACTAGTTTACTAATTTAACCGACTTTGTATACCTTCAATAATAACGAAGTTAGCAATAGTGAGCCACTTCACGCGAACACCCTATATAATACAGTCCTACACAGAGTTTAGTGTTCCTCGAGCGTCGGTAGAGGGCGTGCGCTTAGCTTACTTTACCTATTAAGTATAGTTCAATTCTGTAAGAAGTACATAGGTGGAGCCAAGAAGATGCGCTAAAAATGTAAAAGGAGGAGCTACAGAGCAGTGGCGTAACGAATGAGCATGAACCGACAACAGAGATAACAACTTAACAACTGAATCCTGAATCATACTCCACGCTCCACGTCTACGGTCCACGCCACTGAATTCAAGCCAATGTGAATGCTGACATGCGCGCTAACAAATCGTTTAATAATTGGTAATCTGGCACTGTTTTATGGCATGTACTTCTTACAGAATTGAACCTTACCTGTTCGGACAGTGTAACATCTTGTTCTTTTGACAGAAATAGTAGGCAATTATAAGATATAAAAAATACACTATAAAATATACAAATTTTAGTTACGCGAACCGCAAATTAGAATAGATCAGTACAGATAAACATATTTTTCTATTTTGCGTCTCTAACAGAGTCATTATAAAACTCAAACGGGTTTCATAATAGTTTCATTATGAACTCCTGCTTTTTATTTTTTCATGGTGGTAACATTGCTTGACATTAATTTCCAATGACATGTGGGTAACGGAGCGTCAAAACCACAGATATCTTACTCTTTCTAAATAGATAGCCATTGCATAAAACCATGAATGAGCCGAATTGAAACTGCACACGGGGGTATTTAGACTTGCGCACAAGTAAATATTGCGCCCGCGAATTCAAACAAAATATTGTAATAGGTCCGAATCACATTTAAATACCGTGCTGTAATGTTGGTTGCCAGACCAATTTTAGGGAATTTGCTTTTTTATGTTTACCCCCTGTAAGCCATGCTCTTGCACATACATCTTACTCTTTCTAATTAGAAAGCTGAAGCAAATGCGCAAGTACAAATACCCCCGGATTCACGATTTTCGACCTTATTGAAATCTTCAATTTGTCGCACTTTTTCATCGCGCAGCCCATATGCTTTAGTTATCTATTTAGAAAGAGTAAGATATCTATGGTCAAAACCCAAAGCCAACTTCACAAAATTGTAAAAAAGAAAATAGTGAAATTTTGAACATTTTATTATTATTTCTTCGAAAGTAAATCATTTATAGCTAATAGGAATGTTGCATTTTTTTAAAATCCCGTTTTTTTCTGTTAGAAATGTAAAACGACTATATTAATAATATTCTACAGCAAAAATAATTTTTTTTACTCAATATTTGTACATAGAAAAACGATTATAAATTGACCGTAATTCAAATATATTATTGCCGCCCGAAAACGCTTTGAGATCGGAGAGTCCTGTGTGACGTCACGAATCTAGTTGACATTCCATGTCTAAATATTTTTTACGCGTTTGACATTTTTCGAAATAGTCAAAATGCGGCGTGCTGCACTGTGGAACTAGATTCGTGACGTCAGCAATCTTTTGGGTCGATTCGGGTGTTTCCGGGCAATGCGTGGAAATTTCAAATTTTACAATACTTTTTATTTATTTACTCGGAAAGTACGAACCAAAAAATTTCTTCAAAAATATTGATAGTTATAATTTGGTATCAGCTATTCAAAAAAAATTATTTTGAAAATCATGCAAAGTCCCTATTGGGCTCTTTTTCTTAGTTCAGGTGGTGTATTACTTATACTTGCTTGTTTACACATTTCAATAGAATGCCAAAACAGCTTGTTGCTGGTTGTGAAGTAAAATTGACAACTAATTTCAAATTAACCTTGTTTTACTGTTTGGTTATGTTTGGTTAGTGTTACCAACCATTGTCAAATCATTCCAAATATTCCTAGGTTTATATTTCGCACATATTCTTAAATTTAAAGTATAAATAGATGCAAAATAGAAAAAAATTGTATATTACACTTGTTTTATAAGACATTATTGTGGCACTCGTTCCTTTGAAGCACTCCTCGCTTCGCTCGTCGTACTTCAAACAACTTGTGCCACAATATAGCGTCTTATAAAACTCGTATAATAATATACTATTACGTAATAGTATATTACGAAACAAGATCGGTAGGTGCCTTATAACAGGATGAGAAAAAGTTAGAAGAACGAGACCTGAAGGGTCGAATTCTGCTCATTTTCGAATCCTGGTATAAATGGCGTTTACCGATCGTGTATCGTATAACATTTTTTGCGCTTACGACTTAATTTAAAGAAAAATATGTTTGACATTTTTGACAATTATAATGACAGAATTAAAAAGTCAACCGTAATGAATTAGGCACGTGCTGTTATCAATCTATAACGGTATTGTTTATCATGTTTCCTTAACAACCAATATCAGTTCGGTATTTTAATCTTTTCGTGACAATCAACAAACCCAGTAAGCATAGAAAAATGAGTCGATAGCGCAAAAAATATTCTTAAGCAGTTATACATATATAGGTATCTGAGTTTCAGATTTTTCAAATAGTCATTGTCTTATAAGAGATTAAGCTAATTTGGTTTTTTACTCTAATACAGGGTGGTCCAGGTTAAAAGTCATTAATTTTGGGAGGTGATAGAGCATCAAGAAAAAACTAAACTTTTTTTAAATAACTTTGTTTTGTAACAAAGGTACAGGATGTCAAAGTTTAAATTAATAACGCGTTTTCTTGACATAACTTTGAGACCACTCGATCGATTTCCATTAAATTTCGCACACAGAGTAATGTAGTACATTTCTAGGTAATGATGGGGTTCATTTATAAAAAAAATCTCCAGAGGCGTAGATACTGGGGGACCATTCCACTTTTTCCGTCCAATTTTCGACACCACTGCATATATTGCGAGGAAAATTTTTGGATTGTTTGTTTAATTTAGAGAAAATAGTTACTCTTGACAAATTTTTATTTAAGGTTTCGTTCTTGGGATATTTGAGTTTGAAGGTTTGGAAACACTACATCAAAGGCTGTGCTGAATTAAAGAAAATTTCGGTTAAGCGTGGAAAATCCGGAAAATTGCCATCAAGTCTTGGCAGCGATTAATTCCGTGGCTAAAAGAGCTCGAAAGTGTATCGATGCTCTTTTTAAGAACTTATTCGCAATTTTTTTTAATTCAGCACAGCATTTGATGTTGCTTCCAAACCTTCAAACTTAAATATCTCAAAAGCGAAATCTTAAATGAAAATTTTTCAAGAGTAACTATTTTCTCTAAATTGAACACACAATCCAAAAATTGAATTTTCTTCGCAATATTACTAGTGGCGTCAAAGATTGGAGGGGAAAAGTGTATCTACGCTACTGAAGAATTTTTTTATAAATGAACCCCATGGTTATCTAGAAATGTACTACATTACTCTGTATGCGAAATTTAATGGAAATCGATCGAAAAGTCTACTTTTTTCTTGATGCTCTACCACCTCCCAAAATAATGACGTGAAACCTGGACCACCCTGTATATGAAATGAAAATTACCATTTTACCAAGACCCACTCTAATGTGAAAGTTTTATTTTTTCTCTTCAGTAATAAAAATAACAAATTTCAAATTTATGATTTTTTTCGAGTTTATTATAATTAAAACACTAATGCCAAGTTTCATATAGGCGAGTTGACTATTTCCGAGATTAATCCAGAATTAAATCATACCAACGATTGTTGATAACAATTGTTGGCTATGATTTAATTCTAGATTAATTACGGAATAAGTAAAATCACTTTTATGAAACTGGGCATAAATAAACTAAATTTGCATACATTTTTGTATCAGTTCATTCACTTTCACTGGAACATGGAACATACAAACCTAAAATAGTAAAAAAGAACATTTCACTTCACAGCTGTCATCTTGAATAAATAAAAATATATATTTTTCTTGAAACGTCACAAAAAGATGACATTGTGTCCTTAGATACACAAAGTTAAACAGAGAAAAAGTGACTTATTTTTCTGCCTAGGAGAAAATCCACAGATCTCGCAATTCTTGCAACCATCGGAGGGTGTTGAAATCAAACACAATATATAATCATGATAAAAAATGTTCGCAATCCTTGCAACCATCAGAGACATTGGACCTCATAACACCAAATTTGAAACATAATTAACTGTTTATTATACGCGCAAGGTTATTATAAACATAGAATTTTTTAGCATTTTATTTTTGAAAAACTTAAGTAGTACTTATTAATGTAATATATCTTATACACATCTCAATTTACGAGTTAGGTAGTTAGAAATAATAAAAATCATTTTTAATTAACCAACTTATTTATATATACAACTTTTCTACTCAGTGTCACTTTCTTCTCTTATAGTGTAATATACTATTTCTAAGCAGATAGCACCTACCATCCGTTGTCTTTAATCATAAATGAGTATGTGTGTTTATATTAACAACATTAAAATCCAGTCCGCCTTGCACGTGTTTAACATAAACAACCCTGAACACTACCATACTGTTCTAAAACCACAGAATACCCTCTGTATCTAAAACTCACATACAAAACTATAACATTGACAACAAACCAGCATAATGTGGTCCAGATACACAATTTCATATTTAGTTTAAAATACTAAAGGTACTTTTCAAAACTCCCTTTTTAGCTAATTTCTAAAATTTAAGGATATAAAAAATTCTTCCAGCTATACACGGTGGTTCGAATTTTACCTTCAATAATTCGGGAATCAATAGGAAACTTTAAAAAAACATCAATTTTCTTAATAAACTTATATCGAAAACTCAACCGTTTCGGAAATACAGGGTGTTGAAGTTGCATATTTTTTTTAGGCCGTGCCTCCGCTGCCGGCAACGGTGCCCGCAAAATAAACTAATGGCTGCCGGCGCCGGTTGCCCCCTCAATGTTGGCTCCGGTGCCGGCAATCATAACCCTCAAAATTTGTAGGTAACTCGTAAACAGCAATCGCGTAATATATAATAACTAATCACATTAAATTTAAGCTTATGATGATCAAGGATGATCAAGGTAAAAAAAATGGCTCAGTTGATAATGAAGTCTCCCCTCCAATTTTTCGTGAGATATTGAAAATCATTCAATCTATCATAAAGCATTGGGAAGAAGGGCAAGGTGAAATTTTGAAGGACATTTTCAAAGACGATTTTCTGGGGAGCAACGAACACATTCATTGATGATAATAATGTTGTAACAAATTGTGGTAAAAATTCCGTATTACGGCTTTTCCGAAAGATGCCTAAAAAATTTGTTTTTTTGTAAATATGGCTTATTTTGGAAAGAGAAGTTGTTTAAATCCTGTTTTTTTTGAAAAAAAAATTGTTTAATGAAAAATGAAGAAAAACCTCAATTAACAACCTAACCACTGAGAAGTGAAAAAATATAGTACCTATATACCTACTTTTATAGGTTAGGTTGTTAATTGAGGATTTTTTTTCATTTTTCATGAAAACAAAATGTTTTTCTAAAAAAAATTCTGCCCCGACTTTAAACAACTTATTCTCTTGCCAGAATAAGCTATTTTCAGAAAAGCCGCGGTACGGTAGTTTTACGTTTTACCCAAATACAACAAAGTGCAAGTGAAATGGCAACTTCTGTTAATCAAATTCAAGTAGAGGAAACCACAAAACATTTTTTTATTTGTTCATTTATATTATAAATTAGTCCAGAATGTTGGATTTTAATGAAACCTTAAAATTTTTAAAACATTATATTGATAAAAACTGAATACGCGGCAAAACCTAAAAATTCTTTGCCGGCAGCTCATTCGGGTGCCGTTGCCGGCAGCGGAGGCACTGCCTTTTTTTTTAAATAAATTCAATATCTCCTGTACCATAGGGAATATTTTATTGAAATTTGGTGGGTATTATTTTATTAATAAGTACCATATTTAATCATCATAATTTGTTTTCCTATTTCAAGCAGTGGCGTAACCACAGGGTGTGATTCTTTCTTTTTATATAAAAAAAAAGGTACGCCAGTGATATAATATTTTTTTCTACATTTCTGACTTTTTTTTCGTAAATCGACTGCTGGTTTCAGAAATGTAGAAAAAATGTATTATATCATTGGCGTAACACTTTTTTTTCTAAAAAGAAATAATTTCACCCCAGTGGTTACGCCTCTGCTTGAAGTAGGAAAACAAACTGTGGTGATTAATATGGTACTTATTAGGAAAATAATATCCACCAAATTTCAATAAAATATTCCCGTTGGTTCAGGAGATATTAAATTTATAAAAAAAGAAAATGCAACTTCAACACCCAGTATTTCTGAAACGGTTGAGTTTTCGATATAAGTTTATTAAGAAAATTGAAGATTTTTAAGGTTTTCTATTGATTCCCAAATTATCGAAGGTAAAATTCGGACCACCCTGTATAATAGTAATCGTATAAACGTGTTTGTGTTTTCTACATGTTTTCAACAAATTAAGAACTACCTGGTCTAGTTTGTTGCATTGAACCCTTTCATGTTAAAGCGAGAAAATTCTACTGTTATTAAATTTTAAGTTTTTTTTAAATAATTATTTTTAAATAACATTTAGAAATGTTTATTAAGTAAAATCGTACTTACTCAAATTTAGTGCTTTTCAGCTTTGGAATTTAGATTAATAGATTATACGCTGTGATTATTCAAAAATACTAGTTTTAAATTTTTTCATTCATTTAAATTACCCAGTCTGTTAATATTACAACGATACAGGAACATCCCACCCATCCAGGTGTTCATCATCTCATCATAATCATCACTCTGATCAATACAATAATTTTACTGAAACGGCAACATTCCAACATTGGACACTGATCGTACGTGGTGCTTTTCAACCTAACTATCTCATCTAACTGCGCTGTGTGACGCTTGAGTGTGTCTTACAGATCGGGAACGCGGCATCAGTTGAGTGTTTTCAACACTAAAAAATTACAGTTTAACTTTGTGTACCCAAGGATACAATGTCATCTTTTTCTGACGTTCGTTTTGGATTTTTTTAACTTTCTTGTTGAATTGTTTTTTAATTCCTGTGTACGAAGAAAAAAATAAAATGTGGTGTGCTATTCGGAGAAAAAGTGCTATTTTGTGTGCGGAGTATGGACGTTTGAACGACGAGCATAGCGAGTCGGGCAATTCCATACGCACCAGCACAATACTTATATTATTTTATACTTTCTAATCTATTTTATAAATTACAGTATCGTAGAAAAAATAGTATTTACTATTTGACATGAAATAATTTTTTTTCATGTCTTATTGTAATAGTATATTACGATTTAAGATCGGTACATGGGCTTTATAACAGAAAGAGAAAAGTTAGAAAAACGAGACCCGAACGGTCGAGATTTTCTAATTTTCGAATCATGTTATAAAAGGCATCTCGTCTAACATTCTTTGAGCTTAATTAAAAAAATATATTAATATTACAATGACAAAAATCAAAAAATTGAGAATCGTTATGAATGTAAACGCGACTCGCGACTGTTATGAATGTAACGGTCTTGCTTATTATGTTTCTATAACAACCAATATCAGTTCGGGAATTTCATATTTTCGACAGAATCAACAAACCCAGTAGCGTAGAAAAATGAGTCGGTAGCACAAAAAATATATTATTTTCGATTGTATAATATAAAATGTAGGTACAGTTTCTTTTTAGCACAGGCGACGTAATTTTAAAATAGGGTCATCTGTAAAAAAATTCTTATGTCAATCGGACGCTCTGCGATCGTTAGGGCGGTAACCACGAACCGCGCGGACCATTTTGGGACAAGCCACCCCTGCCGCATTTTTTTAATAGGGGTGACTTTTCTTTTTTCAGTCGTTTTTATCGGAAAAGTGGTTGAGAGCAATTTTGTATAAAAAAAAACTTATCACATTTTCTTGTTAAACAATTTTTTTGTGCAGTCGTCAATTGTTTAACAATAACGGCGCGGGAAGTGAACAATGCGGGGGTTAGTATGGTTTTTTTCATTCTTATCAGTGACCTAAATTGTTTCAGGGCTATTGAATATTATGAAATTTATCATTTCAGACTGACGTTAAGAATGAAAAAAGGCCTAACCACCCCGTCCCGCCTCGTATTGTTTATTTCTACCTATTTATCCATTCACGGTTTAGTTCAATATGTTTTTTACAATCATTTTATTATTAAATAGTCATATTTATAGGAATAAGTGGTAAAGGTAAAGAATACGGACGCACACTACAATTTTCGTAATTTTCATATATATTACTAATATCCATGCGTAGATCACGAATCTGAAATCATTTTGCTTTTACTTTTCGGGGTATAACTGTTTAAATTGTGACATTTTTAACAATATTTGTTATTAATTGAGTTTTTTTTCATTTTTCATGAGAAAAAAAGTCGGTGAAGACAGTTTTTGCCTAAAAATTGGCAATTATCTATTTACGCTACCAAATGAAAAGTAAAAGTAAAAAAGTATAGTGCACAGTAATTGAGGTTAGGGGTTGGGTTGTTGAAATTGAAAAAAACTTCAATTAATAACTTAAACCAGTAACTGTATACTATACTTTTACTTTTCACTGATTACATTGTTAAACCCTAATTAACAATCTAACCAATAAAGTATACCTACTGTATTTTTTTGTCAATTTTTATTGTTTTTTTGGCAAAAAGTGCTTTCCCTCGACTTTTTTCTAAGTTTTTTACCACCTTTCTGGACATTTTTCCATAATTTTTAATTCATTTTTTAAAAATGTTACTATTTTAAAAAGTTATAGGTATCTCGAAAAGTAAATGAGCCCGACGCAAAATGATTTCAGATTCGTGATCTACGCATGGAATATGTGGAATATGTGAAAATTACGAAAGTTGGAGCGCGCGTCCGTATTCTCTACCTTTACCGAATAAGTTGCCATTGGTAAAATTCAGCTGTGATCTAAAGAAAATTAACTCTGCTATTGTGTATTGTCTCAAAATGTTAAAATCTTAAAAATTTGTTTGTTGGTGACTTACTACAGACTTCATATGTCTGAACACTAATAATACTATTACTTGTCGTTATCTATCTTATTATTTACTAAAGTCGTTTAGAATATACCATAATAGAAATATTCTTAAATGATAATTATTGTTAAATAATTAATTTTAGTAATCTATTTATGGAGTTGAAATAAAAAATCGCTGTAAGTATTTTGTGAATAAAACAATCGAGTTTATTGATTTGACTTGTTTTATTATTATATTTATAAAATGCAATTACCTATTACAAATTTACTAATTATAGTATATTTACATTCGTTTTAAATACCTTAAATATTAAATACATCTTTTTATATTTTCTGAAAATAATATTGTAGGATTAACTGTAAGGTGATGGTAAGTTTCATTTTATATCATATGGACTTGTAACCTAACTCCAGTCATTACTGGAGAAATAATTAGGATTGAATTGACGGAGATGCAGTTTTCTAACTTTCGGACACCTGCATGGCGGGGGGAACACTCGCAGACTTCTGGCGTTCTTCCATAGTGTAGTGGTTTTAAACTGTAAACAAAATATTCAGACAGAAAAAGACACATTTATTAAATATTTCAAATTCAGCATTAGGTCAAATCACCCTATGGGATAGTTTAATTAGTACGGCCGCAGATCAGACTCTATAGAGGAACCTGGCGGCGCTTTTCCAAAATACAGGCTGTTTCAAATTCGCTTCTCACTACAGGGATCTCAGAAACGGTAACAGCTTTGGTTAAATTGGGGCAAAGTTGCGTAATAATGTGGCCGTTAAGAAATCGAAAATATCTTTTTTGTGCCTCAGGTTGGCATTAGTCATTTTGCATTCGTATAAATCGGCTGGAAACTCATGTTTTGCCGGGCTAGACCGGCAAAAACTAGAAATTTTTAGTTTATCGATTGGCATCATTTGAAATCATAAAGAAAATTTGTATTTTCCATAGAAACGGATTATTATTTCTGTTATTCGGCTACTACTGTCAGTGTCAATTTTAAGTATCGCGTGTTACCAATAAAAAAAATCCCTAATACCAAATATTTAAACAAATATTTTGTAAATTTTATTTATTTAAATAAACTTCGGCTCAAAAAATAGTGTGTATTACACGCCTAGAAACTGTTTTGCGAGTACTCGTAGTGGAGGGCCTCGGCCTACGGCCTCTGCTCGCAAACCCTACTCGCACTCGCAAAACTCTAGTTTCTAGGCTAGTTATACAAATTACTATTGTAGTTCTGGAGATTTTTGGAAAAAACCGAATTTTTGCCTTTTCGTTTCTATTTTTTTCTGCTCTTATTTTTCAAGATATCGAAAAACCAAAATCGCTTTGCCATGGACACTCTTTGTACTTTATAAAATGACGTTAAAATTTTCCTCGTGCGACGTTTCGTTTTTGCGCTGACGTCAATTTTTTTAAATACGGCCCTGTATTTTTTTCATGGTTTTAAGTAGCATTTTTTATGTTCTATAAAAGGGCGTTTACATTTTTTCCATACGACGTTTCGTTCTTGTGTAATCACCGGGTCATTTTTTGAATACCTACGTCACTGGATTTTTTTACAATTTCATCAGTATTTTTTTTTCATTGTACAGCCCATCATCAGTATTGACGATTTCATAAGTGTTTTTTTTATAAAAGTATTTAAAAAAATTAATTCCTTTGTTCTTATTATTACTACTAACAATAAATAATAGGTTAGTTTGATTTATTATAAAAGGAAAATTATTATTATTAAAGTTTGCCAAAATGTGTGGATATGAGGAAGTGAGGAAAAATACTGATGATAATGTAAAAAAAATCCAGGGCCGTATTTAAAAAATGATCTGATGATGATTGCACAAGAACGAAACGTCGTATGGAAAAAATGTAAACGCCATTTTCTAGAACATAAAAAATGCTACTTAAAACGATGAAAAAAATCCAGGACCATATTTAAAAAAACTGACATGATGACGAAACGTCGCATGAGGAAAATTTTAACGTCATTTTATAAAGCACAAAAAGTGTCCATGACAAAGTGCTTTTAGTTTTTCGATATCTTCAAAAATAAGTGCAGAAAAAAATAAAAACGAAAAGGCAAAAATTTGTTTTTTTCAAAAAATCTCCAGAACTACAAAATATATTTTCGATTTCTTAACGGCTTATTATTGGGCACATTATTACGTGCCCCAATTTAACCAAAGCTGTATGTCTTACCGTTTCTGAGATCCCTGTAGTGAGAAACGAATTTGAAACAGCCTGTATACTTAACCACAGCACGAGACACTCCCACAAAGGGTAATGATTGGTTTGTTCAAAATGTACTGGGTCTCAACACTGTGTTTCAAAATATACTGCAATACAACGCTTTAATCATTAATAAATCATTGTCCTCCAAAGTATACGCGGCTACAACAAGGTGTCCAAAATATACGCCACTACAACACGCAGTGAGCTGTTGTCTGCATATTAAGGGCTTATTGGAAACGAATATCTACAAAATTCAATTCGATTTTATCCTTAAAATTTTAAATGAAAATATTATTTTCAAAAAAATTGGAAAATTATAATCTTTTTTTATACTTAGAATTGAATGAGAAATCAAAAAATTTAAAAATAAATTTTAAAAAACTAAAACCTTAATGGCACAATCTACTTTGACGAACCAATGAGCAACCCTATACAGCGTGGTCCGAACTTTACTTTCGATAATTTGGGAATCCATAGAAAACCTTTAAAAAATATCAATTTTCTTAATAAACTTATATCGAAAACTCGAAAACCGTTTCAGAAAAAAATGAAATTGCATATTTTCTTTTAAATAAATTTAATATCTCCTGAAACAAAGGAATGTTTAATTGAAATTTGGCGGGTATTATTTTCTTAATAAGTACCATGTTTAATCACCATAATTTGTTTTCTTATTTCAAGCAGTGGCGTAACCACGGGGATGAGATTATTTCTTTTTAGAGAAAAAAAAACGCCAATGATATAATAAATTTTATCTAGATTTCTGAAATTAGAAGTCAATTTACGAAAAAAAGTCGTTTTGTAGTTTTTTCCTAAAACGTATCGTTTTATAGTAAAATTTTAATTAGAAGTCATTGTAGGTAATTTATCGCAACAAGACAAGTACCTATGTATTTCAAACAAATAAATTAAAAGTAAAACAACTAAGTTTATTTTACATAGAAACCTAAATCATTGGAGGAACTGGTCAAAATTCAAAAAAAAAAACTTCAGGAGATATTAAATTTATTAAAAAAAAATATGTAATTTCAACACCCTATATTTCTGAAACGGTTGAGTTTTCGATATAAGTTTATTAAGAAAATTGATGATTTTTTAAGGTTTTCTGTTGATTCCCAAATTATCGAAGGTAAAATTCGGACCACCCTGTATATTAATTTAGTTGCACGGGCAATTTTGCTAACTTGTTTTAAGCCCTTAAACTATAAGTAAACTTCAAATATCTGATGTGTCCAACACATGACTTTCTTATACGGATAGTACCTACCACAATTATTTTTCCTAAAGAAATTGAGTTAAATTTCTTGTAAAAATTTTGACGGTTTCCAGCAATTTTCAAATAGTCTATATGTGACACTAGTCTACCTAGGCTGTCGGTCGTGGCTATCGGATTCTACGCGCACTATGCGAAAATATAAGTGTTTTAAGAATATCTGTTTTTTTGAAATTTTTTTGACGGAATTTCAAAAAAAAGTTCAAACAAAATCTGTTCAAAATTTAATTCTAAGGTATGACTTTACAATACCGGACATATCACCGACTGAATTGAAATTTTAGTGATGAATAATAGCTCTCTGAATACGAATATAAAATTATTTTTCTGCGGACGATGCTACTTTTCAGAAAAAAAATTAAATTAAAAAGTTGATTATTTGAACTTATCGGGCGATATTAGCCAATCAGAAGCTTGCAGTCAAGAGAAGCGCATGTATAACATTCCGTCCTTGCCATTTTGCTAACTAGATTTTGACCAGATATATTCTGTAAACTTATGTGTTCATTTGTCTACTGATTTTACTTACATAATATTAAAAAAATCAAGGCCCGAGGCGGTTAGGTTGTTTTTTGAGGTTAGTTTTATGTAAATAATAGTACAAAATGCTTTGATTTGGAAACGACGTATCAGATATTAACAGTAGCGATATTTTGTACTGTACATTTATCTGCGTCATTAGAGTTGGGAAGAGGATTCTCCTTCTTTTTTGACTTAATATTAGCTTTAATTTCGATAAACTGTGGTAAATCGAATTGAATTTTGTAGATTCTCGGATCCAATAAGCCCATAATATGCAGACAACAGCTCACTGCGTGTTGTAGTGGCGTATATTTTGGACACCTGGTTGTAGCTGTGTATACTTTGGAGGACAATGATTTATTAATGATAAAGCGTTGTATTGCAGTATGTTTTCAAACACGGTGTTGAGACCCAGTACATTTTGAAGAAATCAGTCAGGCCCTTTGTGGGAGTGTCTCGTGTTATGGTTAAGTATATTTTGGAAAAGCGCAACCTGGCGTGGAAAATATACAAAAGCGGACAACCCCAAAACATTCTATAGGTACAGGGTGTCTCAGGATTAACTGGACAAACTTAAAATCTGAATTCAGGATCTCAAAATAAGAAAAAAATAGGGTTGCTGATTTTACCCTTTTTATCGATAAGGGATTATTCAAAAAAAGTCTTTAGAAGCGTTTCCATTAGTAGAAAATCCCTACCAAAGTTCTTTTTTTATCTTTATCCAAATTTGAGAAAAAAAAATTAAAAATCTAATTTTAGCCTCCATCTTTAAAGGGGCGTAACTCTTTAACGAAACGTTTCCGGACATACCTCCATTGAAAATTTTTCCCTTATTTTGCGGTCCTGAATTCAGATTTTAAGTTTGTTCAGTTAATCCTGAAATACCCTGTATAAAGATATTAGTAAAATACATACAAATACATTGTGACTGGTGCCTCCTTACTTCCAGTTGTAATCCTCACAATCTGAATCTGCATTCCCCTGGTAGGCGACGTCCTTGAGTTCGAAGAGGGGTATTTTAGCTAATGAAAATAAAAAAATGTTTATGCACCTCAAATTTCCCCTCCGTTTCAGAGGTACTTATATTAAAAAATATGAAAATATGATAGAATTTTTTCTATGGTAAAATCAATTCGTTTCCATTATTAATAATTACTAATATTGAATATAATCAATCAAATAAACAAGAATAACGACAATTTAATCAATTAATTGTAAACAAAAACAACAAAAACTTATTCAATCCATTCGCCTTTCTTTTTGGACACCATATTTTCATATTTTTCAATATATCTCTGAAACGGAGGGGAAATTTGAAAATATATAAATTAAATTAGCCATTTCGAAACAAGCAAAAACTTTTATGAAGAATGCATTTTTCTCGAAAAATTAATGATAAAAAAGTTTTTTCTCTTGTAAAGTCGATCCGGGGACATACTGTAGACATATTTTGTATAACAGACCTTATGCGTTTTTGAAATATTTAAAATTAATAATTTCTAATTTGAAACCGTTTAGATTGAATTGAGGGACCTGCAGTTTTCTGACTTTCGGACACCTGCATGGCGGTGGCGGTAGGAACTCTCCCGGACTTCTGGCTTTCTTCCATAGTCTAGTGGTTTTAAACTGGAAATAAAAAAGTCCGCCTCTGCAAGTAAAACTCACAGAGATAACGAAACTAGGTAACCAACCTCGATGACAAAGTCAAAAAAGATTTGGATTTTAGAGACAATCGAGATTGTCTGATCTACAGCCAACCATCCTCTATTTATATGTGAAATTTCTTGCACAGTGCTGGTTTAAAGAAAGGTGATAAAATTTTATTGCTAGAACAAATATTAACATGTGACTTAAGTATATACACATAAGTCACATGTTAATATTTATATAATAACTGTTGAAGAAGGTGGCCCACATGGCGCCCAAAGGGTGAACTACATGGCCCCTACAGAAATTTGAGTGCGACCAAACGGTAGAACAAAGAAATTTCATATATAAATAGAGAAAGGTTGGCTGTAGGTTGTAGGAGATCAAATGATCTTGTTGTCTCTAAAATTTAAATCTGTCTTGAGTTTGTCATCGAGGTTGGTTACCTAGTTTCGTTTTCTCTGTGGGTTTAACTTGCAGAGGCGGACTATTTTATTTCTAGTTTAAAACCATTACACTATGGAAGAAGGCCAGAAGTTCGGGAGAGTTCTCAGCGCCATAGAGGTGTCCGAAAGTCACAAAAATGCACGTCCATCAATTCAATGTAAACATTAAGAAATTGTTATTATTGTTCTTGTTTATTAATACACTCAGGTGCAAACAAAACGGGCCACCTATCATTTTTTCAAAGTCAGCTCTATTTGTTTATTTTATAATATACCATATGAACAAAAATTATTTAGATAAGGGATGCCATGGTGAATAATTCATAAATAAAAAAAAAAAAATTAAAAATAAGCCCGTAGTTTAATAACTATTTTTATTTGACAATCTGATTAGCTTACATAACCTTATAATTGCATATACTAACGATGAATCAAACATGCAGAATTCCAAAGCCACCCTTTATCTAAATAATTTTTGTTCATATGGTATATTATTATATTACCTATATTATACGTTTTATTATTTTTTATTATTGTCCGTGAAAGGTCTGTACAAAAAGCTACCACAAGTTTTTGGGTTCAAAATAAGTTGTTTGAACCAAACATACCTCAGTCCAAAAGTTCTTCCTTACTGAGTTATAGGGCGTTAAAAAATATCTTTCGAAACCATTTATTAAGTATATCTACAGAACGGTTTAAAGTAGAGATCTGAAATTTGGTGGGTTAATAAGTCTATAAAGAAGCTATATTGTGTTGGTATTACAACCAAAATAATATTGTTCAGTGGCGTACTTATAGGGGAGAACTTAGGGATTTTTTTGAATATTTTTTGTAGGGGTTTGAATTTTTTTACAAAATAACAAGAATTATGATAGATACGCTCAAGACACGTAAAAAAGGTATACTTGTTTGATTTGCAATATTTGCATTAACTCAACTGTTTGAGAGATATTTCACTTTGAAAATTTTTTTGCTATTAAAACAATTTGTGATTTACCCTGTATAGTCAAAAAGATTGGGTCACGCTAATACCTACAGCTGATTCTACGTTCACATCTAAACATAATTTCTTATTTTAAACCATACTGTAGATATACTTTAAAAAAATACAGGGCGAATAAAAAAGATAACTTTTAACACCGTGTATTTTAATAACGAAATTGTTTTGTGGGTCGGTTTCTATAACCATTTATGCTTAGTTTTAGACGTAGAATCAGCTGAATTAGAGTGACCCAATATTTTTGACTTTACAGGGTAAGTCACAAAGTGTTTTCATAGCAAAAAAAATTTCAAAGTTAAATATCTCATTAACAATTGAGTTAACGCAAGTCAAACAAGTATACCTTTTTTACGTGTCTTGATCGTATCTATCCAAATTCTTGTTATTTTGTAAAAAAAATTGAATTCCCTACAAGAAATATAAAAAAAAACCTATATCCCCCTTATAAGTACGTCACTGAACCTTATTATTTTGGATGAAATACCAACACATTATAGCTTCCTTAAAAACTTATTAACCCGCCAAATTTCAAATCTCTACTTTAACCCGTTCTGTAGATATACTTAAAAAATGATTTGGAAAGATATTTTTTAGCGCCCTGTAACTCAGTAAGGAAGAACTTTTGGACTGAGGTATGTTCTGTTCAAACGACTTATTTTGATCCCAAAAACTTGTGGTAGTTTTTTGTACAGACCTTTCAGGGACACCCTGTATAGTCCAGGACTCCCTCCTGGACTATAAAAAAGAAAAATATGGTACTTATTCTCGTGTTAAATGAACAATAAACATGTTAGAAAATTCAAATTCAACCGTTCCACACCGCATGCAAGCAATAGTTAGATCTAGACGAGGCAATCCGAAATATTGAAGTTTATTTGAAGTGTTAAATTTCGTTTTCTGTACTTCTAAAGTTTATTGTTGTTAACATAAATTATGGTAAGTTTACACGTACTTTTTCTTTATTTGTGTTATTGTTTATTAAGACAAGAATAAGTACTATATTATTTTTTATAGTCCAGGAGGAAGTCCTTTGTAATAAAAAATTAAAAGTGTAAACTAAAAGACAAAATAAACAAATATCTGACTTAGAAAAAATAATAGGTGGCCCGTTTGCTTTGCATCTGAGTGTATATTCGGCTCAGTGTATTGTTCCTGTTTGTAAAACTATATGGCCCCTACAGTAATTTGAGTGGGACCAAACGGTAGAATTAAGAAATTTCACATATTTACTTTTACCCTTGTTCCGGGAAACCCCGTAATAACCTGAAGTGGATTTTTTTTTGTAAGAACATATGAACAAAAATAAACTGGCAAATTAGTCCAGTCAAACGAGAACTAAAATGCCGATATAAAAGCGTTAAATCGGAGTCCAATGAGGTTTTAAGATTGAGTAGTGGGTGTCGACGGAACACTCTACCTCGTTTTTCATCGGTACAATTCCGTAAGGGGTGGTGGCCATTTTGAATTTTATAGGTGAGTTCGTTATCTCGGTATTTACGATTAGTGGAAATCTTATAAAGTAGTGGTCTTGATATCTTTTCATATTTCTTAAGTGACCAATGCTGATTTTTTATCGCTTTTCTTATCTCTCAAATATTTATAAATTGACAGTCTAACACATTTAGATAAATATCATTAAATTTAAAATTTTCGAATTATGTTGATCGCAAAATTCCAAATATCGGAATAAATCAGCACAGGTATTTAAAAAAAAGTGTCAATTGGGAATAAGCATTGAATAGACAAGCAGCAAAACAAACCAGACTGAAATTGTTATTATAATGAGATTTTGTTTATCTACTGGTTACATCGCAGTTGGCAATATGTTCTCTGCGCACACTCAAACCGGTTAATTTCAGTGGCGTTCCACATAATATATTTTGAGTATGTTACAACGGCAGTGGATAATACTGTTGTTTTCTTTAGCCGTTCCAGAGTTTATTTAAATATAAACAGATCTTACAAATCAACCAATAATGAAGTATTTTGTGTATTACTTTCGATTTTTTTTCACTGGAATTTAACATTTGTATTTCGTGTATTTTTCCCGCACCTACGCTTATGGTTTGCTTGGCCTGCGCGCGGATAAAATCATAACAATAACTCTAGACTAGCGGCTAGCCCCCGCCGGCCACAATATTCCCAAATGACGAAATGTCGCGAGCGAGAAGTCGGAGGGTCACGAACAGACGACTCACATATTCAAACGCAAATAATTAAATGCCCGGTATTATATTCAAATACAATGTTTGTTCTATTTCAATGCTCAGTAAAAATTGCAAATGATCGATAAAAACACTGGTCAAATATTCAAATTTATTTTATCCATTTCATTTTCCTTGCCCCTAAAAACCTGCGAAAAGTGAAAGTATAGTACACATTTAGTGGTTAGGGTGTTAAGGTTTTTTTCATTTTTCATGAAAAAAAAACCTCTAAATGGGCGCATTTAATATTTTTACCCTGCAAACTACGAACTGGTCAAATAGTATTTTTTTATAATCACTAAAGTTTGGTTTACTATGCAGATAATACAGTGCAAACATTTTTTTACAGTAAATACAAAATAGTGCATTTTTTAACGACTCAAATGGAATAATCGGTGCGATTCTGTAAGTTTTTAACCACCGTGTTTATTAACCAATGTGGTTGTTGCTATGATAACTAGCAATCAAAAACGTCGTACCGTAGCAACAACCACAGTGGTTACATAGTCACGGTCATTAAAAAGTTATAGAATCACCCCAAATATGTTAATTTTAATTTGTATTACTCGTTTTTTACGTATTATATGGAATACTGGAAGGGATACAATGAAATAATCTGTGTTTTAACGGTTGACCGTTGACACCCAGTTGTAGTAGGTGTACAGGGATATCCAAATAAAAGCGAACAGGCTTTATAATTTCTTTATTTTTAAAGATGGGAAATGCGAAATAATTTATAATTTGAAATATTTTAAAAACAACTGAAAAACCGCACAGGGTATATTATAGAAAATATGTCTGGAACTCCTAGAATCCAAAAATGCCATAAAATCATATCTTCCATGTTTTAAATAAGCGAGCAAATCGATGTTTTATATTATATTTTTATTGTTTTTCCTCAAATTATAAACTGCACTAAATTGTTTTTGACAAACACAACACTTATTGATATCTTTTTCAGACATTTCCGTTAATGTAACACACAAGTATGATTAGCAATTTTGAAATAACGATGGAATCCACTTTGGGACTTTGGTTATGTTGTATGATGACGGTTAAATGGTTTACTCATAGTTCGTGACGCTAGCGACTTCGCTCGCGCCATTTCGTCATTTGGGAATGTTGTGACCGGCGGGGGCTAGCCGCTAGTTAACTCTAGAATCAAAACAAACAACAAAGTTATTCGTGCTTCAGTTTGTGTAGGTGCAGTTATATGGACCATCTCTATACTATTTATACTCTAAGGGAATAAGTGACCGTTCTTATAAAAAAATTCATGGTCCGTGAACAGTCTGAATCAACTCAATAAGACGGTCACTAATATATTGTAGACAAAACTGTTCATCTATTTCTTTAAAAGAAACAAATAAATGCCTCTCCCTTTACTTTGTGACTTTTATTCGGATAATGGTTAATGGTTTTATATGTTAGAAGTTTTTATATATGTGTGATGTACATTTTTGTATATTTACTATGTCTATTGTATTTATTTAGTGTTCTTAGTATTGAAGGTTTTAAAAATTTTTTATTCTATTTGACGTGTTCTACGCCTCTTGGCATTTGTTTCTGTTGAACTAATAAAAATTATCTATCTATCTATCACTTTAGAAAAAAATACATTTTCCTTGTAAGTACAACACTCCGGAACATTTACTTTATTTAAGATATGACCTGCTACATATCCAATATGCATCTACCTGATTTTCAACATTTTCTAATGAAACGAAACTTCACTATCTCAAGGTATCTGATTGACTCTCATATTCAGTCAGAAAAGTTCATAGGTGTTATGTATGCAACTAAGCATACAATTGTTAATATGTGTAAGGGCGCAAATGCCGCAAGTACCTATGTAACAGGCTCATGCCGTACCACATTCATGTACCGACCACCAGAGAATATAGACGTTTTACCTATATTTAACCGACCATTTGTTTCATTGATCCCTCATCAATCCGCAATAAAAGTCCTTTTATCCAGAAATATAACAATAGGTTTCCAAAATATTTGAAGTAAAGGTAGAAACTGCGAAGACGACCTCGCAGTTTCTATCCGCAAAATTGTCAATTACTACGGTCTTTAGGAAAGCTGTGAACTGGTGTGGGGTTTGTGTTAGAAACCCCGTTTTGTCGAATCTGACATTATAGAATACAGGGTGTTTCGTATTGGACAGCCAAAATTAAATGTTGTATGTAAAATCGGATTCTAAACATAAAACAAAGAATAGCTTTTTTTCAGATCTATTGATTTTTTTTTCAGATACTATTGAGCAACTAGCAGATAAAATTTTAAATTCAGTACATACAGCGTGATCAGGAATGACTGAATCTGTTGGTATTAAAACAGTGGCGAAATTAGGAATTTTTTTTGTAGCATGATTTGCAAACCTGATTGTCACAATTAAAAATGTCAGTTTACAAAATGTAAGGTTATACCACAGATATCTTACTCTTTCTAAATAGATAGCCATTGCATAAAACCATGAATGAGCCGAATTGAAACTGCGCACGGGGGTATTTGTACTTGCGCACAAGTAAATATTGCGCCCGCGAATTCTAACAAAATATTGTAATAGGTCCGAATCACATTTAAATACCGTGCTGTAATGTTGGTTGCCAGATCAATTTTAGGGAATTTGCTTTTTTATGTTTACCCCCTGTAAGCCATGTCTTTTGCACATACATCTTACTCTTTCTAATTAGAAAGCTAAAGCAAATGCGCAAGTACAAATACCCCCGGATACACGATTTTCGACCTTATTGAAATCTTCAATTTGTCGCACTTTTTCATCGCGCAGCCCATATGCTTTAGTTATCTATTTAGAAAGAGTAAGATATCTATGGGTTATACATATTATGGTGAAGTATTGTTATGTTGAGATTGTCAAGATTGTTAAAAGTTGACAGTAAGATGTGCGCGCCAACGCTCTTGCGGTAGTTTGCGTCAATAGTATCAATCCCACTAGTTATTTGTTCAATACCAACAGATTCAGTCATTCTTGATCACGCTGTATTATTTAAAACACTGTAAATTTTGCAGAAGTTTAGAATTCAATTGTTTTGCGTTGCCAGGCGTGTATCAATGTAAATGGTGGCATTTTAAAAAATGTACTATAGTGTTTTTATTTGTAATAACTTTTGTTTTAATTTTGAATAAAATATTAAAGTATTCTTTTCTTAACTGATTATTTCCTAAAAACGAAGCTCGATCTGAAAAAAGTTCTTTGTTTTATGTTTAGAATTCGATTTTACATACATTTAATTTTGGCTGTCCTGTTACGAAACACTCTGTATAACGAACAACAACAACAACAAAAAATATAAATACTTATATGTATACAAAAAATAAGGTTTCTTACGGGGCTGGCCGTAGATCGTGTACAGGGTGTCCCATTTTCGACACTTTTAGGGGGTATTGGAGTTATTATCAAAGATAGAGTGTTGCGGTTTTCACCTTCCTGTCTTACTTTTTTACGAAACGAAAGATTCCGGAGTCAAATTTGTTATGGCTCTCTTAGTTTTTAATCTACAGAGTGATTCTGAAAATCTTTGCTTTTTAGACGCGTCTACTTATTAAAAAAGTGAAAACTGATCTTGATAGAGTTTTTTACGTAGAATTCAGTGGCGTAGGCAGTTTTTGTGAAAAAATTTTAGTTTTTGAGATATTGCTCAAACTTATGTTTTTTTAAATGGGACACCCTATATATTATTTTTGATATTGATTAAGCAAAATTTGAGCTTTCCAAAAATATATAATACTTAATATTTATTTTGAAAAACAAGCTCAAAATTCGATATTTTTAATAATTTACTTTATTTATAACAGTAGGCCATGGCTAGTTTATTAGAAACAAATGCAAAATTTGACAGATTTCCATTATTGATGAAATATTTTTGTTACGTAGAAGTTTTTATTTTACTATTAATTTTATATTACAATGGCCATTTACGATAATTATGAGAAGTATTATATTGTTGGTATGTTTTATACAATGCATTAAAATTATCTTTTGAAGTGTTTAGTTTTAAAATAATTACTCATTGTGAAAATTTTGGATTTGTTTTTAAAAAATTAGCCATGGCCTACTGTTATAAATAAAGAAAATTATTAAAAATATCGAATTTTGAGCTTGTTTTCAAAATAAATATTAAGTATTATATACTTTTGGAAAGTCCAAATTTTGCTTAATCAATATAAAAGATAATATATAGGGTGTCCCATTTAAAAAAACATAAGTTTGGGCAATATCTCAAAAACTAAACCTTTTACACAAAAACTGCCTACGCCACTGAATTCTACGTAAAAAACTCTATCAAGATCAGTTTTCACCTTTTTGATAAGTAGACGCATAACGGAAATACGAGGGGTGTCTAAAAGACAAAGATTTTCAGAATCACTCTGTAGATTAAAAACTAAGAGAGCCATGACAAATTTGACCCCGGAATCTTTCGTTTAGTAAAAAAGTAGGACAGGAAGGTGAAAACCGCAACACTCTATCTTTAATAATAACGCCAATACCCCCTAAAAGTGTCGAAAATGGGACACCCTGTACGTGGACTTGCATCTGGATGTCGTCTCTTCTGATTATATGTCTCTGGGCTGCTGACTTTGATCACCGGACAAGGTCCTATCCATGTCTGGGTAAACGGTCCCCTGGCCGGTCTCTTTTCACGGGTTTCACGGATAAATAAATTTCTTCTGTTTCCTCGATTTTGTATAGCGTGTCTTCTTGAACTTCGTGAAATTCTGCAAACGCCTGGTCGCCTCTCTCTCGCGGTCCATCTTGCTTCACTCTAAGCCAACGCCTGATCAATCTTTGGCAGCTATCGTCTTCCCGTTGGGCCTGTTGCACTTCTTCGGTTAGGGTCATGGAATCGAGCAGATTGATCTCAGCATAAGTTTGCTGAGGCATGGCGGTGGTCGTCGGAGGTAACAGGCGTTCGAGGTTGACAGTGTCTGCTGGGCCTTCCTTGTCAATGGGATTTCTCAAAGGGAATCTGGTAGCTCGATACTCTTGGGGTCCTGGAAACCGCTGCAACCACGTCAAGGCCCGGCTGTCTTCCAGGTATGGTCGGTATTTTTTTATGGCCTAGATCACTGCCAGACACTCTTGTTCATTTACGTGGTATTTACGTTCGATTTTCGTAAATCTGGCACTGGAGAATGATATCTCTTGCCGTGGCCCGTCCGGTTTTTGCTGGTAGAGGATGGCGCCCATTCCTATCATACTGGTGTCTGTCTGTAGGATGTGGTTAGGCCGATACAGAGTAGTTGGTTGTGAAAGAGCCTCCTTGGCCCGGTTGAAGGATTCTCTCTGCAGAGGTCCCCACGCAAATTTTGTCCCAGCCGGTAGAAGGTCTGTGAGTGGGCTTAGGGTATCCAAAAACTTCGGTACATATTCCCTCAGCCAGTTGCATACCCCTAGGAAGCTGAAGTTCTTTCTTGGAGCGCGGTTCGGGGAATCTTTGAACGGCTTCCAGATGGCCCTTCTGTGGTCGATTGCCATCGCTTGTAATGGTATGACCTAAGTAGTCCAACTCAGGCCTCTCTCAATAGCACTTGGACATATTACAGCGAAGCTGGTTTTCGGAATATAGGATTATGTCGCACAAGTGGACCGTAGCGAATTCGTGTAGGTAGCCAGGCAGTAACTCGTGGTTCATTAACTTTTGAAAGGTGGCTGGAGCGTTTTTTAACCGAAACGGCATCACGGTGAAGTGGTACGTTGCTCCATCGGGCGTAGAGAATGCGGTAAGCGGTTTAGATTTAGCTGCTAGAGGTATTGGCCAATAACCCGAAGCCAAGTTTAGAGATGTGAATATTTTCGCTGTTCCGACGTCTCGTATGGTGTCATGGATGACGGGCAACTGGGCGATCTCCTCGAGCGCTAATTCGTTGAGGCGGCGATAGTCGACATAGAATCGGTAGCGACCATCTTTATTTCCGACGATGACGATATGTGAGCAATAGTTAGACTGACCAGGCTCTATGACTCCTGCGGCCAACATTTCGTGGATTTGCTTCTAAATCACCCTCTGCTTCTCTTCCGAGTATCGGTAGGGTCGTAGTTGGAAAGGTTCGTGATTCCGGAGGTTGATTCTGTGTTCATCTGAATCTGTGGTAGGTTATATATATAGATAAGCCCCTCTTCGAAGACCTCCGGGAAATTAGCTATCAGCTTCAAGTAATCCTCCTGATGTCCACCAGGACATACATACAATACAATATACTTACGATGCCGTCAAATTACATACTTGCCTGTCTTTGTTATGTGCATGAGCATCGGGAGAAGTATGTGTCTCATTCTGATATCCACAACTATTCGACCCGTGGAAGGGAAAATTTCGTAATTCCCCAGCATCGGCTTACCCGCACGCAAAAAAACTTCAACTTTCTCGGGGTTAAGATGTACAACGCGCTACCAACGACTTGGAGAGCTAAAACGATTTTAAACTTTAAAAGACATCTAAAGTCACTACTTTTGGAAAAGGCCTGTTATAGCGTTGAGGAATTTTTGGACACGTGTTGTTGATTGTTTTGAATGTTTTGTGGAGTGTTGCTATTGTTTGTCGAATTATTGAAGTCCTGCGTTTTATACTATTTTATACTATTTATACGTTTGTACTGTTTACATTGTTTTGAATTTATTTTATTATATAATTGTGTATTGTGACAAATCATGTAATGTTTTGATGGTGAAATAAATTGAAATTGAAGGATAAGGGAATCGACGGTCAGGTCTCTGGGGTGGCTGGCTGGCTGTATTGGGAGTTCGAATTCAGTAGACGGTTTGTCGTTGGTTTTGGCCAAAGTGGATGCAGACTCGTTTCCAATAAAACCTCTTGCTGTTAAAACCAAGGGGCCCCCAGGATCAAATCTTTTGCAAGTTCGTCAGAGACCAAAAAGTCGTGGTAGTACGTTTTCTTCCTATTTTGTATGTAGATGGAGAAGGGCGGCCGGGCAGGAAGTTAGTTCCCGACCTGTGGTGCGTTTCTTTGGTGTGGTGTATACGAAACATTTGTTTTTCCCACCTTTGCAGCCACACGCATGCGCGTAGTACAGACTAAAAAGTACGACAGCCAGTTAACATGTTTTCCCGGACCTCAGTAAAAATTGTAAAGTAATGTGTTTTTGTTTAAGTAATCGTTTGAATTTAAATGTGTTTTTGCACTTCCTCTTTACAGGGACTGAGGTGACCTATTTAATCCCAAGGGGTTAAATTTACATTGCTAGGTTACACAAGCATTTTTTATCATTTTGGACAGTATTTTATTGTTGTTGCCGACACGTTTGTCACTTTGACAAGCATAACTTTAGAATGACTTCACATGCAAATGCTTCGGAAGTGCAAAAAATAGCGTATATGCCACAGGATTGAGGTATCATTTAATGCTTCGGGTGAATTATTTCCCTCGCTCGCTTTGCTCGCTCATGAAATTTAATTCACCTTCAGGGATGAAATGATGCACCTCAATCCCTTAGTATATATAATACACTATTAAATGTATATGGCAGGTGCTTTATTGCTAACCCACCCAACAATATTTTGGCGATGAGGATAAAAATTGGATTTTATTAGCGACCGCGTGCAAGGCGCGCGTGTTGATATTACTCTGAACATTGTTTTAAACGGAAAATTTTCTTCATAATGGCTGTTATTGCTAATATGCCTGAATTTAAAAGTTCCGAGGATTTTGTTATTTATAAGGAGTGACTTCAACATTTTTTCGATCGACCACACGAAGAAGGTTGCAGTATTAATTACTACCTTGGATGCATATGTTTATACAACGCTTCGCGATTTGTGTGATCCACTTTTGCCGGAAGCAAAATCTTATCTACAACTTTGTGACATTTTGAGCAAACAGTTTACCAAGAGAGTTTCTACCTTCAACGAAAGAATGATATTTTACAGTGCTCAGTAAATTGTGGGTAAGTCAGTTAATGATTGGTATGTACGATTAAAAAAACTGGCGGTGAATTGTAAATTCGGCAACAATTTGGATTCGATTTTGAAAGAAAAGTTCGTGGTTGGAATGTGCCGGGGAAAAGTTTTAGACAGATTGTGTAAAGAGGAGTCTTTAACGATATAATTGCAGGAGTTGTAGGATTTGGCAGCAAAGAGAGAGGATACAATTAAAATGTGTAGCAGGACAAACGACGAGTTACAAAATGTTTTTCAAGTGGTAGGAAAGAAGCAGTTTTCTAGTGGACAACGGAACCAACATACCAGGGATGGAATGTTTTCGAATAAGAGGGGACGACTCCCACAGCATCCAAGTTCCAGGGAAGATTTTAAGTGTTTTGGGTGTGGTAAGGGAAACCACGATTTTAGTGTTTCCAGGTATAAAAATTATAAGTGTAAAAATTGTTCTAAAACTGGCCATATCGCTAAGGTATGTAAAGCAAAAAGCCAAGACAATTTAAATTCGAGTGGCGAGCAAGTTAGTATTTTTAGTCTGAATAAGTTTAATGATTCTGTTATTAATCACAATCTTGTATTGGATGTTTTTATTAATAATGTTCTTTTGATTATGGAAATTGATACTGGTTCTGCTGTTTCTGTGATTTGTTTTAGTACTTATAAGAAATATTTTAGCAATGTTAAGTTACATGAAGGTAACACAATTTTAAGAACTTATAATGGTTCAGAGATTTTTTTAAGGGTTTTATACATGTATATGTTAATTTAACAGTAGGTAAAAATAGTAAGAGTACTGTGAAAATCTTAGTTGTGAAAGGAGGCAGTACAGCCTTATTTGGTAGCGATTTGATAAATCTTTTTAATTTAGCTTTGATTAGGGATGTTTTTTCTGTGAATTGTGGCAAAGTAAGTTTAGATTCGTTAATTGAAAAGCATGCAGAATTATTTGATGAGGTTTTAGGACATTTTAAGTATGAAAAGATTAAATTGAGTGTTTCTAAGGCTGTTGTTCCTAGATTTTGTAAACCCGGAGCCGTACCTTTTGCTTATAAAAATAAAGTTGAAATAGAGTTAACACGACTTGAAACTGTTCCAAATTCAGAAAGGGAAACGCCTCTCGTACCTGTTTAAAAAAAAGATGGTTCTTTGAGGCTGTGCTGATTATAAAATAACTGTAAATCAATTTTTAGATGATGTTAAGCACCCTCTGCCACGAATAGAAGAGTTGTTTTCTGCTCTCCAAGAAATTTTCGAAGTTAGATTCGAGAAATGCATATAATCAGTTGGAGTTGGATGTGCCTACCAAGCACTTGTTAGCCTGGTATTTACAAAGTTGAACGTTTACCATTTAGCACTAAGCCAGCATGTGCTATTTTTCAAAAAATTATAGAAAAAACTCTGCAGGGGTCAAGGGGTGTTGTTGTATTTTTGGACGATATAGTCTTGCCTTGACCTGGTGTGACTCCCAGTATAACTTTCCTTAGGACTTGGTTTTTTAAATTGCAGTTTTCCCAGTGTTGGGACAGAGCCTTGAACCAGCCTGCTTTGACTTTCGGCTGTCTCTAGGTTTAAAGCTAGTTTCCATGCATCTTTGAACGTAAGTGTTTCCGGTTCGTTTAGCAGTTTCTTCTGAATACTTGAACTATGGACCCCACAAACTAATCTGTCCTGCAAGGCTTGGTCTAGGAAGTTTCCAAATTTGCACGTTTGAGATAAATCCTTAATAACTGTGATATACTGAGTTACTGTTTCGTTTCCATTTTGCTTTTTATTGTGAAATTTAAATCTTTCCACGATGACACTTGTCACGGGCACGAATTTCCTTTTTAGAACAGTGACTAACCCGTGTATGTCTTTCGTGCAGGCGTATTCAGAAATAACTCGGTTTTAAGAACATTGTAAGTTTTAGCACCATTAAGAGTTATTAAATTCGGCACTTTCATATCATACGGTGTTTTATTTACAATAAAATATTGCTGTAGATGCTCCTCCCATGAATCAAACAATTCAATACTTTCGTTGTACTCCTCAAACCTGGCCATTGTAGACAATAAAATGTCGCTTGTGGATTCTTTCCGCTCTCGTCGCCAAATGTTATGTATTCACACTCAGTAGGTTGGTATTTCCTTAATGAAACTAGGATATCGATTTAATTATATAAGTTTATTAAATGAACAATTACAAAGAACGTAGAACATGACATATTTAAATGGAGCTGTGTAATGTGTCAGACTCCACAGTTACCAACATAACTAACTGCTGATATGTGTTAGGGTGGCTTCACACCATATATAACAGTAACTGGTATGGATGACGAAGAGCATTTATGAAATTTATCGGGAGTTTTTCAAAAGTTAAACGAGGCCGGTTTTAAACTTAGACGTGAGAAATGATTATTTTTTCCAGACGAAATTGGTTATCGATAACCGAGGATTAAGAAAAGATTCTTCAAAAACAGACGCGATTTTGGATTGCCCGCGCCTGGTTTTATCAAGTAAAGGATGGTTCCGCCGAGGGTATGGTAAAAAGTGTACTTGATATACTAAAACAAAAAAATATTTACATCAAGAAATGTTACGGTCAGGGATATGATGGTGCGAGCGTAATGAGTGGTATATAATGGCCTACAACAAAAAATTAAAAGATTTAAAAGTATTCAGTCATTGCGCTGCCCACAACGTCAATCTTTGTAGTACTTGATGCTGTGAATGGTTGCAATTCAATCGAGGCATTGTTTTCTGTTCTGCAAAATCTGTGTTATTTTTTTGGCAGTATATTAGGTACTTTCACCACTGAGTCGAAAATAGTATTGAAAAAACTGAACCCAACACGTTGGGCAGGGCGATTGACATCTGTTACTGCTGTAAAATTGCGTTATATGGATATCATCAAAGCACTCACAGAAATAATACTCAAAAGCAATAAAAAAGGTGAGATTGATCAAGCAAAAAACTTGAAAAAAGTCATGGAAACTTTTCCCTTTGTATTACAATGTTTATTGATGCACAAAATTTTAACAGAATTAAATTTCTCATAAAAAAAAATTTTACAAAGAGAGAGAAAAAACTTAGATCTAAGTGAAGCAGTGAAAACGCTATCACGTACCAAAAAAATTTACAAAATATCAGGTCATCCTACGATATCTTTATTCGCGAAGGAAGAGATTTGGCAAGAAAAGGGGGATAGAACCACGTTTCCTGGAAAAACGAAAGCCAAAAGTTAAAGCACATTTTAATGAGCTCGCCTCTAATTACCGTTTTCAGAGTCAAGAAGAATCATAAAATTACGGTTTTTTTGTTCACACTAGACACTGTAATAGAACGGCTGAAGACTCGATTTGAGAGCTTTGATAAATTGTCAATTTGAAGTTTTAGTACTTACTACACTTATATGTATTTCTCATTGTGCACGTTGATCCCAAGGACCCCTTTCTTCATACTAATATATTTTATGAAGTCTACCATTCCAACACGTAGTGCTGGATTATTTGATATACCTACTATCTAACAATCCAGAGGTTCTACGGAATCTGGACAGAGAAACATGGTCCTAGAAATTTATAAATCTTAGTCAAGATCAGGCATCCAAAACATTGGGCTTATGGTGGTCTTCTAGTCTCGATTCATTTTTGTATCAAATCAACATTGATAATTCAAGGAGGCAAGTTTCGAAAAGTACAATTCTCTCGGAGATATCGCAAATTTTCGATCCGTTAGGTTTGCTAGCTCATTCAATTATAATCCCAAAGATGCTTTTACAAGAGTTATGGCAATTACGTCTTTCATGGGATGAATCTGTTCCCCTAAACATCCATACAAAGTGGATTCAATTTCGAAGTGAAATCACAACATTGAATGAAATAAGAACTGCTCGTCATGCTATAAGTCCAAGTCCTACTCGTATAGAATTACATGGGTTTTCCGATGCTAGCAATCGTGCATATGGCGCATGCATATACTTACGATCTTTCGAAGCAAATGGCAACATTTCGGCGAAGTTATTATATGCAAAAGGCAAGGTATGTCCGTTGAAACCACTAACCATTCCACGTCTCGAGCTTTGTGCAGCTTTACTTCTTACTAAATTATATCAAAAGGTAGCAGGCTCATTGAAGTTGGAGTTTAATGCAACCATTTTCTGGTCAGACTCAACAATTGTTCTCGGATGGATTTCCACCGAACCACACAAACTAAAAACATTTGTAAGTAATCGCGTTGCACAAATTCAATCCATTACATATCCTTTTGAATGGCGTCATGTTTCAACATTCGACAATCCCGCAGATTTAATTTCTAGAGGAGTCAATCCTTCCAAATTAAAGGATTGTCATATTTGGTGGTTTGGACCAAGCTAGCTCTCGGAGTCTAATCCACTTCCGGATCGTTTCGTTTCAATTAGTAATCCTCTCCCAGATTTAAAGGAGAAGAAACAATGTTTGTTTACAAAAGAAGAGGAAAACATTAATCAGTTCCCTTTTGAAAGGTTTTCGAACTGAGAAGGTTAGACAGGGTAGCAGCATACTGCCTATGATTTAAATTTAATTGTTTACCTCAACAAAGTGATCGTTTGACAGGGTCCCTGCTCCTCTCCGAATTGCATCATGCTCGTATTAGTTTAGTAAGGTTAGTTCAAGCGATAACATTTTTTACAGAAATATCTAATCTTCGATCTAAAGGTGCTGTTAACCGTAAAACCAAAGTAAATAAACTATCGCCATTCATTCACACAGACGAAACATTAAGAGTAGGTGGTCGGTTGCAAAATACCAATTATTCCTTCGATACAATTCATCCAATTATTCTTCCAGCCAATCATTTATTTACGAAATTATTATTCAGAGCTCAACATGAAACTTTATTGTACCCTGGCCCACAACATTATTATTAAATTCACACTCTTTTGTTAAAAAAATTGGAAAGCTACGGAATTAGAGGTGTTGCGCTTTCGTTAATTGAATCATATCTTCATAAAAGATTTCAGTATGTAGCGGAACGTGATATAAATTATAAATGGAATTATCGTTAATTCAAAAAAAGTAGAAACAATGAAAGGAGTTCCTCAGGGAAGTATCTTGGGGCCACTATCCTATAGGTATATTGTACATAAATGATCTGCCTGATGCGATAACGGAGAGAGTACTTCAGTTTGCCCATGACACAACAGTTATTGTTAATGACGGAGGGGAAAATTTAGAACAAAAAATGGTTACGAATTTAAGTAGTCTTGAAGATTGGTTCAATAAAAACAATTTATTATTAAACGTAAAAAAGACCCAAATTATTAAATTCTCTTTTTCACAAAAAGTCGAAAAAATCATACTTACCCACAAAAATAGCTGCCTAGAATCGGTAAACGAGACACATTTCTTGGGTATCGGCTTAGACTCAAGACTAAGCTGGTCTTACCACATTAGCTGTCTAGCAAAAACAGTGGCAAGTTTCGCGTATGCACTGAAGATGCTGAGTATTCTAATCAATCTTAAAACTGCACTAACTGCATATTACGCTCATATAGAGTCACGTATGCGTTATGGTATTATATTCTGGGGAAATTCGGGTAACGCAAAAAGAGATGCATGAGAATAAATTGCTTACTTTGCCCTCTTTATATATTTTTGAGGTAACCGCTAACCGGACAATTTATTTAGAGCTAGTCGTCCGGTGACTGCACTGCACATGCTCAAATTATTTCCTTGTGGCTTGTGGGCAAGGGTAATATCGGCAATCGGAATCATATTCATGGTACTGTAACGAAGTCACTTTTCAGTCCATTAAATTACTTGCCTAAAAATACAGAATCCTACAAAACCTGAATCCTCCCCTCTCCCGTAGATGGCACCACCGCATTATATCTCACCGCTCCTTTATCAGTTAAAAATAACAAAACCACGACTTCCCGATAGATGGACAGGGCTGTCTAGTGGCGAGATATGATAAGGGCTTATCATATCTCGCCACTAGAAGACAAATAAACTCCCATATAAGGAACTCAAAACTCTCAGTGGAGACAGTCGAAGCCATTCAAAACTGAACCAAGCAGCTAACCGACTTAGTGTGACAACGCCGCATCTTCAAAAATGAGTATACTGGGGACCCCCAGGGTAAACCGCATTTCTGTTGTCATATTTTCCGATTAGCCGTGTTTGTGTGTGATACTGTGCCAACCGCACATCTCCGTTATTAAACTCTTATGGGTGCTGGGCTTTCGAGCCATCCACCAGGAGTCTGTTACCCACCTAGTGTCCGATCCTAATATATATCACTGACTCTCTTGGGTGCTGGGTTCTCGAGCCATCCACCAGGAGTCAGGATATAACATTGACTTTCCTGGGCGTCGGGTCTTCGGACCATCCACCAGAAGTCTTTAAACTCCGTCGTCTCTACTCTAAAACTCTCATGGGTGTTGGGCTTTCGAGCCATCCACCAGGAGTCATCTCCACCCATAGTATATTTGGCGAGTATCATAACAAACACTGCGGTCTGACGATTTGACTGCCGAATGTGGAGCCCTGTGATGAACTAGTGTTCTTATCTTCCGCAAATTCTCCGCTCTCAACCGCTACTACTCACTTATCAACCAACCGTCACCCCCCCTTTTTTGATATAAATCGTATCCCGTTACACGTCCCCGTATGAATTCTCTTAAACTAAGTATATTATAAATTCCCCTTTATTCAAATGTGTATTGCTTCCATTTGTATTTGAATACATTGTTTAATTTCCTTTCATCTAATCTTTTGTTTTATTTACCTTATGTAACACCACCTCCTGCAATCCGGTATATTCCATATTCCGAACCCCATACAATTAAAGTCTGTAACAGAGTTCGACGTCTCCCCAGTCTAGAAGATCTGATCCCTGGAATACCGTATCTTCTCTGCAGCTACCCGAGGTGTCACGTGGAGTAAACCACTCGAATAAATCTGGCGCCCGAGATCCCCTTCCCCCTTAATTAACCCCTTACCCCGACAAAGTGCGTCTCAGTACCGATTTATGCTATTATTTAAAGGAAAAAAAAACCTATACATAACAACCTAACCTGGTCCGTGACTTATAACAGCTCCAAATAAATAACGCATATACTGAAAATAAGAAAAAGAAGGGAGATATCTAGGGAATCGAACCAGCACCACTTCGATTACTAGGTAGATTCTCTAACTACTACACCAGGGGGGCTTATACCTGTCATGTTATTTGTTCAGAACAGTACACACGCTAGTGACATGCGCTGTTCAAATTATTACCGGGCGACTAATTCTAAATAAAACGTCCGGTAACCGGACGAGTATCTACTTCCAAATGTATCCACTTTTAATGCTACGCCGCTCATAAGAGATAAGCCTCTCAAATTGTTGAAGAGGGACTTGAAGTCTGTTATTGAAAAAGGCATACTATAGCGTTGCCGATTTTTTAAATGATAATGATTTCACCACATGACTTATTCTTTAAATTGCCCTAATTGCTTTTAATCTGTTAATATATACAGGCTGTTTCAAATTGGCTTCTCACTACAGGGATCTCAGAAACGGTAAGAGATACAGCTTTGGTTAAATTGGGTCAAAGTTGCGTAATAATGTGGCCAATAATAAGCCGTTAAGAAATCGAAAATATCTTTTGTAGATCTGGAGATTATTTGAAAAAACCAAATTTTTGCCTTTTGGTTTTTATTTTTTTGTGCTCTTATTTTTCAAGATATTGAAAAATCAAAATCACTTTGCCATGGACACTTTTTGTGCTTTATAAAATGACGTTAAAATTTTCATCATGCGACGTTTGGTTTTTGCGATCTTGAAAAATAAGAGCAGAAAAAAATAAAAACGAAAAAGTAAAAATTTGGTTTTTCCAAAAACATTAGGGGTCACCTACGTGCTATAGAAAAGCATGGACCATTATCCGTAGTTTAAGTACCTAGTTTTGTTGAACACAGATGTAGATTTAACCAGTTAAAGTTGAATTTGATATAAAATTAAAAGAACTTTAGATATGGCCAATACCATTTTTCTCAAAACTTATGGAACATACGTTATACTTGCAAAATGTTTATTGTATATTATTCTTAGTATTTGTTTTTGACATGTTCGACGTCTAACGGTATAATTTTTGTATTTTTATAAGTACTTTTGTCATCAGGCCAATAGAAATAGATTGGGCGAGGGGCGCTTACCTCGACCGTCGCTCAATCTATAAATACAGTTCAAACCGCGACTAATCAATTAATTATCTCTCGCATCTAGCCCGTGGGGCTTCGTCTACCTGACAGTGGCAGTGTTAAGCATCAAACAACTATTTGCTTCACCCAAATAGGTCAACCCAAAAACAAAGGGGAGAAAATAAACAAAGTTAATCCGATCCAACGATAACATGGCGAGCCAACGTGGGACCAATGAAAACCTGATGGATTTCGACCCAACACCCTCTCCGCCAGACAGCATGGGACACAACCAGGAGGAGAATACCTAGTGCACCATCGACGCCACCTGCGTGTACCAACAACACACAATCCAACACTGCTCACACATACACCTGGGGAACATCTCCATGCAGCCAGTGCACCACCAAAACCCGTTTCATGGTTACGGACAAACCATGTGGCGCCCAATACACTGCAACCACACAACCCCTACATCACTACCCACATTCTCCGGAGGGATACTGGAGGATCCTCAGAAGTTTTGGAATGCCATGTCACACCCTACAAGAATCTACTGTCTTGGGACCAGTTCCAACAATTCTTCTTCGGTGAGTTTGCCAGCACTCTCAAGGTCGCCGAACTGAAGTCGATATTATACGGAGAGCTCCAGGGAGCCGAACCAGCCGACCTATTCCTGCTGCGAAAGCGAGCGCTAACGCAGTGAGTGGAACCCCAGCTTGCAGAGCAAGCGCTAGTACAAATGTTGCAGGAGTAACTCAATCATCGGCTGAGGATTCAGTTTAGGACCAGTTTACCACGGACCTTCGACGACCTCTGTGTGCTGGACCGAACCATGGAACAGGACTTGGCGAGCTCGCCAAGTACCTACCACCCACCAACCCAGAAGGTTAGACCAATGGAGGGACCGCCATCCAGATGTCGGTTCTGCGGGGCCTGGCACTTCCATCGAAATTGTCCCACAAAACTCCAGACCCAGGGAAACCCAAACAGGGGCCAACCAGCAACCGGGTCAGCTGCTCGACCCCGTAATCTATTCACACACTAAATCTCCAGTCCGACATTGCTCAACTCCCCCGCATCGCTGTCACAGTCAACGACTGCATCATACAAGCACTCGTCGACAGCGGTGCCAGCCAGAACTTCGCGCAAACATCGCTGCTGCAGTCCATGCACGCCATCCACCCAGGAGAACAGATTCAACTCGCCTGCCAAAACAATGAGACAAAATCGCAAGGCGCATTCCAGATCTTTGTCGACATACAAGGCCACACACACAACTCATCCTCGGCTATCCCTGGTTAACTACAAACGGCGTCGTCATGGACTACCAGAGACGCTGTTTACATTATGGCAGTGGGCAAAGAAAGACCATTTACTGGAGCCCCTTCCAAGATCTACCCTCTACCCCAACTTCTCCCAGCATTACCCAGCCTCCTAGAAGGTAATGCACTACTGTGGTACCGAAATAATCGCCCTACGTGGAACAGGTGGCGTGACTTTCTTCGTGACTTCCGCCATTTCTATCTACCGGAGGATTACGTCATTAACTTGGAAGCTGAGATAGCCAACCGCCGCCAGCGACCATCCGAGCCGGTCTTGGAATACCTCACCGACCTGCAATCGCTCCTTCGCCGTCACGGAGGATACGACCAAAACCAGCAGCTCTACTGGCTCCACCGTAATCTGCTGGTAGAGTACCGATGGTTTATCAAGAAAACCGACGCCCGAAGTGTCAGTGACCTAATAAGGCTGCTTAAAGAGTGCGACACTCTCCGTACCGAGACCGCTAACCCCACAATATCATCACCACCCCTACCCGGTATTCTAACTCTATTCCCCACCGAAACCCTACTGTCACCAACACACAGCCAACCCCAACCCAAAACAACCCACCACCGAGAAACGTTTCTGCCAACCGTCCAAGTCCCACCGAACAATACTCCCGTGGAAACAATCCTCAAAGACTAATCCCCCGAAATCAAACCTCCGGCCTAACGTGCTGGCGTTGTTGTAAAGTCTACTACTACTACACTACCGTAGCCAATGTCGCTCACCAGAAGCTATAATCTTCTGCTCCCGCTCTAAGCGACCTGGCATACTATCCCGTAACTTCCCGTGCCCATCGAAAAACTAGTACGGAACTGTGCAAATAGGAGGTCCGCTCAGTTCCGCCACCAAGAAACCTCCGGCCCTAGCTTACTGACAACTGTGACGAGTTGTGCCTCCTATGATCACACCCGTAAAGACATCCGCCCCCACGTCGACTTGGAAATAGGAAACTTTTGCCTATCCGCCTTGGTTGACACCGGCAACATTCACTCGTTCATAAGCCGACAAGTCGCCGAACAATGTATAGCTATAGAAGCAGAGACACATGAGCCCCTCATCAGAGAAGCTAAAACCGTAACCGGAGCATCCATACCTATAACCAATGCCCCCCGGATGAACTTCTACATCCTAGACAAACTCCGACAGGCTCGTTACATCTCTAGCATGAACCTTAAGCAAGGGTTCTGGCAGGTTCCGCTCTCTGCAAGTAGCAAACAAATCACTGCGTTTACCGTCCCAGGCTGTGGCCTTTTTCACTTTAAAGTGATGCCATTTGGTCTGCATTCCGCACCGGCTACTTTCCAATAACTCCTCGATACCGTCATTGGCCCCAAAATGGAACCCCTGCCTTCGCTTACTTGGATTACATCATCGTGTTGGGAAAAACATTCGAAGAACACCTTGACAACATCCAGGAAGTCTTCCACCGCGTCCTTTCCGCCAACTTACGACTGAACCCCGAAAAATGCCACTTTGGAAGAAAATCGCTGACATATCTGGGACATGTCGTAACCGAAGACGGAATTCACACCGACTCAGACAAAATCGCAGCCATCCTCAGTATTCCAGAGTAAAACCAATATACGTGAGTTACGCCGATTTGTGGGAGTCGCCTCTTGGTACCGACGGTTTATCCCAGCCTTTTCCCAAATCGTGGCTTCTCTGACAAAATTACTCCGCAAACAGCAAGGACGGACCTGGTCACCTGAACAAAGCTCCGCCTTCGCCTCATTAAAAACACATTTAACTGAGTCTCCTGTTTTGACTTGTCCCGATTTTACCCAACCATTCATCCTTCAAACCGACGCTTCCGACAACGGACTAGGAGTGGCTCTCACTCAAACCATAGACAACTCCGAACACATCATCGCCTACGCCAGCCGCGCGTTATCACCGTCCGAGAAAAATTATTCCGTCACCGAAAAAGAATGCCTGGCTATAGTATGGGGAATAGAGAAAATGCGACCATACCTAGAAGGATATCATTTCACCGTCCTAGCCGACGCTCTCTCTCGGCAACCCCAACCAGGACCTTCTTTATCAGAGGATGTCGGTGAACTCTGCGTCATAGAGCCAACACTCGAATGTCCATGGTACACCTGAATGAAACTTGATGTTGAACAACACTCAGAAACCCATCCGGATTACTGTATCCGAGACAACCAACTCTACCGTCATTTCTGGGACTCCAATAACTTAACCGAACCCCACCGGTCCGATCCCTGGAATATGTATGTACCGAAAACTCTTCGTAAAACCGTCCTCGAGAAAAACCATGATGCACCTACTGCAGGACACATGGGCATTGCCAAAACCATCACCAGAATCGCACTGCGGTACTATTGGCCAGGAGTGTTCCGAGACATTGGCAAGTACGTGCGAGGGTGTCTGCAATGCCAACGCTATAAACTGTCCCAACAACGCCCGCCTGGAAAAATGCAACCATCCAGCAACCATCATCCTTGGGAAACAGTCAGTACCGACTTAGTCGGACCGTTATCGCGCTCCAGCAAGGGCAATTGTAAGGTAAAAATAGTAATATAATCAATTTAGATATGTAATTAGTATAATTAGGAAATAGTTCATAAGTATAACTACCAAGTAAGCAATATTAAGTCGGCCAGCAAATATTCCTTGTCATCGGAATGTGATGATTAAGTTTATTGCTAAACCGACTTATATTGGAATAATATAATTTATAATATAATAATGAGTCTTAATACTTATTCGTGTAATTCAACATCTAATAAATAATTACTTTGTTATCCAAATGTTTGATTGAATTATTCCCAACGAACCTAACTTTACACAATAACTATCTGATTGTCCTCCAAGACCGTTTTACAAAATGGGTTCAATGCCGTCCTCTTCGAAAAGCAACAGCACAAGCAGCTAGCCAAGCCATTTATGAAGAGTCATTACCCGTTTTGGATGCCCAAAAACCGTTATCAGCGACAACGGCGTCCAGTTCGCCGGCCGAAAATGTCAAGACCTGCTGAAGGATCTAGGCATCACCCACCGATTTACACCTCCTTACACTCCTCAAGCTAATCCCGTAGAGCGAGCCAATAAAACCCTGAAAACCATGATATCGCAGTACTGTGAAGCAGACCAGCGCAAATGGGATCAACGTCTCCCGGAATTTCTATTCGCTATCAACAGCTCCTGCCACGATTCTACGGGATTCTCTCCTGCTTTCCTCAACTTCGGTCGAGAAATTGAATTACCCGGAGCTCTGAACGCCATCCATACCGTTCCACATGCCAACGACCCAGAAATCACCGATCAAACCATCACCGACACTCATATTCACCGCCTCGCCCAACTACAAGACACTTTCGAGTTGGTTCGAGTCAATTTATCCCGTGCCTTTACCACTTAAAGTCATCACTATAACCTCTGCCGCCGAGAATGGCGCTGTGAGCAAGGGACCGTGTTATGAAAAAGTAACACCACCTGTCCGACGCCTCTAAAGGTTTTGCGGCCAAGCTAACACCGAAATATAGCGGCGCGTACAGCGTTACTAAAGTAGTATACAACCTCAAGTCCAACTCCGTTAGAACCTATAACCGCATCCACATAAAGGATATGAAACCCGAATCGTTGTTGTAGTGCCACCCAAAATCCGCTCGCAACACTCGGCGCACCTCCCGACCCGCGAACCAGCTGAGGACGCCAGGGTAGCTGCCGACCTGCAAAACAAAGCCAAGCGAGTGGCACGGGAATTGGAGAGACGAGCCAAACCGCTCAAAAAGCCGCAGCCAACATTCCACCGCCCACCCAAACCACTACCGACCGCACTGACAAGGGCTCACTGCCACCCACCTAAAACCCCGACCGTCCGGCTCCCGCCCACCACCGTCGCAACCACAACAAAACCGCGTCCCCCTACCGAACCTACCTCAAACACCCCTCCTCATCCTACCTGTTCTACATCCAACAACATCAAAATTCTACAGAACGTACTCCTGAAACCCCCCAATCCCCTACCAATATCCCGACACAGACACCGCAACCGCTCCCGGCGAATCGAGCGCGCCCCCGACGGAAAATTAAAATGGGCCACCTATTGGGAATAAAATATCTAAATATCCCGTTAATTTTTTTAGAATAAATTCATTTTTTTTACCGAGTCGTTTATCTTCCCAAGCATGGATTTCCAAGACTTAAGAGATAAAAAACTGATCGAGAAGATAGAAATGGCGATGGAGGAGATGATCGAAACGACCGCCTTCCATATGACGCCAGTGAAGGAAGAGCCGAGGGCCGACCCAGGATTCTCAAGAACCCACCAATCGAACTCCACCCGGCTTCCCCACACCGACCCCTTTAGAAGGCACATCAGGGTACTCGCGTTTCTGCCAGTTAAAGTCTTCCAACTGGGCTGGAGATGCGGCAACCGGGGACACACCCGGACAAGCTGTCGGAACGCGAGGCTCCTGTTCTGCTCGCGCTGTGGTCTATACGGCGTGATGAGCAGGGAGTGTAAGTGCGAAACACCCACACCAGCGCCAGTAGCCCGTCCAGCCGCCCACCCGATTCCGGCCGCCAACCGCCACCAAGTCGCACCACCGAGACCGTCATCACCGCAGCCAGGACCAGGAACCACGCAGTGAGAGGGAAGATCCTGCGTAGCCCGCCGTCGCCCGTCCGCCCGACCACCGTCAACCGCCTCCAGTGCCCCAGAGGACACTGCAACTGCTGGTTTCACCAGGTCTGAGGCATCCGATCTCCGACCAGCATTAGTGTGTTAAGTGAAGTGTTTCGTGGTCCTGTGTTTCTATGCGTATAGAATAGTTTAGTTTTAGTTTTAGCAGAACATTTATTCTTTGTTTATGTAGGTTTAAAAAAAAATAATGTATTAATTGTTTGGCGAATTAAAAGGGGGGTGTAACGAAGTTATTTTTCAGTTTACTAATTATTTGCCAAATTGCAGAATTCTATAAAACCCCGGTCCGACTTTCCCGCCAGATAACCCCATCCTACAAAACTCAGTCCCCTCTACCCTAGATGGCACCACTACAAACTCTAGGTCACCGTTCCTTTATCATTTAAAAACACCTATACCCCGATTTTCCGTTATAACTCACTGTCAGATAGCAGATAAAAGGGTCTACTCTAATAAATCTGGCGCCCGGGATCCCCTTTCCCGCCTTCGGCTCGGTTTTTAAACTTTCTCATCGTGCAAAAAAATTTCGCTTTAGATACATGTTGCATAAATAACTACTTCATCTACACGTCGAAATAGCTCTGCTTTACAAAAAAGTTGACTCTTTTATTTAAGAAACTGATATTACATAGATTTAGATTTATTTATTAAAGAATCAAAGCATGTGAGCACAAAACAGATTATCTAAACAATTTAGATAATGACTAAAAAACGTTTTTTCTCATACCTGCACGAAAATAGTCACTTTATTTGCGTAAAATGCGGGTAGAAAGTCGCCTTTTTAGGGTAGTCGCGGAAAATAAGGAGTGGGGGTAACATTTCTCACTTGGGTAGCCATTCCCTCCCTGATATGCGGGAGTTATTTGTGTTTGTTTATAGTTGTCAAGGTGATTTTCTCACCGCACAGTGTCAAGCAAAAATGTCAGTGTTATGCTGTTATAATTTGTTCGCGTGTTTCACACAAAAGAAGTGGCCATTTTCGTACAGGTATGAGAAAATATAGAGTATGCTACACGGGAGGAATTGATTCTGCCTCGTGTTCTTGCACCCTTGCTTCGCTCGGGCCCAATTTTCACACTCGTCAGAATCTCTTAATTCCTACCTTGTTGCCTAAACTACTATTGTAGATGTTATTTTACCCGGATAAAACCTGAAAATCATCTTGATATTGAATAGAAAAAATCTTCTGGTAAACATAAATTAAATTTTAAAGACATATAGGTCACACCGTCGTCACACATAAAACCTGAAAATCATCTTGATATTGAATAGAAAAAATCTTCTGGTAAACATAAATTAAATTTTAAAGACATATAGGTCACACCGTCGATCTATACTCTTGTCTCTTGAGACCAAAAGAAAAAATGTACATACTTATTATCCGAAAATAATTCAACCATACCATACTAAAAGTCATTATTGTTAAAAGACCGTTTTGTTCACTACTATAAACTGGTTTTGTATTTTTATACTATAAAGAAAATCAAACGTTATTATACTTAACTCATTGACATTAGTACCTAATAATTATTCAAACAAATCGTATTGGTATTGCAACAAAATTATTTAAACATTAGCATTTATCGGACTTTAATGGTCTTTTACGAAGTAGGTAGATGTACCGATACAATGTACTTAAATATGTACTAGGAAATTGTTACAAAAAAGAATTCTAAGTAACTTTTATGACACTATTATTGTAATTGTTCTGCTGCTGAGTATCTACTCGTTTAGTAATTTCATATCAAGTCATTTTGAGTACTGTTGTATAAGTAGTAAATTCTTGTTTCGTATTTAGTTTAAAGTTGCTGAAGAAAAAATGGGTATTGTTTTGAGAAAGGTTTATTATGTGTTAAGTGAAAGCTCTGAAAATCGTGAAGTTGGGAGTCATATTTTAAACTTACCAAATTTACCATTAAGACACGTGTTGTCATTTCTGGACGCCACAGCATTGTATAATTTAGGCCAAAGTTGTGAATATTTTAAGAACCTGGTGGAGGAGAAGAGTTATTGGAAAAATGTTGACGCCAGCAAGTCACCAAATACTGTATAAAAAGTTAGTTATTGTCTTCAACATGTGCATAATGGGACGCGTACAATCCGGCTGAAAGGTGACAAAATGCGCATTAGCATTGTTCCAAATACATTTTTTAAAGATGTGACCAAACTGAATAAGATTACGGTATTAGCGCTGGAAAATCAAATACTGGATGGGTCCAAAATAAAAATAAGTGATTTTCCATCTACATTGCTGGAACTGAGTCTAAGAAAAACTGATGTGAAGAATTCTGATAACTTCTTTGGGACCACCATAACGAATTTATTAAAATTGCGAGTGTTAATAGTGGATCAGTGTCAATGGGTCCACTGGAGATATAACACCATTTTACTCCAGTTCCCATCGTTGGAAATACTTTCAGTAATAAAGTGTTATCTCATGACGACGATTCTAAAAGAGCATGTGATCAAGTCTAATTTAAAGATAAAAAGATTGTAGATTTTCTACTAATATCGATCCCATTGCGAACCAAAGTATAATTTTCCACAATCTAATAGGATTTTACTTTCAAACCAAAGATAACGATTGTGATATACCGCTGAACGCAAAAGCAAGAAACTTTGAAGAGGCACCTATTCATTTTGAGGATAATACAGATGGTCAAAATTTGCCTCAAAGTGTGTTATATAAATATCCGTACATTCAGTGCCAGTGTCAAAATAAACAGAACTTTAGTGTAATGAAGAATGGTGACTCTGATAGACCTACGAGACGCCATAATAAAAGACTATTAAGTAGTTTGTCTTTGCGTGGAGCTAATAATGTTACTGACATGGATTTAAAGTTTTGGAGATTTTACAATCTCAATATGCTTGATTTAATAGGTACCATAGTGACACAATTGGGAATTCAAAATTTTTTGTTTCTTAATCAACATTGTCGGGTAATACATCCTTTATGTTGCATATGCAAACCAAGGATGCCAATTATTATATAAATGTGAATTTTGTATCGCCTTACACGTTTATATGTAGGTAGTTGTTAAATAAAAATATATGTACCATATACTTTACTTTTAAAAATTATTTCTTGACCTACACTTTTGATAACGTGTGTTCAAAAAAAACTCACTTTCAGCTCTCAGCAAGCCATGACAAAAGTTAAGTAGGTATGTTTACTTGTGTGCCAAATGTGAAATGAACTACTATTTTAATACTAGAACTGCTCAATTTTAATACTAGAACTGCTCAATTTTAACATTTATTGCAATTTCAAAATATTCGTTATTGTGAGCCCCTTTTTGTGCACGCGATTTTTGTACGCTTTTATGCACTGATGCAGTAAAGCGCTTATATAGAACAATGTGTTTAGACAGACGACAAATATCGCGTGCATAAAAGAGGCCTTAAAGTAACAATATTAATGAATTAACACATAATATCTCTATCATCATGGCTTACTGAGAGTGAGTTTTTTTTTGGAACACACGATACATTAAACTAAAGTCCCTAGAATAGAAAGTCTGGTCATTTCGGTCAATTTCGTGATTGGTGCAAGGGGGAAGTGGCCGACAAATGGCGGATATAATAGACAATAAGCTGCTTTGGCGCGTAGTTTGAAAATTCTAATTTAATTTGATAAAAGTTTGACGGAGTAATGTGATTAATCAGTGCGATTTTATAAGAGAGTTACTATTTCAGTTACTACTTTACCACTTACAAGTAATTAACCTCTTGAGTATAAAAACTGAATTTTATAAGTCAGTTAGTTCATCTTGTCATGCACTCCTGTATTATCGACTCGACCATAACCAATTAATTCGCACTATTACACATATTCCAACTTGAAAGTATATTTATTATACAAAGTTTACTTACGTTTCACCACTTTGGCCACTTGAAAATATTGTACACGAAAAAGTAATTTATTTGCAAGAATTTGACAATAGAAGAGTTTAACATTAGAAGATATGGCGGCAGTCATTTATCGGCCACTTCCGGTAAATATCCAGACTTTCTATTCTAGGGACTTTACATTAAACTACTTACAGTCAGTGGCGCCGCGCCGGAACGAAATTTTCTTTGGGTGGTAAAAAAATTTGTACAGAGCAACCAGTTTACCGTACTTTAACTTCATGATGACTAGAAAACATGTAAGTATTATGATATATTTCCCTGATTCGATTACGTATGAAGGTTTAGAAAAATTATAGTTTTATTTTTTTATTATTTTATGGTCATAACACTTATGAGGAGATAATTTTAATATACACTGTGTTCCAATTTGCTTGTAATTGCAGGGTATCTCTGTAATTTGTAAAGATAGAATTTTGCGGTTTTCGCGAACCTGTGCCACTTTTTACTTTCTTATACGAAGTAATAAGAAAGTATAGTAATCGTGATTTTTTTCGACTTCGAGATTTTGATGGATTTACACGTTTTGAGGGCCCCTGAATCCATTCTGACCATTTTCGCCATGATGTCTGTCTGTGTGTCTGTCTGTATCCACCATAACTCAAAAACGAGTTATCGGATTTGATTCAAATTTCATATTTAAGAGTTTGAACAAATTTGTGGGTGCCACATTAAATCTAGCATCTAGCACCAACACAAGTAACACTTACCTGAAGACATTTTTAGGTTTTTTAGGAATATCTTGAAAAATAAACAATTTATGAGATTTTTTTATTCTTTAACATTGATTTAGCATTGAATTTTGAACAAATTTTGTTTGAACTTTTTTTTGAAATTCCGTCAAAAAAATAAAACACTAATTTTTGTCGTAAAATTCGGTTATAATGAGTGGGACAAGGACAGATTTATGCGTATTGCAATAAGTGCGACAGAGACTTCCGAAATTTATTTGAAAATTGCTGGAAATTGAAACACGATTTTTACAAGAAATTTAACTTAATTTCTTTAGGAAAAGTAATGGTACTATCCGGATAAGAAAGTCATGTGTTGGACACATCAGATATTTTTCTATTATATTGTTTAACTTAATTTTATTATGTTTAAGTTTAATATTAGGTTTGCAATACTTAAGCACTAATAATAACTTCCTAAGCCATTCAAATACAAAATTTTAGTTAATAATTCACACTCATTTCAATTTATATACAATGTAAAGGGTAATGATAAGAGGAAATATCTTAAGTCATTTTTAATTGCAAATAGTCCGAGAGGAAATAATACAATGTAAACTAACAGAGACACAACACAAGATAAAATGCATTACATTGTAAAGATCAATGCAGAGAGTAGCGAAAGCCGTGCTAAAAGCAAAAATTGCAGTCCTGATCTGACAAAGTCACACGGGACCGATGCCCGGCCAGCCCACCGGAAACGCAAAGTCTAGCCCTGAATAAGCAAAACTTTGAGTACACTTGGCCCGTAAAAACTCGAGGCCCAGAAAAGTCAATGAGGGGGGCGACTGAAAGAATCGATCGTCGGGGGCAGAAATGGCAGAAATAAGTTAGTTGGGTCTGGGGAGTCGAAGGGTCGAGTTTCGCGGGAGCTACGAAGAGGTAGCTGGTCTTAAGGGCAGTAAGCCCTCTGGCGGAGTTATTGGGTTCTTTTTATTCAAACTGCTAAAATTCTATTAATTTCGGGTTGTAACGGACGAAGGTCCGGGTGAAGTTAAATTCGATCTATTTTTTGTAGCTTCATTTAGGGAGTGTTAATTTAAAGTTTATGACGGACAAAGGTCCGAGTGAAGTTAAAAAGGGGTTAGTGTTGTAACCCAAGGGATTATTGCAGTAACTAGCCGCTACCGCTACCGTTTTTGTCGCCGACGTACCTTATATCCGTCGTCGTGGGGTTCTTCCAGCCAATTGTGGGCGGTAAGCGTTAGATGAATAATTATGTATGTTCCTTAAAAGTTTTTCTTGATTTTGCTTGTTGTGGTTTGAATAAGTTGAATGGTCGTGGAAATTGCGTTTATCTTAATAATTTTACTTTTAAATTTTATTTAAATTTTAATTTAATTTAATTGTCAATTTTAAATATAAATAGACTATACATAAGTTCGAACGCCCAGAGTTTATGTTATAATTACCACCCCCCACAACTGCAAGTAGTCATCTCTTACCGCTAGGGGGTTGGCTATTTGCCCACATGTTAATAGCACTCGCCCCACAGGATTGAGTCCGAACGGGGGAGGGTATTACAAATGATTAAAGTTGACGGGTAAAAACTATATCATATTCAGAATGACATCTAGCCGACTGCTAAGACAAGGACAGAGACCAGAGCACGGCGTACGACCATGCGTTGGTCTCCGTCTCAAGCAATCGTTAGGCTAGTTGGTCCTAGTTACCCTGTATAGTTAAGCACGTGCTTTTCGAGTATTTTCTAATGGTGGTGGTGGCGGTGGTTGTATTGATGGCCTCCGGATAGGTTCGATTTGTGTTTTGTGGCAATATGTCTCAATACAGCAGCTATCTCCATTTTTCGACTTGTCCAATTAGGTACTACTAGAGGAATGCAAATGGTATAGGTACCTGAAAATTGTATAATTTTATTATAGGGGAGGAGAAGAAACCAAGATCTCCTGTCTTCCTATCTGCAGATTAGTCTGTTGAGGAAGCTGCTAAAATAAGCACGTGGTGGCATAATAAATATGTTCAGGTGATATTTTTTCGTCTTATTCTTGTTTAAGTAATTTTAAATCAAAAAGTGAAATGACTTCCGTATTGCGACAATTTGTAGAAGTAGTGTCTTTAGAAGAGGTTCGGAGACTACCACCAACGCCGTCACCACCGCCACCAATTCAAGAACAACGTGCACAGTTATACATACATAATGGATCATGTTACTTTAGGTAAAGAGACTTTTAATCAAAGACGACGGTTTAATGTGGATCACTACAACCACCACAACAAACAACACAATATTCGAGAAGTGCCTGCTTAAATCACAAATAGGAAAATGGTTTTAATCAAAAGAATGAAGAATTAAAAAAAAACCGTACGCAGCACGAGATTCCTTATAAAGACTCCAAATTATCGAATATGTTTCTGTAAGGTTCTTTCAAATGTTTGAATAAAAATTCAGTTCTTAAAATGTTTTCATTTAAACCTACTTCCCAAAAATTTGCGTTATTTTTATTAATTTTTTTAAAGTGGTGCTCGTATCCAGAATGAAACCTCAAAATTAAATCTCAATTCTGGTACTACAAGTACTACAACTGACAATTCTGTAGAACCATCTAACAGTCCCGAAACTCCCGAACTCGATACTCCAATTGACAACACAGATAGTGACAAAAGCAACCAGGGCCGTCGTCAGCAAAGACAACTTCAAAGGAACAAACTCAAATAAGTGATTTTGTAAAAACCTCAAAGCCAGTTTCAATCTATAAATCTAAAGAATTTGATAAAAAATTAATTAGAATGATTGTTAAGGAATACCAGCCTTTTAGATTAATCGAGGATGTAGAGTTTAGAAAATTTGTAAATTTGTTATGTCCTGGTTATTCATTACCAAGTCGCAAAACCATCTCGACTAGTTTTATACCTCAATTTTATTCTGTAACTAAAGAAAAGATTGAAAACAAAATTAAAGAAGCCTATGCTGTTTGTGTAACCACCGATGGATGGACTTCCATCAGCAATGATAGCGTTTTAGCTGTTACCGCCTACTGGATCAATTCAAATACTGAACTATGTTCAAATTTGTTAGGATGTATATCGTTTAGTGACCGACATACAGCTGAAAATTTAAAAGAATTTTTAAGTGCAGTTTTTCAGGAATGGAAAATTAATAATAAAGTGGTTGTAATTATTAGTGATAATGCAGCGAACTTTACAGCTTGGTGGGTGGCGTCATCTTGGATGTTTTGCTCATTCTGTAAATTTATTAGTACAGGCATCTTTACGAGAAATCCATGCAACAGTAGACAAAGGGAAGAAAATCGTAGAATTTTTAAAAGGAGTTCTCATGCACTTGCTAAACTTCATGAATCTACCTATGTTAAAATTAAAACAAGATGTATGCAGCATATCTTGAAACTTAAAGACGACATAGTCTCTACATTAGCTATTATCGGACATGAAGAAATTAATTTATTAACTTCACATGATTGGACTATTATTCAAATAGCTATAAATTTTTTCGGTATTTTTAATGATGTAACTGTTGAAGTAAGCTAATTTTATTTTCAAAATCCATGAAACGACATGTATTACATTTTTTAAATAATAATGATTTATTACCAGAAATTCATAAAATGGCTGACACTTGCATCAAACAATTAAACACTCGTTTCGAAGATTTAGAAAATAATCCACTCATAACTTCCGTGATACTTCTTGATCCACGTTTTAAAAAATTTGGATTTTCTGAAGCACATAAAGCTGATGTCGCCTATGCATCATTAAAACAATGTGTGTTCTATTAACATTATTACTTTGAAACTTGAAGATAATACTAACTCAAATCCTTCTCCTTGTACAGCGTGATCAAGAATGACTGAATCTGTTGGTACTGAAAAAATAACTTGTGGAATTGCTACTATTGACGCAAACAATCGCACGAACGTTGGCGCGCACATCTTACTGTCAACTTTTGACAATCTTGTTCTAAAATTTTCAAGTTTTTTAATTTTGAAGATATTTACAATGGAGCATAACATTTTTATTAATATGGCATACCTCAGAACGGGCGTATACAATGAAGATAATGACTGGCAGTACTCTGTACAAGACACGTACAATGCTTTTCGGACTAAGTTCCCTGATGAACATGTAAGCTTGCCTGTTTTTAAGCTTTATTGTATGTGCCTGGTCCAACGCTATACGAGGACTGGCGATGTAAAAAGATCAAAGCCCAAAGAGAGACCATCTACCCTAACTCAAAATGTAGTGGAAGATATCAGGACGCGAATGGAGCGTACCCCAAAAAAATCCATTAGAAAGCTTTCCCTACAAACAGGTTACTTCCATTTCCTTATCCCGAATACCCTCAATAGAAACGTCCAATCCAATGCCTTTGCCATAATAAACAAACGCCTGTGCAACACAAAGAATTTTTTTACTAGAGATCTTTCATAAAGGACATAATAATCCTTACGTGTGTAGACCCCATTTTTCCTTTTCCTTGCAGGCACATCGTATGGCAGTTGTCACTGTGTTTTAAAAAGAGGCTTAACATGCATCCATACAAAGATTCGGTGGTCCAACACTTGCAGCCTCAAGACTTTCAAGCCAAAATCAACTTCTGTAATTGGTTTAACCTCCACATGAACAACGAAGTGTTGAATTCAACATTTTTTTCTGATGAGGCTTGGTTTCATCTAGATGGGTTCATAAATTCTCAAAATTACAGAATTTGGTCTTCTGAAAACGCTCACGGGACTGTTACTGCAAGCTTGCATCCACAGAAAGTGGGTGTATGTATAATTTTACCATAAACTCCCAACGATATATCGACCACCTGCTCGAGCCTTTTATGGACGAGGTGAACCCACAAGAACGGCGAGGATTTTTGCAAGAGGATTCAGCCCACAGAGCTCGAAACACAATTACCTACTTGAGACGATTTTATGAAGACAGACTTATAAGCACAGGAATATGGCCAAGCCGCTCTCCGGATCTAACTCCTCTTGATTTCTTTTTGTTCGGCCATCTTAAGAACAAGGTTTTCGCACGAAATTTACACACGATTGATGAGTTACAAGCTGCCATTACGGATGAAATCGCCAACATCACTCCGGGAATTCTGGGAAACGTCTTCGAAAGCCTCAAAATGAGAGTTAATTTGTGTCTTGCGCATGACCGCGGACATTTTGAACAATATTTATAATTTTGCTCTTTTTCGTTCCTGTATTCCTATTAGTTTTTTATTAGTTACACTCCAAATTAAACCATTACTTTTTAATGTTTTCCTTACGTTTTGAGGTACCAAAATGTTCAATTTTAACAGCTTTCTGTTATACCCATCTTCTCTTATGATTTCAATGTAACATTTCTAAAAAGTTGCCAAAAATCTTCAGTTTTTTATGTATTTCATACTTGCAGTCCTAACATAACAATAATACACCACAATTATAACCTTAGATTTTGTAAACTGACATTTTTAATTGTGACAATCAGGTTTGCAAATCATACCACAAAAAAAATTCCTAAGTTCGCAACTGTTTTAATACCAACAGATTCAGTTGTTTCCTGATCACGCTGTACATCATATGTACAATATTTTGAGGATGTTGTTAAATCAAAAGCTTTGTCAAACCCTACGGCGACAGGAATGGTGGAACTTAATAAATACCTGCAGGAGCCATTAATAAATAGAGATCAAGATCCATTGATCTGGTGGAAGCAAAGAAAGGATGTATATCCTATGCTATATGAAATAGTAAAAAAAACATTTTTTATTGTAGCGACTTCTGTACCTTCCGAGCCAATTTTTTCAAAGGCGGAACAAATCGCTACAGAAAGAAGAAGTGCATTAAAAGCAACAAAAATTTCTCAAATTATATTTTTAGCACATAACTTAGAGTAGCTAATTTACTTATTATTTTTTAAATATTTGTTTTTAACATACGACTTGTTATACGAAAGTTGCCTTACTTAAAAGTTTATGTTTTGTTTTTAGATATTACAATTTAAACGTTTTCTTTCGTATTTTTATTTTATATAAATTAGAAAATATTTAGCGTTTGCCCGATATTTTGAATATGAATATATTGTCAATATAATGTGTCATCTAAAGTAGATACCTACATTAAAATTACATTTAATATATTTCTTTGTTTAGTTTTCGAAGGTGTTTAATTAATTTTAACATTCTAATTAGTCCAGTCATATTAGACAAGAAAAAAGAGTTTGGTCTTGAAAAATTATCAACTGGCTGGATTTTTGTGTACAGCTTCGTTTCGTCATTATAAACATTGGGTCAAAAGTCCCCATGTGTGCGAAACGAGCTTAATACTTCGTATAAGAAAATAAAAATTAAGAAAGTATAGTAATCGTGATTTTTTTCGACTTCGAGATTGGGATGGATTTACACGGTTTGAGGGCTCCTGAATCCATTTTGACCATTTTCGCCATGTTGTCTGTCTGTGTGTGTGTCTGTCTGTCTGTCTGTCTGTATCGACGATAACTCAAAGACGACTTATCGGATTTGATTCAAATTTCATATTTAAGAGTTTGAACAATTTTGTGGGTGCCACATTAAATCTTTTTCACCTAGCACCAGCACAAGAGGTATCTTGTGTATGCGTATCTTCAATATCACAGGTATGTTAAAGTTTTAGGATCTATTCCAAACAAAATGTTATTAAAATCATCAATATTTGGTTGGAGTTTTGGTGTGGTACCAGCAGGACTTTTTTACATGAACGCCAGCTCGTGTGGTATTTACTCGAATTATATGTTAAAATTTGTATCACTAATAATAATTTTACTTTGTATAAATTTATTCATATTTTGTATCATCATACATAAGATATTTGAAAAGAAAGTTAAACTGCGTTCAAGTCATACTAATTTCCAGCGAAAGATTATCTTAGCCATTTTGTTTTTTGTATTAGGTCTGTCATATTTATTTGCCATGATCTCAGGTTTTGCCATACAAGAATTTTCCTCTTCTGTCGCTTTTTATTGTTTTAATTTTTTTCTGGCTTTATCCCATTTCGATGGCTTTATTTTATTTGTATTTTATGTTGGACTTAATAGCGAAATTCAACAAAAATGGCGAAGGTGTTTTGACACGTTATGTAAAAAGCATGGAGAATAATAATTAATTTATTGTTACACTAATTTTAAAATAAAACATTTAAAAACAAAGTATACTATTTTATTATTTATAATTAATACCAATCCCGTAATCTAATACTCCTATGTAATAAAGATACCTACACACTAAATTAAGGAACATCATGACAATTCATTCGCTTTCTTTTTTTCAGCTACAAGAGACTAACATCAATAATCGAACTATAACTGTTTAAATATTTACAGCCCAAGCCACAAGAAATTAATTTTGTAGTAGACAATTTTACTTTTTATTTAAATGTGGAACACCCTGTATAATTCTAATTATTTACGGAACACCTCATTTTAAAAGATCTTTAATAGTTTTTAAGCAGATTAAAAAGAATCGTTATAAATGGAATGCCAAGTTTTTAGTTAGTCTTTTACATAATATTTTAAATCTGTTTTTATACAGGGTGTGTCATGTACAGGGCCATCTATCTGTATATGGAAAACTAGTAACAGTAGAATTTTGAAAATTAGTGATATTTCTTATTTGGAAAACATCGCCTAAGAAAAAGTGCAAAAGTTGAAGTCGGTTAATGAGGTCAACATGACTTGCCCAAATTTGGGTAATAAATTATAATTCATTCATGCTAATCTTAAATTAAGAAAACTAAATACATAAATGTAAAAGCGCATAGAAAACGACATTGAACAGGATGTAATTAATTGAAAAAGTTAAAGTTCACATTTCTCATTCCAAAATTTACAAGAATTATTACACACAATTTCGATCTTTCCCAAATTGACTGTCAATTCTAAAAATATCTTATACAATCATAATAAAAAGTTAACCAATTTTTTTTAAATCAGATAATCTTTAAAAATCTAAAGTACAAAAAGTTGGTGCAGTTTAGAAATTAACAGTAACAATGTAAATGTACATAATAGTATATTATTGCAAGAATCAAGTGCCGTCCTGTCAAGATTTAGAAGCAGACTGGGGACTACTGACTGGAGCGAGGTGTACGATCGGAAAGACGCAGCGGATGCATTTTCAGTGTTTCAGAATATACTCTTGGAATAGATTCACAGCTGCTTTCCGAAAAAAGAAATACGGTCTGAAAATGCAAAAAATTACAAGAACTGGTTCACCAAAGAAATCGGTGAAATGCGTAACACCCTGGAAGCCTTATCTGTAATGGATGAATGCTTGGGTATGGTTGAGTTTCACTCAGCATTTCTGGAATATAGAAAAATGTATAGAAAGAAAATGGCGTACAGGACCTATACAGGGTGTTTCCTAACTACGGTACGAAACTTCAGAGGGTGATTTGTTAGGTCGTTTTAAGAAAAAAAGTTCCTATGAACATAGAAGGTCCGTCAAAACTCTGGCATTCTATAAATTCGTTAGGTTTGGAAATAGAAAGTTTTTTTAAAGATATAACACTTCGCAAGCTAATCCCGTAGAGCGAACCAATAAAAGTCTGAAGACCATGATACTGCAGTACTGTGAAACAGACCAGCACAAATGGGATTAACGTCTTCCGAAATTTTTATTCGCTATCAATAGTTCCCGACATGACTCCACGGGGATTTCCCCTGTTTTTTTTCAACTTCGGTCGAGAAATGGAACTATCCGAAGCTCTGTACGCCGCCCATACTGTCCAGGCCAATGACGCCGAAAATACCGATTCAACACTCATATTCACCGCCTCGTCCAGCTGCAAGACACTTTCGAACTAGTCCAAGTTAATTTATCCCGTGTCTTTGCCACTCAGAGTCACCACTATAACCTCTGCCACCGAGAATGGCGTTGTTACCTAGGAGACCGTGTTATGAAAAAGGAATACCACCTATCTGAGGCCTCTAAAGGTTTCGCCGCCAAACTCGAAATATAGTTTCCCGTACACCGTTACTACTAAAATCCGACTCCGGCAGAACATGCACCCGAATTCACATAAAAGATCTGAAACTCACATCCGATCACACAATCTGAAAAAACAGTGAGAAACCGACCTATTGTAATAGTGTCGCAGAGAACTCGATCAAATTCGTTGCACTTCCTGATTCGTGAACCGGCTGAGGTCAGAAGGGCCGAGTTCCAAGTGAAAGCCAAGCAAGTGGCGAGGGAAGTGGCGAGCCAAGCTAAACAGCCCAGGAGACCAGCCGTAGAAAAACAAACACCCCGTCACCCTTCTAAAGCACCGACCTCCAGACTCCGGCCCTCCTTCGTCCCCAGCCCCGCTACCGAATCTCCCTTAATACCCCCTCCTGCCAAAACTCCCACAATAATCATTCTCCAAAACGTCCTTTTGAAACCTCCCGACCGAGATGTCGCAACCGGTCCCGACGACTTCACTGCACTTTTTTTTTCAATTCAATTCAATTCAATTTATTATTAGTCCAAGAGATTACATGGTAACATGGGACACGTCAATATATATAATTTGTTAAGAAAAAAAATGTTTAAAAAAAAAAACACAATACATATACAAATCCAAACAAATAAATAACAAATTGTAAATACACAACACAGAACAATAATATACACCAAGTATACACCAAAATATCAAACGTATACGTAATGAAGGCAAACTACAGTGGACCACTGAAAAAACCGTTCCATAAATGAAGCGCATTTGATTTAATTAGAAAAATAAATTTCTGCCGTTTACTGACCGAGTATCATTTCTATTTTTTCCCACAAGAACCCAACCAAGCTGGTTCTATTGGATGTCTGTGGCCGCCTGTTGATAACAGATGGAACTGGCAATGGAGGAAATGGATGACGACCTGCAGGCAGCCGCCTTCAGGATGCGTCCCTGAAAAGAAGGGCCTATGAACAATGAGACACCGAAACAGCCGTATTCCAAATGTCGCGCCCAAACCGCTGACACCATCCGCTTCCCCCAAAACGCCGACTTCCGAAAACACAAAATAATGAAATAATGAAAATGAAAACGAATTTGCAGAATTAGATAATAGTCATGTAAGTTCCGATGAATCGGATCTTGAATAGAGTTCAGTAATTTAAAAATTTTCAAGTTAAATTTTTTACTTTCTTATACGTAGTATAAGGAAGTATTGTAATCGTGATTTTTTTCGACTTCGAGATTTTGATGGATTTACACGTTTTGAGGGCCCCTGAATCCATTTTGACCATTTTCGCCATGATGTCTGTCTGTCTGTGTGTCTGTCTGTCTGTCTGTCTGTCTGTCTGTATCCACCATAACTCAAAAACGACTTATCCGATTTGATTCAAATTTCATATTTAAGAGTTTGAACAAAATTGTGGGTGCCACATTCAATGTTTTTCATCTAGCACCAAAACAAGTGACAGTTACCTGAAGACATTTTTAGGTTTTTTAGGAATATCTTGAAAAATAAACAATTTATGAGATTTTTTTATTCTTTAACATTGATTTAGAATTGAATTTTGAACAAATTTTGTTTGAACTTTTTTTTGAAATTCCGTCAAAAAAATTTCAAAAAAACTAGATATTCTTAAAACACTTTATATTTCTCATAGCGCGCGTTGAAAGTTGAATTCGATGGTCGAGGTAGACCATGTGTCTCATTATATTTCTGCCAAACGGAAGGTCCCGGGCTCGAATCCCAGAAGGAACGGAACATTAGTTTTTTTTTATTTTACGGGTTTCTATGGTACCGAAAACAATAATAATGAATAAATAAATGTTATTTCATACCGGGAGATTTTTTTAAGTGAGTAATAGGTCAAAAATCTAAAATAAAACACATTTTTGTCGTAACATTCGGTTATAATGAGTGGAATAAGGACAGATTTATGCGTATTGCAATAAGTGCGACAGAGACTATTTGAAAATTGCTGGAAACCTTCAAAATTTTTACAAGAAATTTAACTTAATTTATTTAGGAAAAGTAATTATTGTGATACTATCCGTAAGTATAAAAAAGTCATGTGTTGGGCACATCAGATATTTTGTATTTCAATCGCTTTATAATAAATTTTTGTAAATATTTTTTTTTATGTTCCGTATACTTTATTCTTTCGATTGGTATTAAATTATATCGATAAGCAAGTAAGTGAAATAATAAAAAAAAATGTATGACATTTTATGAAATTAAAGATAGCCATGACCATATTTCATTAGGCAACCTATGTGCGATATATTTCTTAAAACATTACCTTTGATATAAAATCAGTTTCATCCGGTAAACAGATGGGTGAAGGACGACCTTACTTCGGATCTTAGAATATGATTTGTGTTGGAAATGTGGGGAACCCGAACACTCCTGAAGCCGCTGCACAAAGAAGAGACAGGTGTAACAACTCGCCCTGGCGTTCGCACCCGGCCTGTCAACATATTCCTCCGACCACCAGCCGGCTCCATCATTACCGCAACCAGGACCGTCACGACTACGGACCAGCCTTCCCTGAAGCGTGAGAGGAAGGATCCTCCGACAAACACAAGAAATACAACCGTCACCTCACGACCACGAAACTCAGCGACATACCATCCAGTCGTTTAACCGCGTATTAGTATAATAGTTTAATTTTAAATTTTAAGAGTAAGAGTATATTTTAAGTTTAATAATAAAGTCAGAAGCAGAGCCAGAACAACAGGAGGAGATAAAGTACGATGGCCGATTCATTAATAAATATATATATCGACCAAGTTCGACAGAACGGTCGACCAGATAAAAGGCCATCCTCGAACCGTTACATACAGAACCCTCCTGGCATGTGTGAGGGAAGATCTCGAGGAGGCGGTATCGGACGAGGAAATTCCCGCTCGACCGAGTTCCTCGCCTCCCCACACCTCAACCACAGCCGCGTGCACGAGCAGCACAGACGCTGACCAATATGAGTGGCCCCCAGTGCCTCCATCGCCACCCATCTCAGAGGCCGCGGACGTTATATGGGACACGCCGCCAGAGCTTCACAGTACAGAATGACGCAGGAAATGTTCAGGACGAACAGGAAAATGCCTGCCGCCAAAACATTACTAGAATTACCCACGGTAAAAAAAGAATCCGACATTCATTAGCTAACTTAATTGAAGCCACAGAAAAACATATTCGGTGTTTAAAAAATCTAAATCTGCAAGTCGATCAATGGGATGCATTATTAATTCCAATTTTAGAACAAAATTAGATTCCATTACAAATCGTAAATGGCAATCATATTTCAACACAGACAAACACACCAAGGATTACATACCGGCCCTTAAAGATTTTTAAAAGTTTTTACAACATAAACGAAATACATTAGAAGCATTAGCTACAAAAACTCTTTCATTGGACTCATAAAAGTTACTTAAACACCACACACCTTACACAACAAAAATGCTTGGACATCACGAGAATCAACACATAGGTATACAAGTACTAATCCTGTAACTTGTAACATTAATTATAAAGGTGATCATTACATACTCGTTTGTGAACAATTTTTAAAACTCAAGATAGAAGATCGAATCGAGAAGGTAAAGCAACTGCAACTATGCATAAATTGTTTACGCAAGGAACATTTTGTAGATCACATGATTTCAAGGTGTGCGATAGAAAACACAATTCGCTATTACACATACCCACAAATATTCAGAATCTCAGTCTCATTCTTCATACTACTACTCATTCGATACGTATCGTATCGATAAAAACGATACGGGAAGGGTATCGATACAATCGGTATAAAATTTTCAACTTTTTATCAAAAAATTTAATTAGTTAATTTTTTGTTATAAAATTACTGCACCAACTTTTTCTTATTCTCCAATTCTGGTATCTGGGATTTCAGTCGGTCAAGGTTGGTATAGTTGGTACTGCAACAGTTGTTAGTTGTTTATTAAATCATTTTAAAGTATTCTACCTTGTTGGCAAGAAAAGTTTACAGATTTTCAACGAGACTGCGCCACGGTGCCAAAAATATTTCCTTTTATTTCTATTAAAACAGCAAAAATTTTCAAAACCTCCATGTACCTAAAACTAACCAGCACGTCCGCTGCCATTAATTTAAATTTTAATGTAGGTATTCATGTAAAATGCATTCGAACACACTATCAGTACAGTTACGTTATCACAATTAGTTTAGTTTACATTTATTGTAACACGATGTATTACATTATTATATTATGTTCTTAGAAGCTTCATGCTTTATCTTTTGCCGTTTCAGCTTGTTTCAGCTTAGTTAGCCTAGAAAGAATTATTGTATAATCTTAGAAGTTAGTTGTATTGCAGCATCCAAATTAATTAAAGTTTTTAAAAATAAAATTCGTTTTTTGCAAATCAAAACTGGCGCAGTCGGTAGAATCTGTCAAAACAGTCCTAAAAATTAAAACACCTGCTCACTTCGCCGTGTTTCATGCTGTTCTCTGTTTCAACAGTTAATTGACAGAACCGAAAATAAAAAAACTTTTAGTGGCAGTTACGTGCAACTCACTGACCAGGGAAAAGATCAAAAATCGTCTACAATCCTATTGGTGCGGGTGAAAGGAACAAACATCTTCCCAAAGCCACAATTATTAACCCAGGGAAAGGACAAGCATCGCCGATCCTATTGGAAATGTTTATAATTTCGTCACTCTGTAAGTGTATCCTTAATTTTCACTTCCTATATTTTAATTGTACTTTTTAACTCAAACTGGAAGACGTAGAAAGTTTAGCTATCTTTTTAACAACTTAGAAATACAAAACTTAGTACCAATTACCATGGCTCAACCCAACTATCAATTGATTAAATATCAAGCAGACAACATCTCTCATTTCGATGGCAATCCCAAACAACTCAGTAGATTCATAAAATCTTGTGAGAACTTTTTACAGAATCATAGAGACGCTACAAACGTGGCTGCATCTGTTAATATTTCTCTTTTCAGCACAATAATAGGTAAATTAATCGGAAGAGCTGCCGATTTAATTGCTTCACGTATTGAACTTGATACGTGGTTAAAGGTCAAAGAATCACTATTAATAACCTTTTCTGATCAAAGATCTATTGATTGTGTGATTCAAGATATTATCTCAATGCGTCCGGAGAAAAACGAAACGCCTCAAAATTATGGATTACGTTTACAAGACGCACGTAGCATTTTTTTAATAAAATTAATGCGTCTAACGACCCAAGTAACATTAAACTGTTAAAAATCAATCAATACGACGATTCATGTCTTAAAACACTCATTAACGGATTAAACTATCATATGCAGTTAGTAGTACGTTTAAAGAACCCCGATTCGTTTGAAACAGCAATGAGCTTTGCACGCGAAGAAGAAAACTTCTTAATGTACAAACATCGGCCTAACACATCAAATAAAACATTGTCAAATGTCCAACCTCCTAACCAAACATGTTACAACAATACAATTATCCATCTTACTCTACATTACCCTCATTTCAACCAAGACCTAATTTCACACCTAAACCCTCATTTCAAAATCCTTTTGCTCAGGGACCAAAGTTCTTTAATTTCACACCTAGACCTACATTTCCAAATTACTTCGCCCAAAGACCTGCTTTCACTCCAAGATTCACGTCACAACCAAATTTCAACCAAACCACCCCCTCTAGAATGACTAGAAACTCCACATTTAACAGAAATATTCCCCAAAATCCTGAACCAATGGATACTTCCTCAAGCAACAGGAGAATAAGAGTACCATTCCAACAAAGTCAACAACACCAACGTAATTGGGTTGCTGAAGAACTTTTTAATCAATCAGTAGAACCGGTAGATCATGACAATGAAATCGATGAAGCATCAAATCAATTCGATCATACAAATTATCATCAAGCTGATAATAAAGACGCTTACAATTTATATTCCCCAGATAACCAAAACTACAACTATGAAAATTGTAACGAAAACCAATTCGAAAACGAATACGAAAAAATTATCATGACGAATAAAATTTTCAGATTATTACAAATCCGAAAAACAACAGATAATAATAAATTTAAATAATTATAACCACTCTGAATTACCTATCATATTTATTCCAGAACTAAAAGCCAAATTTTTAATAGACACAGGAAGTGGTAATAGTTATTTACAATTGAGTGCGTGTAGGTTCTATTTTACATTGCGACAGCTTTGTTTGAGGCAGAATCCGTCAGGCGAGTGCCTTATTAGCTGGTGTTATATAATAATAATTATGTCATTAGTCATGAGTACTGAATGATGATGGCCCAGTCTGTGGTACTCCATCCTCGGTATTACACGTCGTTTGTTTTAATAAATCCAATAACTTATTTCAAGTGTGTCCCTACAGTTATTTCAAACCTATTTGTATCTAATATAACATCAGAAGTGGGATTCGCTCGCGTGTGCCCTTACAAAGGGATTTTCAACAACTTTTAGAACAAAATTTTTTTGGTTTTGTGAAGTTGCAAAGTGTTGTGCAACAACATGGCGGAGCCAACAGCCACTGCGCATACTGGCACGAATTCGTGTAACGATGCGTCACCACCTTCTGTGATGATGTAAATCAATGGAATGAAGAAGTGGAAGATGTTGGCAACCAATTAAGATGAGACGGCCGAAAGTTACTTGTCCATGGTTCTGGATATTTGGTAAGCTCTGCTAAACGTTGATAAAATACTTAGAGACCGCCAACTGCAAGGCGTAACTGGGTAGAGTTTAAGGATGCTATTGAAACTGCTTTCCCCCGTCGACGAAACTCGGGAAAACTTTTGAAAGAAGCTATTATATACTTCTGGATGGGAGACTACGTACGATGAATATGCACGCCAGAAAATTGCTAAACTGACTAGGATAGATCTATCTTGGATTTGGCCTGAGCATGTCTTAATTGAATGTGTTCTGTAAGAATAAAGAAGATCCCAGACAGAATGACATAACTGAAAACGTGATCATGGTCCACCAACTTACAACTACTGCAAACGGACGGGACGCAGTCGCCGACACACAGATAAAACTTGTTATTACTAGATTTGGTGTTTTGGTTAAGCCAGATGTGCGTATATTTTGCCTAGACTCGGAACAAAATATTGTTTTTAATGGAGTAAATTTAGCATGTGTACTTGTTTTTGGACAGTCTCCTCCAGATAGAAACATATGTGCCGACACCGGTTTTTCGTTTTTCTAGAGTTTTGTTATTTTGTGACTTGTAAGAGCTTTTTGGGTGCGATTTGGCACGAACCGACGTGTAATACTTTGCTATTTTTGTTTTACTCGACTTATAACTTTACAATAAACTCGTTTGTTTATGTCAGCAGTCGTTTTTATTTCAATTAGGGTTTGGGGAGAACCGGCGTTTTTTTCCGATATTTGACATAGTGGCGACCGTGACAGGACTAGTGGCAAACTTTTATCCAGTGTTTTATAAATACATTGTGGCGGTTTTGACCGGGGTTTGCTACAAAGTTTCGTTTTATTTGTCGAGATGGAGCAAAGAAAAAAACATAGAAGAGTGCTTCGCACAGGTTACACACGATTAGCAAACGAAATCGAGCAAATTCTTATGGCCGAGCCATTAGAAACTCGAAGTATTCGGGAAATTCGGGTGTACTTCGATTTATTGCAAGCAAAATTAACAGAACTAAAATTAATGGACTGTGAGATTTACGAGGAGCTGCTTAACCAAGGTGCAAGTGAGGACGATCTGCTGGCAGAAATGTATGGTTGCGACTCCTACAAGAAAAAATGCAGCGATTTGGGCTTCCGTTACGACAACCTGTTGGAAGAGTCGAGATCTGATGTAGTAAGCAATCAAGAATCTTCTGTATCTGCAGCATCTGATTTAAACAACAGAACAGGTAAACGTAAATTTAAGTTACCCACTATTGAATTCAAAAAGTTCGACGGGAACATTCAAGACTGGCTGTCATTTTGGTCACAATTTAAAAAGGTTCACGAGGATCCTGATATCGACTCAGGTGATAAAATCGAGTATTTGATTCAGTCAACAGTACCTGGCAGTAGGGCAAGGCAGATAGTTGAGAGTTTTCCCGCCATGAGTGAAAATTACGAGAAAATTATAGATAGCATGAGATCTAGATTTGGTAGGGAAGATTTACAAATCGAGGTTTATGTAAGGGAATTGCTCAAGCTAATTTTAAAGAATGCTATGTCTCAAGATAAAATGGAACTCTCTTTTTTGTACGATAAGATTGAGACACAGTTACGGGCGCTTGAGACGCTGGGGATTACATCTGATAAATGTTCTGCAATGTTGTTTCCTTTAATTGAATCGTGTCTGCCACGGGATTTATTAAGAATTTGGCAACGATCTTCTGTTGATGTATATGGGGTGGGTGTCAGAGAATCCAACGCTGTTGATAGAAATGCTACTGAATCAACGCTGGAAAACCGCCTCAAAAGTTTACTGAAATTTCTAAAAAGGGAGGTGGAAAATTATCAACATATATCTTTGGCGGCCGAAGGCTTTGGTCTCTGCACATCATCTTCCGAAGACTCGTCGAAAAGGAAGAAACCTGCTGTGAGATTCGATTCTGCAATGCCCACTACTGCAGGTTTGATAAATTACGATGTGGCCAAATGTATATTTTGTGAAGGCTCGCACGATTCCGAGAGTTGTTTTAAGGCTCTAAAATATTCTCTGGATGAAAAAAGAGGAATTCTTTCGAAAAGGGGAGCATGCTACAAATGTCTTAAGCTGGGGCACATGGTTCGAAAATGTCGAGGGCGAATAAGCTGCATGGCGTGTGGTAAGTCACACGTTACGATGATGTGTCCAGAAATTCCGGTTAACAAGGGAGGAAATAAGGTCCAGTCAACCAAAAGGGAGGAAGAGGAGAAACCTCCGGAACCAACTCTGACTTGTGTCACGCGTTTTTCCTCGGCAAGAGCGGAGGTGAATATAAAGTTAAAAATTGGTACTCGGATGGACGAGACAAAAGGCTCGACTAAACTCAGCGGGGTGGTCGCGGGCTGAGTAAAGATTTCCTTATAAGTGGACCTTGAAAATCTTTAAAAGGGCGCCAGAATCCTTAAGCCATATAATAATTAAGGTTTCACCGGATTCGAATGAAACTATACCCAATAATTAACGATAAAATAAAACTAAAATAAACGGTAACAAATATCGATCTTTATTTTGACCTGACTAGTACTTATAACAATTTGTGGAATATATATATGAATGTATAATATAAAATAATATGACATAAAATCCTATAGGTCAAGTGACCAATGCTACTATATTTTAAAAGGTGCTTACTAACCCCTCATCTAAAAACCCTCCCAAATTGTGCGACTGGCGCTTATAAAAATAATAGTCGTTAACGGTAAAGGAGCCCTAAACCGCATGTACATGTGATTTCCGCTACCCCGCACCGGTTATCGTGTTGTTGAATAATTAACGCGACCAAGTATACACAATTAGCGAAGTAATAAATCCAGAGGCGAAACACGTAAAAATACAATAGTCAAGCTATAGCCACTTGATTCAAAATAACATGATGGTAAATTAACAAAAAAACTAGTCTAGGTAAAGCGTGATAAAATTATGGCCTTGAATCCCACAGCGAGACAAATAGTATTGGAAATCTCTGACCTTAATTTTTGGAGTCTGCGTCGCCCAAAGAAGACCTGTCCAGATGTCCAAGGAAGGTCCAGGAAGTCAGGCTGGATACTCCCAGTCTCGGAACGGCAAAACCAAAGCGCAGAAAAGAGTAACGAGTAGGGAGAGAGAATAAAACGTTTTGCGTGAGAGTGTGAGTGAGAGAAGAGTGAGAGAGAGAGACCTAAAAGAGAACGTAAATTAGCTTATTGGAAAAACTAGGGATTTGCGTCGTAATTAATTACCTTAGGTGTAGTGTGGCCTCGTGTGAAAATTGAACAATGTAGTTTCGTTTGTAATCCTCCGTAGAGTTTCTTAACGCCAATTAAACGAAAAATTCTATCTTAAATAGAACAACGGTAATCTCAAATTGGCGTTAATTAAGTTTGCAGCACGTGGCAGATGATCCAGAAAATATCTGATTAAAAATATGCTACCAAGTGTGCAGACGAAAGTACGAATTGCGAATGATTTTCACACAAGAATTTTCGTTGAACGGGACGCTAAATAAATTCCTAGAATTTTTCCAAAAGCCAAAGAAAAATAAGATGACAAGAAACAAGTATTGCCATCTAATGGTCACTAATCGGGAATAGGTAGTAATCCTGTGATAGGGTTCCATTTAACGAGATGAAGGAACTAAGTTTTCAATTAATTATACAAATTTGAGATAATAAGAAGTTAGATGGTGTGTTATCCATACTTTTAGAGTAGATATTGCTAGTGGAAATTTAACCCGTTACAACTACCCCCTTCCTCAAAGAAAATTACCCTGTAATTTTCTCATGATTAACCATACGATAAGAGGAAGAGCAAAAAAAAAGGACTCAAGAAGAAAGTTATATACCTAATCGACGTCAAGAACTGATAAGCTACTAAATCAAAGAAAAAGGAAAGAAAGAAAAGAGGAAACTAAACCTTAAAAGACTATATCGAACGGTTCAAAACGATAATGGTTGCCAAAACGAAGTGAAAAATGTAAAGGAAGGGTAAGAAAAAGGAATAACATGGGCCTTGAAAAGAGTTACGCGTTTACACGCCCAAGTAACGCACTCCTGAGGTATAAAAGGCATATTTAGGTAGCTACCTCGCCAACTACCCAGCCACATAAATAACAGACAATGCAAATTTAAAATCCTGAAGGGAACACAAAAATGAATTTATCTTAATTACTCAATCATACTAAATTCTTTCACACCTAGGTTAAACTGAACCATACTTCTGCACTAAAAGAAACACTGACTCAGTACTCAGCCATTTACAAAACCAAGCACTAAATCAACGTCTCTGAAAGTCAGAACATTCGCACTCCAAACATACAGTCGCATTAGGGGCCTCTTACGCCATGGTGACGAACTAGCTGGCCTATTCTCAGCCTGTACCAGCAAGGACATGAAGACACACAACGACAACAAAAAAACAACTAGATGACCAAGAACCAAAACAAATAAACCAAGGCGAATCTGAAACGATAGGAAGAGGACCACGAAAACCAAAACCATAACTAACCAGGGTCGTCGACATATGGCTTGAGATCTTGCACATGCCAAACGCCCTTAGAGTCACCGACATCATTGTGCAACTCATAAGTCCAAGCACCAATTTTTCGAGCAATAGTAAAAGGTCCAACGAATTTCGGGGCTAGTTTTGCGTTGAAGAAGTCAGCAGCACTCGACAAAACTTTGTTTTTGCGCCATACCTGTTGATGTACTTGATATTCGACGGGACGTCTACGCAAATTGTAGGTTTTCTCATTGCGCTGCCGAGCTAACTCCAATTTTTGCCGAATATCTTCAAACATCTTCCGAAACCCGTCGTGCCTCTGACGAGTAGTGTTGTTTATATCGTCATTAGCCGGTAACTCGCCATCGACTTTATCCCTAAAGTCCTCTCCAAACAGGACATGCTCTTACGAAGTAAGGGCTATAACCCGTAGTATCGTGTCTAGCTGCTCGAATTGCGCAACCTACCGAAGACAGAAATTTATCCCAAGAGCGATGGTTTTGTTTGACATAAGAGGAGAGCATCGTCTTTACCACTCTGTTGACACGCTCGGTGGGGTCGGCTCTAGGATAATATAAGGCAGTATAAGAGATCTGGGTTTTATATTTGGTACATAGTGCTTGAAACTCTTTACTTCTCATTTGTACTCCGTTGTCGCAAATCAAATATTGGGGAACACCATAGACTATGAAAATATCCTGTTCGATGTGTTGGGATAAAGCTTTTGCGGTGGCACTTCGAAGGGGAAACAAAACGACATATTTACTGAAATAGTCAGTCACCACGAGAATCTGAGTGTAGCCCTTGGAAGATCGAGGGAGTGGGCCAATCATGTCCAAGCTAATCATTTGCCAAGGAGCAGTAATGACGGGCCTAGTACCCATTAAACCTGCAGGAGCTTTCTGTTCGGGCTTCTGCTCGGCGCAAACTTTGCAATTACGAACATATCGCTGAACATCGTACTTCATCTTCGGCCAGTAATACTGTTGACGAAGTTTCCAGAAGTCTTGAATGTTCCTACATGACCGGAAGTGGGGATGTCATGATATGTTCGCAATAGTTCCGCTCTCTGATCCTTGGGTATTACTCTCTTCCAACCATCTCCAGGATCTGATAACTCGGGAACTCGGCAGTAAAAATGTTTGTAGAGGAAGTTGTTCTCCACTCGCCATTTGGGGAAGTTTTCGGGGTTCATATTAACCTTTCCCAACATCGCATTATACCAATTATCCCCGATATTTTGCGCAACGACACACAGGTCGGCTGGAGTGTCATTATCGATGACGGGCACTGACCTAGAGAGGAAGTCTGGGACAACGTGATCTTTGCCCTTCCTATCGACGATGGTGTAGTCATAGGGTTGCAAACGAATAGCCCATCTGGCCAAGCGTCCAGAGGGGTCTTTAAGCCGATTCAACCATAACAACGACCAGTGATCGGTAATAACGGTAAAGTGCACACCCTCCAAGTAGTGTTTGAGTTTTTCCACCGCCCAAATCACAGCTAAACATTCCCTCTCCGTCGTGGAATAATTGCGTTCCTGGCGAGTTAAAGATCGAGAGAGAAAACAAACAACATTTTCCCCATCATCAGATTGCTGGGTCAACACAGCACCAAGTCCAAACGCAGAAGCATCCGTTTGAAGAACGAAAGGTTTACTAAAGTCCGGAGAATTAAGGGTGGGGGCAGCAATCAAACACTGCTTGATTGCTTCAAAGGCAGCCTGACAATCAACTGTCCAATTCCAACGAACATTTTTCCTAGTAAGATTAGTAAGAGGCGACAAAAGTGTAGAAAAATTGGGAACAAAACGACGATACCAAGAAGCCATACCTACAAAACGACGAATCTCGTTGACATTACGAGGGGGAGAAATATGTAAAACCGCTTCAACCTTATCGGGGTCTATGCGAAGCCCAGACTTATCCACAATATAGCCTAAATACTTAAGTTGTGGTCGACAAAACATACATTTCTCCTGACTGGCCATCAATCCTGCTGCAATTAACCTATCAAAAACCAAATCCAAAAGACGCAGATGAGTTTCGAAGTCGGGAGAAATTATGACGATATCGTCTAGATACACTAAGACATGGGGTTCCAAATCTGCACCTATAACAGTCTCAATAAGGCGTTGAAACGTGGCTGGACCGTTCGTTAATCCAAAGGGCATCCTCTTAAACTGGAATAAACCTCGACCAGGAACTGTGAAAGCTGTGTATTCCCGAGAAGACTCCTTAACCGGGACTTGCCAAAACGCCTACTTGAGGTCGATGGAACTAAGGTATTTGGCGTTCCTTAGGCTGTCTAAAATTGAAGATACCAGGGGGAGTGGGTAGGCATCTTTCTTCGTCACCGCGTTAAGTTTGCGATAATCAACGCAAAATCGAGGTTTGCCATCCTTTCTCTGAATGATTAATATAGGGGATGACCAAGTGCTCTTCGAAGGCTCGATGATGTCATCGTCCAACATTTTTCGAAGCTCTTCGTCGATCAATTGCTGCTTTTTGGGCGAAACTGGGTAATACCGCTGTTTAATGGGGCGAGAGTCTGTGATTATTTCATGTTCCACGGTGGTGGCGTAGCCCATACCATCTCCCATGATATTAAACTTAGCATCAACGAGGGTTTTCAACCTACTCCGTTGATCAGGAGTCAGGTCAAGATCATCCTGTATGCTACAAACAGTTGGTGTATCAGGAGTCTTCACGAAGTGCCAGACGTCTCGCCTAAGGTCTGGAACGATATCCATGGCCACCCAAAAATCCGTGCCCAAAATCAAGCTATGCGGCAAATCAGGAACAATCAAAATGTCGATGAATTTAGTTTTGTTGACTAAAGTGATGGGAGTCCGAACGATACCAATAACGGAGCAAGATGTTCCATTGGCGACGGTGCAAGAAGCTCTCGACGAGGAGGCCTCCAAATGCAATCCAGAGTTCTTCAAAAATTCATAGCCAAGGTGACCAGCAATAGTGCTCGTAGCTCCAGAATCCAACAAACCTAAAATGCTACGACCCAAAACTGAAACTTCCAAATACGGCCTCTGATCACCCTTGGCGTGAGAAATCACGAAATCCAACAAAACCTGGTTGCGCTGAAAACTTTCCTGTTGCTGTAGCCGCTGTCGCTTGAAGAAAGTGGTCGAGTTGGGAGGAGTTGGGGAGGAGACTGGCCTACTAATCAGTCCCTCCGAGGCAAGTTTTTCCGAACACTTTCCACAAGACCTGACCGTAACATCTGGGGTACCACAACGGAAACAGTATCTCCCCCGAGGCGCCTGACAATCGACGGCACGATGTCCCGACCCACGACAATTCCAACAAAAAACTTCATTGGTGGCGTTGTTCCCCTCAGCTACTGCAGCGACACGACTTGACTGTTGAGGACGGTGATAACCTAACTCTGGCGCTAGTAAATGGTGAGGGTCTGTCGGAGGAGGACGAAATCTTTCGGTACGCTCCTCGATTTCCTCGATCGCACGACAAACATTTACCAGTTCCATGACAGATGTTAAAGGACGCAGAACCAAAGCCTTTTGGTATACCGGCAACATATTTCGACGCAGCAACTCGATGCGTGATCTTTCGTCGGGCTTGGTAGATAACCTATTGAATAAATTTTGCACTGCCGCCACGAAAAATGCAATCTTCTCCTCAGCGCCTTGTGTGCGATTTCGGATCTCGTCCCATAGCAAATATTCGTAGTCGCAGGGCAGGAAGGTAGCTCTGAGAAGCTCTACCCGCTGATCCCAAGAAGTTATGCTGTGAACGACAGAACGAAACCAAATCAAAGCGTTACCCGAAAACAATTCCGCAGCCGACCTCAACAATTGAGCCTTACCGACCCCACGACAGTCTCTAAGCTCCTCAACACGCTCCAAAAATTCAATCACGCTGGTGCTTCCATCATACACAACATTCCATTTATACAGGGGTACATAATTATGGTTGGGGGGAACATAACGACGTTCATAAATCAATTCGTCTCTAAGTAAATGATTTATCTCCATCGTACATAATTCGACGATAACTAATACACCACAAAAAAATATAAATCTTAAAATCTAAAACCCAAATCCCAAAATAAAATCTAAACCTAACAAGAGAAAATTTTCAAAGTACCTAAAACGAAAATTTTCTAAGTCCGAAATCAAAAAAAAAAATTTAAATCCCTAACAGCGAAAACTTTTCTAAGTCCCTAAAACAAAATTATTCTAAGTCCGCAAACACCAAAATTTTCTAAGGTCAGAAAATCAATCTTTGCAAATTATTTAATCAACAAAAAAAAATAAACAAAAATCGATATTTGTCAACGCGCTCGCCCCACGTTGGGCGCCAAATTTGTCAAGCGTTTTTCCTCGGCAAGAGCGGAGGTGAATATAAAGTTAAAAATTGGTCCTCGGATGGACGAGACAAAAGGCTCGACTAAACTCAGCGGGGTGGTCGCGGGCTGAGTAAAGATTTCCTTATAAGTGGACCTTGAAAATCTTTAAAAGGGCGCCAGAATCCTTAAGCCATATAATAATTAAGGTTTCACCGGATTCGAATGAAACTATACCCAATAATTAACGATAAAATAAAACTAAAATAAACGGTAACAAATATCGATCTTTATTTTGACCTGACTAGTACTTATAACAATTTGTGGAATATATATATGAATGTATAATATAAAATAATATGACATAAAATCCTATAGGTCAAGTGACCAATGCTACTATATTTTAAAAGGTGCTTACTAACCCCTCATCTAAAAACCCTCCCAAATTGTGCGACTGGCGCTTATAAAAATAATAGTCGTTAACGGTAAAGGAGCCCTAAACCGCATGTACATGTGATTTCCGCTACCCCGCACCGGTTATCGTGTTGTTGAATAATTAACGCGACCAAGTATACACAATTAGCGAAGTAATAAATCCAGAGGCGAAACACGTAAAAATACAATAGTCAAGCTATAGCCACTTGATTCAAAATAACATGATGGTAAATTAACAAAAAAACTAGTCTAGGTAAAGCGTGATAAAATTATGGCCTTGAATCCTACAGCGAGACAAATAGTATTGGAAATCTCTGACCTTAATTTTTGGAGTCTGCGTCGCCCAAAGAAGACCTGTCCAGATGTCCAAGGAAGGTCCAGGAAGTCAGGCTGGATACTCCCAGTCTCGGAACGGCAAAACCAAAGCGCAGAAAAGAGTAACGAGTAGGGAGAGAGAATAAAACGTTTTGCGTGAGAGTGTCAGTGAGAGAAGAGTGAGAGAGAGAGAGACCTAAAAGAGAACGTAAATTAGCTTATTGGAAAAACTAGGAATTTGCGTCGTAATTAATTACCTTAGGTGTAGTGTGGCCTCGTGTGAAAATCGAACAATGTAGTTTCGTTTGTAATCCTCCGTAGAGTTTCTTAACGCCAATTAAACGAAAAATTCTATCTTAAATAGAACAACGGTAATCTCAAATTGGCGTTAATTAAGTTTGCAGCACGTGGCAGATGATCCAGAAAATATCTGATTAAAAATGTGCTACCAAGTGTGCAGACGAAAGTACGAATTGCGAATGATTTTCACACAAGAATTTTCGTTGAACGGGACGCTAAATAAATTCCTAGAATTTTTCCAAAAGCCAAAGAAAAATAAGATGAAAAGAAACAAGTATTGCCATCTAATGGTCACTAATCGGGAATAGGTAGTAATCCTGTGATAGGGTTCCATTTAACGAGATGAAGGAACTAAGTTTTCAATTAATTATACAAATTTGAGATAATAAGAAGTTAGATGGTGTGTTATCCATACTTTTAGAGTAGATGTTGCTAGTGGAAATTTAACCCGTTACACTTGTCAAACAAGTTCGCATGTTTTCATGCAGACGTTGAGGGTGACCGTCAACAATGGCCCAGTCTCGCGAGAGGTTCGCGTTTTACTTGACACGGGGTCACAGAGGTCATACATTTTGAGTTCCACAGCCAGAGAATTGGGTTGTGTTCCAATAAAAACGATAACGCTTTGCCACGCGTTATTTGGAGGCCAGAAAACATCTGAGCAGTCACATAATTGCTACAAAATTAGATTGAGCGAGAACAATTATTCTTGTATTCTGGAGGTGCTCGATCAGACCCAGATTTGTAGTAGTATTCAGCCTATATACTTTGGAGACTGGATAGACGAGTTGAATGCTCGAAATATTTACTTGAGTGACGTTGGTAGTCCTGGACCTATAGAGGTACTTCTTGGGGCTGATGTGATCGGCAAGTTGTTTACAGGCCGACGTCATGTTTTGAAATGCGGGCTAGTGGCAATCGATACATTGCTCGGTTGGACTATAATGGGCAAGATCCCCAACACTGAAAGGAACGATACCAGTCTAGTAAGCATTTCAATGTTAGTAAACGACGCCTCTGTTGCTGATTTAAGGGCACTAGACGTTCTTGGCATCACGGATCCGACCGAGACAAGAAAACGAGAGGAAATGAAATGGCTCTGGCTGCAAAGGAGATGTTCCAACAGACAGTTACTATGAACCAGGAAGGTCGTTGTGAAGTACGCCTACCCTGGGTAGAGAGACATCCCCCGTTGTCGAATAATTATTCCGTTGCGAAAAAAAGATTGGACTCAATGATGAGAAAATTGAAAAGAGACGGCTTACTGGAATCATATGATCACGTTCTTCATGAATGGCTTCAAGAAGAAATCATCGAAGACATTCGCAGTAATGAAGTGGACAGTCAAGTTCATTATTTGCCACACAGAGGCGTAATCAAGGACAGTAGTACCACTAAGATTAGACCAGTGTTCGATGCTTCCTCTTGCGAAAAGGGAAAACCGTCCTTAAATAGTGGTTTGGAAACTGGAGCCAATTTGATTGAATCAATTCCCTCTATCTTAGTGCGATTTAGAATGTTCCGATTTGGCGTCACTTCTGACATTACGAAGGCGTTTTTACAAGTCAGTTTGAACCAATCTGACAGAGATTTTCTTCGATTTTTATGGGTCGGGAAGGATGGCGAAGAAATAACGTACTGGCATAGACGTGTAGTATTTGGTGTAAATAGCAATTTCTTCTTGGTGCCACCATCGAACACCATCTCTCGCTATGCAAAGAAAAATGCACTAAACCAGACAGTCCTTATTCCCTTGAGACTGTGAATAGGCTGTCCGAAAGCTTCTACGTTGATAACTGTGTCACAAGCGTAGAAAGTGAGAATTATCTTTCCCAATTTATTAAAGAGTCAATCACTGTTATGAACGAAGGAAAGTTTGAACTCAGAGGGTGGGAGTATACCCGCGAGGCCGTGGATGAATCTGCTGAACCCATCTCTATCCTCGGCTTGTGTTGGGATCCGAACAACGATGTCTTATCGATCAGTGTAAGTTGCGTTGCAGTGAGTCCTAAGGATGGGATAATCACAAAAAGAGAAATTCTTTCAATGGCACAAAAGGTGTTTGATCCCATAGGCTTCACTTGTCCCACAACTTTATACCCTAAACTGATGTTACAGAGGATTTGGAAACGAAAGTTAGGTTGGGACGATCCTGTTGACGAGGAGCTCAGCCAAGAATTCTGTAGCTGGGTCAATGAACTTAATTTGTTGCCCACTATCAAGATACCCAGATGGATCAAGTGGGGATCAAAAATTCACCGTGAATACAGCATACAAGTGTTCTGCGATGCAAGCAAGGATGCGTACGCAGCCGTGATTTATTTGAGAATAAAAGAAAAACTGCAAAGTTTTTGTGCATTTATTGACGGCTAAAGCAAGAGTAGCCCCTCTAAAGGAAATAACGATTCCTCGACTAGAATTGTTGGAAGCGACAATTGGAGCCAAACTTTACCACAGTGTACGGAAAGACCTTGGAGAGCCAGTAAATTGTTATTTCTGGTCAGATTCTTCTACTGTGATTTCGTGGATTGGACGGAAAGAGTGGTCATCGTTCATCTGGAACCGGGTTCAAGAGATCAGGTCACTGACTCCAGTCGAGTCTTGGAGACATGTGTCCGGTGCACAAAATCACGCCGACCTCACGTCGAGAGGATGCTCCGTCAGACAGCTAATCAGGTCAAGATGGTGGGAGGGACCGCAGTGGTTATACCAAAAACCAGAAATGTGGCCGACGAATTTTTTAGAGTGTGACGAAGAAGAAATTAGCCAAGAAAGGAAAAAGAAACTTGTCACAACGATGGTCCACATTGAATCTATCGATTGGCATCTCAATTATTTTTCGAGGTACGACAAGACGCTTCAGAAATTAAACGTAAGTTTTAATTTTAAAATTACTTACATACAGGGTTATTCAATATACCTATAATTATATTTCAAAGATAATATGAAAATATAAATTTTTAATTAAATATTTTTATTATTTTTTATTTAGATAACTGAAATAGATGAAGAGCGTTTGGTAAGTTTTTATTATTTTAAATATTACATACTAAATTTAAAAGCCTATAGTATTGGGGCCGTCCATAAAAGACGTCCGCCGCTAAGTACTTACTAAGGGGGACCATAAAATCGAAAAGAAGCCGTTTTCGGACGTCCACTTTTAGAAATTTTATAATTGTATGTTTTGAGGTGAATTCTTTGTATAGAATTGCCTGGTGCAGTGCTTCACTGATTCCTTGATTTTGGTTAAATGAATTTGATGTGAATGTAAGGGATGGATCTGGAAATCAAACAAAAATAGAACAAGCACGGGGGGGGTTTGAAATTTCGGAAAATTTGCGAACGTTTTTTATGGACGACACCTTTCTTCATACTAATATATTTTATGAAATCTACCATTCCAACACGTAGTGCTGGATCATTTGATATACATACATACTTTAAAGTTTAATATTGTGGGTATTCATAATTCTCAAAATTACACATTTTATAACATATCCATCATTGAAAAATCAAAAACTGCGTGTTGGAATAGACTTAATGTCTTCGGATTTACTGTAATACTTATAGGTAGATATAAGTAAATGACAAGAAAATTTCAAGTTGAAATTTGATGTTTTATTTAAAAGTAATTTGCGATATATTTTAATTTTTAATAATAATTTTTAATAAAAAGTCAAATAGGATTTGATTAGATCGAAAAACTTATTTTTCGTAAATCATAAGTTTTAAACATCTTCAAGTAAAATTTTTCGAAATTTCTTAAGGAAAAGGTACTTTTTATTAAATCTATTATACTTTTTAATAAAACAGGCCAGAAATCCCAAATATCAAATTTCAATTCGAAATTTTTATTTATATAAGTACAGTATGTTTCGGTTATATTGTTATAAATAAGAATTGGTGACAGAACATCTAATTACTTTCTCATACATAATAAGAAAGTATAGTAATCGTGATTTTTTTTTAAACAGCTTAATGAAACATCAGAGCAAGATGTTGATATGGTGGAACTAGAAGACTTATTAATACAATTGAATCAACAGTAAGAAATTTTAATGAAATATTTATTTTACTAACTTATTTCAAATAAATAAAAAAATATTATTGCCTATCTTAAATAAAAAATTTAAAAAAAGTACTTATGGTGGAGTGGGGTACAGTAACCACAAATGGCTCAATGGTCACTTGTATTTTTATTATTTAAAAAAAAATCTGTTAAAAGTGTTGTTATGCTCTGTAGAGATTCCGAACTTCATACTTTGCCCCGCTCTCCCTTATTCAAAAATATCTGATGTGCCCAACACATGACTTTCTTATACTTACGGATAGTATCACAATAATTACTTTTCCTAAAGAAATTAAGTTAAATTTCTTGTAAACATTTTGAAGGTTTCCAGCAATTTTCAAATAGTCTCTGTCGCACTTATTGCAATACGCATAAATCTGTCCTTGTCCCACTCATTATAACCGAATTTTACGACAAAAATGTGTTTTATTTTAGATTTTTGACCTATTACTCACTTAAAATAATCTCCCGGTATGAAATTACCTTTATTTATTCATTATTATTGTTTTCGGTACCATAGAAACCAGTAAAATAAAAAAAACTAATGGACCGGTCCTTCTGGGATTCGAACCCGGGACCTTCCGTTTGGCAGCCATATAATGAAACATATGGTCTACCTCGACCACCGGATTCAACTATCAACGCGCGCTATGAGAAATATAAAGTGTTTTAAGAATATCTCGTTTTTTTGAAATTTTTTTGACGGATTTTCAATAAAAAGTTCAAACAAAATTTGTTCAAAATTTAATTCTAAATCAATGTTAAAGAATAAAAAAATCTTGTAAATTGTTTATTTTTCAAGATATTCCTAAAAAACCTAAAAATGTCTTCAGGTAAGTGTCACTTGTCTTGGTGCTAGATGAAAAACATTGAATGTGGCACCCACAATTTTGTTCAAACTCTTAAATATGAAATTTGAATCAAATCCGATAACTCGTTTTTGAGTTATGGTGGATACAGACAGACAGACACACAGACAGACATCATGGGAAAAATGGTCAAAATGAATTCAGGGGCCCTCAAAACGTGTAAATCCATCAAAATCTCGGAGTCGAAAAAAATCACGATTACAATACTTCCTTATACTTCGTATAAGAAACTAAAAACGATTATAAATTGACCGTAATTCAAATATATTATTGCCGCCCGAAAACGCTTTGAGATCGGAGAGTCCTGTGTGACGTCACGAATCTAGTTGACATTGGCATGTCTAAATATTTTTTACGCGTTTGACATTTTTCGAAATAAGTCAAAATGCGGCGTGCTGCACTGTGGAACTAGATTCGTGACGTCAGCAGTCTTTTGGGTTGATTCGGGCGTTTCCGGGCAATGCATGGAAATTTCAAATTTTGCAATACTTTTTATTTATTTACATGAAAAGTACGGACCAAAAAATTTTGTCAAAAATATTGATAGTGATAATTTGGTATCAGCTTATTTTCTTGAAAATCATGCAAAGTCCCTATTCTGTTGCCTTCCAAGAATCATGTAGTAAATAGTTTGATTTTCGATACTCATGTGAATTCTTGCCACGTAGGGACGCAAGGTCTTTTGAGCCTGCTGCGAGAGAAATATTGGGTGATAGGAGGACGAAGAATCATACGATCAGTGATAAGCAAGTGTTCCATCTGCAAGAGACATAATTCGAAACGATACGAAGAAGTTCCCGCAGTTTTACCGGTAGATAGAGTTCGGGATGCCGCGGTGTTTGAAGTGACTGGCGTGGACTTTGCGGGGCCATTTGTACTTGAGGACTGGTGATAAGGCCTGGATTTGGTTGTTCACTTGTGCTGTTTATCGTGCCGTGCATTTAGAACTCACAACCTTTCTTTCAACTGCCGAATTTATACAAGTTCTTCGACGATTTGTAGCGAGACGAGGTAGACCAAAGACTATCTATAGTGATAACGGAACCAACTTTATTGGGGCTGAAAATTGTTTCGCGAAATTGGACTGGAACGCGATAAGTAATTTTAGTGCTGCGCAACGTATTACTTGGCCTTTTAATCCCCCAACAGGTTCGTGGTGGGGTGGATTTTGGGAACGACTCGTGGGTGTACTGAAGCAGCTTCTGCGTAAAGTTTTGCAACGTGCGTCTTTGTCGTACGAAGAGCTGTTGACTGTTATTTGTGACTGTGAATCTGTCGTTAAGTCTAGATCACTCACATATGTGTCTAACGACCCTTCGGACTTGATGCCCTTAAAACCAATTATGTTTCTTCACGAGATAATCGAGTGCGGGGTTCCCGAGTGTGATCTTGTGGACAAAGAATCGTTAACACGACGAATCGCTTATAAACAAAAATTAAGAGAAACATTGCGTGCGCGTTTCCGAAGTGAATATTTAGGACAGCTAAAACTAGTGCGCGACAAAAAACCTTCGCGGCCTGTGCCTTTGAATGAGGTAGTCCTTATCGGAAATGATAATAGTAAAAGAATGGACTGGTCTTTAGGCAGAGTTGTTGAAGTATTTTCCGGTAAGGACAATAAGATCCGGCTCGTTCATCTTCAAACAACCCATGGCCAACTTTTGCGTCCTCTTCAACGGCTGTATCCATTGGAAGTGATAGAAGATTCCCCTTCTCCACCTGGAGAAGCAATACTGGGAGAAGTACCTGATTTCCAACCAGCTGATGATTCTAGTGGTAGTGCAGGAGTGAAAAGCAGAGTACCCGTAAGTGATGTTAGTGGTGATGGTGTAATCGTAAAGACTCAGATAACTCGAAGTGGATGTTGTTCGAAAACCCCTTAGAGGTTTCTTTAATCTTGTTGTATGTGACATATGTCTCTTGTTTTTTTTTTGATTCACCTTCAGTTTTACTGTAATGTGATTCAGGTAATGTGATATGTCGAGACATATTGTATCATATGTAACCAGTTATACACCCTTGGGTTTGTATGTTGTGAATTTGACTTTTCTTTGTTTTTTAATGGAGTAAATTTAGCATGTGTACTTGAAACATATGTGCCGACACCGGTTTTTCGTTTTTCTAGAGTTTTGTTATTTTGTGACTTGTAAGAGCTTTTTGGGTGCGATTTGGCACGAACCGACGTGTAATACTTTGCTATTTTTGTTTTACTCGACTTATAACTTTACAATAAACTCGTTTGTTTATGTCAGCAGGCGTTTTTATTTCAATTTGGGTTTGGGGAGAACCGGCGGTTTTTTCCGATATTTGACAACGAAGGTCGCTGTTTGGACCGACACACTAATAAAGTAAACATATTTTATTAATTGTTTGCAGTGTTATTTTTGTATGTACGTACATTGTTTGAATTAACGTTGCAAGTATCATCGCTTTTATTATTTACATCGATTACAGTCTAAAATGATCAGATGTAAATTGTAACGACAGATACTTATTAACATCGATTACAGACTGACTAGATCAGCTGTAGAATAAGTATTATTTTATTATTTATTATCATCGATTACAATCTGAAATTAACAGATGTACATTTTAACGACGATTTGCATTGATTACAGGCTGACGATATCAGCTGTAGATTTTAACGATGATTTCCATTGATTACAGACTGACGAGATCAGCTGTAGATTAATATAAAATGTCAGCGATTTTATTTGGTTTACTCATGGTCAGCGACTCATCGATAACAGTCTTGATATATTCAGCTGTTGGTTAATGAAATAATTTGAGTCATCAATATTAGAAGTTGGATGTGTGATCAATTACAGATTCTTGGCAGATAGATTTATAGGTATATTATTATACAGAAACTGGAAAAGTCAAACTAAGCACTAGTCTGTACTATTGTACTGCACTGTTTGTATTATTTCAGATGTAGATGATGTTCCATTGACAGAAAGTCTCAAGATGGCCGTTAAAGGTAGAAGAAATTATGATTATGGCATTATGGCAACGATAATGATCCGCTTGATATCGACGACATGCCTTTAACATTTGAAATTTTGATTTTTTTCTTTCTCTCCTCGATATTGGTTAATGAGTTTTATTGTTTCATTTACCTATATTACGATATAGATAATGTTTAATACGTAAAGTCTCGAGGTCGAGACCACGGTCAGTATGGCCGTGTTATATAATAATAATTATGTAACCAGTCAAACATATCACCATGTATGGAACCAGGCTAGTGTGAGTCAGTCATTAGTCATGGGTACTGAATGATGATGGCCCAGTCTGTGGTACTCCATCCTCGGTACTACACGTCGTTTGTTTTAATAAATCCAATAACTTATTTCAAGTGTGTCCCTACAGTTATTTCAAACCTATTTGTATCTAATATAACAGCTGGAGCGCTGGAAAATAGTTCACGCACGAGATTTGTTTAAAACTTTTTGGCCGACGATAATGTAAATAATTTTTTTAATTGAATTTATGCAATAATTTATTTCAAATAATTTCCAATTCGAAAGTTATTTATCATAGGTTTGAAAACATAGTGTGCCATTTTGAAACATATAAATGTCAAAACTATTTTAAAAAATTGACAGTTTTGGTTGAATTACGATAAGTGAAAAACCTAAAATATAAAATGTGTAATAGCGAAGAGAGCATAATTTTAACGCCCCCTGAAATAAGGGAGTCGGCGCAAAATGCGACATCGCAATTGCTGCCACCAAAATCAAAGCCCAGGTACGAGGCTCAATACAATGTATTTAACAAGTGGTTGACCGTTGACGGTAAATAGGTAGAGTTTTTCAAAAATAGATGGCACTGGGAACTGCGATGATTTTAGTTTTTATAAATTAAGTTTTACCTTACATAAGTTTTACCTTTTTAATTTCTCACCCACATTTGATGGTTTACTTGGCATTGATTTCATAACTAAAATAGGTGGTAAAATAAATTTAAGTAATTCCACTTTAGAAACACGTATTATCATAATACCTTTATATTATCAACATAACAATTTACCTAGTAAAACACTTCAGCCCACTAAACTAATAATCGGACCGCGTACATCTCAAAAAGTAAAAATCCCAGTAAATAAACTAAATGGTACAGGCATTCTAAACATACAAATTTCGGACAAGCCAAAAACCGTGTATTGCATCGATACTGATCATTATGAGTTCAAACGCATGCCGTTTGGTCTCAAAAATGCGCCCTCAATATTTCAGCGTGTCATGAATAACGTGTTACGTGACTTTCAAAATGAAATATGTCTTGTGTATTTAGACGATATAAGTATATTTTCTACTTCTCTACAAGAACATATTGAAAGATTGAAATCTGTTTTCGAAAGACTCAGACAGTCTAATTTTAAAATTCAACTAGATAAGTCGGAATTTCTACATACCGAAGTCGCTTACCTTGGACACAAAATTACTAAAGATGGTATTATGCCAAACCCCGAAAAAGTAAAAGCAGTAAAAGAATTCCCGATACCTAAAACTCAAAAAGACATCAAATCCTTTTTAGGCCTCGCAGGATACACACACCCTTGTTTTTGCAATCATTTAATCACTTAAAAGATCTTTTAATAAATGCACTCATCTTAAACTTCCCAGACTTTACAAAACCGTTTGTCTTAACAACAGACGCCTCCAATGTTGTGTTAGGAGCCGTATTATCCCAAGGAACACCGCCCAATGATAAACCAGTCGCATACGCCTCTAGAACCCTAAATGAAAGCGAACAACGATACTCTGCTATAGAAAAAGAGTTATTACCTATAGTATGGGCCAGTGGCGCAACTACATAAAAAAAACTTGTGTTCGGGAAAGCTTTGGCCCCCCCACTATTTTTTAGAAAAAGACATTATTCAGCTTAGTAAATAAATTTATTATCAGTAAACAGTCACATTACATGTTTGATTATTTAAAAAGATTTTTTTCGAGCTTTTGCTTTCGCAAATGCTGTCACTAAATTTTCTACATTCATCTTTTTTGCTTCGTCATTTTCGATTGAAATTATAGCCAGAGAGCCCAATCTTTTTTGTCCCATCATATTGCGAAGATAATTTTTTATTATCTTTAATTTCGAAAATGATCTTTCTGCTATTGCGACAGTAACTGGAATGGTCAAAAACAGACAGCAAGCTGTGACAATTTCAGAAAAACTACTGCTTGAGGAGTAATTTTTCAGGAGAATGAAATCAAGAATTTGCTCAGCACAATTCATTGTTTTCAAATCATTTCTGAATCACTCCCTTCCGGTGCACCAATCTTTCTGTGTGCCTATTGCCCGCCCGGAAGAAGCTGTACGTGTCGACGACGGCCCGACTTGTGACTGGTGGCCAGCTGATCCGGCAGATAACCGTGGGGGAGCAGTTCAAGTACCTGGGCTTCAAGTATAGCCACATGGGGACTGAGGCGCCATCTGTGGCCGAGCTTCCCATCCAGCTCGAGAGGATTTGCCGAAGTCCACTGAAGCCATACCAGAAAATCACTGTCATCAAGACCTACTTGTTGCCCAGGTACATTTACATCTTGCAGTCACCGAATACATCGGCCGGGACACATGGAACACCGGTAGTTACGACACTGGTATGGGCCTGCAAATACTTTAGACCCTATCTTTATGGCAAAAAATTCCAAATATATACAGATCATAAACCACTAGTTGGGCTTTTCAATTTAAAAGAGTGCGATGGAGGTTACGACTAGAAGAGTATGACTACACCATAATACACAAAAAGGGCAAATAAAACATTAACGAAGACGCCTTATCCCGAATATCTCTCAATTCTTTAGAAACACAATCTACAAAAAATAACCCTGGAGACATAGACTTTGACATTGAACAATTTTTAGACCATAATTATGACCCCGCGAATCTAAACCCCAACGACGTCAATGACACTCTATGCGACATCGAAAACCTAAATTTAAATCCAGAACGTAAAATTCATATTCTTCAAGATATCCAAATAAGACCCCCAACTAACTCAGTAACTCAGTTAGCAGCCATCAAATCGATGGGGAACTTTCACACATTATAGAGGGCTATAATACTAAGGTGCATGCAAAAATTCAGCCTGTAGCAATTTTTTTCCAGGTTAAAGTCTATTTTTCCTGGACTATTACGAAACATATTGAACGCAGTTTTAAAAAATTTGACGAAAACAATATCATACAAGCAACTTTACATACTAAAACAATTACTATTGCAAACTTTCTTAAAGAAAATTTGATAAATAAAACAACACACATTCACTTCTTATCAAAAGAATTATGCCCATATTTTCAAAAAGCCCTAACAGATTATTTTAGAAATTTCAAATTAATCGAGTGTTCGAAATTAATAAATAACGTAGAACCCGAAGAACGTCAAACAATAATCAAATATCGACACGAAGGAAAAACGAACTATCATGGCATCGAGGAAACATATCAACGATTGAAAGAAAATTATTATTGGAAATCATTAAAATCAGACATAAACAAATACATAAATAATTGTGAAACATGCCATAAAGTTAAATATAATAGACGACCACCCGATCAACCCTTGATATTAACTGAAACCCCCTCTAAGCCATTTGAAATTCTACATATGGACACCTTTATAGCCGGGAAACAAAAGTTTTTAACCATACTAGATAAATTCTCTAAATTCGGACAAGCATTACCTTATTTTGGAACCGCAATTTCTGCATGTCAACAATTAGCCCTCCAGAACGATATAATGCTATTAACTACCTTACAATACTTGAAACCACAATCAATAAATTCCAAAATTTAATATCCAATATTTCACACAATGTCACAAGTCAAGAATTTTACAAATAGAACAAACTCTTAAAGAAGTAAGCCTTCAAAAATCTAAATTCAACTTTAATATCCCACATAAAACCTACCTAACACTTACTTAGTGACAAAATATTCATACATGGACCAAAAATGCTTTCAACTACTTCGAAACAAATATCTATGTAAAGAAGTAGGGGAGAGTCTGGAACAGTGGCCATGTAGGAACAGTGGTCAACATCTCGATAATTTCTTATTTGAAAAGATTACGTCTTGCCACCTAGTAGAGAGTTTGCAAAAGATGCACTTACAGTGCTAACAAAGTTATCTGCCTGAGTTTCAAAATTTTCCGTTTAAAATAAACTTAACCTGAAATTGTGTACTTGTAGTAAAACAAAGCAAGCAAGTGAATTCTTTGTTAGTGACTAAAGAGATACACATCTAATTGAACTGGTGTTGGCGGCTTATACCTAACACATATATACATATATATACGATTAACTACACAAGTGTAACACGTGCATATTTTCGAGTTGCATATTTTGAGTGTTTTTATAAGTAAAACTAATGTTTATAAAGTGCCACTAAGTTGAAGAAGCATTATAAGCACGGGAGGCAAGTGCACACAAACTTCAGTCTCACTTGTCTGCCCCCTAACTACTGCGGAGGTGCATTTTTCCTGGTGGGCCACGCCATAACCTAGACAGCATGGAAGAAGCGCTTTTCCTGAAAAACTATTTAATGAGGCTGAACAAGGACGAGTTGGTCTCCACAATTATAAATAAGGCTATACCGACTTCATTATCACCAACCTCGACAATAAGTGACGCATCCCTTGAAAAACTGAGACATTTGGTGGGTGGTCAATTTCTTGTTCCCACAACCGAAACAAAAATACATCAAGAACGACTACAGGCTCATGCTAAAACCATAGATGCCTTGGAAGATAACAACAAAACAAAGCAAACCCTTATTCATCAACTAGAAGCTCGAATACTCAACCTAAATGAAATAATCAACCTATTGAAAACAAATGGAAATATTGGAAATAACAACACCTCTAAAAATAAAATCAAATCAAATAGGGGCGCTACTGGATTGACAGAACTAAAACGCGCTTGTCCAAAACAAACCGTCGACGGCGTCTGCGCGTCACCCACGACAACAACACAGCAGTCAGCGGTTCCCAAGCAAAAACAAACAAAGGAGGATAGTGTGAATGTAAAAATTCATAAACAAGCCACCCAACAACATGACACACTCAACGACAAAAATCAAAATGATGAGGAGAATTGGTCTAAGGTAGTTTCCAAAAAGAAAAAGAAAAAGAGGCTCGCTGTCACAAAAGGTACCGCCGAGACAACGGATGATTTTTGTCTGAGAGCCGCAGACAAAAAGGCCTGGCTTTACGTAGGCAAGATGGCTTCAACAACAACAAATAATGACATTGAAAACTACTTGAACAGTAAATTCCCAAACAAAACCTTCGAAGTTGAAGAAATACCCAAACATGCAAGTAATACCAGCAGGAACAAATCGTTTAGGTTGGGTTTCGACATGGAGTTGCTCAAGGAAGTCAACCAAGAACATATCTGGCCATGCGGAAGTGTTATAAAACAGTTTCGATTTTTTCGAGGCCGACCAAGCCAAACATAAACATAAATTGTGTAAAATTTTTCATTTGAACGTTCAGTGTCTTTCAAACAAGGTAAACGATCTAGCACTATTTTTGGAAAAATATTCTTTCGATATCCTATGCTTCTCAGAGCATTGGTTAAATGAATATAACATAAAAATGATTACGCTCGAAAATTACAAACTAATTTCTGAATATTGTAGGAGTGCTCGCGTTCATGGGGGCGTGTGCATCTTCGTGAGGGGCCTGTCCTGCAATTCTTTGAACCTGGGGGAGTTTATAGTCGAAATGCACGCGGAATTCTGTGGTATAGAGGTGCATGAGCTAAACTGCATTATTATAACTGTCTACAGACCTTGTTCTGGGAGTTTTGAGCTTTTTCTGGGTAAGTTGGAGGAACTACTTCTGCAGTACGCGGGAAAAAATAAAAAAATCATTCTATTGGGTGACTTTAATTTGAACTTTACAGTTAAATCAAAAAACTTAGATGACTTCACGCTCTTATGCGTGTCATTTGACATATCAATCACCATTTCTGAAAATACAAGAGTCACTGGAAGGACTGCCTCTTGTATTGATAATATTTTAACAGATGTGCAGTCCTCATATTGTGAAACAAAAATCATTGCAACGGGTATTAGTGATCACCACGGTCAATTAATTGAAATATCCACACCGTATATTAAAAACAAAAACGAAACCAATCTTGTTCGCGTTATGAGTAAGAATGGTTTTGACAAAATGAGTAGTGCTCTGACTGCTTTAAGTTGGGGAAGCTTCTGTGTAACGGACTGCAATGTTTCTCAGTGTGCATCTACTCTCACGGGTAGGTTCAAAATGTTAATGGAAACCTGTCTTCCACTCAAACCATGCACTACAAAGGCCGGACAAAAAATTCGATGGTTCAATGAAGAACTGAAACAAATGCGGGACAAAGTGATAGCTTTAGATATCATTTCTAGCGTTGATCGAACAGAAACATCAAAAAATATCTTAAAATCATACCGAAAAAATTATCGTAAAGCATGTACCGATGCAAGAAAGCGGGCTAACGACCGGTTCATTGCCAAATCGTCGAACAAAATTAAAAATTCCTGGCAGCTAATTAACATTGAAAGGAATGTCACAAAAGATTCAAAAATACCCTCATCCCTGACAGCCGATTCATTTAACGATTACTTCTGTGAAGTAGGTACAAAAACAGTGGAAAAAATTCCACCTACGGACGCTGTTCCCGGTGACTTTCTTGGTGGTATGAATTCACCAAATTCTTCATTTTATATGGAGCCTGTCACTGAAACAGAAGTGCTAAATATTGTATTAAATCTAAAGGATTCAAGTTCGCCTGATTACTGCGGTCTGCACAGTCGAATAATTAAAGAAACCATAGGCACAATACTCGGTCCTTTGGCGTCATTGATCAGTGCCTGCCTATCTCAAGGCATTTTTCCGGACGAGTTCAAAATAAGTCGCGTCACACCAATATTCAAAAAAGGAAACAATCTTGAAATTGACAATTATCGGCCAATCAGCGTGATTCCGATATTTGGGAAAATATTAGAAATAGTAGTGAGGGATAGACTGCAGAGGTACTTTGAGGGGAGGGCATTGATCGGTGACGGTCAGTTTGGTTTCAGGCGCTCGAGTAGCACCATTCAGGCAGTGTTGCGTCTGATAAACCTGGTGGTTGGTGCATTTGAAGAGGGTAAGCCTTCGATGGCCTGTCTCTGTGACCTCAGTAAGGCCTTCGACACCGTTAACCATGGGTTTCTGCTCCAGAAGCTCGAGTTCTATGGCGTTAGAGGTCTTCCTTTGAAGTTTTTCTATTCCTATCTGACGAACAGGCACCAATACGTCTCTGTGGGTGGCAGTTGCTCTGTCCCAAAACCTATTACACACGGAGTGCCTCAGGGCTCTGTTCTGGGGCCTCTGTTGTTTATCATATTTACCAATGACTTTTACTTTAACCAAACGCCGGGTGAGTGTGTGCTGTTCGCCGATGACTCTACGCTATTTAACTCAGGTGCCTCTCGTGAGGATCTCGATGTTTTGGTGGCTCGGTCCGAAGCATGCGCGGTCCGCTGGTTTTGTGCAAATGGTCTAAAAACAAATCCTGACAAAACTAAACACATACTATTTTCCACAGACAACTCAATTACAACGGGATATGCAGTCAGCTTGCTCGGCCTCACCATTGATGATTCCTTGTCTTGGTCCCAACATATAGAACATCTTACAAAAAAACTATCCTCCACTGTCTTTTTAATTCGAAAACTACGCCCTATAATGAACGACGAGAGAATTCTGAATGTCTACCATGCATTGTTTCACTCTAAGGCCACCTACGGCATCCTTTTATGGGGAAACGCACCGCACGCGTCTACTGTTTTTAAATGCCAAAAATGGGCACTGAGAACCATTGCAAAAGTCAAAAAAGGAGAGCACTGTAGACCTTTTTTCATAGAGTATAATGTGCTGACTATTCCGTCAGCGTATATACTTTACAACCTGCTGGAAATTCACAGGACGGCATCATTGCGTACCAAATATTCGGATATAGACGACTATCCAACAAGAAATGCAGGACTGTTAAAGGCCCCAAGACTTAGACTGGCGAGATCGGCGCGGAATTCCCTAGACCTTGGTCTGTACAGGCTGTTTCATTAAGGGTGGCCACCGGCCATATCTCGGGAACTACTGGGCATAGAAATTCAGGGAAAAAAATTTCATTACTATAGTGGCCATGAGAAAATCCTGGAAATTATTTTTAAGCTCCGCATTTCGCCGCAAGGGGGCGCAACTGAAAAGTAAATATTAAAATTCTAAATTTCTCCGAAAATTCCCACATTAAGGTATACCTTTGGTAACGTCATTAGAAAGCTTGGACAATTCTGCATCATTTTGGTTTAAGGCTCATTGGCGTACCGACCTTAGTAAGAGTGGGGGAAGCCATTGAAAGTGTAATCATTTAAATCGCTGTAACTTCTAAACGACTTACTCGATTTCAGTAAACGTAGGCTTGTTTGGAAGAGAAATGTAGGTACTTTTAATTATCGCATCCAATGGTACACGATAATTCCTAATAAAATTACTAGAGGGCGCAATTTGAAGTAATTACAGTTTTTTTGATTTTATCCCGGAAACTTAAATTAGATGGTATAATTATGATATCAGAATCGGAAATTAGATTAAATTTGCAAGAGAAAACGTGAAAACCGCAGCTCGATATCTTCGTTCGTTTCAGAGTTATTGCCAAAAGAATAATTTTTAACACTTTAATTGAAGATACGATTGTTTTCATAGTTCCGTGGTCAAGCAATCCATGACAAAAAATATTTTTTAACTTTATGCTTGTGTAGGTTTGTCACTCATTATGCCAAGGGTCCAAAAACTACTTTAGAATTAATAAAGTAATCATGGAAAACTTCGAATTTAGGCACAATAATTATTTTAATATGATTTTTTAAAAATAAATCTAGATAGCCGTGAAACAAGATCGGCAGGTTTCCAAGGAGATAAATAAATTGGAATAGTTGTCAACTGATTTAATTTTGATAGGTGTTGTGTTGACAAAAGTTTATTTTTGATGACTATGATTCTTTTTGATTTTCTTTTTATCTATACCAAAAATTGTGCTACATCCCTCAAAAATTCTCAATTCCTCTCCCTGGTTTTATGAACTGATGAAGCTAGTTTTACTAGGTACTACTACTACTATGCTCTAGGTATTGGTCACAAACAAATCCTCATTGGATACGCGAAGAGGATCACCAAAACAGGTGGTGCAGAGTTTTAGCATACAGAATTATCGGACCGTTTATTTTTAATGGCTATCTAAATGGTGAATCTTACGTAAGCATATCGTAACCCTCGTCATTGGTATAAGCCATTTTTGAGAGATGTAGCACAAATCTTGATATAGGTAACAAGAAATTCAAAAAGAATCAAGGAGAAACTTTTGTCAACACAACACCTATCAAAATTAAATCAGTTGACAACTATTCCAATTTTTTATCTCCTTGGAAACCTGCCGATCTTGTTTCACGGCTACCTAGATTTATTTTTAAAAAACCATATTAAAATAATTATTGTGCCTAAATTCGAAGTTTTCCATGATTATTTTATTAATTCTAAAGTAGTTTTTGGGCCCTTGGCATAATGAGTGACAAACCTACACATAATACAGTTTAAAAATATTTTTTGCCATGGATTGCTTGACCACGGAACTATGAAAACAATCATATCTTCAATTAAAGTGTTAAAAATTATTCTTTTGGTAATAACTCTGAAACGAACGAAGATATCGAGGTGCGGTTTTCACGTTTTTCTTGCAAATTTAATCTACTTTCCGATTATGGTCTCATAATTATACCGTCTAATTTAAATTTTTGGGATAAAATAAAAAAAAACTATTATTTCAAATTGCGCCCTCTAGCAATTTTATTAGGAACTATCGTGTACCATTCGATGCGATAATTAAAAGTACCTACATTTCTCTTCCAAACAAGCTTAAGTTTACTAAAATTAAATAAGTCGTTTAGAAGTTACAGCGATTTAAATGATTACACTTTCAATAGCTTCCCTCACTCTTACTAAGGTCGGTACGCCAATGAACCTTAAACCAAAATGATACAGAATTGTCCAAGCTTTCTAATGATGTTACCAAAGGTATACCTTAATGTGAGAATTTTCGGAAAAATTTTAAATTTTAATATTTTTTTTTCAGTTGCGCCCCCTTGCGGTAAAATGCGAAGCTTAAAAATAATTTCCAGGATTTTCTCATGGCCACTATAGTAATGAAATTTTTTTTCCTGAATTTCTATGCCCAGTAGTTTCCAAGATATGACCGGTGGCCACCCTTAATGAAACAGCCTGTATAACAAACTGCCGGAAAAATACAAAACCCTATCTTTCAGGGCTTTTCACGGAGGTGTAAAGCGCTTCCTCTTGGGGCAGGCCTTCTACAGCGTTCAGGAGTTTAAAAACTTCATATTCTGATATCAAAAAAAAAAATTAAAAAAAAAAAACCTTGTTTGAGGGAAGGTTCTTGTTTTTATTTAAATGTTTTTAACTGTATGTCCTCATCTTGACGTGCCTAAATGTATAAAATTTTATATCGTCATGTTCTTTGCAGTTTTATTGGTGTAAATTTGACTTGTGTAAATGCGTTATGTATGTATAAAACACCAATAAAGTTATCTATCTATCTATCTATCTATCATGTAAGTATATATTGGTATAATAAGCTTTTGATTCCATAAGGTTGTTTTTTTTATTTCCTTCTTTTTTTAAAAACATGTGATTGTTGGTACAGTGGCCATGTTAAATGTAGGTACAGTGGTCACTACTTTATTCTATATATATAACGGGTGGCCACTGTACCTTTGTAATAAAATTATTATTTAGTACAATATTATGCCTCGTCGAAAAGTCACAAATGTCGAGATTGGAAAAACTCCGTCGGTTACTATGGGAAATGCAATTCGCGATGTATTGAATGGTGGATTGTCAGTTAAAGCTGCAGCAATAAGATACAGCATTCCACGTACTACACTTAGGCGATATGTTCAGAAGTGCAAGGATAAAAAAGAAGATATTGACTGGGATTCACCAATTTTGGAAGGAGCACCAAGACTAGCTCCAAATTACCGCGTCAATCAGATATTTTCTCCCAAAGAAGAGGACGTTCTAAGCGGTTTTTTTCAAACTATGCAAAGCTGCATCATGGTATGAATCCTAAATGTGCACGAAAGTTAGCGTACGACTTAGCAGTGGCTAATGATAAAAAAATACCCGTTTCTTGGAGAGAAAATTGTACTGCGGGAAGATTGTGGTTCAACGGCTTTATGAAAAGAAGGAACGAGTTGTCCATAAGAACAGCAGAAGCTACATCGTTGGGTAGAGCCATGGGGTTTAATAAACCAGTTGTAAATCAGTTTTTTAATAATCTTTATCAAATTTTTGAAAAGTATAACTTGGGGTCCGAGCAGGTCTATAATATTGACGAAACAGCCCTTACCACCGTTCAACAGACCGGAAAAGTTCTCGCAAGAAAGGGACAAAAGCAGGTTGGTCACATTACGTCAAACGAATGAGGCACATTAGTTACCATGTGTGGCTGTATTAATGCCATTGGTAATAATATACCACCACTCTTAATATGTCCAAGAAAAAACTTCAAAGATTACATGATAAAAAATGCGCCACCTGGAACTGTTGGTACAGCTTCACCATCAGGTTGGATGACTACTGAAATTTTTGTACAATGGCTGAATCACTTCATAAAGCATGCTAAACCAACACCTGAATCTCCAGTCCTATTGATAATGGACAACCATGAAACCCACATTTCCCTGGAAACTATAAAATTAGCAAAGGAGAAAAATATAATAGTATTAACGCTACCGCCGCATACTAGTCATAAGCTTCAACCATTGGACAAAAGTGTTTACTTTCCCTTGAAAAAATTTTATAACCAAAGCTGTCAAACATGGTTGTTTAACAATCCCGCCAAAAGAATTAGTATCTACGACATCGCAGAACTTTTAGGAGAATCTTATCCACTTGCTTTTACGCCTCGCAACTGTGCTTCTGGTTTTCGCGCAACTGGGATATATCCTTTAAACAGAAATATTTTCAATGATGAAGATTTCATGGCTGCCTCTGTAACTGATATACAACCAGAAAAAAATGAAACATCATTAAATGTGCGTGGAGAACACAACCAGGGAATTATTAACCTACTGGAAGACCAGTCTAACAACGAACAACAGTTATTTGAGAACATACCATCAACACCTTCAACTTCACAAAGTAGAACTTCGGAAAACCTGTTTATTTCTCCCACTGTTTTGCAACCATTTCCCACTGCGGTTTCAGAGGGAGGTAAAAGGCGTCAAAGAAAAAAGAAAAAACTGAAATATTAACCAGCACACCGATTCTTAAAAGGCTCGAAGAAGAAGAAAAATTGAAAGAAGCTCGAAAGGCTAACTCACAAAAACAGCTCACTGTAAAAAGAAAAGTTGCGGACTGCCTAATTGATACAGCAACACCAGCAAAAAAACAAACCAGATATAAAGAATCCGAAAAAAGCTCGAGTGACAGCGATCTGGAAGTTGAATTGACCGATTCTGACGATGTAAGTTTGTTTTCCGCATCGGACAAAGATGATGAACCCATTGCAAATGATATAGCGAATATTAGTGCAAACTCCTTTGTCCTTGTAAAGTTTGCTACAAAAAAAAAATTAAAATATTATGTTGGGCGCGTTACAGAAATTTTAGAAGACACTGATGAGTTAGTTCAGTGTTACATTTTTGAGGCGTCATGGGAGCAACTTCACGTATCCTGATGTTCCTGATACAGCCGTAGTTCCAATTGGTGATATTGTACTTCACTTATCTCAACCTGTAAAAGTAGGTGGCACTACTAGAACAGCAAATTTATTTTCATTTTCCATCAGTTTATCAATGTATAATGTTTGTTAACTCTTGATCATTAAAAGTGAATAAATTTAAGTTACTTTCTAAATATATTTAAGGTGCCTTTTTGTAACAAAATATTTTTCCAAAATAAACCATTACTCTTGCAAATGTCTACTTTAAATTTTTTTTTTATGTTCTGAACAGCTGTGGCCACAGTACCATACTCTAGTGGCCACTGTACCACCACTGTAGTACAGTGGCCATTTTACAACAAATTTTTGCAACTACAAACTTTTTGTTACAAATTAATTTTTTCAGTTCTAGAATGGAATGTTATAGGGGTAAATATAGTGGTTGTTGTCTAATGGTATCAGATTTTATAAAAAAAGGTAATTATGGTATTTATTGATTTTTTTGTAAAAAGGTGGCCACTGTTCCAGACTCTCCCCTACATACCGGCAATATTACCAAAGAATCTCCATGTGTCGTACAATTAATCCACTGTCAATCCAATATAACATGTCAACTCTTCGAAGTCCAATTACACGATGTCCAAATAAACAAAATCAGCGATGGTAGATGGCTTATCATCACCCCTACACGCACCATAGCAACAACTTCTGGTGGAAATTCAAGAGATCGAATACCACTTTATGGATCATACTTATTGGAATCAACCCCTGAGTGCAGTGTTCAAATAAAATCATTCAACTTCCGTACTTATAAAACTAATCAGTCGTTCTACAACAATATTATGCTACCTGCATTAAACTTATCAACGTCTCTTCAAAAGAAGAACACCATTGCTTTCAATCCACCCACGCTGGACCTGGACATGATCAATTTAAAGGAAACCAAAGAAATCGAGACCCAACTTCAAATACAAAAGGAACAATTGCAAAATATACTTGCACCAGTGTCTATTAATAGAATCAGTTTATGGACAATTTTATTATATCTCCATCTCAGTTATTTTAATTTTCTTTATATATAAATTTATAATAACTAAATATTTTAAAGATTCAAGAAACGAAAACGTTGAAGAAATAGTCTAATCCACGAAAACACACCTTTATCGCTGTGCTTTCAACTAACGATGGAGGAGTTACGTCACGAAGTAGACATAAGGAGACGAAACTAAAGCTGTTTTTTTGCGGTGTAATGGTTTAAAAACGGTTCAAAATGGTTAAAACCAATGCGTTCGAGTGATGAAACGGTGACGTCACACTCGTCGCTGGTTCAATTGTATTTAAAACGCTTTCCGGGAGTGGTTTAACGCTGGTTGATGATCGTTGACGTGCGCAGTCAAGTGCGCGCCTGCAGTTTTGTTTTGTGTGGTTATGTTATAGCCCTAGTTGCCTTAAATTTGTTGGTATTTTTTATTGGTATGGATGGATTAACTGAAATTCAGTTAGAAGAGTTTGTGATAACTGTCGATTTTGAGACTGCCAGAGCATTGGAAGGTAATTTTCGTTTAAGTCAAATTTATGAACCTTAAAATGAATGTGAGTACCTATTTTCAGATCAAAGTTATGCATCTGAATATTTGAAACAACTGAGAATGCAAATGACAAAATCATCAAATTCTGTGCAAGAAGATTTATCAAACAATCTTAAAGTATGGACCAGTTCAAAAAAACAATCACCTCGTGATTGCGAGGCCACTATTATATTTTTACAACTGCGGAAGGAATTTAGTGAAAAGTTTGCGGACAAGAAAACCTGCAAAAATTCTTTATGGACCAACATAGCTGACAGAATGAATGAAATGAGTTTTTATGTAGGCGAGTGATTAGAAGGTCGTGAGAAATGTAGACAGAAATTTGCTAATCTTCAAGCATCGTATTTAAAATTTATGGACAGAAGGCGACAAACAGGTGAGGGAAAAATTAATAAACCTGCGTTTTTTGACGAAATTCATGAAATTCTTGGTGATAAAGACAAAACCCAACCAAAGTTAATCATTGACTCCACTCCTGGCCCCTCTAGCCAAACCAAAGAAACGAACGCTGTTCCTGTTATTGCCCCGTCATTATCGGAGTTAATATCTAGTAATACTCAAGATTCTTCAAGTTCAAAATCATGTGATTCATCATCATCATCATATGCCCCAAAAACCAATAAGTATAAAGAAGTGAAAAGTTCCGTTCGCCCTAACAAGAATGAGATTTTAGAAAAGTTTCTTAAGGCAACCCAATTGAGCGAAGAGACTCGAAAAAATGAGTTTAACACCATCATGACGTTTATGGAAAGAGAGAGCCAGAGGCGTCATGAAGAGATAAAATTATTATTCAAGAACAAACCAAATAAAGGCAATAAGAGAAAGAGAAGTGATAGCGATAGTGATAGCATTTAAGTGCAATTATAAACAATGTTAATAATTGCAAAATCAATTTGTTTACCAGTTACGTTAAGAAAATTATATTGTGTTTTGTTATAGAAGTGTAAAAAGTTTAGGTTTTCCTGTTTACATGTTTGAATAAAATTTCGTGATATTTTGAGTTTTTTTTTATTGAAAAACAAGGTTAATCACATTTTACATGTTATTTATTAAAAGATTCTAGCTATTTCATTCCGCTTTAGAATTGCTGTATTTTCTGCATATCTTAGATTTTCATTTTCATCATGGTCATCATTTTCTTCATTATTAATTTCTTCATCCCAAAAATCTACATTTATGTAACAGTAGTTGTGCAATATACAACAGGCAGCTATAATTTTTATAGCCTTTTCAACACTGTTTACATTGATGTATTTTAGAATTCTAAATCGGCATTTGACCAAGCCAAATACATGCTCAACAACTATTCTTGTTTTACTATGATGTGTATTATGATTTCTTTGCCTTCGTGTTAAATGGCCATGATCCCTAAATTAGACATAAATGGGTAATTAGGTATAGTATAGACTATATTTCTAATGTTCGGCCGTATTAATACTGCAGTGGTGGGCCGATTCAAACCGATATTTTTAACCTGATAAAGTAAGAAATTTTGAGGAATAAAAATAGAACTAAAAGGAGACGTATCAATAACACCTCTGCTTTCATATTACTAGTAGTAGTAGCTATCCAGAAGCGGGAATTTTGACAACTGTTGCAACTTCTAGCAGTCATAACGTGGCCGAACTTTTAGTTTTAAAATACTTACTTATATGGTGTAATAAGCCAATTAAGCAATGGATATGGTTTGTCTCCTAACAAATGATACTCATGCAAAGGGAAATATTGTCTCAGTTTGTTGTTTACTGTTACATCTAGATATATTCCAGAATTTCTGAAAACCTAAAAAAAAAAGGATCATGTCATGAATATTGTCTGGGGCTACATTTTTGACTATAAAATTACTTACACGAGCATCATGAACAGACCCTGGAAATCCCACCATTATGTTCGTAAATAATTTGTTAACCACCACAATTCCTTGAAGTTGAATGCTGTGGTCAAAATTTTTATCTATATAGCTTTCTTGCTGGTTAGTGGGTGCTTTAAATTTTACGTGGCAACCATCTATCGCTCCGATAACACCTAAAACAGTTCATTATTATTTAGTTTTTCTTATAAATCAAATTTTTACCTGGATAACCACTTTTTTCTCTAAATTGTTCTTCAATATAAATCAATTCATCAGCATTTGGCCACACTATGTAGGTATTCTTTAAATTTATCAACTTTTCCAAGATAAGTTCTGTACTTTTATGTACAGAGGAAATAGCCACATTAAATTTGTCCGATACAGACAAGAGAACTTCACCTTTTCCCAACCACCACAATGTCATCATTAATTGCTTTGATGATGAAATTGGAATACCACTGCCCAAATATGGTTTATTAAGATCAGGACCATCAATTTCTGTTAATAACCTGACAAATGTTTCTTTACACATTCGAAACAGTTGAAAAAAATCGTAATCTAAATAGTGCTGTAGCCAAAGTTCATATTCTTCAACACGACAATGCCAGTCAGGTAGGTCTAACACAAGAAGCACAAGTAGATGATCTTGAAGACGTCTTGTTATCTGAGAGTATAGCACCCACAAAATCTCAATACTGTTGTTATTAATATATTCTTGGATAATGTAGTCGGTATTTTCCATGTTACAGTACACTATTAAAATTGTAATACTAGTCAATTGCAGTAAGTTTATGAAAACACCGAGTAAAGTTAACCTCAAATTAAAAATGTTACAACTGCGACGCGAGCGACACATCGTGTAGCTCTTTATAAGTTTTGACATTTTGAAACGGTCCATTTTTGCGATGAACAAAATTATGACATCATCATTGAAAACGTTTTGAAAACTGGTCTGAATACGGTTGAACGCAAAAAAACAGCTTAATTTATAGCATTCCCTATCTTGAAATGGACGCATAAGTAGGTGTGAAAATTTTTAGAGAGGTGCGCAGTAATCTCTGCGCAGCTCCCTAAACCCCTCTCTTCCACGAGTAGTTCAATTGTGCCTGGAGTTGTATTTATGTTTGGCACTACTGTTACTGTTTGAATTTGACATACCTAACCTAATAAATAAAACTATTTTTGCCGGTGGAAATGTGTGATTTTTACCTACATAGGTGTTTCGCAGTTTGCAGTGGTGGTTGTGTTAATTATTGTACGTATTATAAATATATTATACTTAGAGAGTAAGTTCATTTCATTAAATTAATATAATAATTATTATTGTTTTAATATTTCAAGCGTATCCATTGGCAACTTATGCCGCCTAAAAAAATAAAATAATTCTTTCGGAACATCGACGGTATTGGAAGATTTCTTAAACTGGAAAAAACATTAATTATTTACGTATGGATGGCACTTAATTGGATTATCTACCTGGCGAGTAGATAGGCACAACTCCCACAGAAATTCTAGCCACAGGAAATATATTATGGTGCATTTCACCACATTTTCATCTAGAGATATCATTGTGCTTCTAATAAATTTACCGGCAAAATATTTTAATGTATGAATTTATTGAGCTTTCGTACTAAAAACTTGACGGCGACATTGTAGAGTAGAAACACAAGAGTACTGCACAAAAATGCAAATGTCAATGTCAAAATCACGAAGTAGTCACAATGCACGACACGTGAACTGCAGAGATCGAGATCGTACGAAACCTTACGAAGTAGCACGAACAATTGGCTAAGACACGTCTACCTAGGCCGCCGTTTTTAGACCCACGGCATCAATGCTAATGAGATAGGGAGTTTACTCTCCTTATATCGCTTCGTGAGTTATCACAATTAGTTTAGTTTACATTTATTGTAACACGATGTATTACATTATTATATTATGTTCTTAGAAGCTTCATGCTTTATCTTTTGCCGATTCAGTTTGTGTCCGCTTAGTTAGCCTAGAAAGAATTATTGTATAATCTTAGAAGTTAGTTGTATTGTAGCATCCAAAGTAAATAAAAGTTTTTAAAAATTAAATTCGTTTTTTGCAAATCAAAAATGTGCACACTAGAACAGTGAATTAAAACGAACAATGGGGTCTATTCACTAACAAAAAGGTTAAAAATAAACCACGGTTATAAAATAACTCGCTGTTATAAAGGTTGTCTATATTCTGTATAAATAACTTTGGTTAAAATTATATCTGATAGGGGTTATAATGCTGGTTAAAACAAAAATTATAAAGGTAGGGTATATCCGTGCCTTTAAAAATAACTAGTTTAAAGTGTGTTACAAATGGCCGCTGTACCTATTTTTGTTGCTGCTTTTTACCATCAAAACGCAACGGAAAGAAGAAGGCAATTAATTACATATTTGTATGATAAAATACACATACTAACGTAGTTTTTAGAAATGAGGCACGAATATTTAGTCGTAATTTAAGGGATATGAGTGACGTTTTCCAACTTCCCAATGCTACGTTTTTAAGATTATTCCGGCTGAATAAGGAAGCAACTCGTATTCTTATACAAAATTTAGTACCACATATGAATGATGGTATAAGAATAACTTCAATACCTATCCCCTTAAAAATATTCGCCACCCTTAACTTCTTGGGACATGCATGCAACCAACTAGATACGGGAACAACTTGTCATTTTCTAATGAGTCAGTCGTCAGTTAGTCGTTGCATATCGGAGTTGTGTGAAGTAATTAACAATATTTTATTAAATAGATGGATAATATTTCCAACTACTCCAGAAGACATTAACCAAAATATTCAATAATTTCGTGATCGATATGGATTTCCTGGAACAATTGGAAGCATCGATTGCACTCATGTGGCAATAATTTCACCACCCAATGATCATGCTGTATATCCTGCAGGACCATATTATAATCGAAAAGGATTTTATAGCGTAAATGTGCAGCTAATTGCAAATGCAGAATTAAAAATTTTAAATGTAAATGCCAGATATCCTGGGTCTGTTCATGATACAGCAATTTGGCAAATGTCTAGGATCAACACCCATTTACAAAGATTACATTTGCAAGGAAATTTACATTACATAAAAAAAAACAAATAAAATTCAGAGGACACTGCAAACACAAACATTGGTTAATATTTGACCTCTAGAGTAAGTTCCATTACTTTTTGGACATCCTCTGTAAGAATATTGGCAATTACAATTTCTTAAGCTTTGAATAATGTAACAATACCTACTCAATTTGAGTTTACTTCTTTTTTAGTTCTTTTGCTATATTATTCAAAGCTTTTGCAATTGCATAATTTGATGCAACAAGCTCTCGTAATACTACTTTTTCATGTACTGGTTGTCTTAGTCTTCTTCTTTTTTGTGTAGTTTTCCTTCGAATTGTTGTTGGTTCTGATAGAACCTGGATATTTTCTTGTGCCTCTTCACCTCGCTCTTCGCTTTATTAATTAATTAATATTAGCTTTGTTTCTTAAGTTATTTACCCATGTTTGCTGGACCAGGTTGCACCATCATTTCAATATCAACTTCTAAATCTAAACTGCCTCCTTCTAAGAGTTCTGCCCCCTCAATTACTACTGGATTAATTATTTGCAGAATTCTCTCGTCTATTTCTGATATTTTAACACCAGAACTTGGCCCTCCCCCAGTTTGTGTTTGATCTGCCCTAATTTTCCGCATTTTTTTCCTTGCATTGGATTTTAAGTCATTTAACACCTAAAAAAATAAAATAATTTAACATTCTTCTTTATCTAAGCTTTATCTCACAGAACACCATTATTTATTTATTATCAATATAAACTTACCGCTTGCCATTGTTTGGTGGTTTTTTTCGGCCCCTCGATCGTATTTAAATTTTTAGTTAAGTCTTCCCACTTGTTTTTATTTCTTTGAAATTGAGACGCTTCATTTGATGGGTACACCATATGTGCATTTTGTTCTATATAGGCTACCAATGCACTTAATTGATTTTTAGTTGACCTATCTCTTTTCTTTTCCATTTTTCAATTCAAAATTATTAACATACAGTTAGGATAAGTTAGGTTAGGTTAGGTTAGGTAGTTGTGTCTGAAGTTACGTATGATAAAAAAAATTAAAACATAATATTAATTGATAAAATACAACTTATATTTATTTATTTATATTTTCTTATAATATTATGTTGATATTGCAAATTAAACAACATTTTTCAATTTTAATATTTAATAACTTCTTAAATTTGAAATGTTGAAACATGAACATATGGTTCTTTGCACATTGTGGCTAAAATCACTGTCGATTTTAACCTTACTCGGTTAAAAGTTAATTTATAACTTTCCGTTAAATTGGAGTTTTTCAGAATACAGATTAGGGTTAAAATTTTAACGACGCAGTTATAAATAAACTTTTAACCCACAGGTTAAAAATAACTAAAAAGTTACAGAATAGACCCCTATGTATCAACAAAAGTGTAATGTAACCTGCTCACCTGCTGCTACTTGGTTTTAAAGGGAATTTGCCGAATTTGGTTTGGTAAAAACCACAACTACCTACTATGTAAGATGTGTCAAATTATAAATATGAACCTGTATTATATCATTTAAATTTTACTAATCAATTTAGGGCTCCAAAACGCAGCATCTACTGGACTTACTTTGATACATGTGATACATCTACAAAGAAAACCGTATGTCAGGTAGGTACCTATTGTAAATTTTTATATTGTACATTAACTACTCGTATGTCATCATTTTTTAAATAGTTTATTGTGCGTAGGCCTTACTTTAAAAACATTTTATAGGTTTGCAAAGAAGAGGTATCTTTCTCAGGAAATTGAAGCAATTTGAAGGCACATTTGTTGCGTCACCACAGAATTACACATGATGCTTTAGTCGCTGAAAACGAAAACAGTGGTCCATAGCCATCCAATCAACCAAAATTGAAAAGAAGGCTTCCATTAAATCTTTTGTGAATACCACCTGTGAAGGACAATACCCTTTGAACAGTTCCATGCACAAAAATTAGACATCTGTTCAAGATCTCTATGAAGAGGAAAAACAAAATTTAATCTCCAAAATGGAATCAATTGATAATGTTCATTTAACCACCGATATGTGGACATATTGTCACAAATTCTTATCGTATATGGCTGTAACATGTCATTTTATCGATAATAATTTTAAATTGCATTGTTATAATTTGCAAACCAAGTATTTTCCGCTAATAATATAAAAGACGCTTTAATGACCTGTACAAATGAATGGAATATAAATAGTAAAGTAATATCTGTTACAACTGATAACGGACCCAATGTTGTGGCCGCAGTCAAAGAAGCAGCTATTTGGTGCCATTATCCATGTTATGCGCATAGTTTAAAACTAATTGTGCAAGATGCGTTAAAAATTCAGGAGAAAATGATGCTATTGCTGATGTACTTTCTAAATGTCGCCAAATTGTGCATCTATTTAAATCAAGTTCGTACGCTGCGGGTGAGTTGAAAAAAGAACAAGAGCGGCAAACTGTAAAGCCACTTTCAATAAAAAAGGAAGTACCAACTAGATGGAACTCTACGTTGATAATGTTGGAAAGTATATTGAAGTTGAAAGAGTTTTTAACAGTTGTTCTGTCAAAAATTAATATAGATCAACAAAAAACTGTACCCATTCTTGTATACAGTGAGTATGAAATCATTTCCTTACTGATAAAGATATTAAAACCATTCTATATAGAGCTACAAAAGAAATGTCGAGTGAACTATTCACTTCTGGGTCCAAAGTAATTCCAATAACAAAATGTTTAATAGCCAAATTGAATGTTATAAATGTTGACACAAAAGCTAACAAACCCATGGTATAAAAAGACCAGGTATGATCATCGTAGAACGAGTTTTGGTTCGTTCTGCGTAGTTCCCCAGTGGCCGCCATATTGCTTCCCCCTCTTTTTTTGCAGCATACTGTTTCTATAGAATTTAGTGTTGACACTTTGGCAGTGGTAAATGGTGTGGATAAGGCGGATGAGGTGAAAATCAGAGTTGAAGCAATATTAACAGGGGCTGGAATAAACATAAATTTAAATAAGGACCTTCTGTATAGGTCATGCGAACATATAGAGGAGCATGTGCAGATTCTGATCATTTTATGGTGGTAGGAAAAATAAGATTAAAAGTTAAAATAATAAATAACAAAAAGGATAAAGCAAAAAAATGGGATATTGAAAGATTAAGCAATGGGGACATAAAAAAGTGGTACTTATGCAGAGACAGTAGATAGATAGTTTACTAGATAAACAAGAGGAAACAACAAACGAAGAAATGGTTGAACGTAAAACAAGCAATGGAGCAGGCATTAGGAGATACAGTTGCGCAAATGTTAGAGGAAATAGTAAAGGAAGGTGAAGGAATTGGGGTAAAAACAAACAGGGAGAAAACTAAATTCATGAGAATAGGAAAAGAAGTAAAGAAGGTCACTGTGAAGATAAGGGGATAATTTGAGGAAATGGAACAATATAAATATTTGGAAGTTACAGTAACGAGCAAGGGAGAAAGAATACAACAAATAAACTAAGAAATCGGTGAGTAACATAACGACTGGATCGACTTCGTTTCTAGAGGCAAGCTATGTCATCCGAGCAAGAAATTAATTGACGTTGCTTTGATATTAGAAAAAGAGTTCTATACAATCCATGGGGGTACATTGTCGAAGGAATGCAAAATTTTTGAAAAATTAGCTGACAATGTGAGCAGGAAAATAAAACACGAAATTCCATTAAAAGTATTATTATGTTTTGTACGAACACGAACCTATATTCGTGTTCGTGAATTGAATAAAAAATTAAAAGAATCGATTAAGAGCAAACAAAAAAAAAATGCATAAAGTTGCAAACTCCAAAAATTATTTTTAGACTAAAAAAATATCCATTTTTATGATTGTATTTGATAAATTTATGATACATATGTTGTAGATTTTATAATTTATAATTTTTTTTTATTTTATATAGGTACATATTTATATAGATATTTATTTACATCCTTTGCCATTCCGTCACGTCTTATACAATCATTGTATCATGCCGCAGACTGGCAAAGAATTTTTTCCCTCCAAATAAAGGCTATTTGTGAGATTGCTGCACTTGGATATCGAGATGACTGTAGAGACAGCCATATAAACCTCAATATTTTAACATTTCCCTTCGTTTTTATTCTAGAGAAATGAGGATTGTCACTCTTATGTAACCAGACAAGTCAATTAAGTACATTTTTCAGACTTAAAAAATATCCGAACGACTCAAACTTTCTCTGTCACAAGTTGTTCAATAAACTACCAAATTATGTAAAAGAACTTTAGATTCTAAGATTTAGAGTTAAAATTAAACGATTTCTTATCTCTAGGGCCTTTTACAATTACAATGAATTTTTAAACTGTTCTGTACTATTGTGGTATTGCTGTATTTTCTTATTTGTTTTGTAATTTTATGTATTTTACCTCTTATTCGTGAGCCTGATGTGTTCTGTTTTATTGCGTATTATTGTAAAGTTTTAGTTTTAATCTTGATCTAACAGACAGAACGAATGTAAATAATTATAAAATTGTAAAGAATTTCAATTTGAATATTTAGAATAATAAAAAGTTCTGTTGTAACTACGTCTTGTTTTTTATTAACTGATTAGACCCTTTCATTATCGCATCTCCATATTAGAATGATTAATCTAATATAATAAGATCTGAATATCTTCCGTAAGGTTTTTAAAGAATTTTATAACAGATATGCGGTATACTAAATTATTATACTATATACAGGGTGTGTCACGACGAGTTGACAGTAGACATAATTCTATTACTAAACACAATTTGGTTCTAAAAATTGGTAAACGCCCATTATACAATGTGCTCTATTTAACGAAAATATTGCCACCTTTCTGGTACTTCCGGTTATACCGGAAGTACCAGAAAGGTGGCAATAATATCATTAAATAGAGTACACTGTATAATGGGTGTGTACCAATTTTTAGAATCAAGTTGTGTTTAGTAATAGAGTTATGTCTACTGTCAACTCGCCGTGACACACCCTGTATTCATTTACATAATATAATAGAAGTAATAAATAATAATAATAAAAATAATACTCATTCCGTGCAGAAATAAGTATGTATCTGATTTGAGATTTGTTTTTGGCCATAAATAGGTAACCATTTTCTCAAAAAAAAAAACTTTCTTATAAATTAAAGTAAGTACAAATTACATTTAAAAAAATGTTAATTAATTAAGCTTATTACTATCTATAGAAATGAAACTAAATCTACCATATTTTGGACTTTTGTCCAAGGTCCCTGTCAAAGTTAATAATATAAGGTTAGCATCCCATTTTTCGTAAATCGGACACTGACAGACTTTCAAATATCGCGGGCAATATGGCCGACTGTGGGGAATGGCTCTGATTGGCTCTCCACCAGCTGACATGCGCGAGATCATACCTGTGTTTTTATGCCATGAACAAACCCAACAAATATATTGATAGTTTTAAAAAAATAACATTGACCTTCACAAATAATCGAATAGGGGGATATGAAAACAATGTACATTATGGAATACAAACTTATTTGGATCTTAGATTCAAACATATCGTATTCTCTAGATCGGAAATGGTTCTAAAATTAAAAATTATTTAATTGAAAAATGAAACGACTTGGTCTTACACCTGAAAACACTACTACTCAATCAGAAAACTAATCATCACAAAGAATGGAGATAGGGAAAAAACTCTTTCTGGAGAAGTGTTGTTTTAGATTGTCAGCGAACTGATGTTAATAGAGACTCCCATCTTCAGTTCAAGTTATATGAGGAAATGTCAATTTTAAAAAGATCATCTGATCCTTTGGAGTGGTGGCAAGTGAATAAAGGACAGATTTCCAAGTTTTGCAATTCTTGCAAAAAAACATTTATCAAAGCCCACCAACTCAGTGCCTTCTGAAAGGGTGGTTTCTAAGAGTGGACAACTCCTTAATGATAAAAGAACCCAACTGTCTACTTATTTAGTGGATAAATTCGTTTTTTTTTAAATATTAATCTCGGTAAATTGAGATATAGGGGAATATAAGACATTTTCTTTTAGTTCTGAAATAAATTTGTGTTTTTTACATTAATACCTAATCTACAATGTTTCGAGACTCAACAGGTTTTTATTTTGTATTTTATGAAAGTTTTGTTATTTTTAAGGGTTTTTGTTTGTACTCTGTATTGTACAGGGTAATTCTTTTATCTGGGGAAATCCGTTTTTCTCGTAAACTACTGAAGCGAATTAAATTTTAAAAAAGCGTTATATACCTATTCTATTAGGATAGAAATATAGACTTTAATATGCATGACGCTAGGCGTCGCGACGCTTCAATAAAAAAATTTCCAGCAACATACCACTTTTATTATATCATTGGAAAGGTCTTTTAATTTTGAGTCTTTTTTATAATATCCATTTATTTTTATTTTTTAAAAAGTTATGATCCAATTTAAATTATTTCTGTTCTAACTAAATTTTGAAATATTTTAAAAAGTAGGCCGAGTTTTCCCTCAAATACTAAAGTAAATATTATTATGTAAGGCTTAGAAAAAACAAAACCTGTTATTATTTTGAAAAAAAAAACTTAATAATACCTAAATTAAACAAAAAATTTAATGAAAATGGTGATTATTTTAACAATTATTCAATATGAGTACCATTGTTATCTAAACAAAAATTATAACATTTCCTAATTTCAATGTATCAACAATCTGTTGCTTTAGGTAAATGTTCTAAAGTATAGGCTTCGAAAAGAAAAGACACACAATCCCTGTTATTTGTCCTAAAACTGTCAGGGACATTACTATCTTAAATAATACGTGTCGTAATTAGTGAGTAAAACTTATTACTAATAAAATGTTTACACACAACGAAAAAGTGGATATGTTGCTGATTTATGGAGAAGTCCAGAAAAATGCTCTTGCTGCACGAAGATTGTATGCAGAAAGATATCCAGAACGAAACCTTCCAGAACATAAAATATTTACCAAATTGGAAAATAACTTACGTCAAAATGAGAAAGCATTTTTAATTAAAAAAGTGAGACAAAGATCTGTATCTACAAATGAAAATGTGGCTATTATTTTAAATTACTTTCATGCTCATCATGAAGCATCGATAAGAGAGGCTTCAATAGATTTAAATTTAAGTTACTCTGTGATACAAAGAGTTTTGAAAGCTAATAAATTCCACGATTACAAAATCCATAATTTGCAGGAGTTATCCGCTAGAGATTTTGAACGACGAGAAACTCTTGTTTCTCAATTTTTAGTAGTTTTGGATGATGATCCTAATTTAAATAACCACATTTTATGGACAGACGAGAGCCAATTCATGGTATACCAAATAGGAAAAACACTCATTATTGGGGCGACGAAAACCCACACAATATAAGAACAGTTCAACGACAGGGCCATTTTGGCATAAATGTATAATGTATGGTGTGGCATAGTAGGACGTCATTTAATAGGTCCATATTTTTATGAAGGTGTCTTAACAGGTCAAAGATACCTAGAATTTCTACAAAACCAGCTTCCTGTTTTATTAGAACAAGTGCCTCTTCAGATTAAAAGACATTTGTGGCTTCAACTAGATGGGGCTCCTTGTCATAATACCGTTATTGTGCGAAATTATTTAAATATAGCATATGAAGACAGGTGGATGGGAACTTACGGGCCAGTAGAATTTCCTCCTAGGTCCCCAGACTTAACACCTTTCGATTTTTTCTTGAGGGAAAGTTCGGCCTACTGCTAAAAATGTTTCAAAATTTAGTTAGAACAGAAATAATTTAAATTGGATCATAACTTTTTAAAAAATAAGAATAAAAAATATTGGTTTTTAGAAAAAATACTCAAAATTAAAATACCTTTCCAATGATATAATAAAAGAAGTATGTTTCTGGAAAAATTTTTTTGGAGCGTCGCGGCGCCTAGCGTCATGCGTATTAAAGTCTATATTTCTATCCTAATTTTGAGCGCAGTCAGTAGGTATATAACGCTTTTCAAAATTTAATTCCCTTCAGTAGTTTACGAGAAAAACGCATTTCCCCAGATAAAATAATCACCCTGTACTTAATTATTTCTAAGATGTGATATGGATGTGTTTGATATGTAACTAAAGAATACATTTTTTAATTCATTTAATAAACCAGCCTTCTTATTGGACCACCGACTCTGCCTTTTCTTTTAAATCGTATCGATTCGCAATTGTATCGATACAAACGATATTGTGTAAATCGTATCGAAATCATATCGATACGGCTTCCGTATCGAACAGCCCACCTCTACTTCAAACCATGGATCGCAAGGTAGGGTGACCATACGTACAGCATTGCGCTGTATTGTATAGCATTTTAAGAGCTTGTCTAGCGGTTCCCTCTGTACAGCGAAATGTCCAGCGAAAGCTATTATCACCCAGCATTGTCCAGCAATAAAAAATAAATATACAGGCTGTTTCATTAAAGGTGGCCACCGGCCATATCTCGGAAACTACTGGGCATAGAAATTCAGGGAAAAAAATTTCATTACTAAAGTGACCATGAGAAATTCCTGGAAATTATTTTTAAGTTCCACATTTCGCCACAAGGGGGCGCAACTAAAAAGAAAATATTAAAATTTTAATTTTCTCCCAAAATTTCTGAATTAAGGTACACCTTTGGTAACATCATTAGAAAGTTTGGACAATTCTACATCATATTGGTTTAAGGCTCATTGGCGTACCGACCTTAATAAGAGTGGGGGAAGCTATTGAAAGTGTAATCATTTAAATCGCTGTAACTTCTAAACGACATATTCGATTTTAGTAAACTTAAGCTTGTTTGGAAGAGAAATGTAGGTACTTTTAATTATCGCATCCAATGGTACACGATAGTTCCTAATAAAATTGCTAGAGGGCGCAATTTGATATAATAACAGTTTTTTTGATTTTATCCCGAAAACTTAAATTAGACGGTATAATTATGAGATCTTAATCGGAAAGTAGAGTAAATTTGCAAGAAAAAACGTGAAAACCGCAGCTCGATATCTTCGTTCGTTACAGAGTTATTGCCAAAAGAATAATTTTTAACACTTTAATTGAAGAAATGATTGTTTTCATAGTTCCGTGGTCAAGCAATCCATGACAAAAAATATTTTAAAATTTTATTATGTGTAGGTTTGTCACTCATTATGCCAAGGGCCCAAAAACTACTTTAGATTTAATAAAATAATCATGGAAAACTTTTTAGGCACAAGGCACAATAATTATTTGTGGCAAGCATTCCATGACAAAAAATATTTTTAAACTTTAAGGTTGTGTAGGTTTGTCTTTGTCACTCATTATGCCAAGGGCCCAAAAACTACGTTAGAATTAACAAAATAATCATGGAAAACTTCGAATTTAGGCACAATAATTATTTTAATATGGTTTTTTAAAAATAAATCTAGATAGCCGTGAAACAAGATCGGCAGGTTTCCAAGGTAATTAATAAATTGGAATAGTTGTCAACTGATTTAATTCTGATAGATGTTGGGTTGACAAAAGTTTGTCCTTGATTCTTTTTGAATTTCTTGTTACCTATATCAAAATTTGTGCTATATCCCTCAAAAATGGCTTATACCAATGCCGAGGCTTACGATATGCTAACGTAAGATTCACCATTGAGATAGCCATTAAAAATAAACGGTCCGATAATTCTGTGTCCTAAAATTCTGCACCACCTGTTTTGGTGATCCACTTCGCGCATCCAATGAGGATTTGTTTGTGACCAATACCTAGTGCATAAATATTGTGTAAATTAACGATGCCACAGCTAGTAAAACTGGCTTCATCAGTTCATAAAACCAGGGAGAGGAATTGACAATTTTTGAGGGATGTAGCACAATTTTTGGTATAGATAAAAAGAAATTCAAAAAGAATCACACCTATCAAAATTAAATCAGTTGACAACTATTCCAATTTTTTTATCTCCTTGGAAACCTGCCGATCTTGTTTCACAGCTATCTAGATTTATTTTTAAAAAACCATATTAAAATAATTATTGTGCCTAAATTCGAAGTTTTCCATGATTATTTTATTAATTCTAAAGTAGTTTTTGGGCCCTTGGCATAATGAGTGACAAACCTACACAAACATAAAGTTTAAAAATATTTTTTGTCATGGATTGCTTGATCACTGAACTATGAAAACAATCATATCTTCTATTAAAGTGTTAAAAATTATTCTTTTGGCAATAACTCTGAAACAAACGAAGATATCGAGCTGCGGTTTTCACATTTTTTCTTGCAAATTTAATCTACTTTCCGATTATGGTATCATAAATATACGGTCTAATTTAAAATTTTGGGATAAAAGCAAAAAAACTGTTATTATTTCAAATTGGGCCCTCTAGCAATTTTATTAGGAACTATCGTGTACCATTGGATGCGATAATTAAAAGTACCTACATTTCTCTTCCAAACAAGCTTAAGTTTACTAAAATCGAATAAGTCGTTTAGAAGTTACAGCGATTCAAATGATTACACTTTGAATACCTTCCCCCACTCTGATTAAGGTCGGTACGCCAATGAGCCTTAAACCAAAATGATGCAGAATTGTCCAAGCTTTCTAATGATGTTACCAAAGGTATACCTTAATGTGGGAATTTTCGGAGAAATCTAGAATTTTTATATTTACTTTTCAGTTGCGCCCCCTTGTGGCAAAATGCGGAACTTAAAAATAATTTCCAGGATTTTCTCATGGCCACTTTAGTAATGAAATTTTTTTACCTGAATTTCTATGCCCAGTAGTTTCCGAGATATGGCCGGTGGCCACCCTTAATGAAACAGCCTGTATATTTAATTGCCATGCTTTCGCCATCTATTATTGAATACAGAATTAAATAATTATGTTGTGTTACCGAAGAACTATGTTACTAAAAAAAAAATTTTATAGAAAACTACAGATCGGTGTCAAAAATACAGGGGATTCACTTATTTATTTGCATTTGGCCGGTTTATGTATATTAATTAGCACGAGTAGAAAGTTTTGATTTTTGGCAATTTGTTGTTCGCGCCCTAAATTTATTTTTGCACTGTTTTGTGTTACTATTGGTGTTGGAGAGTATACCTACTAATATTCGAATTGGATTTGTGTACAAATAAGGATAAGGTTTGAATTAAATTAAATAATCATTTAGTTATGTTAACATGTTTTTTTTTACACTATAATTTAGAAGCAGCAATCATGTCTTCGAAAAAAGACGGACGTGCAGATTCACGGATGAACTTGCTCAAGATTTTCCATTTATAAAAAAAAATTAAATCGTCACAGTCTGATGTAGTCTGTGAAAGATCTTTGGGAAAATTTTCAATCGCATCTGGAGGACACAGGGATATAAGCAGACATTAAAATGACTGGCGCTGCAGCTTCGTCCACTAGTTTGACATCGTTTTTTAGGAAATGTACTTTTGGAAGTGAAGAAGCTAGTTTATCATTAGCTGAAACTGTTTTTGCTTTCCATACCATTGCACATAATCAAAGTTTTAGATTTATGGACTGTACATCAAAGATTATTCAAAAACACTTTCAAATAAATTTTTCTTGCGCTAGGACAAAAACTGAAGCCATAGTTAAAAAAGTATTGGCTCCTTTTGTGATTACCGAGCTTGAAAAAGAGCTAGAAGATGCACAATTTGTATATTCTCAGATGCGTCTAATCATAAAGATATTAAGTTGTTTCCTACTATTGTTCGCTTTTTTAGTATTAAAACCGGGACAGAAATTAAATTACTAGATTTAGTTTCTCTGCCTGGCGAAACATCAGAATTAATTAGTGCTTCTTTAATTGAAATATTAAATAAATTAAATTTAAATGAAAAACTGATAGCTTACTGCGGGGACAATGCAAATACCAATTTTGGCGGAGTTGCGCGAAAAGGGACAAAAAATATATTTCAAAAACTGCAGGCAAATATTCCACAAAAAATTCTGGGTATTGGATGTGCTGCTCATATTATTCATAACACCATCCAAACATCAACAGATTTGTTACCAATAGATGTCGATACAATAATTAATAAAATTTATAGCCATTTTTACATTTTCACAGTAAGAGTCGAATCTTTAAAAACATTTTGTGCAGAAGCAGAAATTGAATATTATAAGTTAGGTACCAGCAAAACCAGATGGCTTGCTCTTTTGTCTGCAATTGAGCGAATTCTCAAATTATACAATCCCTTTAAAATCTTACTTTTTGTCAATTGAAAAATGCCCTATATACAGGGTGATCAATAATTGGCGCACTCCGAATACAGGGCATTATAGAGCACATTAAAACTAAGGATAATCTGCAAAGAAAAATTAAATCTGATGGTTAGTTTCCGAGTTATAGAGTTTCCCTCATCCAAGTTACAAGCTAATAATTTTCATAACCAAGACAAAAATGAGTGAATAATTCATGCTATTATAATCTCTGGATAAAATGCAATATGATTTGTTTAATTTTTTTCACAAAACCTCTAATACAAAGAAATTGAAAATGTTAAAATTTAATAAAATACCTAAATTTGAGAGAATTTTGAAGTTTGGCAACCTCTCAAGCTCCCCTTGGGATAAACTAAAATACCTTCTATTGCCATGAAAATATTAATAATGAATTTCAATTGTTGTTTCTGTTTTTTAATAAAATTGACAGTACTAAATTAGTTTGACAAGTTCTCGCATCATAAAATATTGAACGTTTCTCTTTTTTGTTCTCGTCGAACCTATTCACATGTTCAATGCAGTGTTGCCACTTTTATTTTCACAAAAGTGGTCATATCTTTGTAAAGAAAGGACTTACAGCACTGCGGTAAAAAAATTCGTCATTCTTAAAACGTAAAGTTCATCACAGTATGCTCCGAGTGCGGCAATTACTAGTCACCCTGTATATTGAGAATTTTTTCAAAAATGATACATCCGAATTATGGTTAAAATTAGTTCATGTTCAGACTTCCTTATTTTCAGATTCTGTAAAAAAATGTAGAAGGCAACTAAAATACAGTTATACAAGTTTCTGGTGAAATTAATAATCTTATTACAAAACTCAAAGCAAGAGTAGATTCTAATTTTTTGCCCCTTTTAATAAAGAAAGACCTAAGAAATCTCTCAGAAAATGGTGTTATTAATGAAGAGTGGTTTATGAAGCACTTTACTATGTTCTACCAAAACTGTATAGATTATTTGAAACTATGGTCAACGCAATTTCTAGAGGTTCGTTGCTTTGAATGGACTGAGCTAAATAAAAAAATAGAATGGGAGGAAGTTCAGCCTAGTTTATCTTTTATTTCGGACCACTTTTCGAATATTCCAATAAATGAGAACGAGAACAATTTATTCGATCAGGTTACTTTTTTGAAAATATATATTTCACAAGAAAAAATGTTAGAATGGGAAGGTAACAAAAAACCAGCAGATATGAGATGGGTGGAGGTATTCAATTTTTTTAAACAAGAGTGTATTCCGTTTGGAAATCTGCTTAAACTAGTTGAATTTTCTTTATGTTTACCAGGAACAAATGCGCCTACCGAGCGACAGTTTTCAATAATTAATAACATATGGACTACCGAAAAGTCGCAAATGACTGTTGAGACGCTTAAAGCTATATGCATTGTTCGTTGCAACATAGCAGCCAATTGCGAAGTGTTGTAATGTAACAAATATGGTTATTAACCATATATCTATATTTCCATATAATCCATTTAATATATAATATTTAATTTATAGTTAATTAAAACATTGCATTTTCTATTATTTTATATATTATTGTAAGTATAATCACTGTGTCATCAAAACTATAAGTCCAAGAGTACACATGTACACATGTATAATTTCCTTTTTGATGACACAACATGAAATCTATGCAAGCGCATAGTTTTTATATGTACATCTTTTAATTCTATCTTGTCTTTTGCATTAACAACAGATACACTTTGAATTACCACTGAATAAACCAATTATTTTAAGTTAATACTTAGTGTATTTTCACTAACACACAACAAACTAACCAATCCACAATATAAAAGTTTTCTGCAAAAATTGAAAATAATACAGAATTGCTTAAAAAACGCACTCTGCTGAAAAATATTTATAATTTGAACATGAGGATGAAATATGTATATACGATATTTAATTTTTCAAATTTATTTTTAATAGGAATCCTAGTATGAAATGTTTTATTTTGTGTTCTAATAAAAATTCAAACATTATTTTTTTTAATTTCAAAATTCACCCCCCCCCCCCGATGTACAGCATTCAGTTAAAAAAAATATGGTCACCCTATCGCAAGGCCAATTCCTAACATCTAGCACATCAAAAAGTGTTGGACCAAAATTATGCATAATTTTTTCAGTTTTCCAATAAAGTTATTTCTGAAATACCTTAATTGACTATAATTTGGAGAAAATCATGATTTTATAATTTGCCATGGCAGGTACGCCCCCTAGCGGCAAAGCTAGAAACTTGCAAATAATTTCCAGCGATTTCTCTTGGCCACTTTTACTATAAATAGTTTCCGGCGACCTTTATCTGTGAGCCTGCTTCCCCATGCATCTTGTCTATTGGCTTATGTTGATCACGTGGTTGATACGGATGCATGGGGAAGCAGGCTCAGACAAGTTTAAAACAGTGCTATATCCGAACGCAGTATGTAAGTTTTTAAATTTAATAAAATAGATTATAATAATACATAGCCGAACAAACCTTTTTTAGGGAAGTGGTGTTTATCTGCAGTGTTTCATTTACAAACAAACAGAATATTTATTAATCGCCATATGAAAAATATCCACAACATTTTAAATAGTAGGAGCAATGTCACTGGAGGTGGAGGGATTTTAGGGTGTCCTGTATGTTTAACGTGCACTCATTCCTATGAACAACTCATAAATCATATTGAAGCAGATCATGACATAAAAATTGAGCGAAAATCTATGTGTTTTCAACATTACAAGATTTCTTGGTATGGAAAGAACAATTTCAGAAAAAATATTACTATCAATATGTATCAAAAAGTTCTATAAAAAGAAAAAAGAAAATTTTTAATTAGTATATTTGTCATAGAACAGGTATTTATAAGCCTAAGTTACAAAAGAGTGAAAGGCAAAGACAACTAAAGGTAAAAGGCAGTAATAAAATTAATTGCCACTGCCCATCAAACATAGTGGCAAAGATTTGTTTAAAATCACAAAAAGTACATGTAGACCATGTTTTAACACATGTAGGACATGATGTTGAAATTAGAAGATTAAACATTTCAACAACAGATCGTCAGCAAATTGTACAAAAACTTTTACAAGGAGTTCCAAGCCACAGAATTCTTACAGATATTGGTTCAATATTTGACCCAAAATCTAGAACTTCATATACCACGAACAAAGATCTACATAATCTCAAACAAGCTTATAATGTAAAAGGTGATATTGTGCTTCATGAAGACAATGCACAAAGCATAAATATTCGTGTGAAAAAGTTTCAAGTAAGTATTTAAATAATATTATTAAAATATTAGAAATCAGACATTTATGGGCTTAAAAAAAATCGTTCATTTAATATAATATGTGTACCTACTCTGGTTGTTAATGTCATATTTCTAAAAATTTGATTTGTTCTAGGAGTCTCCAGAAAATCCTATTTTCGCTTACAAACCTTATGGAGTTGAAGATGATGAAGGAATAATCCAGAAAAACAATTTTTTTAGTTTTTATGAATCAGGCCCAGCAAGAAATGCTTAAAAAATATGGCAATGACCTATTAATGATAGATGCCACACACGGAACCAATTCCTATAACATCCAATTAGCAACATTGATGCTTGTGGACGACTCTTATGAAGGATTTCCTGTGGCCTTCTTATGGTCGATAACACAAACCACAGAAATATACCGTAGACTTTTTTTTTAATAAAAGAGAAAGTTCCTGATATAACACCTCTAGTATTCATGACCGATGATTCCTCAATTTTTTTACAATGCATTCACCTCAGTCTATCAATGTAAACCAAGAAAACTTCTTTGTGATTGGCATGTTAAAAGGAACCTGTTTGACAATTTATTGATTATTCCTCAAATTGAGAAAAAAAAGAGGTGAAGAAAAATGATATTTGTTGATTAATGAAGTAGATGAAGTTACAGTTGATAGAATGCTTGAGTCATTTTAAAAATATTTACACATATATCCTGATAAGGAAAAATATTTTAAATATTTTAAATCATTCTATATTCCTAGAAAAAAAGAGTGGGCCCATTGTTTTCGAAAAGTTTTCGTCGTAATATAAATATGTGTTTAGAAAAGTGGCACCAAGAAATAAAACATAGTTTTCGGATTAATGGACGTTGCCAGACTCGCCTTGACATCAGTGTTCATAATGTTATTGAGTGTTTGAGATCCAAATTTTTAAAAAGGTTAGTCTATATTTCTAGGAACAAAGTGCCCCATAAACTAGCTACGCTAAGAATAAGACATAAAATGGCAGTGACATTTTTAAATTTCACAGGAGTTTTTGAAGAAATACCAGAAATACAATGGCAAATTGCATCAAAAAATAATAAAGAAGACCCATTCCTACTAAATTATTATTGTGTAAAATTGGTAATGGAAAACATTAACTGTAGGTGTAATTGTATGTGCACAGAATGTAACATGTGTTTACACGCTTTGACTTGTACTTGCCATGATTACTGTATCCAATTCAACATGTGCAGACATATCCATATCGTTTGCCAAAAATGATTAGTAAAAGAAAAAGTTGATATTGAAATGTTTCCCGAAATTAATAATAATAGTCAGCAGAATGAACACGACATTATTTCATGACAATTCTCAAGTAATGCAATAAGCACACAACCAATAATTATAAATTCTAATGCTGATGTGGAACATCACAAAGAAATGTTATTTAAACATATCAATGATTTGAAAGAAACTGTGAGCAATGTCAACAATTTAGATACAATTCTATATAGTACAAAAAATATATTGACAATTAAAATGGGAATTGAAGCACTATCAATCGAATCTTAGAAGCAATCATTAATGCCAAAAGTAAGCAGTAATAAAATTCCACATAATAGAAAAGCAGAAAAACAAAACCGACGAAACCTTCCGTCTTTACAGAAGAAAATATCTGATGTGCCCAACACATGACTTTCTTATACTTCGGATAGTATCACAGTAATTACTTTTCCTAAAGAAATTAAGTTAAATTTCTTGTAAAAATTTTGAGGGTTTCCAGCAATTTTCAAATAGTCTCTGTCGCACTTATTGCAATACGCATAAATCTGTCCTTGTCCCACTCATTACTACCAGATTTTAGGACAAATAAATAGCAGAATACTTATCAAAATTCCACAGTGCGAAAAATGCTTGATATCTTTGAATTTGCTGTAGCTAAACTTTGAAGATTTATAAAATACTTCTCAGTTTTGGTCAACGTTTCACTCAAACAAACTGTACAGTGCACAATAATCCTTCTCATCAAAATATTTCGATCTTTTGCCTTTGACAATTGTTTGACTAACAATCTCTTCTTCTTCTTCGTACTTGGATTGCAAAGCAATGTCAAGTTTTTGGTGTTTGGCGATATAGCCACTCTTACCAGGATTGGATTAATTGGATTAATTGGTTTTCACTTTTTAAATTTTTATAACTTTATTCGAGCTCTTCGTGTGTTTAATGCAAATAGAATCTTTAGTATAAAAACAAATAGATTTCTGTAATGTAAACAACAGCCACTCAGAGATAGATGGCAACACTATATAAATATATAAATAATTGATAATTATTAAAAAACGGCGCAAAATAAAACACTTTTGTTACTTTGTCGACACGTCTAAAAATTGAAAGAGCATTCACAAAAAATTTGGCGTCGATATCTTTAATGTAGATTTGCATGCATAATACAATTTCACGACTTTATTGTATATATTAGAAAAAATTTTAATCGAGTTGCCATGATATCCAAAACATAAAACCGTAGCCGTTGTAGCCGTCGATCTTTTTAAATAGTAATGCTACAATCGATTTCCTCAACGGTATAGATTTCTGTATGTAAACAACATGTACTTTGTAAATCAGAGATAGATGGCGCCACTATATAAATAAAAATTTTTGACGGAATTTCAAAAAAAGTTTCAAACAAAATTTGTTCAAAATTTAATTCTAAATCAATGTTAAAGAATAAAAAAATGTCGTAAATTGTTTATTTTTCAAGATATTCCTAAAAAACCTAAAAATGTCTTCAGGTAAGTACCACTTGTGTTGGTGCTAGATGAAAAAGATTTAATGTGGCACCCACAATTTTGTTCAAACTCTTAAATATGAAATTTGAATGAAATCCGTTAAGTCGTTTTTGAGTTATCGTGGATACAGACAGACACACAGACAGACATCATGGCGAAAATGGTCAAAATGGATTCAGGGGCCCTCAAAACGTGTAAATCCATCAAAATCTCGAAGTCGAAAAAAATCACGATTACAATACTTCCTTATACTACGTATAAGAAAGTAAAAAGAAGAAAAGTTCCATATTACCAAATGAAAACGAAAGTGTCACTACTCTCCAAATGTGCGATAATACATAATATAATATTTTCTGTATAATATGTCAAAATGCATGTCTATTTTTAATGGAAATAAAATAATATACATATACAGGCTGTTTCATTAAGGGTGGCCACCGGCCATATCTCGGGAACTACTGGGCATAGAAATCCAGGGAAAAAAATTTCATTACTAATGTGGCCATGAGAAAATTCTGGAAATTATTTTTATGTTCCGCATTTCACCGCAAGGGGGCGCAACTGAAAAGTAAATATTAAAATTCTAAATTTCTCCGAAAATTCCCACATTAAGGTATACCTTTGGTAACATCATTAGATGGCTTAAACAATTCTGCATCATTTTGGTTTAAGGCTCATTGGCGTACCGACCTTAGTAAGAGTGGGGGAAGCTATTGAAAGTGTAATCATTTAAATCGCTGTAACTTCGATTTTAGTAAACTTAAGCTTGTTTAGAAGAGAAATGTAGGTACTTTTAATTATCGCATCGAATTGTACACGATAGTTCCTAATAAAATTGCTAGAGGGCGCAATTTGAAATAATAACAGTTTTTTTATTTTATCCCGAAAACTTAAATTAGATGGTATAATTATGAGACCATAATCGGAAAGTAGATTAAATTTGCAAGAAAAAACGTGAAAACCGTAGCTCGATATCTTCATTCGTTTCAGAGTTATTGCCAAAAGAATAATTTTTAACACTTTAATTGAAGATATGATTGTTTTCATAGTTCCGTGGTCTAGTCTAGCAATCCATGACAAAAAATATTTTAAAACGTTATTATGTGCAGGTTTGTCACTCATTATGCCAAGGGCCCAAAAACTATTTTAGAATTAATAAAATAATCATGGAAAACTTCGAATTTAGGCACAATATTTATTTTAATATGGTTTTTTAAAAATAAATCTAGATAGCCGTGAAACAAGATCGGCAGGTTTCCAAGGAAATTAATAAATTTGAATAGTTGTCAACTGATTTAATTCTGATAGATGTTGTGTTGACAAAAGTTTCTCCTTGATTCTTTTTGAATTTCTTGTTACCTATATCAAAATTTGTGATACATCCCTCAAAAATGGCTTATACCAATGCCGAGGCTTACGACATGCTTACGTAAGATTCACCATTTAGATAGCCATTAAAAATAAACGGTCCGATAATTCTGTGTCCTAAAACTCTGCACCACCTATTTTGGTGATCCACTTCGCGCATCCAATGAGGATTTGTTTGTGACCACTACTTAGTTCATAAGTATTGTGTAAATTTACGATGCCACAGCTAGTAAAACTGGCTTCATCAGTTCATAAAACCAGGGAGAGGAATTGAGAATTTTTGAGGGATGTAGCACAAGTTTTGGTATAGATAAAAAGAAATTCAAAAAGAATCATAGTCATCAAGAAGAAACTTTTGTCAACAAAACACCTATCAAAATTAAATCAGTTGACAACTATTCAAATTTATTAATTTCCTTGGAAACCTGCCGATCTTGTTTCACGGCTATCTAGATTTATTTTTAAAAAACCATATTAAAATAAATATTGTGCCTAAATTCGAAGTTTTCCATGATTATTTTATTAATTCTAAAATAGTTTTTGGGCCCTTGGCATAATGAGTGACAAACCTGCACATAATAACGTTTTAAAATATTTTTTGTCATGGATTGCTAGACTAGACCACGGAACTATGAAAACAATCATATCTTCAATTAAAGTGTTAAAAAATATTCTTTTGGCAATAACTCTGAAACGAACAAAGATATCGAGCAGCGGTTTTCACGTTTTTTCTTGCAAATTTAATCTACTTTCCGATTATGGTCTCATAATTATACCATCTAATTTAAGTTTTCGGGATAAAATAAAAAAAACTGTTATTATTTCAAATTGCGCCCTCTAGCAATTTTATTAGGAACTATCGTGTACAATTCGATGCGATAATTAAAAGTACCTACATTTCTCTTCTAAACAAGCTTAAGTTTACTAAAATCGAATAAGTCGTTTAGAAGTTACAGCGATTTAAATGATTACACTTTCAATAGCTTCCCCCACTCTTACTAAGGTCGGTACGCCAATGAGCCTTAAACCAAAATGATGCAGAATTGTTTAAGCTTTCTAATGATGTTACCAAAGGTATACCTTAATATGGGAATTTTCGGAGAAATTTAAAATTTTAATATTTTCTTTTCAGTTGCGCCCCCTTGCGGTGAAATGCGGAACATAAAAATAATTTCCAGAATTTTCTCATGGCCACTTTTGTAATGAAATTTTTTTCCCTGGATTTCTATGCCCAGTAGTTCCCGAGATATGGCCGGTGGCCACCCTTAATGAAACAGCCTGTATATTCGTATTCTATATTTGCACTAAATATTTCTTTTTCTATTTTTAAACTTCAAACTCATTTCTAATTAAATTCCCTCTTTTCAAATTTGCCGCGTTTCAACCTGCGAGTGTTAATAATACAATGACAAATTTCGCGGTAAACTTGGCGAATGTAGCTACCAGAGATTTTGGAAAAATTTTGAAATTACCTTATTAATTAGGATCTCCTGGTTACGACAATGCTAAAAATAAGCGGCGGTCTCCAATATTTCCAAAGTTATAGCAGTTTGAAAACTTAAAACATCCAATGTTTGGATGTGTAAATTAAGCACTTTTATCAAGTTTTATTCACTAAAAATCCACTCACTAGTACCTCTTGCACTAATTATTAATTAATTAATCATTACCATTTAATATTATTTATGATAACACTATTTTTAAAGCATTTTCTTTTTCTTGTTTTGCGGTCAAAGGAATTTTCCTCGCCCTTACTAAGAAATCAAGCGATCCTTGATTTTAAATTTTAAGGTTAGATTAGTGTTTCAAAATAAACGTGCCGAAATAGAGCAAATAAATCTTTTTTACTAAAATGCTTGATTAATCATTAGTTCGTGCAATAGAGTCTACTGAGTGCATTTTTAATGAATAAAAGTTGAAAAAAATGCTTAATTTACACATCCAAACTTTGGATGTTTCAAGTTTTCAAACTCCTATAACTTTGGAAATATTGGAGACCGCCGCTTATTTTTAGCATTTTCGTAATCAGGAGATCTAAATTAGTAAGGTAATATTAAAAAATTTCCAAAATCTCTGGTAGCTACATTCGCCAAATTTTCCAATTTCGCATATAGATCTTCAAAAAAAAAAGGTTAGTAAACTTTTATTTATAACAATAATAATTAATTAATCTGGGAGTTGAATGTATTTTTAATTCTTTACTGTATTATATGATCACGTAATGATTTTGGTAGTAGATCGGATCCCGGCAGTCGGGATCTGTAAATATGACCTTGCAACGAGGCGTGTACTGTTCAGAACAAATATCATGTTTAGTGTAAGCCGCCTTGGTGTAGTGGTTAGAGCGCCTGCATCGTAATCGGTGTGGGTTCATATGGTTTTAGTTCGATTCCCTAGGTTTGCTACCTTTTTTTAGGTTAGGTCGTTTTGCATAGTTTTTTTTTAATAATATAAATAGGTATTATAATATGATTCCGATTGCCGGGATTTTAAGTTCATATTTAAATATCCCGGCTGCCGGGATCCGATCCACTGCCAATTATTTTACCTCGATATGTTTCAAATACGAGGTGTGGCAATTAAGTTCCGGGAATTTAGTTATAATTTGAAAACTGGTAACACTGCGTTGTTTGTATATACATGTCTAGAGGGCAGTGACCTTTCTTCAGTTCCAGTCAAAGATTGAAGTCGATCGCACGTTCAGTTTGTATTTTATGCGTGTTTTTTGGAAGTGCTTTTTTAAGTCGCGTCACGAAAATGAGTGATTTACTTTACAAGCAACGTGTCGTGATCCAATTTCTGGTGAAATTAGGCGAAAAACCTTCGGAAATCCTTCGAAAACTGCAGGTGGTGTATGGAGATGACTGCATGTCGAAAACTCGGGTGTTTGAGTGGGCAAAGCGGTTTAAAGAGGGGCGTGAATCAGTAGATGACGATTTGCGTGAAGGAGCCCCTGTGACGTCTCGTACTGACGCGAATGTCGACCGCCTGCGCAAGCTGATCACGTCTGACCGTCGCCAAAGCATTCGTACATTGTCTGACAAATTGAACATCAACAAAGAAAGCGTTCGAAAAATGTTACACGAGAATTGTAACATGCGAAAGATTTGCACGAAGATGGTGCCGAAAATTCTCACCGATGGTGGCAAACAAAGGCATTCCAACGTTGCCGCAGCCACCTTATAGCCCTGATATAGCCCCCTGCGACTTTTTCTTATTCCCCAAGATGAAGTCGTACCTCAAGGGAATTCACCATGGTGGCGTACAGGAGGTCAAGGAAGCCGTGACAAGGGTGCTGAACGGTCTAACGTCGGAGGACTACCAAGGGTGCTTCCAATCGTGGGAGCAACGTTGGAAACGTTGTGTAGAGTTAGAGGGAGACTATTGTGAAGGTCGATAATAAACTTTTGATTAAAACTTAATTTTTTCGTGTTTTATTGACAAATTCCCGGAACTTAATTGCCACACCTCGTATATTTAATTTTTTTTGTGTAAAACTCGACCTATAACCTAACATTTTGAGGCTACTTTGAACGTTTAAAATTCTTGCAATATTTATGGTGAAATACCGCTATTTTTTGAAAATAACTACGATTATATGGTATACATTGTTATTTTCCAGAATAAATGGAACAAACGTACTCCAAGCAGTTGGGTATTAGGAGATATAAAAATTATACCCCGGAAACTCTAGAAAATGCTGTTGCTTTAATCAGGCAACGATCAATTTCACTCAGAAAAGCCAATAAACAATTCAAAATACCACAGGGAACATTGAGCCATAAACTTAATCAGAAACATTTAAACAAACCAGATCATCCCACTGTGTTTACCCAAATGGAGGAAGCTGCATTTATGAGACACCTCGAGGTGGTTTCCAAGTGGGGATTTCCTTTGAATTTAACTGACCTACGATTAACTGCTAAATATTTCCTAGATAAACGCGGCAGACAAGAGCCACATTTTAAGAATAACTTTCCTTCAACAGATTGGGCGAGAAGTTTCTTGCTCCGTCACAAAGAGAGTCTTACCCAAAGACTTTGTCAATATATAAAGAGGAGTAGGGCCCGCGTAGGGAAAGAAATTGTTACAGAATATTTAAACAATTTAAAAGTTACTTTGACCAATGAAGATGGGAGTATGGTAGTACCACCAACGCACATTTTCAACTATGACGAGACAAATGTTGTTCTGGTACCAATAGAACATTGAAATATCTGGTCTTTTTAATGAAAAATGCGACGTGTTCAAAGTACCTCCACGTGGGGATTAACTTTGAACGCCTATAAAATATACAGGGCTAGTCACGAGAGGGTTATTTCTGAACAAAATTAGAAAGCAACCAAAAATACAATTTACAACGGCTGCTAGCTTTCTAATTTTTTTAAAATGGAATATTGGATCTAAGATTGTCGGTCTTGCCATTTGATTATGTTCCAGTTCTGTCACTTTAACGTTTTAAACCTGAAAAATCAATCTTGTAGATGATGTATTATTATACAAACGATGAAAAAACAGACATGTTCCTCATCTACGGGGAGTGTAGGAAAAATGCTACTGCCGCTGCAGACCTTTATATGCAAAGTTACCCAGCACGAAGACATCCGGTTCCTGAGACGTTTAAGAATCTTGAACATCAACTACGTCAAAACTGGCCTCCAATGAAAAGATATCGTCAGAGGACAGCTGCCGGACAAGAAAATGAAATTGCTGTACTTGAAGCGATAGAAGAAAATCCTCACGTTAGTCAGACTGCATTGGCAAGACAAATAGGTATTAGTCAGTCTTCAGTTGGGCGTATTCTTCGAGAAAATAAATTCTACCCGTACCATTTGACCCTGGTACAGGAATTAAAGCCGACATATTTTCTTAAAAGAGTTCAATTTTGCCGTTTTATGCAAGAAAAGCTGAATGCAGATAATAATTTCATAAAGAAAGTATTGTTCTCCGATGAGGCTAGATTTAGCAATAATGGGGCCGTAAACAGGCATAACTACCATTATTATAGCTAAGTGAATCCGCGATGGATTCGCGAAACATACTTTCAGAATATCTTTTCGGTAAATGTTTGGTGTGGCATACTAAATGAGCAAATTATTGGACCCCATTTTTTTTAAAGAAATTTGAATGGACAATTTAATTTTCTACAGACGGAACTGGCCCCGTTATTAGAAACTGTGGACTTAAATATCAGGCAGCATCTTTGGTTTCAACAAGATGGTGCCCCACCACACTACCATAGAATTGTGAGAGACTATTTGGATGCAAATTTTAGAGGCAGGTGGATAGGACGAGGATCGAACAATATTTGGCCACCCAGAAGTCCCGATTTGACTCCACAAAAGACAGAATTCGCCAAGAATGCATGGCTATAACGCCCGAAACATTACGGCGTGTTCAGCGATCGTTTTTTAATCGTATTGAAGTTTGTGTACATCGCAATGGGGCACATTTTGAACAATTTTTTCGGTAGATAATTTAAATATGTTATGTTTTGCTTTATTGTATTGTCATTTTAATAAATTGTCACTTTTAGGTTTTTTCCAAAATTTCAAATCACTTTGATCCGACTTATTAATCAAATAAAAAATAATATCAAGTGATCAGATTAATTAGTATTTTGGGTTGAGTTCTAATTTTGGTCAGAAATAAACCACTCATGACTAGCCCTGTATATATTTTTTTAATTTAGGCCTAATTTTTTCAAGTTGTTACATGTGTACTTATTAGCTATTAGTACAACCCCGATTATATTGTTTTTATTTATAAAAAAATTTTCATGTACAGAAAATCATAGCAATTTTACTGTAAATAATGTTCAAAGAAGCCCGCCCCACTTTACGGTAATGGCTTAAGTGCTTGTTAACCAAAGAAAATGAAAAGTGTATGGACCTATTTATCGAACCTTTTAAATCAGTAAATCCCAAATGGACAAATATAGAAGTTGTGATGTCAGATAAGGACAAAACCGAAAGAAAAATTTTTAAAAACAGCTTTCCAAATGCATCTTTTACGATATGTCTCTTTATTGTTTGCAGATATTTAACAGGGAAGTTTCTGTGAAAAAGTTAGGGATAAGAAGCTCAAATAAATAAAACATTCTTAGAAAAACTTGCTTGTTTAACATCTGAATCTGAGTATAACGAATTATACGGGAGTATGTCTGCCAATGTTCTTGAACAAGGAAAAAAATACTATGATTTGAATAAAAATTTATGTTTCTTCAATAAAACCAACAACCGTTTAGAATATATGAATGCTAAGCTAAAGAGTGTCATTAATCGATACAATCCTCTAGAAGATTTCATAAAACATCTATTTATTTTGATAAATACTTTTCGAGTAAATAAAGTGTGAAAAATGTACAAATGTTTAATAAGCTGCCAGCGACAGCTTATGATCTTAATTCACCTGAGATTTTATACTGTCGTCATTTCACATTTGCTTTTGCGAAAGTTGAGCAAGAACTGATATTGGCCAAGTCCTGCAAGGATTTTCAAAACATAGGAAATTATAGTTAGTTAGCAGTTACATCAGAAGACCTACTTCAAGTATCACCGACAAGTTGTGAATGTCTATTTAGAAAATCACTAGGTACTTCTTCCCTGTAGACATATTTTGAAATGTCGCTGTCTACATTCCATGCCATTATTTGATATTAACTTGTGTTCGGAGAGGTGGACTCATTGTATTGCGAGAAACAATTTACAGAATCTCATTGATTTAAATTCTCAACAAGGGGAATTTGAAAACAAGACCAACCATATTGTTACAAAAATTTAGAAACTCAAATGAAAAAAATATTAAACAATCATACAACATTCAAAATTATGGATGATGAAGGAAGAAAACTGTGCCAACTTTGTACTGAGGTGTCAACTAATATACAGGGTTTGAAGTGCATTAGGTAGCCAATTTTTGTGAACAAGCGAGATCGACGACATTCCTTCAACTACACCGAACCAGCGCTTGCATGAAACTAATCTGAAATATTACCACTTCGCTCGCTGCCAAGTGCATTGGGCGACTGGGCGTGGCCCAGAAACTGTTTGTTTCATTTCATTCTTCACTCAGCTATTGGCGAGAGTCACACTGCAACCATCAACTCATAGATCATAACGGCATCAACTATCACCGACTTGTAACCACCAACCAGTGATAACAACTTAAATTTACATCTCGGTCAGACTGCTTCCACCAACAACCACTATTGTACAAGTAGTGACAGTGATGAACCAATAGTATTATACAATTTTTGGAAGCAGATGAGATCACGCAATATGTGGGTACGAGATATTTTTCTTCATCGGGAAAGTTTTGGAGAATTTCATCATTTAATTCCCCAATTAGAAGAAGATCCACAAAAATTTTTTGAATACTTTCGGATGAACAAAAATAATTATGTATTGTTAGTGTCAAAAATCAAACCGTTATTTGTAATAGGCAATAGTAATTTTCGAAAAACTATAAGTTTTGAAGAACGTCTCGTCGTTACCATAAGGTGTGTATGTATTTCTAGAACAAGATGTGTAATACTTATACCGAGAGATCAAAAATTATCTTGGTCAAAGGTGGTCATGGATTTTAAAATAATTGTCGGAGCTAGTATCGTGTCAATACTTATTATGGTACATAACTTGATAAACTTCAAAAGGGTGATACAAGCTAAGACCGTCGTTTTTCATTTCATGACCACCTTTGACCAAGATAATTTTTGATCTCTCGGTACCTTGTTTCATTTTATTTAGATATTTGGCAACTAAGGACTCTTATCATTCTGCATCATTTCGATTTAGAATAAGCCACAACTGTATTAGTAAAATAGTAGACAATATGCTAGAATTAATATACAGGGTGTGTCACGACGAGTTGACAGTAGACATAACTCTATTACTAAACACAATTTGATTCTAAAAATTGGTACACGCCCTTTATATAATGTGCTCTATTTAATGAAAATATTTCCACCTTTCTGGTACTTCCGGTTATACCGGAAGTAGACACAAACTTTGTTATTTTAAAAGGAAGTTTTTTTCTTACGTTTAAAGTAGGAATATATAAGCAATAAGCTGATATAGTTTTGGAAAACTTGCTCTATACTATATGGTGGTTGTCCGTTCATTTTTAAAAACTTTGATCAATGATAACTTTATTTTTTTAAATGGAACACCCTATATATTTCCACAAAAAAGTATTAAGGTTGTAAAGTCTTAAAATTAACGGTATTATAATTAATTACGTTTTTTCCAATTTCCAAGGTTTTTAAAAATTAACGATCAACCATAAGCACCCTGTAGATATAAAATAAGTTTTACAAAACCTTATTAAAATGTTTCTTGTACATTTCTACGTCGACTAAAATTTGTTCTTTATTATATTTCATTTAATATTTTTTATCCAACATCGATTCATAATAAGCTTATTACTATGACGATTTGAAACATAGAATGTTCATCATTACTCATTAGTGAGAGAATCATTTAGAACTCACTTTATTATTGTTATATTTATTATTGAAAACCTGACAGTTTCATTTGTCAAATAGTTTGTCAATTGAAATAACGATAAAATAATCTTACATTTTAGAATTAACGGCGATGTTGGATAAAATATGATATTAAATTCGTGTGGAATGCTTATTAGTCACTCAAGAACTTTTTCTTTCGTGACTAATATATCACATTCCACACTTATATAATAAATATCTATTATTTTAATTTTATTTATTATAATTAAAGAAATTTTGTTTCTCCCAATTTATATACAAAAACTTGACTCAAACATTTTCATATTTTACTAATGACACGTTCTTTCAAAAAACAAACTAAATTTTAGTGGACGCAGAAATGTACAAGAAACATGGTAAGGGGTTTTTAAAAAACTTATTTTATACAGGGTGCTTGTGATTGACCGTTCATTTAAAAAAAATGTAATTAATTATAATACCGTTAATTTTAAGACCTTACAACCTTAATACTTTTATGTCCCGAATTAAGTGTACAATTCGAAAATCTAAAAATATATAGGGTGTTCCATTTAAAAAAATTAAGTTATCATTGATTAAAGTTTCTAAAAATGAACGGTCAACCACCAACACCCTGTATAAACCAAGTTTTCGAAAAATACATCAGCTTATTTCTTGTATATTCCTACTTCAAACACAAGAAAAAAAATTTGGAAAAAACGTGTCATTGTCAAGATTTGAATTTTTATTTACAATTTACATCTACGTTTTTGTAAAAAAAAATGAAAAAGTGTAAATAATTATAATACCGTTAATGTTAGGATGATACAACCTTAATACTTTTATGTCTAAAATGAAGTGTAGAATCTAAAAATTCAAAAATATACAGGGTGTTCCATTTAAAATAACAAAGTTTGTGTCTACTTCCGGTATAACCGGAAGTACCAGACAGGTGGCAATATTTTCATTAAGTAGAGCACATTGTATAATGGGTGTGAACCAATTTTTAGAACCAAATTGTGTTTAGTAATAGAGTTATGTCTACTGTCAACTCGTCGTGACACACCCTGTATGTTGGGCTTTAAGATGACTATTTACAATTTCCAAACAGGTAAAACGTTGAAAAAATTGCTTTGGACTTTGAAGAAAAGAAAAAATTTCCCAATTGTATTGGTGCGATAAAAGTGAAGCGCATAAGAATCAAGAAGCCGTTTAATTGTGGGTCACTATACTATAATTACAAGCTATACTATTCCATGGTATTGTTAAGCGCACTTTACATTATGTGAATTATCACATGATTTTGTCACACGAAAACGGTATGATTTTGCTGTGTGAGTACGATTCTATGATTTGAGCCAGTATATGTTTAGACTACATGAATAAATCATATACGTATTTCTGTGGAATAAATACATCAAGCTGCTTGTGACAGATTTCATTTCGAATTTTAAGGTTATAGGTGGGCTACATATGTACTTGTTATTGTTGAACGTGTTGCGAAATTCAGTTAAAAGTGTTTAAAAATGATTGCAAACAAACTAACTTTACGTGTGGTATCAATGTGGATAATTATACATAAACAAATAAAGACAAATACCTTTCCACCCATATTATCCATTTAGGTACAAACCAATTATCACTTTATTTCTTTAATCCGATAAGAAATCTATCTAAGACGGTTAATACAACAAAAATTTACAATTGAAATATCAAACGGTCGATAAAGCAGAGCAATGATGTTATCGATAATCACACCAAATATCACATGGGAATAGACACCGTTCTATTCTCAAAAACACGCTGTGATTGTCCTTGTGACTGGCCTTATGATCGATTCTGTATGATAAATCACATAGAGTGAACACCAAAATACAGCTTATGATAAAATAATGTGAAAAATCACATAATAAATCACATAATGTAAAGTGCGCTTTAGTCATTGTGGATGCAAACTACAAGTTCATCATGATTGATGTGGGTAGTTATGACAAAAACAGAGATGGTGGTATATTTGAACACTCAGTTTTTGCAAAAATGTTTAATGGAGATGAGTTGGTCTGGTAAAGACGATAAACCATTGCATAATAATGGAGAAGATACGCCATTTGTATTTATTGGTGATGAAGGTCTTCGCCTCTCGAAACATTTGATGAAACCCTATCCCCGACGTGATTTGAATGACGTTATAACAAGTTTTAACTACAGATTATCGTATGCTCGTCAAATGGTAGAATGTACTTTTGGAATATACGCAGCCAAATTCAGGATATTTGAAATTGCAATTGCCATTTATCCCGAAAAAGTGAATAAAGTTATTAAAGCTGTCTGTGTTCTTCATAATTTTGTACGAACCGAAGAACACTCAACGGAAACCGTTGACAACACTAAAGCTGGCGCATTCGCTCGTTTAAATTTTGCTTTGAAAAGAAGAAATCATAGAGGGTTAATCAATCCACTGTAATGGCGAGAACGATAAGAAATAATTTTGCTACATATTTTTGCAGCATTGGTTCTGTGTCCTGGCAGGACGATCACGTACTAGCGAGGGGTGGTTGACGAACACATCGAATAACTTATTTATTGTAAATATTTAGATGTTAAATTTAGATTAATAGAAATGATTACCAACTACATTTATATTTATGCACTCCTCAATACATTTTCTAGAATTGTTTGAGAGGGGGTGGTAGTTTTGACTCCACTTACTTCCGGCGCTGCTGGTGCAATTTTAATTTAGTAACATTTTGAATTATTAGTTTTTATGGGTGGTGTAACTGATAATTCCCTTCCCTGCTTAAAATTCAAACTTTCATTATTTATCCGTGCTGACCATCTCAAAATTATTATTTTCAATTCGTTATCGTTAGAGTTTTCGTTGTGTTTTGTGTTAAATATAGTGCAGGCGCCAAAGGTACTTGAGTATGCATAATATGAGGACCGGCAACTATGCTCGGATTCTTATATCTGAGACCCTAAATAATAAAAAAAAATCATGTTGCCGGCAAATTGGATGGTCCATTTCAATTCCCTCGCCCTCTTATTATGTTATCACTATTATTACAGTCAATCAGATATTTGAGATTCAAAAACTTGTGGGTGGGTTGAATTTTTAATATGTTGTTTCTGATGGTCCGAAAGGTAAAATCTCAAGTTAGCGTATCCCCACCTGTTTCGAAATCCCCGCCATCTAGAAAATATTTTGGAATCGATTTTTGGATTTGCCTTATGTTTTGTTGGTCGGAGGAAAAAAGTGTAAAGACAAAAATTGTATAGCTCAAAATTTGCAACATTTTTTGTCTTACGCTGAACTCTCTGTAGTTAGTTCTCAAAAAGATAGAGGGCGCCAAAATTTCCAAAAATGCCCTGTACCTATGTGCCTGTTATATGTCAATGTTTTTCTGGTATTTGAGTACTTAAAAGTGTTTTATTCAAAAAAACGTGAAAAAATGTCGTTTCAAGTGTCCAATTTGAAAATAAAAAGACCGAACGAGTTAACGTGTTTGTTTTGTGATACAACAGGACACTTAGTTAAAAAACCATAATCTCAATCGTGGATGACTATTATAAGAGCAGCAGATTCAAATTTCTTCGTAATATATTCAGTGGTGTCGAAGATTGGAGGGGAAAAATGGAGCAGTCCCCCAGTATCTACGCCACTGGACATTTTTTTTATAAATAAACCCCATCATTACTTAGAAATGTACTACATTACTCTGTGTACGAAATTTAATGAAAATCGATCGAGTGGTTTAGAAGTTATGGTAACAAAACGAATTCTTAACCTATACTTTGACACCCTGTATCTTTGTTATAAAACATTTTTGAGCAAAGTTTTTTTTATTAAAGTCCACTTATTTTTTGATGCTTTATCACCTCCCAAAGTTAATGAAGTTTAACTTTTACCACCCTGTATATAAAAATATAAAAGGGGTGCGAAAAAAAATTGGACCATATGATGGAGCGGCAACATCCAAAATATTAATCTTTGAGCTGTTATGAGCTTATATCAATTGATAAAATGCGGTCCTCATATTATGCATACTCAATTCCATTCAGCTCCCGGTCTAATAGTGTTTTCATTTTGCGTATTGTTGTTTTTTTCGTTATTGTTATAAATATGGTATTTAAGTGTTGTGTTCCAAATTGTCAAATGACAAATAAGGATATTATGTTTCATCGGTTCCCTAAGGAACTTGAGGTAAGTACGCATTATTTTAAAGATAGGTACTCCTTTTTCTATTTATTTAATACTTTCTAGTACTGTAATGATCCATTATTTTAAAATTTATGATAATTATTTACAATACGGATGCGCATTCCGATATTCATATATTACTAATATTCAAACGTAGATCAGGAATTTGGAAAAAGAAATGGTCGGGATTGTTTACCTTTTGAAATATAGCTGTATAAAATTTTAATTTTTTTAATATTAAATTCTGACGTTTTATTTATTGTTTTCATGGTTACCAAAATTCATGATTTTTCTCGGTGTCTATAGTAACCATAAAAAATATTTCTATTTAAATTATACGAGTATTATATTTTATAACATTTTATACATATTCTATATTTGTACGTTGAAAGACGGTGAAGAAACTCTGCAACTAAGTATAAGTTTTCTGTTAGAAATGGACCGTGGTTTTCGAAAACTAATTTATCTTAAGAAAATGTGTGTATTTCCATAAGCAATTTTTTAATGATACATCTCAGAATTAATTTCATTGCTATTGAATTGAATTTTTTACTAATTTCTAATATTTCTATGTACCTATATGTACCTTGTCATTTATATTTTTACTGATTTCAGCTATGCCAACAATGGTTGGATTTAATTCAACGCCCTGATTTGACTATTATGGAGAATAAAAAATTACTCAGAAACTATCGTGTATGTGACGTACACTTTGGATCAGAAAGTCGGATTGATTCTTCCTACTACAGTCAATCTGGTATCAAATATGGAGGATTGCCAACTTTGAGGATTCCAATGAGTAAATTTATAAAATCAAAATTTTGTTGATGATGTAATTTTAAAGTTAATAATTCGGGTCAGATATGCAAGGAAGTGTTTTGGGTGAGAACGAAATAGAAGAACCTCAGGTACAAGTTCTAGAATGTCTTGTGATAGATGTAGAAATGCCTGAGAACGAACCTACGAAAAGACAAGATCATGTTGCTGGATCTACTCAAGTTATGACGGGCAAGATGAAGAGGCTTTCTACTCCAAGAAGAAGTACTTCTTTTTATAAATTAAGTAATGATTACTAATATTTATGTATTCCAGGACGTCAAAGGAAGAGAGCAAATATTTTGCAGACCGTAAATGTTTCGAGATCCAATCTACTACCCCCCAAAGCCAAGCGTCTTTATGAAATAGCTAAGGAATTTAGAAAGACCGCCAATCGCATCGAAATGGAAAAATTGGACGTCTAAATGAAGCTCTTCAATTTTCAGAAACTGGGGAGTTTCTCAACAAAAAAGTAAATGAAACAACAATGAGATTCATTATTTCCCAAATGGAGATGCAAAGAAGAAGTACTCGAGGACGAAGATACTCCATTGAGGACAAAATTTTTGCGCTGTCCATTATGAAAAATAGTCCTAAATGTTACAAATTATTAAAAAAAACTTTTGCACTTCTTTCCCGCAAGACACTAATGGCTATTTTGAGGAGGATCCCTAGTGGATGTGGTATAAATGAGGCAATAATGACTTCTTTAAAAGAATCGGTGGCTAAGATGAGTACAGCAAACAAACATTGCATTTTAATGTTTGATGAAATCTCTTTGGAACCAGGGCTGTCTTATAATGTCTCAACTGATACTATTGAGGGATTCGAGAATAATGGAGAAGGGACCACAAATGAGTTCGCAGACCATGCCATGGATTTTATGGCAAAGGGGATTAACACTCAATGGAAGCAGCCGTTGGCGTATTGTTTCACCAAAGGAGGAATGAACGCCACACATATTGTGCGGAATTTGACCAATATGATTAAAGAAATTCGCAAAATAGGGCTTAAAATTGTGGCAACTGTTTCCGACCAATATTCAACAAATATTTCGGCTGTTAGGATACTGAATAATAAAACAAAAGAGTGGTGCATTAGAAATAACATCGAAAATAATTTTTTTGGTTATTGTATTGACGGCGAAGAAATTATCCATTTATATGATGCTCCGCATTTGATAAAAGGTATAAGAAATAATATGTTGGAGTCAGATATAAAGTTCATTTGGAAAGAGGGGGAACAAATTGTCTCTTGGCGCGACGTTATAGAACTTTATAATGCTGATGAAGGACCGGACGACTTTAAAATGTGCAACAGACTGACGGACCAATACGTCATTAAAAACAAAATTAAAAAAATGAAGGTCAAAATGGCAGCACAGGTGATGTCCCAGCGGATCTCTTCTATTATGGGGTTCATGGCAAAAAGAAGCAAGTTCTTATATTTTTTTACGTGAATTCCTAATGATTCTTTCATTTTAGACATCATCAGTAAAGGTGCGCTGGGGACAGCAGGAACATGAAGACTTTATACAGGAAATAAAGAGTATACAATCTTTATGTATAAATTCTCTATTAAACAATGCGTGTCAATCAATAATAATGTTGGAACTATCAGCCGTATCAGTGTAATTTGATGGAGAATGTTGCAGTGAGCTTTATCAAAAAAATATTATTGACAAAGACATAGAAATGTTGATTAATTCGAATCAAGGCAGTACAGTGTGGAGTAGTGGAAGGACGTATCGAGTTACAGGGACACGTTGTTACGAATTGTATACGTATTCTCAAAGTAACTGGGAAAGGAAATCTTTAAATTATTTTTGGCCAAAATCAATTATGAATAAATATATAAGACATGGTTTAGAAAACGAAAAAAACGCAAAAAAAGCATTTATAAGAACCACAGGAGCTACAGTTAAGGAGTTTGGTTTAGTGGTATCAAATTCAAATCCCTGGTTAGCTTTTTCACCTGATGGAGTAATATTTGAAGATGAACACCCAGTAGCTTTGTCTTTATGAAGGTAATCTTAAAAATATTTCGGATACGTATTATTACATACTCATTTTTTTAATTTTAGGAAAAAAATCAACTATTAGAGGCAATTAAGTCTGCAAATTATTTATCTGTGGTTAACAACGTTCTACAATTAAAGAAGAAGCATAAATATTATGGTCAAATTAATTTAGGCTTAAGTTTATTAAATTTAAATATTTGTTATTTAGTATTATATGCTTCTTATGATGACAGTATGGAAATAATAAAATTAAATTACGATTACAATTTTTCGTGTCAGTTTGACAGAATAATAATAATATTTTAACTGTCATACTGACACTTTTTGTAACTATGCAACAAGTTAACGATGTATAACCAATTATTTTGAAGTACTTATAGTATTACTACTGATTATCATTGGTCACTTGGTGGCCATTTAAGGTGGATTATTTTTCATAGTTTACTATTTCCAGTGCAGGTGTTTGTTTTTCCAAATCTCCATTATGTTAAAAATAGGAAAAACCTATTTTGTCTGACAGTGCTTGCTACTAGATAACAGCATATTAGTACCAATGGGCTTATACAGTGTGTGCTTTTTATTTAATTTATAAGAAAGCACCCGTATTTTAAACCCCTTAGTTTCACCTTTTGGTGACCTGGTACATATTTATTCTGTGGTATGTATACTTCACAACCCTGTATTTGTGGTATTTTGGAGGTATGTGCGAACTACTTTTGGAGGTCTAGTTTCCGTTGGTGTTGCAAGTCGTGAGTTGGTTCGCGACCAATTGGCTGGTGCCAACCACTTTTGGCGGTGGCAGACTTCCGTTTTCATTGGAGACGCCGGCACACTGGATTTTGTCGTTCTAAAATGCGGGCGTGTTAACAAGGGATATTTTGAGTCAGCCATTTTATTGGGATTTTGCCCTTGCAACACGTGAAAATATTAACTTCTCCAGTTACGTTTTGGGGATATAAGACTGCTGCAGACGACATTCCAACGTTTTGGTTCTACATTACATCGCTTTACCAATCACGGAACCTTATTCGTGAGAAACCCTGTCAAAAGAGTCCAATTTGGGCATTGGATTGATTTTATTCGGTGCATTTTGGTGCCACGGGTTGGATCTGGTCGACTTGAGGATTTGTTGGATAGAGGTATAGGAGTGGGAGGCCCTGTAGGATCCGTCGTCGAAGTATGATAAGTGTTCCTTCTCTTAACCTAATTTTAAGAGTTATTGTTTCGTGTTGTCGGATATTATTGGTTTTGGGGTTAATTTCGTGGTGACTTGTTGGTTGGTCGCGTCTTAATTTGGGAAATAAATGTCTCAACTGTTTAATATTGATTTTGGGGTTGATTTCGCGGTAATTTATATATAATTTTGAAACCTATATTGACTCACTTAAGAGCAAAAAATCTCGTGTCAGTGGTTTATTTTGTTAGGTGACTCGTTGGAGAAGTGCGAAACTAATATTTCTGCAACTATCGACATTTTACAAAATCTTAGTTCCGTGGTCAATTTTCACAAAAGTAATCTAGTCCCTAGACAATGCTGTAAATTCTTGGGTTTTTATCTGAATTCAAGAGATATGGTTTTGGAACTACCGCTAGACAAGCAATAAAAAATTCAAACACTAATTGAAAAATTAAAAAATTAAAGATCTTGTAAAATCAGAGTTGTTGCCAAATTATTGGGCTTATTAACATCAGCTTGCCCTGCAGTTCCATATGGCTAGGTTTATACAAAAAAATTTGAAAGGGATAAATTCTTAGCACTTTGAAATAATGATAATTATAATAGAGTGATGCAATTGAATACTAATCTTGACGCTAATTTATCATGGTTGCAAATTAAAATAATAGGTGCCAAAAAGAAAATAAGTCCAAAAGAGTTTCAGCTGGAAATATTTTCTGACGCTTCGAGATCTGGTTGGGGTGCAATCTGTAAAACTCAGAAAGCACACGGACACTGGAGACTATATAGCACTCCTTTCACATCAATCAGCTCGAACTTCTAGCGGCATTCTTTGGCTTCAAATGTTCTGCAAAATATTTAAGAGACTGTGATATTTTATTAAGAATCGATAACACTACGGCCATCGCGTACATAAATCGCACGGGAGGAATTCGTTTTCCAAATTTGAGTGATCTGGCTAGGGACATTTAGCAATGGTGCGAAACTCGCAATATATACGTATTTGCATCTTACATTGAATCAGAAACTAACACTGAAGCGGACACGGAGTCACGGTTCTCCAGAGATCGATCTATTTGCGGATAGAAATAATGCAAAGACTTTGTATTCTGGATAAGAGACCAGATGTTGTAACAATAGATGCATTTACTATGTCATGGGAATCACAAAAAATTTACGCTTTTCCTCCCTTCGCAGTCGTTCTAAGAGTCCTGGAAAAAATTATCAGTGAGAAAGCGGAGGGGATAGTAGTTGTACCCTTTTGGCCTATACAGGCTTGGTATCCGGTATTCACTTCCCTGTTAATTCAAGAACCTATTTACTTTTTTACCCCGATATAAATTTATTGTTTTCGCTTGACAGGTCGCACCATCCACTTTGGAGTCCTTACCCTGGTGGCAGGCTTCTTATCGAACAAGCCTTTTCCCAAAGGGAACTGAACTCTTTTACAATTAAAATAATGATTTCATCGATAACACCTTCGACTCTAAAACAATACGACTCAGGCTGAAAGCGATGGTGGCTCTACTTTCAACAGCTCAACCTAGACGTCTTCGAAAGCAATATCATTGTTCTACTAAAATTTTTCTCTGACGGATTTCAAAAAGGAGCCTCCTATGGTACTCTAAATAACCAGCGATCAGCTTTAGCCTTTTTAATATCACCAGATATAGGTGTAGATCCAAGGGTTAAGCGTTTTTTCACAGGAGTACTAAAACAACGACCGAGTGGACCTAGATACATACGAGAATACTTGGGATCCCGATATTGTCCTGAACTATCTGGAGATGCTAGAGAATGAGCAGATTGGTCTGGACGTAATTTTCAAAAAGCTAGTAATGCTCCCTCCTCTTACTACTGCACATAGGGTACAAACCTTATCATTAATCAATATAAGAAATGTAGTTAAAGCTAGTTAACAAAATTATTGAAATAAAGATTCTAAACAGAAGAGGTTACTGGTCAACCTACTTTGTTTCTGCCGTACTTCACGGAGAAACCCGAAATTTGCGTAGCCAGCATTTTAGAGGTTTACTTAAGAAAAACGGAGAGATTTAGACCCGTAACATGTAATAGACTCTTTATCACCATTAAGAAGCCACATCGTGAAGCTAACCGTCAAACATTAAGCAAATGTATTAAATATATTTTAGAGGCAAGCGGTATAGATAGACAGGTATTTTCTCAGCTCGCTCTACAAGACACGTTAGCACTTCAGCGGCGAACAGGACGGATCTCAGCCTAGATATAATACGTTTTGCACAGGCCATCTTAATGGATAAAACTAATGACTCTGTCTAGTTATAGATATTACTAATTAAATAGTAAGTAGTATTATAGGATTAGTATTATTAACCTTCACTGTTAATTGCTTATTCTTACTTAATAAAAATAGATTTTCGGAGACTAGTCTTTCGTCGCAATACCTTTAAACATCTACCATATGAACAAAAATTATTTAGATAAGGGATGGCCATGATGAACAAAATCACTGTCTTTGATAGGTTCAGCTTGTTGGTTCTATATGTCAATTAAATGTCAGTTTCGATTTGAATTTTTATTCATCATGTTATTCTCGCAATTACATAAGTGATCCATCATTGTATTTTATTTTCGTAATAGAAATCTTGAAAATGGGGAATGGTTATACAGTACTCGAGCTTGCCTGGTTGAATTTCGACAGCAGTTCCTGATCTTGTGTTCTTGGAAGCTGACTTTTTCAATGTGTCCGGAATTGTGTGCGATTGTTCAGAGAAACAGGAAGCGTAACACATAAGGACGGTGGTGGCAGGCCAACAGTCCGTACAATGGAGACTATTGAAAATGTTCGAGATATTATGAATGAAGCACCAACATCATTGAGAAGGCTCACACAGCAAGTTCCCGTATCTTATGGTACTTGCAGAACAATTTTGACGAGGCACATTGGTTTATTTCCTTACAAGATGCAGGCTTATCAACATTTATTACCTGACCTCTGGGATTTGACATTATTTACAGATGAGGCGTGATTTCATTTGTCAGTGTATATCAATTTAAAAACAATGAGGATGTGGAGTGCTGAAAACCCTCACATATTTCGTGAGTCTCCGTTGCATTCCCAGAAAGTTGGGGTATGGATTGGTGTTTCTCGCAGACGATTGATACCCATATTCTTTGAAGGAATCATCAATGTCCAAAGGTACGGAGACAACATCTTAGAACCCTTTATAAATCAACTTCATGAAGACGAGCTACAACAGGGATATTTCCAAAATGATGGTGCCACTTCTCACACGACTTCGCAATCTATCGCTTATTTATGACCATTTTTTGGCGATCGTCTGATCAGTTTACGTTGTGTTGAAAACGAAAACACCAACTATTGACGCGAAATTTGTCGACCTCAATGAAGAAGCTAGTGAAGAGGCAAGCTCTATTATTACGAAAACTTCAAAGCTCAATAAACGAATGTTACAGGAAATAGGGGTGACCAATACATTAAGCATGTTGGACTAGTGCATTACCAAGGTTACCAACTAACAATTTGTAAGAGAGGCACAAACGTTCTAAAACTGAGGACGTAGATGACTTGTTTGGGAAACAAGTTTTCTTATTTAAAAAAAATATAAACGATAAGAAGTAGTGGGAATTCAAAAAATTTTGATGATGGCTTTTGAGGAAGGGGAAAACAAAACTAAATACAACTACACATCGTCAGGATAACCTGGACTGATGAAAATGAATGCGCACTGGTCCAAACCACACCTCCCTCATTACATAGAACACGTGTGATTCGCGTTAAAACATCGGTATGTTATGGGTGGTGGAAAGACCATCCACAGAGATTGGCCAACTAAGAAAACCGCGACAGCGGGAAAAACTTTATAAATACGCGCGCGCCGTAGCCCAGCGGGCAGTCGTTGCTCAACAGTTAACAACCACGACACACAACAACACACAAATCACTTGTGCCTAAAACTACTTTTGCAAAAAATTTAACCGTATTTTTCAATACGTACATCCCTGGAATCCCTGGCCACCAATTTCGAAAACATGGCGCCCAACGTAGGGCTCAATGCAGACAACTGAGTCGTGCAGACCCAGCCCTCCGCAGCAGCTAATCGCATGGGCTCTCCGGATATTCCACAGCGCAATGGAGAGTCCACGATTCCAAAGACACCCGAGATATCGACGAAATTTCCCTGGTCAACGACGACTACCGTAATCTGGTCGATTTCTAGGCTCCACCACTACGATTTGATGGTGTTCCTACAACCACCTGGCGCCCAACTACACACAGACACCAGTAACTGTCCGTACGGCATCAATTCTTTAACCCCGAGCCAACCTTCCGTCGCTGCCATTACAGACATTCAGCGGGCGTGACACAGAAGACCCAAAAAAATTCCTCGAAGGAATGAAACGTCTTTTCCACCGGGACAACATTCCCGAAAAGACTGGGTCCTCTATACCGTCCAGCAACTAGGAACCGACGCGGTCGCTCGTCTCGAAGACATGACCTACATCTATATGTGGGCACAATTCTGTGGGGCTATGACCGATTTCTATGACGGCCCCACTCAACGCTTCCGATTATACAATATTTTGGAACATCAACAACAGGGTGTAAATGAATGAAATTTCTGCTACAAAAACACGCTCTGTTCCGACGAATGGCTCCACTAACCACAGAATAAAAAATCGTGGATATTCTCATCAGACAATTGCGAATAGAAATAAAATTCGCTCTGCTTGCAAAAGATGTCCGTAGTTACGATGAAATGCTGAGGGTGGTCCGAAATACGGAGATGAGGTTACACCCCCAAGACCAATACCCGGAGCACCTATACCAGCGCCCAGTCAATACAGGGTCAAACATTACCATTACCATTACCACAATAAACTTCGTTGGACTGGATGTTCAACTTCCCCAGTTATCGGTCGGCATTAACAATCACCAGTGCCGCGCAATTCAAGACACCGGTGCCAAAAAAAACTTTGCACGGACGGGCATTGTCGAATTATGGAACCATCCGGAAGTCCCCACTCAATTACGATTGGCCTGCACTCAAACCCTGGTCACTACCCGACGAGAACACGTCCTAAACCTGCGAATCGACGATGTCGATTACCCTACCACTTTTACTGTGGTGGATTCCCTGGAAGACGACGCCATCTTCGGTTTTCCATGGATTCTAGACCACGAAGTCCTGTTCGATCCAATCCGCAGATGTACATATTTCGGCGAAGATCGAAGAAGTACCATTCACTGGGTTTCTTCCACAAAACCAAGAACACAACCACAACTATTGGATTGTGTTACGTTGCCAAATGAACACCCAGAGCGTTATTGCAACAATTTCCCGATGACCTGGATTCTCGGCTGCAACCACCCACTACCAAATCGGTTGAGCATCATATAACTTTAACCGACCCCCGACCAGTTCAAATACGATACTCCGAAGAGAAACTGCGAGCCATTTACGAACAAATTGGAATCATTGAGCGAAGTACAGTCGGCGCCAACCAAATTTGAACGAATTTCTGTTACCAGGGCAATTTGTTGCGATTTTTACTAGATTAAAAACATCTTTGATCAGTGGTGAATTACTACAGTAAAAATATAAGCAACACTTTTATTGAATTTATAAAATCATAATTCACTCTTCAATATTGATTCTATATTAATAAATATATAATATATATATATATATAATAAATAAACCAAACATACCATCTCATGACTCAGGATTAAATGACCTCAACCGTTATTTCTCGACAATTGCAACTAAAACAAGCCAAAGCATAAGACCAGCTGAGGCACATTATATGGATCTGCTGGGGGGGACTCACAAGTCGCCTTGCAACTCCATCCATCTTAGAAACATCACGGAGCAGGAAGTGGAAAATTATATAAGGTCCTTGAAGAACAGTACCAGCAAATTTTGTTTGAACTATTTTTTGAAATTCTGTCAAAAAAATGAGATATTCTTAAAACACTTATATTTCTCATAGTGCGCATTGAATCTGACTAGTAGATAGACTAGTGAGTTTGGGGCTTGGTTGCCAAACGGAAGGTCGCGGGTTCGAATCCCAGAAGGACCATTAGTTTTTAATTTTTTGTATTTTACTGGTTTCTATGGTACCGAAAACAATAATAATAAATATAAAAATGTGATTTTATAACGTGTGGAGGAAATTGGCGGGGGAGAAGAGGACGCCCCCCCCCCCGAAAAGGAAAAAAATATATCATTAACAAATTTTATTAACAGGTAATAATTAATTTTTTCCTCGGTATTTTGTTGACTAGTCTATTTGTTATATAAAAAAAAATGTTGTTTAATACTGGGGAAAACATGCAGCAGCCCACAATAAAATTATTTTTCTCAAGTGGAATGGTTTGGTATATGCCAGTTGTGCACTACAAATCATTAGAATTTTTTCAGTGAACAATTTTCTTTTATATTTTGCTTGGGATTATTCAATTTATTTTTCCTACATATTCAAGTTATTATGTTGAATTATGCATTCGTTTGCATGCAGAATAAATCGTATTTTATTTCTGTTGTATTTTGTATGTATATTTATATTGTACAAAATAACGCTATTAAAATTAAAATCAATTAACGTTTAAATATGTTTACGTATGTTAGCAGGACCGGTTTCAAATAATAGGCGCGTGTAATTAGTTTATTTATAAAATAGAATCTGAGAGTTCATTGGACCACCAGAGGCACCTAATATCATTTTTTCAAGACATGATTAGTATAGGTAGTTAACAAATTAAATGAAAGCGATAATTTTCAATTTCCACTTCACATGTCATTTTATTCAAATCAAATCTTACAAATTCGCTTATATCTCCTATAGTTTTATAGACATCTAAAGAACTATCATATATGAGTACAGTCCAGGTTGTAAGTTTTGTCTAAAATTATTTTGGGAAGTTAAAAATACATTGAGTTATTAGAAATAAAAATCACACTTTGTAATATTCTAAATTCGGTTCTATTTCCTATAGCTTTGTAAATTGAATGTGTCCAACACATGACTTTCTTATACGGATAGTATCACAATAATTACTTTTCCTAAAGAAATTAAGTTAAATTTCTTGTAAACATTTTGAGGGTTTCCAGCAATTTTCAAATAGTCTCTGTCGCACTTATTGCAATACGCATAAATCTGTCCTTTTCCCACTCATTTTAACCGATTTTTACGACAAAAATTAGAGTTTAATTTTTTTAGAAAAATTTTTGACGGTATTTCAAAAAAAAAGTTAAAACAAAATTTGTTCAAAATTCAATTCTAAATCAAAGTTAAAATAAAAAAAATCTCATAAATTGTTTATTTTTCAAGATATTCCTAAAAAACCTAAAAATGTCTTCAGGTAAGTACCACGTGTGTTGCTGCTAGATGAAAAAGATTTAGGCCCGTTTGCACCAAGCGGTGTTACATACAGGATTATCCAATCCCGGATTAATTCTGACACCGGCGTCACATAAAATCGGGTTGCGCCAACGTGAATTAAACAATACCCAATTTAGTGTTAGCTAATCCCGGTGTTACATGATGTGACACCCTGTCTAGGGATATTTATACATCAGTTGGTAACATATCTGGGGAAAAACAAAAAAATGACATTTATTTCAATTCAGTTTTGAATAAGTTTTCATTTGCGATTTTTTTGAAAGTGCGATTAAATTGGAAATAATGGACAAAAAAATTAGAAAAAATTACACGCAAAGAGAAAAACAAGAATTGTTGACGATAGTGAAAAAGTAAGTGTGTTCAGTTAATATTTTTATACAAGCTTTTACAATGTCCAAGTCTTCCAAGTTTCCCTACAACTATTCCATTCTCTTTCCGAATATTTATAGGTATGAACACGTAATTGAAGATAAACGAACGGATGGAACTACCATCAAAGCCAAAAGGGGGGCATGGGATGCGATTGCCGAAAATTTTAACGCAACCAGTGAGTGTCAAAGAAACTGGTTGCAGTTAAAAAATCTCTACAAGAATATGAAACGGGAGACGAGAAAGGAGGTAGCCGAAAAAAATGTATGGTTTTCATTATTCTAGATTTTATAAAAGATTATTAACTGTGAACAATAATTTTAGAAAATAGATTATCTAAATAAGATGAGGGAGGTAAAGGAGGCCAAAGCAGCTGCCCATTATGATAAGGTAAAGTTCAATAGACATTTAACAAGTTGTTAAGCGTCCGGCAATTGTTGGTAAAATTAAATTAGAAATTTAAATTTATCAAAAATTGTTAATTTTCTCTGCTACAGATTTGTTGTAAAATTTTGACAGATTTAAATGCATATTAACTTGAGTACAAGAACTAATAAGAGCGGAATTTTATATCCAATTTAGGGAACTGCTAGTGCATAAATAAATAACAATATTTTATTTGTAGACTGAGATATTCAAAACTCAGTTAACGCCTCAAAAGGAAATCCTGTTTGTATTGTTATGTGGGATGGTACGTAGTAACTGGACGAGGGTTGGTTGGAGACTGGTTTATTCAACTAAGTTTACATACATGTCACATCTTCCCTTTTTACATTTAGGTACACTTCACAGTTACAGAATTATTACATCACCTTGAAATTCATACAAGTACTTTCCTATAATTAACTTACAAAAACATGGCATACAATTTATGCAATTACGCATCTACAATTTTCAAATCCTATCTGTACTACAAATTTAATTTTTCTGGTTTCTTGACCACCCTTCCTTTCCTAGAATATACAACAGCATTGTTCGGAGATCTGTTACTGTTAACATAATTCCAATCAGAATGTTCAGATTCCAAGAGTGACGTATTATCACTACCAACATTATACAAATCAGAATCACTTTCAGTTGTACTGTTATTGTTAGAACTAGAACATGGCTCGTCCTGTGTATCGTTTTTAACTGTTTCCAAAAATCTTCTATTTCTTGTTAAGACGGAACCATCTTCCATTTCTACTTTATACGATCTTATTCCCACCTTTTCTATAACTTTCCCCTTCAACCATTCACTTTTAGGTTTAGTTTGTACTCTAACATTACAATTATTTTCAATGTCTGGCAAAGCTTTAGATTTATTATCGTAATACGTTTTTTGTTTTGTTTGTGAATTTTGTATAAAACTATCATACTTTGCCTTATCTATCAACTCTGGTTCGAACAATAACTCCCTCAAGTTTCTATTCATTAAAATATTAGGACTATTTCTATAATTTAGCAACGCTAAGTAAGGATCCTTCCTGTCTATTTGACATTTCCTTAAAATGCTCTTGATTGTTTGTATAGATCTTTCGATCATACCATTTGACTGTGGGTACCTTGGTGACGACGTCACATGGGTAAACTCTCACTCGTTAGCAAACTCTTTAAATTTTAATCCTGAAAATTCAGGTCCATTATCACTCATGACAATCCTCGGAATGCCTTGTCTAGCAAAAACTGATTTTAGCTTGATTATTACATTATTACAAGAAAGATCCCTGCTCAAATTGCAAACCTCAACAAACTTTGAGTAGTAATCTACTATTAACAGAAAGGATTCATTTCCAAAATGAAATATATCACAACCTACTTTATACCAAGGCATTGTCACAATGTCGTGTGAGAGCATGGGCTCTGGTGGTTTTGATTTGCGAGTCTGTTGACAAACATTGCAAGCCAACACCATATCCTGTATGTGTTTATTCATGCTGGGCCAGTAGAACGACAAATTGGCCCTGTCTATACATTTATTTATACCGAGATGCCCGTAGTGAAGCCTTTTCAAAATGTCTCTCCTACAATTTTTTGGTACTATTAATTTTTGTCCTTTATAAACAAATCCGTCATTCTCAGTCAATTCATGTTTGAATCGATGATAAAACTTAATCTCGTCACGCACCCCCTCCAATTTACTTGGCCACGCCTCTCTGATGGTCTCTCTCAAAATTTTAAGTTCTGGGTCGCTTGCTGCTTTAGACTTCAACTCATTATATTTTTTATCGGTCACGTTTAAATTCATACTAATCAAACATACTTGTGCATCTAACTCCATGTCTACATTCTCATCAAAATTTTTGTTTTCAAATGCCCTTGATAAAGCATCTGCAACTACTAAATATGTTCCCGGCTTATAAACAACGGTAAAGTCATATTTTCTTAGTTGAATCAACATTCTTTGCAATCTAGGTGGTGTTAAATTAATTTGTTTCTTAAAAGCAAGTAAAGGCTTGTGATCCGTTTCCACCGTAAAATGTTTGCCATATACAAATTGATTGAACTTCTCTATACCGAACCAGATAGCCAAAAGCTCCTTTTCTATCTGAGCGTACCTTTTTTGGGGTTCTGTGAAGGCTCTGGATGCGTGCGCGCATGGCACGTTGTTTTGTATGAGTGCCGCACCCATGCCATTCTGAACGTCATTTACATTTTGAGGTTTTGGCATGTTTTTTATTGCATCTACTTTACCCTCATCTGGTCTTAAACCCTTTTCCGAAATTATATGCCCCATGTACTTTACTTCGTTTACTCCAAACAAGCACTTATCTTTGTTAAAACGAATATTACTATCATGCGCGATTTTCAAAACCATTTCTAATCTTTTATCGTGTTCTTCCCGTGTCTTTCCCGATATTATAATATCGTCGATATACACGTTACAACCCTCTACCCCCGCGAAAATGTCTGACATTCGCTCCTGGAACACTTCCGGGGCGCTAGACAAACCATAAGGTAGTCTTAAGAACCTGTACCGCCCGAAGGGTGTTGCGAACGTGCACAATTTCGAACTCTCGGTGTCTAGCTTAATCTGTAAAAATCCCTGTGTTGCGTCTAAAGTACTATAATATTTAGAGCCTGAAAGTTTACTCGTGAGTTCCTCTAAAGTAGGGATCTGAAAGTAATGTCGTTTTACTGCTTCATTAAGGTCTTTGGGATCTAAACAAATTCTGATATTTCCGTTTGGTTTTCGAACAAGAACAATTGCGCTTACCCATTCGGAGCTCTCCGAATCCGCCTTCAAAATTATACCCTGCGCTTCAAGATTGTCTAATGACTCTTTTAGCTTTTCCCTGATTGCAAATGGAACCTTTCTAGCCAAATGAACTACTGGTTTTGAACCTTCCCTGAGTTCTATGTGATACGGTTTATCTAACAGACCTATACCCTTGAATAAATGTTCATATCTATTTATTAAACTGTCAACTGGTTGTCTTTCCAAATTTAAAGAATTCCCCCGTATTGAATCTACTCGTTTAATCAACCATAGTTCCAAGCACGATTGCAAACCCAAAATTGCATAACTTTCCAGGTTTACCACATAGAGCAAGAGAGAGCGCGTGAGATTTCTATATCGACATTTCAAATAACACTCACCAACTACAGGCAGTTGATTCTGTGTGTAAGAGTTTAATTTTACATTGGATCTTGTCAGCTTTTTGAAATCGAAATTTATTTTACCCAAAACACTCACAGGTATGACGTTCGCCATTGCTCCGCTGTCCATTTTGAACTTGATTCTGTGCTGGTTAACCTCGATGTCCACCACCCATGATCTCTCCACGTCATGTGTCCCTGGACTCCCATCAACGCTACCTACAAACAGAAATTCGTCTTTATTCTCTATTACATTGACACCTCTAAAATTCTTTACATTTGCATTTTTATAATGACTCTGCTTAGTGTTAGTATCTTTAAATCTACATAAATTCCTGAAATGGCCCGTCTTTCCACACTTATAACACTTTTTACCTTCTGCTTTGCACTGACCATACCTTTTCTCATGTACCTCACCACATCCATGACACTTCCCATTTGCGTACTGCAAATTTTTCCATCTACTCCCTAGACGGTTTTTATTGTTACCATTTATCTGATCGACTGAACCGGAACTCCCTGCGATCTGCCTGCTTCGCTCCTTTGTACTTTCTGCAGTAACCACAGATATCTTACTCTTTCTAAATAGATAGCCATTGCATAAAACCATGAATGAGCCGAATTGAAAGTGCACACGGGGGTATTTGGACTTGCGCACAAGTAAATATTGCGCCCGCGAATTCAAACAAAATATTGTAATAGGTCCGAATCACATTTCAATACCGTGCTGTAATGTTGGTTGCCAGACCAATTTTAGGGAATTTGCTTTTTTATGTTTACCCCCTGTAAGCCATCTCTTTTGTACATACATCTTACTCTTTCTAATTAGAAAGCTAAAGCAAATGCGCAAGTACAAATACCCCCCGGAATCACGATTTTCGACCTTATTGAAATCTTCAATTTGTCGCACTTTTTCATCGCGCAGCCCATATGCTTTAGTTATCTATTTAGAAAGAGTAAGATATCTATGGCAGTAACACACATCTTAATGGCTTCTTCTAACGTCTCCACGTCCTTCAACAAAAGTCTTTCCCTCAGAGAATCACTTCTTATCCCGCAGATAAGAATATCCTTCACCAAACTGTCTCGGAGGTCCCCCAATTCGCAGGAAAGAGCTCAATTCTTCAGTTCTATGGTGTACTGGTCCAGAGTCTATTCTTTCTGCTGTTTGCATGTCAAAAACTAGTGCCTCTCGAATGCCAAATTTCTCTTAGGATTGAAATGCTGTTCAAACTTTTGTTTCAATACCTCCAATTTATCCTTCTCCGTTTCCTCGAAGGTGAAAGTATTAAATATCCTCAGCCCTTCTTCGCCTATCAAGTGCAGTAACTGTGCACACTGAGTTGGTTCAGGCTTCTTGCAAATCTCTGTTGCTCGCAGATATGTTTCCAATCGCTGTTTCCAGAACCTCCAGTTCTCCGCCAGGTTGCCAGTCATTATCATAGGTGAGATTTCACGGAAATCCATTTCAAAGCTTCTACTGCACCACGAAAACAAATTTACCACATTTACAACAATTAAAAGGGATTATTCTCTCCAACTTCTGCAGATTTTCAATATGGCTGCGTTTTTTCTTGCATTTTTAACCCTCAATTTTTCCACGTGTTGGTTTTTCTGTTCTCTACGACTGCGCCATGTATTGTTATGTGGGATGGTACGTAGTAACTGGACGAGGGTTGGTTGGAGACTGGTTGTTTATTCAACTAAATTTACATACATGTCACACTGTTAGAATTAATGAAGGAGAGCATCGCACCCCTGCCCAACCAGTATGATAGTGCTGAAAATTATTACAATGGTAAGGAAATTTTTGCAAAACTTACTAAAAATTTAACTATTTTATTAAACAATTATAGACGCAGCAATTGTTGAGGATACAGTACAGGAGGGCCCCCGTCAACCTCAACATGAATTCGATGGTAAGATTAGTAAAATACATAATATACACAAAGGACAAAGGTATTCACGAAAGGATTTTGATTTATTATACAAAAGTTGACGGATTTTTAATAAATCTCGATAGAGTTCCACAATATTCAGTTAAATTTTAATCATTTTTAGATTCTACACTTAATTCCAAACATAAAAGTATAAGTTTGTATGTTACTCCTATTTAATATCAATTATTATTTTTTCTTTTTTTTTCAATAAGATTCATTATCTATGGGGTTATTCTCTATTGAAAATGTTAGATAACATTCTGTAAAATCTCTGTAATTTGACATTTCAACAATGTTTTATATTGTTCAAAAGTCAAATTACGTATAGATTTAACAGAATGTTATCTAACATTTTCAATAGAGAATAACCCCATTAGTCTACGAAAATATTAATATTTAAACAGAAAAAAAAGAGAAAGTCTAGGGAATAGTTTGATGTATTTTTAATAAAATAAGCTTATGCAGGGTGTAATTTATTCTTAAATATTACAAAACTTTCAACATTGAAAACTTATATTTTTCAAGTCGAACTTCCAGTAAAGTTGCATTCCATGTTGTAGAGGATAAAATTGTCTATATTTTTCATACTGTTCCCTATTCTTAAACCTAATACTTTTGTAGATATTTTGATATTTTTATCTTTTATATCTTTAATCTCATGCTATTATTTTTATTTATTTAATTCCATAGCAGTCTAAAGTATTAGTAGTTTATATAACAAGTTCAAAAAGTGATAATTTAACGCAAGTCATGACAATTGTGAATGAGCAGGTGTAACCGAGCGTGTAGTCATGACGAGAACGTTTAACACATTTTTTGAACAAGGTGCATAAAACATTTTTTACAATTAACATAATCTATAATTAATAAATTTTCAGAGTACTATAATTTTACACGTTTATTCATATACAACCACACTTTACACTGTACTTTTTTTTCTAGGTTTGTGTGAAATATAATATATAATAAATCAATTACTTTGTTTTTATAGAACTCCTTGAAATGTCTTGGTCCCCGACTCCGGAGATACCTGAAACTGAACCTCCTATTGTTCCACCTTCCAAATCCAAACTTATTCCTACAAAAAAAAATCTGAAAAAGAAGACAATAAAAAACAAAAAAAATAGATATTTTGCGTTATAAAATTCTTAAACTGCAATACGATGTTGCGAGCATCAAAAAAAAAATAAAAGTAGTTGAATATAAAAATGTTTTGTTAGATAACAAAATAAAAAAAAAATTTTGAAGAGTAAAAATTAAGAATAACATACAAAACTGTATAAATAAAATATTTGTTACTTACAACATCTTTATTTACATCTTTTAGCTACGTTAACCCTTGTAAATCAGACTTGCTAAGTCCTACTGTCCTACCCACCCATCACTGCAAAGTCTCAGTGAACAAAGTTATAATTAATATTGCCTCAATCAAACGTTAACATTAAACACAGTTCTAATCAATGCAGTTCGAACTGCTGTGTTTGAATTGATATGAAATTCGGCTATATTTTCGCCCATATCTGCCAATGGTTCGTCATCCACTTCATCCTCCATGACTTCACCGTGTTTTAAGGCAATGTTGTGTAACGTACAACATGCTACAATCACAGCAGGTACTCGTCCAATTTAAGTGCCATACCTTTGGAAAGGCATGGAAATCTACGCTTTACAACACCAAAACAACGTTCAATTGGATTTCTGGTAGAAATTTGTGACGAATTATAATTGGTTTCTGCTGGTGTTACTGGATTTAGAAGAGGAGTCAACAGGTATCGTTTGCAGGCATATCCGTTATCTCCCAAGAGAATATCATTTCTGTAGTTCCCATTTTCAAATTCAGCCGCTAGTGGGGAATCATTAAAAATTGTACTGTCGTGTACTGAACCTGACCACCGAGCTATAATATGTCTAATTTTTAGATTCGCATCGCAAACACATTGGACATTTAAAGAAAAATATCCTTTTCTATTGCGATACAGCTCGGCATTGGCACCACCTGGCGACTTAATAGGAACGTGGGTACAATCTATCGCTCCTGCAAGTACAAAATGTTAGGTTAGGATATGTAATCCGCCAATCATACCGATAACACCAGGAAATCCCCGAATTCTAAAGAAATCGCGTTTAACATTTGATTTCTCGTCAGGGGATGAAGGCATTCTGATTTCTCCCCTGGCAAGTGAAGCGATTTCGTGCGTCACTCTGTGAATTATCCTCGAGACCGTTGATTTGTGGATATTTATGTGATCTCCAAGTGCCTGTTGAAATGTACCTGTTGCATAAAAGCGCAAGGTGAGCAGTAGTTGGATGATGGGAGAAACGGGAAAATTTTTGTTTGTCGCATATTCTAGCCTGTGGCCAAATATGTTTAACAATTCGCGAACTGTCGCCTTATTAAATCGAAAACATGCTTTGAAGTCAACCTCCTCATAGATTTCAAATGGACGGCTACGTTCTCGAACAGTTCTTGGACGACGAATTCTTCGAGGCGTTACTCTCTGTTCCTCATCACTACTACTTGAACTTGAAGTAGACTCTAACATTTTCTACAAGTGCAGCACTAATTAGTATGTTTTTAGGTATGAAAATTATAAGATAATAAATTGTACTATGCATGTTACTTACGGCACAAAATTTTCAAATTTCCACACGATATCGGGTAATAAATTAAAAATATGTATAATATGTATAAATATGCAAATCAAATATAAACAATAACAATAATAAAGATAAAAATTAAATATTAGCACTTAGGAAAAGTCGAAAAAGTTGTTACAGTCGATTTAATCCGTGCTACTACCAGGATTATCTAATTCGGTGTCAGATATTCATGTGACACCGGTTCAAACGACTGACACAGGTTGATGCAACGCAATTTCGTGACTGACACCGATTTTTGAACTAGGATTATTGTAACACTGATTTTTCGACTTAATTTGAGTTGGCGCAACGGAAAACAAAATCTGACACCGCGTCAGACAATTAATCCCGTGTCACATATCTGACACGGCTTGGTGCAACCGGGCATTAATGTGGTACCCTCAATTTTGTTTAAACTCTTAAATATGAAATTTGAATCAAATCCGATAACTTGTTTTTGAGTTATGGTGGATACAGACAGACAGACAGACAGACAGACAGACAGACATCATGGCGAAAATGGTCAAAATGGATTCAGGGGGCCTCAAAACGTGTAAAAAATCACGATTACTATTATTACTTCGTATAAGAAAGTAAAAATTCTTAGAGCCACTGAGAGAAAAATCCGATTGATGATTTGGAATTGGAATTTAAAAGGACTGTTTCTAAGTATGAACTGCTGTACATATAACTGGTATGCAGATAGAAGGCTGGTTTAAATTTACATATAAAGCGGATTGGTTTGGTACTTTCAAAATTGATAATCAATAATAAATATAGTTTTAATAGGCAAATAAAGTTGAAAAATCGTCTTGGGTGTCCATTACTGGAACATTTGCCCTAGTCGTTAACTCTGGATACGTAAACGACAGCGCTTTAAGAAAACTATTTGTTCAACAAACACCTACTAATGCCCAGTCAGTTTTAGTTTCATTAAATTCCCTCAGTTTGAACCAAATGGCTGAAGTAGCCGACCGTATTGTAGAAACCACAGCGTCTTCTACACCAACATATTCTATAAGTGTACAGCCTACTCAAAAAACTCCAAATCTTAGTGTTAACAACAGTTAACAACGACCAATTAACTTTAGTTATAAATAAAATGGAGCAAATAATTAATCAGCTAGATAATCAAACGAAATACAACGAATTTCGGATGAATGTCAACAATTGATATTTTTCCAGACGCCCCCGTTCTTAAGGCCGTAATCGACAACAGCAACCACCACAAAATGGCCCAAAACTTTGTTGGTATCATTTTACATTCGGCAAAGAATGCATACTACCGTGTTGCTACACTTCGGAAAACCTGAACCGGAGCCGATAGTGGCGACAATCGTGCCTCTTCAACACTCTCGTCGCCTCACAGTACTAGAAAAGAAATTCAAATTAAGTTTTTTAATGCATACTGGGGCTGAAATAAATGCTTTACCAAAATTTCACGGCCAACGCAATTATAATTTAGTTCTTTTTCCGCTGGTGGTGCAGCTATCGCTTCATATGGAACTAAAACACTTGGCATCGATATCGGACTTCGCCGCGAATATTTGTGGACTTTTGTTATCGCCGATATTTCTTTGAGTCAACGACAAAATATTGGTAATATACGAATTATTTATCAGGTGGACGAGGATGGTGGTAGCTTTAGGATGCAGCCACCTCCGGTCAAGTATTGAAGAATTGCCGCAAAACATATCATTTGCGTTTTAGATTTCAACAACAGTGTGTCAGAGTGTGATATATGTTTATGTGTCGAAAATACGAGATTAGTGCGTAGAAATAGAACCTATACTACCTATAGTATAACAGGTATGTAAGTTTAAATTTAGTTCCCAAATTTTTTATTTACTTTGATTTTATTTTCTTCAAGTAGTAAACAATTATTAGTGTTATTGTTAAAAATGTCAGAGGGGAAAAGAAGAACCTATCTGGCTCATTTTACCGAAAAAGAAAAGCTAAAAAAGCGTTTGAAAACAAGCAACAAGCGAAAGCTTTAAAAATGTTTTTGGAAACACCGTCTGGATGGCAATTTCAATCCGAGACACAACCACAAAATGCCGAACGACAACCATCAGAGGAAGCTGAATTAGAAGAATAGCGGGAAGAATATTTTGAGATTGAAATGAGTGAAACATCAGAACGTGATACTGATATTGATTGTAACAGACAACGCATTGTCTCAAGTTGCACAAGAGGTAATTTTCTTAAATAAAATCTAAATAAATAAAATTTTATTGAATTGTTTACTATGTTTTGAGGCTGAAGTCCATTAGACTTTTGACTTGTAAACCTGGAGTTGTTCCCATAGTAACTTGGAATAGAGTAAGAGCAGCTACCTGTCCAGATACCTGTCTGCAACGTCATTGTCACCATCGAACATTGTCACTGAACGAATTAGATAACGCTATTTCGAATTATGACCATGGAAACTCGTTGAACGAATGAAGTCGTATTTCGACCCAACTATTGCACTTTTCCAGTGGGTTAACTAGAATTAGTTGTGAGGAATTGTCGTCAGTTAAAAGTCAGTTAATCGCCAGGTGTGCGGAACTTTTTGTTTCCCTGGAAGACGTGTCTGATCCACAGGAAGTATCTCAGCCGGTACCATACAGATCACTTATGGACGATCCAATGGAGCCCATCCCAACAGTTACACTAACGACGGGTAAATTAATCGATGTTCCTATGAACGCGAACTCATCTCCTATTCAACCATCCGCTGAAACTCATGTTAACTCAGGATGAACGCGAGTAGCTAATTTAAAACTAAATCAATCGTTTGAAACACGACTTCGCAGTTTGAACTTATACCACCTAATTGAGTTAAGACAATCTCCAGTTTACGAAGATTCTTCGCGTAATTTCATTACCATCAGTAGGTGGAATTTAACATTTGACGGAAACGCTAGCGTTACAAATTTTCTGGAACGAATTGAGGAACTGAGAGGCGCATCTTGCATTTCAAAATCCTCATTGTTAAATAGTGCTGTGACATTGTTTGAAGGATCGGCATTGTCCTGATTTCGGGTCGTTCGTTAGTCAATTTGTTCGTGGGACGATTTGGTGTTGAAACTTAGAACTACGTTTTTGTTAGGCGAATATGAGGAGAATATCTGGATCGATATTAGGAACAGATCACAGGGTCCGGGTGAGAAAACCGCAATATTTGTTAATTTACACAACTGCAGAGAAACACAACTGTGTTCAACTGCGACGATAGCTGAATTGCCATGGCTGTCCCACAAGCGGGAAAAAGAGCGAATTAGTTGAAAGGTAAAGTCGCAATTGTTTATTTATTTCTCGTAGAAAATAGTGAAAATAAGTATATTTTAAAAACACATCGACTCAAGAGAATATTCTTTACACATTTTTTCGATATTTGTTTAAATATACAGGGTCGGTTAAATTATGGCAAAGTTGCGCATTTTGATGCTTATCAAAATGCTGTGTTGCAACTTGGAAAATTCCGAATACTTTCTGAAATATCCTGAAAAAAACGAAATTTCATAAAATCTTTATTTTTTTGTGACGTTATTTGAAAACAAACTTTAAAACAAACAACACTTCGTCATTGCCACTTTTTATCCTCTACCATATGGCGCTGTCAAAATTTAAATCCGACGTTTCGTCTTCCAGAAACCATCAACTTACTTTTTTTAAATACGGACCTGGGTTTTTTATTTTATTTTTTGTTAGCTTTGGACTACCTTACAGCTATGACCCATCACAAAATTTGATTTTCAAACGTTTCGATGACAAAAACTGACATTTTCTGTATTTTTAAAAATATTTAATACCTACGATACTATTTTTAAAACAAATTATTTTTTCAACACTCTAAATTTATGATACTGATGAAAAGCTATTATTAACATTATTTAGTCAGAAGTAATAATTTGTCGTATTAATTAATTATTATAGTGCGATTTGTTGACAGCTCCATATAAACAAATACAATTCCTGATTCAACTGTCCGCAAATATAGCGGATGGTGGCGCATGCGCAGAAAAAATCGCCTGTGCGAAAAGCCCTATTAGATCCTGGTAGCCGACCTTGCACAGCTTTTACTACAGATAGAGGACAGTTTCAAATGACTAGGCTTCCAATGGGTTTAAAAGTAAACCCAAGTGGTTTTTCTCGCGCAATGAACATAGCAATGGCTGGACTAATTTACGAAACATGTTTTATTTATTTTGATGATCTTACCGTTTTTGGCAAACCATAATAAAAATCTTACAAAAGTGTTACAGCGCTTGAGAGAAGTCAATTTAAAATTAAACCCTTAAAAAATGCGAATTAAAAAAAAGAAATTTTATATTTAGGTCACATTATTTCGGCAAATGGTGTTTCACCGGATCCTTCAAAAATTCATGCAATTACACAATATCCCATTCCAAAAGATGCTAATGAAACTAAAAGATTTGTTGCATTTGCAAATTATTACAGACGATTTATTCAAAAATTTTCACACACAGCAGCTCCTCTCAATCTTTTAAGGAGAAAAGGCGTACTATTTGATTGAACCAAGTCAGCAATCGTTTGAAATTTTAAAAGAAACTTTAGTAAATCCACAGATTTTGCAGTATCCCAACTTTTCCAAAGAAAATACATTTATTTTAAAAACTGATGCCTCAGGATATGCGGTCGGGGCAGTCGTCTCGAATGGAGACGACAAACCAGTTGCATATGGTAGCAGAAGCCTTAACAAAGCAGAAAAGAGCTATAGTACTATCGAAAAAGAGCATCTTGTAATTGTATGGACAGTTAAACACTTTAGACCTTACTTATTTGGAACAAAATTTATAATTGTTACTGACTATCGACCATTAATTTATTGGTTTGGAATGACAAACCCTTCAGTAGATTAACCAAATTTAGATTCGTACTAGAAGAATATGATTTTACAATAAAGTACATTAAAGGAGAAAATATTGTTTCGACAGACGCTTTATCGCGTATCGATATTTCTGCTATCGAACTTAAAAATATGAATGGAGAAATAAACGAATCAGTAAACGCAATAACAAGAGCTCAAAATACTAAGAATCACAAATCAGAGATTAAAGGTAATTTAAGTACTTCTTTAAACGGACGACTTGATCACCTGGGAGTTATAGAATTATTAAAATGTCCTGATGATTTCATTGAATTAAGTGTTATATCCAAAATTGAATATGAGAAATTATTAAAAAGTGAAAAATAGGAGTATGCGTTAGGAAATTTGGTTTATAGGATTTATAGGAAAGAATTTAAAATCAGTTATACAGTTCAAGATCCTCGATCAGCGTTGACATTACGTACATCGTTAAGAGACTTAAAAGAAATATGTGTTAAGTATAATATTCCGGAATTACTTATAATAAAAAGTAAATTGTGCCCGCAATTATTAAAAAGTCTATTAAAAAATTCCTATGATATAAAAAATGCAGGCATAAAAATATCAATTGTTAAAGGTAAAGTAACCATAAATGATGCAGAAACAAAACAACTCATCTTAAATGATTATCACATGTTGCCTACTGGAGGTCATGCTGGTATAAATCGAACATATAATAATGTGAGGAAAAACTACTTCTGGCCAGGGATGCGCAAAGATGTTGAAAATTTTATAAAACGTTGTGATGATTGTCAACGGTATGAACATTCAAAACCAAATAAAGAACCCTTGTCAATAACAACGACAGCATCTTCGGCTTTTCAGAAAATTTGTATAGATCTTGTAGATCTGTTAGAAGTAGATTCAGATGATAATCGATACATTTTAACACTTCAATGTGATTTGAGTAAGTTTATCGAAGCATATCCTATTCCAAATAAAGAAGCTAAAACGGTAGCGAAAATTTTTGTTGAAAATTTTATTTTACGGTACGGCATTCCAGAAGAATTTTTGTCCAGTACTTTCAAAGAGGCTTGCAAACTTTTACAAATAAATAAACTTAACTCAACAGCGTATCATTACCAAACCTTAGGTTCGCTTGAAAATTCACACAAAAGTTTAGGCAGCTTTTTAAGAATGCAAATAAATAAAAGTTTAGGTTCTTGGATTTCTTGGTTACCCTATTGATGTTTTTCTTACAATTACACTGTACACACAGAAACAAATAAATATCCACCCTATGAACTAGTATTTGGAAAATTATGCAGATCACTTTCAAATTTGATTAGTCGTATTGATCCTCTAATTTTGATGATTATCCTTTAAGTTAAAATACCGTCTACAACATGCATGAAACGACACAAAAAATAATTTAGTAGCATCAACAATTCAAAGAAAAAGTAAATATGACAAACAGTCAAAAGACATTAACTATGAAATAGGTAGCAAAGTTCTGCTAACAAATAAATCTCGCAATAAGATGGACTCTTTGTATAAAGGACTCTTCGACGTAATCGAAGAACAGAGTCCTAATATTATAATTAAAGTTAATGATAAATTAATGAAAGTGCATAAAGATAGAGTAAAATTATATACCTAGATAAGTAAATCACTACGTAGGTAATTTCTATTATTGTATAAATTGTATTATTTAAGAATAGTATAAATAAATCTCATGATATTAGGTAAGAAAATATTACGTAAGAAAAAATTAGATATGAAAAAAAATGTTTTATTGATTAAATAAGAATTGATTAGATTCATTAATTGGGTTTGACTAAATTTTGAAAATTTAAATTTGTTAAATTAAGTTAGATTTGTTATGTATTAGATTAAGATATTAGGAACAGATCCGAGTGAGAAAACTGCAACATTTGTTGCCATCATGCAGAATCTTTTTAATAAGCTGGAACACAAACCTAATGAGTCAACTAGACTGAGAATTATTCGAAGGAATCTCCTGCCTCATATTCAGAATCACTTAGCGACCCATAGCTTTGATAACCTAGCTCAATTAATCGAGTCATGTCAACAGATGGAGGATACCCTGACAAGATCACAGCGATTGAAACAACCACCATCTAACGCTAGGCTTGTAAATGAACCCGAGCTCATGTATCGCCTACCCCGACATTTTGTTAATACGGTGAGAGATGAACCGGATCTCATGTCTTTCGGTGAGCTGAGTCCAGCCAGTTCGGTTGCTGTAACGCCACTTCCTAACCCAGCGGCCAACAGAACATCTACTCTCGTGCGTTGTTGGAGTTGTAACCAACAGGGACATGTAAAGCGAATGTCGTCAGCCGCCCATGAGGCATTATTTTAGGGGTGGTAAGGTAAATGTTACAGTGAAAACTTGCCCTACGTGTTCAGGAACCGCTACACCGGGTTGCAATTAAGTCGTGTCGCGAATCCGGATGAGACTGTTACGACCGAATTGAAAAGAGACATCAAAATTGATTTAGATTTTATTCTCGCTAATGTTATCGGGGACGAGCGACCTTACCTTCGTGTACGGTGCCTTTCATCACTAGATATTAAAATCGCTTTTTGGCAAGTACCAGTGGAGGCAAAATATAGACCGATCACAACTTTCGCAGTTTTGTCGAATGCCTTTTGGATTGGATAACGGTGCTGCGACCTGGCAACGTCTTATCGATTGGGTACTCGGCACAGATTTAGAACCGTATGTGTTTGTCTATATAGACGATATAATTATTGTTACTCAGACATTTGAAAGACACCTCGAGATACTGCGAGAAGTTTTTACGCGTCTAACGAAAGCGGGCCTGACCTTAAATCGAGACAAGTGCAAATTTTGTAGACCAGAATTAAATATTTGGGTTATGTAGTAGACGGTAATGGACTTCATGTTGACCCCGAAAAAGTTTCAGCTATTTTAAATATTCCGCCGCCTAAAAGTGTTGCAGAGTATACTGGGTATGACTAGTTGGTATCGCAGATTCATTTCAAATTTTGCTACCCTTGTAGCACCTATCACGGGATTGTTACGGAAAAGTAAGAAATTTTTGTGGGCTGAGGATTGTACTGCAGCTTTAGAAGCATTAAAAGAACATCTTGTGTCGGATCCGGTAATGAGTTGTCCGGACTTTAACAATAGTTATTTGTATTGCTAGCCCAGAGACTAGAATATACGAGTGCGAGTAGGGAGAACGTTTACCAGCCTCAGATGATCAGACTGATCCTGACGTTGATATTGATCGTAGAGTCGCCGGTTTTGCTAACTTATACAAAGACGTACGACTGCTGCTAGATCGTGACTATAAACGGAGCGAGCAAACGTATAATTTGAGACGTAGAGACGTTCAGTATAAGGTGGGTGGTGATCGACTTTGGCGCAAGAATTTTGCATTGAGTGACGCTAGCAAATATTACACCGCGAAGTTTGCACCAAAGTTTATCGGACCGTTCATGGTGAGTCAGAGATTGTCGCCATGGACATATCGGTTAAAAGAAGAAAATGGCAAGAATGCTGGCACTTGGAACGTTAAAGATCTAAAACCGATGTTATCTAATTAGTTTCGCTGATTGTCGATTGTATTGTGGTTGTTTTTTTTTTGTTTGTGTGTAGATTGAAAGGTAAAGTAAAGAAAAAACCATAAAAGACAATGTGGAAGATGGTATTTTGAAAGACAAGTTCAGTTGCAAATGGATATTTACTGTTGTTAATGGTCCAGGCAATTGATGTATTCCGAAAATATACACAACTGAAACCAGCAGTGTTGTATAAGCGGTTGTTTCTGTGCTATATCATAAATGTAGGTACTGTGCAGCCTGTAGGTATCAATACTTTTTCTAAGATGTCACTGAAAATCGCGCAGTTCCTTGGTCTTCCGGATGCCGCAGAATATACTGGACATAGCTTCAGACGTTCCTCTGCAACTTTACTCTTTACCTCTGTACCTGACATGTCAAATTGAGTTGATGAAATAAATTGAATTGAATTGAATACTTGCAAATGCTGGCGCTGATCTGACTGTACTAAAATGACATGGCGGATGGCGCTACAGTTCAGTTGCGGAAGGAAACATTGGATGTAGCAAGAAAAATTCTTGGAGTAGAAAAAAGACATGAGGAATGTGGTGATTCTGCTGTCGAGTTAGATATGGTAAGTTCTTGTACAGACAAGGCGTGCGAGATTATTACTTCTAAGCAGAGAAAGAACACTGATTTGTCTTCTTTCAATAACTTGACAAACTGCAACTTTTATTTTAATTGTAAATAATTGATTATAGTATATGGAATGTCGTAAGTCTGTAAAAATTGTTATGCAAGTGAAATAAAATGTGTTTAATTCACTTGTGAAAAATTATTTTACCCTTCCATATAAACAACTACTTATGGTGGTTACTAAGGAATTAATAAAGACATTTTAAAATGTCAGAATTGGATAAAATTGATTTATTTTATTCAAGTGATAGATTTTAAACGATGTTTGTCAGCTTCATATGACTTCTCTTAATAAATTTACTTTAACAAGGAAGACAATCTTAAATTGTATAAATACGTTACAAAACTTATTTGTAGGCAAAGAATAATAATTATAACTAATAATATGACACAAATTAAAAATATCTGATGTATCCAGCACATCACTTTCTTTGCCATGATACCGTTTTAATCTTTGGAAATACTGAAGGGGTAACCAATAATCACATGCAGTCGACATTCAATACGTTATTAATATAAAATCACATTTATTTATTTATTATTATTGTTTTCGGTACCACAGACACCAGTAAAATACAAAAAAATAATGGTCCTTCTGGGATTCGAACCCGCGACCTTCCGTTTGGCAGCCAAATCCCAACGTTACTAGTCTATCTAAGCTGTCGGATTCAACGCGAACTATGAGAAATATAAGCGTTTTAAGAATATCTCGTTTTTTTATTTTTTTTGACGGAATTAAAAAAAAAAGTCAAACAAAATTTGTTCAAAATTTAATTCTAAATCAATGTTAAAGAATAAAAAAATCTCGTAAATTGTTTATTTTTCAAGATATTCCTAAAAATCCTAAAAATGTCTTCAGGTAAGTACCACTTGTGTTGGAGCTAGATGAAAAAGATTTAATGTGGCACCCACAATTTTGTTCAAACTGTTAAATATGAAATTTGAATCTAATCCGATAAGTCGTTTTTGAGTTATCGTAGATAAAGACAGACAGTCAGACAGACATCATGGCGAAAATGGTCAAAATGGATTCAGGGGCCCTCAAAACGTGTAAATCCATCAAAATCTCAAAGTCGAAAAAAATCACGATTCCTATTGAGATCTGACATGTCTGACTCGACATCTCTTGGCGCCAGGCGGAACTGTCGTTAGTACGTTGGAGATGTCAGATTACAAATGATTAATTTTTTTTAAATCTTTTTATTAAAAGTATAAAAATATGAGCTACGTGAATCCAACTCCCAATGTTTCTGAAAAAACACAATGTTTATTGCGCGATTGTGAGTTGCAATAGCAGCTCCCTACTCCCTGTAAAACATTCGAATACGTTTTATACTCTTATTTAAAGCTACATGTAAGTATAGGTAGAAACAATTATCTGTGTATCTATAACAAACACTAGCATCTAGCGCTACACAACTTCTAAAAATCATATAATCGAACGAAACATAAAAAAAATCAATGTGATAAGTTCCAAATTTGAAATTGCACAAAACTAGAATTGTTTATCATACCTCATATCATACATCATACCTATTTTTTTCTGCTTTCTAAGAATAGACTTTTGTACAGGCGATAAATGTTATAGACCTCAAAAGGATAGGTATTTTTTTGAGTTTTCGACTGCAACTTGAAAACAATCACAAACTTAAAAACACATTTACTTACACATTATTTTAGCGCATAAAATGACGACTAAACGAATTTTATTTACATACACAATAATATGTTTGTTAGAATTAGGCGATTGATAGGTACCTATACCCCCTCTTTGAAATTTTGCTGGCTTGGATTTGTCTCGGCGCAAAAGCCAAGAGCAAATTTCGGCTGCGGAAATCGACATTAAAAAAATTCACTCCTATCTTTTCCCGTGTATTTTAGAAGTGACAGCGTACTAGCGACGGCCATATTGTAATATTTGAAATAAGCTCCGCCCCTATGTCAGATCTCAATACTTTTTTATTCTTCGTATTGGGATCTGACATTGGGCGGACGCCACCTGGAGACCTCGGGTGAAACTACTGAAAGAATACATCACTACATATAATTGACATGGGGAAGAGTTTGTTTTAATTTATAGAATCTTCCTAAAATACATGAAAGCTTTTAAATAAAAATGGAAGATTATCCAATATTATCGAGAATCGGGAAACAGTATAGATTCCGTTGTTCTGTCAGTAAATATCATAGAAAATCGAATCAAAATGTTAACGTGACATTTCATCAATTTCCGAAGAAACGTGAAAGTTGTTTGTGGAAAATTTGTTTGGTAAAAAGGAAAAGAAAGATAGAAGAGAAGTTTGGATTAAAGTTACTGACGTAAGAAAAGTGCAATCAGGTTCGAAAATTTGTTCTCTTCACTTCAACAATAACAAATGTTACTGTCATAGGTATGTTTGTACTTTTCACCTAATCCAACAGAGCACGAACAGAGCATTGATTTTATTTAATCGTTTTTTGAAATTTGGCCTCTGATTTTAAGCAATTTGAAGTTCTCATACAAAATACGAAAATGTTCACGATAGTAGTGTCTGCTTCATTTCGAATTTTACGAATTTTGTTGCACTCAGCGGCCAAAAATTTTTCCTTCACAATGAAATTTCTTTGCAGATTGTTTGCATACTAAGGGACATCTTTGAAAAAAAGAAACAAACTCGTCTGTGTAAAACAATGCTTCAATGTATACTTACAGCAGCCATATTTGATCAGCTGATTATTGTTCCGCCCACATGTCCGATCCCAATAAGAAAGTAAAAATTAAGACCTGCTTATAAAATTATTATGCGTAAAACATTATGTATAACATTATTAGATCGAGTATACAAAAAACCATTATAAGAAAAAAGAGTTAGAGCGGTTTCAGACCAAACCGGATCCCGCATTTTGCAATCCGGTTTCGTGTGAAACCACACTTAGTGAACAATCAGTTTTACTGATTGATGGTTGGAAAAATTCTTCAAAAAACACCAAAAATGTGGTATGCACGAAATACAATGCAAATGAAGACCTAGTATTTTTAGATTCTTGGAATTTGACGGGGTAGAGTGAATCTGCAGAAAAACTCACAGTTGTAGTAAATGAGGCTATTGACTTGATTCTGAAAATGTATAATACCGATATTTATGCTGTTGTGTCGGATAATGCGATATCGATGGTAAAAATGAGAAAATTTAATTTTAAAGGAATTCAAACACTCTGATCTTGAGAAGCAACTTGTAGATCAAAATGGCTTTCGAATCATACTTGCTGGCGAAACAAGGTGGTGCAGCTATACACATGCTTTTAAATGTTTGATTAAAAACCTAGCCCTCATGCGTCTCATAGCTGGCGAAGGAAAAATAACCCGCGCTAGTTATATTTTTAGACAACAATTAAGTTATTCATGTAAACAACGGACAGTGGTACTACCTGTATCCACAACGCGACAAGTCCAAAAGTGCTGACTACAATCTATATTTTTCTATAAATAAGCTTTGTTTATTAGAAACAGTAGACACTATAATTTAAACACTTGCTTTGTATTAGTATTAGATTATTATAATGTATTTTTTTGTCGATCATTTATTAAAGATCTAGTTAATGTAATAAAAGGAGTGTATTAATAACTCAGTTTAATGCATACATGCACATTAAAAACATTGTTGAGATTATAAGATTTGCTAGGTAACCAACAATATATTATATTATTGAAACATGCATTTGGAACTGACACCTGCCGAAATTAATTAATTATGTCAGTGGTATTTTGACTTATTGCATATTATGTCAGAATTTGGATTTTGCCATGGAACAAAATTAGATTATTTTCATTCTAATAAAGAGCGATCGACAAAAAAATATTGTAATCAACATGAGTGTTAATCGGCGATTAATAATCTCGACTCATTAACGCGCTCGCTGCGCTCACGCGTTAAAATCGTTTCGATTATTAATCGCTCTTATTAACACTCTTGTTTATTAAACTACTATTATCTAATTCCGTTTTGAAAAGTCAAATGTTACATCAATTTTTGACGTTATGAAAACTCACATTTTTTATAACAGTTACGTAAAGTAGTTGCGTACAAACTTTACGCAACTGGCCATGTTTCAAAGCTAATCAATTTTGTAACTTTTTGGGAAAATTCGACATTTGCTTATGTCAGCGCAATCTTGTTTTGATGGTCATAAGCTCATCAGCTGATTTTTTGATGTAATGTGAGAAATATTCTCATTCAAAAAATGGATAAAATTATTCTGACGGAATTATATAAAATGTTGTACAGAATACGTTATGAAAAGTCGTATTGTTTGACTCGCGTAATTTGCAAATTGGCAAATATTACAGCTCGTAAACAATATGACACCTTTCATAACTAATTATGTAAATAATTATCATATTCAATTTGTAAACTCATATTTTATATATTAATAAAATTTTTAAAAACTTAAATCTCTAAAGTTAAAATTTTACTCGCTTGGCTTTTTTCTGATATGAATCTCGGTCTTGGAAGTTGCAATTCATTTTTAATAAGCTTCTTATAAAATGTTGTATTCTCAAAAACACCGCCATCTGAGATTCTCCCCTGGCATCCCACATCGGAATACCGAATACGGTAGTCAGCATCTGCGATAGCCATCAATACGATACTATATGTGCCATGATAGTTATACCGGGGTATGCCATGCCATGGTAACTTAATACGTTTGCGCCGCCTAAAGCCTAGTTTTCATGCATCCGAAATCCGACGATCCGATTGCGAATCGGAATATTTTATACAAGTCCGAACATTTTTAGTTAGAAATTAAGTGACTTTTATAGTTTTTATTATTCATGTTGCCAACACTGATAACTGACAGCATTTTGCATGGTAATAATTTATAACCTGACATTTTGAAATCTTGGAAAAACCTATTATCCAAAATAATTATTGTAGGTATGCAAAATGGATTCTAATACCGAGGTAATAATCATGTACTACTATATTTATAAAGTAAAGTGAGCACAATTTTTTTAACAGGATAAACAAGACGAAGAGGTTGTTGAAACTACTGTCGAGGAGTTGTTAATATCATGTGTGCGCAAGCAAGACCACCATTATGGAATTGTAGACTACCGTTAAAGAAACGAAGTAAAACCATAAAGGATGAATTGTGGTTAGAAATATTTAGGGAGTTTGGAAGTAAATTTAACAGTACCTAGTGCGTTTAAAGTAGTTACATAAGTATACTGCTGTTTTGTAGAACAATCACAGTTTTCGTTAGAGTTTTTGACAAAAAAATGGAGAAATTTAAGAGACACATATGTTCGAACAAAGGGTAAATACGAACCTCAAACGAGAAGTAGGTTAGTTGCGCAGGTATCTGTCTGAATGAATTTACGATTCATAGAGGGAGACTTCCCATGTTATTTCAATGCATTTATTTCAGCTCCGCCGTACAAAAATAATGACAAAAGTGCCGCCGGACAAAAATGAACTCCTTCAATATAAAGTTGTGAATAGTATATTATCGAAATTATTATACGCTTGAAAAAAAAAATTTTTTTACGTTTGAGAGCTTCTATTCGTGACATAATTATTTATCTGACATCCATAACATATACAAGAATAAAAAAGTGAGGTTAAAAACCATACGACGTCGTAAAAAGTAAGAAAGATTTTAACTTCCTACGATGATCGGAGAAAGTTAAATTTTAGGACGAATTTTTCCCGCCCATTTCTTTTTAAATTGTTTCACCAATCAGAATACTTTCGGACCATCGGATCGTCGGATGCATGAAAACCATGATTCTGATATGCTCGCCTATCACTTGAGGGCGCTGATCGCTGACATTCATATCTGGTAACTCTAATGCCGGCATCAGCAGTCAGTTAGCATTTTTATTTGAAAATAATTACTAATGGAAATGTCATTTTTAAATTTCAATAAAATAGTTAACAGTGAATAAACCGAGCCATAATCTAATTTTAAATTAAAACATATTTTTATTATTCTGTTGAATTTAATATAAACATATTACAAATCAATTTTTTGTGTCATTTTAGATATACGACGGAAAACTAATTTTTTACGATATGTGGGGGTGAGTCGGGTAAAAGATCTAACATCAAAGGCATCCCGACTATTAAAACTCACAAAGCATTATAAAGTCGTTGCTAGAAAAGTTGACTTTGAAAAATTGTCGCTTCAACAACGTTTGGAGAATAAAATATTCGCCCTCTCACTTTTAAAACAAAGTCCAAAAGCTTATAGTGTGTTACGGAAAACGTTTGCACTTCCTCCACGCAAAAGTTTACGAGACGTTGTCAATAAAATTCCATTTCGGTCAGGAGTTAATGCAAAACAAGAATATGTAGGTAATTGTTGATTTGATGATTGTGGTGTGATAATTTGTTATTTTATTTTATTGATATTTAATAAGGTGAGTGGATTTTACATTATATTAATAAAGCATTTTGGTGTAGCAATGGGTAAAATAATTTATAGATCTTTGACTTTAAAATTGGGATTTATACCAAATTTTATTTTAATTTATTCAAACTAACCAATAATAATTAACCACTAAACTATTGCTTCGCCGAACACCGCTATTAAGTCGTGTAAGGTGAAGGCCGATAAAGTATATTTACTTTTATAGACAGAAAAAATGCCTCCAGGAAGTAATTTATGGAAATATTTTGAAAAATCAGAGGATAAGAGTGTAGCTGTAGCTATTTGTCGTTTTTGTGCGAAAAAAATTAAAACTTCCCGTAACACTTCGAATCTTAGATGCCATTTAAATTCAATGCATAAGGGAGTATTGCAGAAATTATTGTCTACAGCGCCAACCCCAACAGGCCGTCAAAATAAAATTTTCTCTGGAAATCCCGCTTCTGCTAATGCTATACCATTAAATGCTGAAAATCCCACTTCCTCTACTAGTAAAGCTATTAAAGGTGAAAAATATGTGTCAGGAATATAGAATTTCGGACGAAAAAATTACTTGTATCGTAACCGACGGAGGTGCTTACATGGTAAATGCAATAAACTTGGGATTTGGCAAACGTAAACACATTATTTGCTTGATACACTTGCTTAATTTAACTGTTACAAAAGCACTTGTGCAAGTGGTAGAATTAACAGAGATTATTAAAAAGGTAAAAAATATTGTAAGGAGGTTTAAACAAAGTGTAATTGCTAGTGATTGGTTAAGAAAAGTCCAGCACGACCAAAACGAAGAGCCCCAATTAACACTCAGATAAGATGTTCCCACACAATGGAATTCGACGTATTATATGCTGTTAAGATTTTTAAAATTGCATCCATATGTAAATAACATAACATTGAGATTTCCGCACCACCTACCGGATGATCATTTCAATTTCAGCTCTAGTTATCCATGGAAATTGAAGTCATGACTTAAATTTTCATGGATAACTAGAGCTGAAATTGAAATGATCACCCGGTATGTTGTCTGCAAGAGAGATGCGGGAACTTAAAGTGGCGGTTGATCTTCTACAGCCTTTGAATATGCTACACGAGAAGTATCCGGATTAAAATAGATGACTGGAAGTATAACCTCTGGTTCGAAATCTTAGGCATTGTATAGAAAAAATTGAAGTTGGAAACCTCGAACTTGCAACAAGTTTAACATTAAATCTGTTTAAAGAAATTGACAAAAGAATTGGTACCTCGATCAGATTATAATGTTGGCAGCTGCTACAGTGGTTGATCCTTGTTTTCAAAAAAATGTATTTTACTAACTACCCATTGTGCGAGAGCTATAGTATTTATTCAGAATAACATTAAAAGTCATAACCAAAACACAGATCAATCAAAAAAAGCCGATTAAACCATAATAGAGTCGGAAAACAATATTGGTAAGTTATGTTTTTAAATTTTTATGCTGCTAAAGAAAAAACAAATATTCCTTTTTCTCAGTGCCAAATAAGTTTAGTTTATGGGGTGAGCACAAACGAATTGTTGCAGAAAATCAATTGATGCGATAGGGGCAAATAATGAAGCTGAGGATAAACAAGCTGAAATGACCCACTATTTAAGGCAACCTCCTGAACCACTAGAGTGAAATCTTATAGACTGGTGGCTACGCCATTCTTTGACATCCAAATTTATCAGTAGTAATATCACAAGAGCATAGAAAATAATCGATTATACTTCCGAGTCACTAGACGTATTCTGCGGTGTTTTAAGGATATACGTCGAGTGACGAGGTTAGTATAACGATTATTTTCGTTTGCTCGAGTGGTATTCGTTACGATTATATAAAGAATTGACAAACAAATTGTTTTTCTGACGTTTATTAATAAACATCAAAAAATGTTACTATGACAAAATTCACATTGTTGGAGGAGCGAATATACGAAAACGGTTATACCACGTCGTCAAGGGGTATATTCGCTTATCAATACATAGTAACTATGTAAAAGTTGTAATAGCTATTGGCTAAATTTATGATGAGTTATATAATCAAAACAATTCATAAAATGGCTAATCATTTTGGCTTCCTCCGTTTCATCTGAACGACTTTTTTCGAAAGCGGGTGAGACTGTCCCAAGAAAGGAATAGCTTGCAAGGAAAGCGACTTGCTAAGTTGCTATTGACAAAATATTTTGGGAGGTAATTTAAAACATTATTTATTTAGTTTTTAAATTTCATAAAGGTTTACAATCATTTTGTTTTTATTTTTTGTTTATTACAAAAATCCCTTTTTTTACCAGATATTATTTTATTTAGGATTTGTTTCTGTTAGTTCTGTGTTGTGTCTATTTAATTTTTTATTAAATAAATAAAAATATTTATCTCTAATTTAAGTTATTTATTTTACTTCCCAATCTTAATTTATGAAAAAATAGTCATCGATGTTTTATTGACATCGACATCTGATTTCGAGGTTAACATCGATGTATTTACTATTCTTCGCAAGCGTCACATACGCCATCTTCAGCTTCAATGCCATTATCTATAACAACCTCATCAGCCTACTCATCACCATCATCAACGCCAACTTAGTCAATGTCTACTTTTTCTATGCCTCAATACTCATCAATACCACAATCTTTTAATTTGTCAGAATCTTTTAGTACGCCAGAAACTGGTCAACCTCAACAACAAATGTCTTTGCTACAATAAATAATTGATTTGTTTGTTATTTATTTACTTGACAATATACTTTAAGAACTTCAACAATGGCTTCGCACAGTTCGGGTACAATTGAGGAAATTGATTTTTTCGATATTTTAAACAGGTACATTAGACTCGTAAACGAATCACCTCTAGCTAAATATCGCAGAGCAACTGCCAATCTTATTGATGGTGGAATAGCGGCACGGTAGTTTGTATCCATGATAAGATATTATGGTCGCCATGGATGCAGGCAGTTCATCCGTGGCAAACCAGTGAGATTCGGCTATAAGGTTTGGTGTCTAAATACGCCAAGTGGATATTTAATAAATTTTGAAATTTATCAGGGATGAAATCCCAGGGCAAATGTGAGATATGAAGATTTTTTTGGGAAGGCGGCTGCAAATTTTTTTTTATTGTGCCTGTACCGGAAAGAAACAAAGACACTTTGTTAACGGTAATCAAAGAGTGGATACATCCAACAATCATGTCTGATTATTGGAAAGCCTACGATTGCTTAGATGACGATGGATATCGGCATCAGAGTGTCAATCACTCTCAAAATTTTGTTGATCCTGCCTCTGGTAAGTTTTGGGCCAATGCCACACTTGCACAAAACGAATCATAGTCATATTATGGTACCGATTTATGCTCTATTATTTAAAGAAAAAAAAAACCTATACAAAACAACCTAACCTGGTCCGTAACCTAGAACCAGCCGCCGCCGCCTGACTGTCCATGGTACAACCGAATGAAACTTGATGTTGAACAACACCCAGAAACCCACCCGGATTACTGCATCCGAGACAACCAACTCTACCGCCAGTTCTGGGACTCCAACAACTTAACCGAACCCCACATGTCCGATCCCTGAAAAATGTGTGTACCGAAACCACTCCGTAAAACCGTTCTTGAGGAAAACCATGATGCACCTACTGCAGGACACATGGGCATTGCCAAAACCATCACCCGAATCGCACTGCGATACTATTGGCCAGGAATGTTTCGAGACATTGCTAAGTACGTGCGAGGGTGTCTGCAATGCCAACGCTATAAACCGTCCCAACAACGCCCGCCCGGAAAAATGCAACCGTCTAGCAACCGTCACCCTTGGGAAACCGTCAGTATCGACTTAGTCGGACCGTTACCACGCTCCAGCAAAGGCAATAACTACCTGATGACTGTTTTCCAAGACCGTTTTACCCAATGGGTTCAATGCCGTCCTCTTCGAAAAGCAACAGCTCAAGCAGCCAGTCAAGCCATATACGAAGAGATCATTACCCGTTTCGGATGCCCAAAGACCGTTATCAGTGATAACGGCGTCCAATTCGCCGGCCGAAAATTTCAAGACCTACTAAAGGACCTAGGTATCACCCACCGATTTACACCACCGTACACTCCTCAAGCTAATCCCGTAGAGCGAACCAATAAAACCCTGAAAACCATGATTTCGCAGTACTGTGAAGCAGACCAGCGCAAATGGGATCAACGCCTTCCGGAATTTTTATTCGCTATCAACAGCTCCCGCCACGACTCCACGGGTTTCTCCCCTGCTTTCCTCAACTCGCACTGAAATATAGTGGCCCGTACATCGTTACTAAAGTCCTCTCCCCCGTGGTATACAACCTCAAGTCCGACTCCGGCAGAACATGCAACCGTATCCATATAAAAGATATGAAACTCGCATCCGACAACTCCGTTTAAACAAAACAAAAAACCGGACTCATTGTTGTAGTGCTGCCAAAATACCGCTTCCAACACCTTCCAACTCGCCAACCATCCGAGGACGCTAGGCTGGCAGCCGCCAAGAGAGCGGAGCTACAGGCCCAGGTCAAACAAGTGGCGAGGAACCTGGCGGCCCAGACGAAAGCTCCTAAGAAACCGGCCGCACCGTTCTTCCGCCGCCCGCCCCAAACACCGACCTCACGCCACCCGCCTACACCGCCGACCTTAGACCGCCCGCCCCAACCACCAAACTTCCGCCGCCTGCCCAAACCACCGACTGCACCTACAAAGGCCCCCGACCTTCCCACCCCCACCTCCGACCGTCACCACCACCCCTAACCCCAGCCCCGTCACTGTACCTTCCCCAATACCCCCTCCTGACCAAACTCCTAAAATTAATGTTCTACAAAACATCATCCTGAAACGCCCCCGTACCTCCCGACCGAGACGCCGTAACCGGATCCGGCAACAACTCCGAGACCCGGACGGCTCCCTACGGTGGATCACCACCAAAACCGACCGACCATAGCCGGAAATCATTTTTTATTTTTTTTTTATTTTTAGAGAAATAAATTCCTTTCAAATTACTGACCGCCTATCATTTCTATTCTCTTTCACAAAGCCCGCCAATGGATCTTTTAAACGCTCGAGACCATCAGCTGATTAGCGAGATGGAGCTGGCAATGGAGGAGATGGGCGACATCGACAGATCCGCCTTCGAGATGCGCTCCGTGAAGGAAGAGCAACCGGACTCTACCCGCCGACACCACCTGCCCGTCGAACGATTCGACCTGTGCTGGAAATGCGGGGAACCCGGACACTCTAGGGGGCGCTGTACCAACAAGAGCCGCCTCTTCTGCTCGAGGTGTGGCTTGTGTGGAACCATATATACATATATACTATTTTTTTTTTCGCGAAGTAAGAGGGGGGTGTAACGAAGTTACTTTTCAACCAATTAATTGTTTGCCAAACTTGCAGAATTCTATAAAACTCCGGTCCGACTTTCCCGCCAGATAACCCCGTCCTACAAAACTCCGTCCCCTCTCCCGTAGATGGCACCGCTAGAACTACATGTCACCGCTCCTTTATCATTTGAAAACACCTATACCCCGATTTTCCGTTATATCTCACCACTAGAGAATATCCAAAATCCCTTATAAAGACCCCAAAACATCCAACAGGAAGTCTAACAGTCCTTAAGAATATTCCGTTCTACAAGTGTGTTAATTAGTTCCAATTAGTGCCGATCCGACCGACATTTCACAAGTGAGTATACTGGGGATTCCCAGGGCGAACCGTATATCTGCCGTTTTATTTTCCGATTTGCCGTGTTTTGCATATGATATTGTACCGACCAACCTAACACTTCCGTTCCTGCTTTAACCATACTGGCTGCTCTCATGGGCGTCGAGTCTTCGGACTATCCACCAAGTGTCAGTCACCCACCTAGTGTCCGATCCTAGTATATTTCCTTGGCTTTCTTGGGCGTCGAGTCTTCGGACTATCCACCAAAAGTCATCAACTCCGTTCCTGCTTTATACACTGGCTCTCATGGGCGTCGAGTCTTCGGAATATCCACCAAGAGTCATCCTTATCCGCAATATAATACATCCGGACAATATCATATCGACACGGCGGTCTGACGATTAAATTGTCGATTCCCAAACCCTGGGAGGAACTAGTGTCCAGATATGCGGCGGTTACAGGCGGAAGCTGTAATCGCCGCATATCTGGCAACCGTTGAATATACATGTTTATTTCTTCCGTTTAAACCTCTTGTTTTGATAACCCTCGTATACCACCATTTCCTGCAACCCGGTATATCCCACATTACGAAATCCATACAATTAAAGCCTGTATTGGAGTTCGCCGCCTTCCCAGTCAAGAAGATCTGACCCCTGGAGTACCGTGTCTTCACTGCAGCTACCCGAGGTGTCACGTGGAGTAAACCACTCGAATAAATCTCGCGCCCGAGATTCCCTTTCCCCTTGATTAACCGCCTCCCCCACAAAAGTGCGTCACACCGGAAAGATGGGAGTTACATAAAATTGCTGGTAAATTTTGGATGCAGTCCTTTATGAAGACACTCGTCCCTTAGTCTGCGCTCACCTGAAAATACTAACTTAGCTAGGGCATCTGCTTTTAATAGGACAACAGTGAACGAATTTTTTAATAATTACATGATCGTAATGGAGAGCTGCAAATTTTCCCCAGACAGAATATACAATATAGATGAGACTGGGATCACCACGGTGCTCTCCACACCTCGGGTTATTGCAGAATCAGGTAAAATAAAGTAAACATTATATATGTGAGATAGAGCTGATTTTTAAACATTTTCAGGGAGAAAACAAGTTGGTCAGATCGTGTCAGGAGAACGTGGACAACTAGTTACCTTCTGTGGTATTATCAATGCAACAGGCTCCACAATACCACCTGTATTTGTATTCCCGAGGATGAAATATAAAAGTTATTTTATAAATGGTGCCCCACCAGGATCATTGGGATTGTCTTCAAAATCAGGTTGGATGACAGGAGATATATTCTTGAATGTGGTAAAACATATTCAAAGCCATACAGGCTCGTCAAATGAGCGACGAATTTTACTTTTACTTGATAACCACGAGTCCCACTGTACGATTGAGACTATAGTATTTTGCAGAGATAACGGAATCACACTTCTTTCATTTCCTCCACACACGTCTCATAGGTTACAACCTTTGGACATCGCAGTGTACGGTCCATTTAAAGCACACCTTAAAAGTGCATTTAATGACTGGATGTCATCCAATCCTGGAAAGCAGATCTCTATTTATGATATACCAGGATTAGCAAACAAGGCATATTTAAGCTCGTTTACACCAAAAAATATAATAAAAGCCTTTGAAAAGCCAGTACTTTGGCCAATTAACCGTTTATTTTTCTCAGATGAAGACTTTATTTCGTGTTCTGTTACTGATCGTGAAGAAGTCATAGAGAACGAAAATATGTCGGTATTTCAACAGAACAGTAACTGTGAAAATAGACCAGAACCAATACCAAGTGCATCCTCATCTGTAGTAACAACTGGCGGGCAAGAAGAGTTACCGACCACACCTTCAACATCTTCAATAACAGCCAGCACTGAAATTGTTGATAGCTCTAAAAGCTTATCACTTACCAAGTTGTTATCTCCCGAACAGATTAAGCTTTTTCCTAAAGCGCAGCCGAGGAAACAAACAGCTAGGCAAAGGCAAGGGAAGTCTCGTATTTACACCACAACACCAGAAAAAGCAAGATTAGAGGATATCGTTAAAAAAAGAAATCTGAAAAAAACTAAGCAAGTATCCAAGAAGGTGAAATTTGATTTCAAAGAAAAGACTCGAAATATACGAAGTTCAACCGAAAGTGACAGTGAACTGGAAATGAGCTTATCTGATTCAATTAACGATGTCAGTGATGAAGAGCTACCAGCGTTGTGTGACGATGATGAATTAAATGTAGACGATTTCATTGTCGTCCAGTTTTTAACAAAGAAAACAGTTGTACACTTTGTTGGACAAATTGCCACAATTTATAATGACCATGAAATAGAAGTCAATTTTTTACGGAAAAAGAAAACTGACAACAGGACATTCGTTTTCCCTAACGTTCCAGACATTAGTTTAGTGCTTCGAGGAGATGTGGTATTCAAACTACCCAAACCCATAGCTGCTGGTGGTACCCTTCGCCAAAACAGATCTTTTTATTTTCCGACAGTTCCTAATCTTGTAATTGCACTGCAAAATTACTTTTTTCTACTGTATTGTATGCGTATCAATGTGCCCTAGCACTGTATCAATTTACCCCACCAGAAGGGGTAGTTTGATGCAAAATAACCATTAAAAAAATGTGAAAACTCTAAATTTGTTTTTATTTTTCATTTAAATTGAGTATCATATGAAAGAAAAATATACAACCTGTAAGCCTAATATTTAAAAATCGCGATAAATATTTTGTTTTCGACAAAATCGTAATCAGGACAAAAATTGTATCATTGCGCCTCCCTCTCCCCTACCCCACGGGAGGAAGCAGAACTGGTTTCTTACTTAAAATTCATGGAAGGGAGACTTTTTGGGTTGACAGCAAGTGATTTTAGAAACTTAGCATTTCAACTTGCTTCTCGAAACAACAAAGCACATTGTTTTAATGTTGAAAAGGGTGAGGCAGGAAAAGAATGGCTACGTTCATTTTTGAAAAGTCATTCCGACTTGTCGCTTAGAAAACCTGAGCCTACGTCCGCACCAAGAGCAATGGATTTTAATAAAGTGCAAGTCTCTAAATTCTTTGATCTTCTATGCAGCCTTCTCGAAAAGTACAAATTTAGACCTGACCAAATCTTTAATTGTGATGAAACAGGGATATCTTCAGTGCCAAAGTCTAAATCTAAAATACTGGCTATGAAAGGCAAAAGACAAATTGGCGCTTTAACATCTGCAGAGCGAGGACAAACTGTAACTGCGGAAATATGTTTCAATACAGCCGGTTCATATATGCCACCCCAAGTAGCATTTTAGTGGGTGCAACGTAGCGGCGACTGCCGAAGAAACTTTAAAGTGTTTAGCCACTAGTCGGGACCACGTAATCGAAACGGTTCTATTACGTAGCTATCACGAAAATGGGGAACACTTTTTCGGTAACTGTCACGTTTCGGTGACGTTACTAGAACTTATCCAGTTACGTTTCAGCCACGTTGCGCCTACCTGGCGAAAACGTGGCAGCGTGGTGTCCGACACTACGCGAAACTTGTTTGTCTATTGTTTAGGTTGGATCTCTGTCTTGCAACTGATTTATATTATATTGTCTCCTTCTCCAAAGGTTCCTACATTTTCTCTAACTCGACAACAATATAATGTACCTACAGTGTAGAATAAAGATACTTAAGCAAATGCATATATAGGAACAGCACAATTCCGATTACAATAAAATTAAAACGATTGCGAGTTTACTGTCAAATATATGTGTTGTAGCTCGAAATATAAAGATGCGCCTTTGAAATATTTATTTTTTTAGAAAAAAAAAATTAAAATTATAAATTTCATCCTTCTAAAATTATGCATTTAGATGCCGCAAACATTTTTTATACAATCTTGGTTACCTAAAACCAATAACTACGCATTAATTTACTATGTTTGGTGCTGTACGAATGAGAAATTAATTTTCTTAATTTGTCCGTTTACATTTGTTAAAAATGGTGGCATATCTTTTTTCCGTAAATATGGAGAATATTACTTTAAAGTGGTTTTCACGTACATTTGTGTTTTTAAAGTTTTTATCACTTGACAACAGTGGCAGAATCCGAAAATGTTCCACTTTATAGTTACTTTCACCAAACAAGTGGTAAGTGGAACTAAGAACTAACCAATCAGCTTCCCCATCACTTTAAAGTGGCGGTTTGAATATTTTGTGGTGGCGGTCATAAGGCAGCCACCATGATGGCCACTTTAAAGTTTACCGGTTGTTTCATTTTCGTTACAAACATAACCTGAAAGGTGCAATATAATAATAAAAGATGCAATGCTTTAAAATTGTGTCCACGAAGGAAAAAAACGGTATTTATTTTTGTGTCATCCCCCACCAATGGTCATCCCCCACCAATGGGAAAACAATGGGAAATTATATTAGCCAGATTATTTGACCCAATCACAAAGAGAAACTTTAAGGTGCAATGCAGCTAGTGTTCCTGAAATGAATTGGTCGGAGTTTTCGTGCATCTTAAAATGCACAGGCATTGAAAACTTTAAGGATGCCTTAAACATTGAAAAACAGCTAACAGATTGTGCAGATACGGATGCCGAGGAAGTGTAAGTTTTGTAAATTTTTATGATTATTAAGTTTTTTTCATATTTTCTTTTATAGATTGTTTCACAATGACAAACGTGCGGCTACAAAGAAAAAATCTGCCTGTGCGTCAAGTCAATTCACCGATAGAAACGATCTCTTTGATGCTTTGTCACAAAAGTCGGATAGTGTTAGTCTCGGTCTTAGTTTACCAGAAAATAAAAACGTGAAAATTATAACACCGCAAACAATGAAACCATCCACAACCAAGGACGTATTTCTGGAAAATGTACCTAAAGTTCTATTTAGTAATAATGTAAACAATATCTCAGAGCACCAAACATTACTTGTGCCTGATGCTTCTGTCCATATGAGTTATTCCCTGGAAGAATATAAGTACAGAAAAAAATTCATGTATAATAAGTTATAATAATTATTTTTTTTTGTTATCCAGCCGCGGCCCAACAACCCAATATTGATGTTGACATACAAGAAATTAAAATTGAGATCACAAATATAAAAAACGAAATGATTAACATGAAACATGAAATTAGAAACGAATATACGAAAATTAACATAAACTTGGACAAAATTTGTAAGATGCTGTCTGAAATAAATTTTCTGCCTAATAACAAAGCAGTTGATCAACCACCTAAAGAAGATTTTCTACAGGGGTACAATTTTCCACTACAAACATGCGAAGAAATACATAGATTGGATAATGAAATTCGAAATAATGTTGAATTTAAATCACAGTTGGTAAACAGAGTCTCTTTCTAAGTGTTCTGTGATTTTCACAATATCTCTTGTAGATTACATTTTTATCTAAAATTGGAGGCACCAGTAAAGAGGATGGAGTAAAAATTGCCTACAAGGTCATCGACCACATGTTCAATCCAGCTGTTTTGATAAATTACACTTGGACTGGGGTTTCAAGAGGAAATAATACAATTAAGAAAAAACCATTTCAAATCTTAGAAGGAATTCTAGATGTATTTTTTGAAGTACTTTCACTCGCCGATAGTAGGCATACTAAACAAAGAAATGTCATATTTTTAAGGATGGCATTTTGAAATATGCAACAAAAAGAAGTTTACGCAAACGGTAAGGTACAATTTACATTTTATTTATTTTATATCATTATAAGTCTATAATGTCTGTTTTTAAACTAGGAGGAGTAATTCAAATTTGACGCACTAAAATCTATTCCTGCGATTGGGTGAGGCCTAGTCTCAGCCAATCAATGGGATAAGTTTTAACGCACCAAATTTGAATCACTTCTAGTTTTAACAGACTACAGTATTTATTTATTGTTTTTATTACCTTGCAGTTTACAAGCTGGCAGCAATGATAAGCGCTCATCTAGACCAAATAATGAAACAGATGAGGCAGCAACAAATGAAAACGGTGTTCATATGCTCGATGAGGGTGCAGAAGACCCACTAGAGGAGCCACGTGATACTGATGAAGAGGATTCAGAATAATTCATATAACACTTAATAATTTTAAATTATTACATTATATTGGTTTTATGGAAAGAATTTATTTTTGTTATTTTGATAATAGATACAATAAATACATTAAATACTAGATATAATTAAAGTATTTCTACATCTAAAGTATGAATTAAGGGCAAAAATACAAATTCATTCTTATATTTAAGAGAAATCAGTTTACATTTAATTTCGTTCAATGAATACAATTTAGGTGAAACTAGTCTCCCATCTGATTTATATATATTCAGATGTGTTGACTTTACAGGTTTCTCAAAAAATTCGGTTTTTGCTTTAATAGCAGAACCGTATATACATATTTTTTCTTCACAATAAGTAGCATTTATCATAGATATTATGCCGTTGGTTTTTGTCAGAAACCATTTGTTTTTAAGGTCACTAGACAATATAAAATCATTACAAATGCATACCTTATTAAAAATTCTATTACAACATGTTAACTGGTGTCTTTCATACTTATTTTCACTTTCAACAAAAGGACTTTTTGGTATTGAATTTTTATTGGTTAGGGATTGAAATTTCGACAATTCAATTACACGTTTAGCTAATTGTGGTAATGGCCGATTTCCAGTGTGAATTAAAGATTTTAGATGTCCTAAAAAGTTTTCAAATGGATAAGAACTTATTTGCGGAAGTGGACCGAACTTTCTTACGTCGTTTATTACATGACATGCGTTATGAACATTGCTGCTTATAGCGTCTATTCCATAAATATCAATGAATTGTTCGATGAAGTCGTTTAGTAAGCATTCAGGTATGTGGATATATTTTAAATATGTATTATTACAAGAAATAATTGTAACCGCACAACACAGTGTTAGAAAATTATGGTAAGCTTCATTGGACAAAAACTCCTTTAGTACAACAGGGCCAATATAAAGTAAAAAAGTTCGATACTCAGTGCCTTTCCAAAACTTTAAACATTTGAGCCTTCTAATAGCGCGATGGATTTCAACAGGTTTTCTTGTGTTGCAGTCTTCTAACATATCTGATAGTTGATCAATTTGTGCCGCTGATAATTTGGTTCGAAAATTGTAACTTCCATTAATCCACCCATATAAACATTTTCGCATTATACCTATAATTTAGAAATTGAGAATAGTATGTAGTATCATAATAATAAGGAAAAAAGTATAGGTAGGTACCTACCTAAGTCAAACAAATGCAAAGAATCTGCCACAATGACATCCTCCACCATATCAATAGGCAGTCTTAATAGGGGTGTATCCTCTTTATGATGACCATCGTCGGTTTTCTTGCGAAAACTTTCATCGGTTCTTAGTGGACAATCAATCCTTGGAAAGCTTATATGCCTTCCACCTTTATCATAATCGCCAACAACTGTACATTTTATACAACCATAAGCTGAATTAAATCCAACCGTACCTATGAAACAATACTGGTATTAGTACACTAGTAACTCTACTTTCAGAGTCAATAGACTTACCTTTAATAAAATTTCTTGCTGGTGTGTCACATACAAAATATCTAATTTTGACTTCTACCCTTTGATCGTTGATAATAACTCCAGTGGTCAAAATGCCATTCAACTCATCAATAAACTGTGAAAAAAATTCTTGCAGAGGTGGCTTCGTTTCTCCACAATAAATTGCTACAACCATTGGTTGTAATTGTGGCATACTCTCTATTTTAAATAAAATTGGCCAAAATTCCGTTGGTGAACCTCTAAATGGTGGTAATCCATCCACATTAAAAACCAATGAAACTGATAAGGGTCTAACAATTTCTGAAAAGACGGTAAGCAAACAGTTTTCTATACCATTGTACCAAAATTGTCCATTTCTCATTGTTATAATATTCACTGATTTTGGAGTTTTCAATAGAGTTCTGCTATCAAGTGGTAAGTTAATTCCTTTCATATTTAAAATATGGAGTAGATCATCGAGTGAACTATGAGTTATATTATGCGTGTGATACCATGTTAAAAGTTGTTCTGATAGCGAAACATGAGAGATTATATTATTATCTTGTTCTTCACAGTAAACATCTGCATAATCAATCCGTCATCATGCTCGTCATCATCAATACTATAATCAACATTTCTTCCAATTTGTTCATGGTACGTATCGTGATCACATCCTAAATTGTCGGTTAAAATATTGGGCTCACTGCTTATTTGTTCTGAAGATGAAGACAATGCCTGAGCAATTCCATTTTTTGTGGTTGATGTCGATGGCTTATTCACAACAGCATAATAATGTTTGAGACTGGTGGTATTTTCTAATTGCAGTTTCAGTTTTCTATAAAACGTTGTCGAATGTCGAAAACTCTTTTTTTTACGAGGCTTTTTGTCGTTACTCATGTTGTAATCACTGACACTTAACAAAACCAGTAGGTAATAAACGAAACTCTTAACTGAATCTAGTCACAGACCTCACCACACCACATTGGCACTTCCTTATGATGTTATGAAAAACGCTACAAGAAAGCCACTATTCAGTAGCGGTTACTTCCTAGTGAATTTTCAAGGTAATGAGAACTTTGTAGTGGCTTTGATCTGACGCGAATCGTGAAAATCACTTCTAAAGGTAGCAAGAACGTGATGACCACTACTACATATCACCAACAAGTGCCGCAACTTTAAAGATTTAGTAGAAGTTCCCCAAACGTCGCCGAAACTATCACACCCACTTTAAAGTTGCCGTCATTTTGAAGTAATATTTTAGTGATAATGTTTGGTCCTAGAAACTATCAACTTCCACTTTAAAGTTACAAAAACTTTAAGGTGGTTCTGCTTAGTAAAAATAACGTTCCGAACACCTTAAGATACACTAAAAAGTTATAAAGCAATGTAGTGACTGGTAGCGGTGAAAAGTATGTTATTACCACTATGTAGATATGAAATGAAATTATTTTTACTGTAAAGTTGTAGATTTAGTGATAAATACGTAATAGCCACTCTGCCCAAGTTCCGGTATCAGTTGCTATCACTATGATGCTACCTTTCTTCATATTTCCGAGACAACGTTTGAAATCAGAGATGATGATTGGTGCTCCACCTGGATCCTGTGCTGAATGTCATTCCAGTGGATGGATGCAGACAGAAACTTTTGAGCACTGGTTTCAAAAGTTTTTGCAATTTTCGCACCCTACTAAAAAAAATCCTGTTTTGCTATTACTTGACGGGCATTTGACCCATACTGAAAATCTGAAAATAATTGAAATGGCTAGAACTAGCGGGGTGGTACTGTTTTGTTTCCCACCACATTGTATTCATAGACTCCAACCGCTTGATGTGACATTTATTAATCCTCTAAGCATTTACTATGACCAAGAAGTCTCTAATTAGTTACGATCCCACCCAGGTCGTGTTGTCACACTTTACCAGATTGGTGAGATTTTTGGCAAAGCGTTTACTCGAACCGTAACCATGAACACTGCAATGAATGGATTTGCTTCAACTGGCATTTGGCCCAGTAACCCACAATTTTTTTCTTACGCCGACTTTATGGCAGCTGCTACCACTGACAGAAGTGAATCGCTGGATATTGCAGACGAAGTCATTTACGAAGAACTCGATGTGTAACTCCTCAGCAGCAGGCTACATCACATGTGGAGAAAGAACACCACATATCTGAAGCAGTAGTCGTTTCAGAAAACCCAACACAGACTGTGATATCAAGCTGTGGTTCGAGTACACAGGTGCAGCCATCGTGTTCTTATTGGAACACTGATATTCAACCAACATATTCCAATCCAAAAAGAAAAAAATTAGGTCCAACAAGGTCAAGAACACCAAAAAGGAATCTGAAGAAAGTGATGCAGAGTGCTTGTACTGTGGGTACCTTTATAGTCAGTCAACAGAAGGTTGGGTGTTATGTACACATTGTGGTAGGTGGGCTCATTGTTCTTGTGCAGGCGAGGAGGATGAAGATGAAGATGTTGCCCACATATGCACGTTTTGTCAATAATCTCATTTTGCCCCACTGCAAACCCCATCCTGCCCCACCTATGGGTTAAAATGAGAACATTTACATCAAATGTTTACTTTTTTTTAAATACTTTCTAAGAATTTTAAATGTATGTTTCCTAATTATGTAGTTGGGTATGAACCAAAGTGTGTTTAAATAAATCTACGTTACTTTCTGAGCAGTGTCAATGTTTAACATATTTTTAATCTTTAAAGTCCCCATCTAGCCTCACCCTCCCCTACTCCCATACGCCTAGAATCGTACGGTGAAGCCTGTGTGTGCCATGTTTGTTTGCGTCTCGATTGTTTACAAAGGGTGCCAACCAAGGATTTGTATACTGGATAAACACAAGACCCACCCGACCTGCGCGTGAATATTTGCTACCTTTACGAAACAAAATTATGACCATCTAGGGTACAATCGTGGATCCCCTGGAACCGTACATTTTATCCAGATATAATGCCAAAGAAGCTGCAGAATTATATTTAGTTAATTATCCAGAGAGACGTCTGCCCAGTGAAAAAATATTTAAAAGGTTACAAAATAATATGCAAAATTATGGAAGTTTCGTGAAGCCGAAAAGCAAGACTTATTACAAGCCTTCTAAAGAAGTGAATGCAGTTAATGTATTAGGATGTGTGGCGGCAAATTCTGGAATAGGAAGTCGACAAATTGAGAAAGAAGTCGGAGTTTCGAGAAGAACAGTGTTACGAGTGTTAAAAGAACATAAGTTTAGGCCCTATAAAATAAGGTTAATACACCACCTCAACGATGGAGATTCACAAAGACGTTTAGAATTTTGTCGTTGGTACCTACAGAAATTAGGGGAAAATAATATTTTTTTTCCAACATTATTTGGACCGATGAAGCTCGAATCAACAGTGATGGGATTTTGAATCGCCATAACAACCACCATTGGTTCGACATCAACCCACACGCTACAGTCACACGCAGGCACCAAGGAAGGTTTGGCTTTAACGTTTGGTGTGGCATGTTTGGTGCTCGAATTATAGGGTCTTACTTTTATCATGAAAATTTAACTTCGGAACGCTACGTTGAACTTTTACGTAGGGAACTGGAATTTATTGATGACCTTCCTTTAGCTGTTTCAACAAACATATGGTTGCAACAGGATGGTGCTCCAACCCACAATGCACAAATTACAAGAAATTTTCTCAATTTAAAATTCCCTAATAGGTGGTTGGGAACTTATGGTCCGATACCTTGGCCTGCCAGATCTCCAGACATGACATCATTAGATTTTTGCTTTGAGGATTCATTAAAAATGAAATATATAAAAAACCGCATCTAATTCAGTGGACGAATTAATTTATAATGTTAAGAGGGCCTTTAGGAAAATTACCCCCGTGCTTATAACAAATGCAATTAAAGCAGTTGAAAAGCGCTGTAATTTATGCATTGCACATTTTTTTTTTTTATTAATTCCCATGCTATTTTACAATCTGTCCATAAGGACAATAAATAAAAGTATTGTAAATATATAAAAAGACACAGTCGAGGCTGACCCATTGGCAAGCCTCTTTAAGTTCTTAACACTTCACGTTATTGTTATGGCTACATGGATTTAAACTGCACTACACTTAAATGCGCTGGGGCAAGTCTAGCGGGTCGAACCGCTTCAGTCTTTTGACACTTGGGATGATGAGTAGATCTGTGGCGAGGGTGTTGGGGTGGTCGCTAATACGATCTTGATATCGTGCACTTATTGAGGCGATTTCTTGCTTGATGGTGGGCATTTCTAAGTCACGGTGTATGACGTCATTCGGAACATACCATGGTGCATTACAAATAACTCGCAACATTTTGGATTGAAACCGCTGCAGCTTCATTATGTTGGAATCGCTTGCAGATCCTCACAGTTATATGCCATATGTCCATACCGGTTTCATGATGGTTTTGTATAAGAGGAGTTTGTTTTCCATCCTAAGGTGGGAGTTTTTACTCATCAACCAGTACATGTTACGGTGGATCAAGCTCAGTTGTAATCGTTTGCTCCAGATGTGTTTTGCCCACGTTAAACGTCTATCTAGGTGAAGGCCGAGATATTTAACTTCCTCTTTTTGAGGAAGGGGACTGTTCTTTAGTGTCACTGCAGGACACGTCTCTTTTTTCAGCGTGAAAGTGATGTGGAGGGATTTTGAACTGTTGACGTTAATACGCCACATTTTTAGCCATATCTCCATCTTGTCTAGATGTTTTTGTAGAAATCGAGAGGCAAGGTTTGGATCTTGATGAGAGGCCATTACTGCTGTATCGTCGGCGAAGGTGGCAAGTTCAGTGTTATTGGTGGTCGGAAGGTCAGCTGTGTACAGCAGATATAAAATAGGGCCAAGAACGCTGCCCTGTGGTACACCAGATTGTATAGGCACCAGAGAGGTGTGGACTTCGCCGTGCTTCACCAAAAAGTGTCTATCTGTCAGATAGGATTCCAGAATCTTGCAGAATGGGTGGGGTAGATTAGCCTTGATTTTGAAGAATGCATTGCACATAATGGAAGTCAATTTGAAAATTATTTGTAAATATGTTGTTTTTTTAGTATTAAAGTTTAAGTTTTTTCAGAATAGCTTATTGCTAGTTTTTGTTTATTAATTTTATTTTATCTCAGTCATGGCACACTAGATTTGTGACATAAAAAGAAAATCATCAAAAACTCAGTTATTTTTTGAGATAAATATATAAATGCATATATATTCGGAAAGCAAAAAAAAGATCTTTAAAATGAGATCAAAGCCAACTATGGTTTCCATTTAAAAAAACATATGTTTGGGTTCTGTAGCAAAATCTAGTAGCCTTGGAAAAATATGATTTCATAATTCGTAATCTACATGAAAAACTGGACAAATGTTTTTACAGTTTTTAAAAATATTCATAAATAAAGAAGTTATGACGTTTTACCGAAATCGTCTAAATGTCAAATTTGACTATATCTCTAAAATGGCAAGAGATATCTGAATCTGGTTAGCGGCATTCAATTTGTAATTAAAATCGGTCCCATAAGTGCGATTTTAATTTTTTTCTATCTAGTGTGGAAATCTCCGTAACAATCCCCGTCACTGTTGCTTCAGCTGAATGTTCATTTTCAAAGTTGAAAATAATTAAAAATTGTCTATGAAGTACAATGGGCCAAGAACGATTGAGCAGTTTGAGTATTTTGTCGATCGAACACGAGACTGCTAATCCTTTAAGGCATAATTTTGATGAAAAAAATTTCGCCTGCAGCGCTTACAGGCTCGCTACGCTCGCACATTTTTGTAGCACATATTGTAGAATTTAAGATTTTTATGCAAAATTATTGAAACCACGTCCTTTAATAAACATTATTATGCATATGAGGTGGAGTTACCCAAAAATGATATTTTTAATACAGAAATATATGAGTTTCAAAATTTGATTCCTATTTACCCTGTGTTTTATGTAGTGTAGGTGGGAACTGGTTTGTAACTATTCGTCATGCAATTTAATTTTTATATTTATTTACATTCTTCATTGATGTGTCTGCTTGAAACTGATCACATGGCATATATTTTTCTCTCCCAATTATTATAGTCACACATTGTTATATAACAGATTAATCTCCATAATAATTCATGTTCGGTTTTCGTTCTGTTTATTTTTCAATTTATAATTTGATAATAAAGACATAAAAGCAATAGCCAGTGGTTTATTGCCCTCAAACTCTCAAATAATTCGAAGTAGTACACTTTATATAATTTAAATAATTTGGAGAAATCTTCGTGAAACAATACTTACTATCCTTTTAAACAACTGTACAATTTGTAGTTAAATTTTTATCAGGAACGTTTAAACACGTTGTTGTCATTTTCTGCAGAACTTGGTGGAAATTATTTATCACAAAAATATGAACAAACCGCATGAGATGTGCGATCTATTAAAAAACAGTATAAGTATAAATTGTTAGAATTTTTTACCCAAAATTGTTCTGTTTTTTAATATAATAAGTAAAGAACAATTTTGTTTTAACATTTTGCACAAATTGTAGCTGTCCCTAATTTAGAACCAATTTGTTCAATACACTTCTACAATTGTTTTATTTAATAACATATATTTTTCTCTGTGTCAATCACTCCAATGCATTTGTTTAATTTCGATGCCACGCACCGTTTTTGAGTAAAATCGATTTGAAAATTTTTAACTTAACCTGAACGTGAATGGTTTTTTTTTAATTTTTGAAATGAATATACAAAATTTAGGAGCATGTAGAAGTGAAATGATGAACAAAACCTTAATAAAGTATTTTTCTTACCCCGGTTCCACACATTGGGGCCAATATTGGCGCCAACAATGTTTGTCCAATGTGTGGATCGAGAATTTAATGTTGGCCCCAATGTTCGAGCCAACGTTGGATGTTATCCGTGTCGGTTTTCGACGATACATCAAAGGGATTGGTCCCAATGTTTGCGGTACCGGCCACACATTGGACGATTGTCGGTTAGGCCTTGTTTTCAATTAGGCTTTTCCAAATACGTCATTGTTGCTTACGGAAAATTATAAATTATTAGTTTTTCACAGTTTCTTCATCGATTAAATTGATTTAAAGACATTTGCAATAATTTTACACACTCCGTATAAAGTGTAAAACAAATTGGATTAGTGATTTTGCTAGTAATTTTCTTGTTTTACAAAACGCATTTCTATTCACTAAATTTAATAATTACTAGGCATGTAAGAGTTTCCGTATTAAGGACTATTTAAAACATTAGAATTTATTTAATAATTGTCATCTTTTCCGACTTTAAAATATACAAAACTACAATATTACTGCACATAATTTGTTATAATCTCATAAGAAACCATACAAACATGTTCAGCGATCAGTTGATTTCTAACTTTTGTGACGTCATCGTCACTTAGAAATAGTCAATTGACTAACTGAGGTTGGCTCCAATCACTCCCAATGTGTGGACGCTCTACTGAACAATAACGCGAACATTACCCAACGTTGGTGCCAATATGGGTTCCAATGTGTGGACCCGGCTTTAAGTGTATTAAAATCGAGCAATAAAATTTAAAAAAGTGTGTCATGAGAATGAATTTAGTTGACAGAAACATCAATTTTTGTTAAAATTTAAGTTGCATTGTGCAATTAAAGTGTACAGTACCTAAAAATATTACAAAAAATTTATATGTACACATTTTCTGAGTACGTTGATATGCTAATAACTTTAGGTGAATGTCGTGGCTGCTGTAAGATGCTACAGTGAGAAATATTCAAGAAGAAATCTACCAAATTACAAAACATTTCTTTCCACTGGGCGACGATTACGTGAGTGTGGATTTTTCAAACTAAGAATAATCGAGAAAGGCGAAGAACCCCCAGAACAATAGAAAATGAGGAACATTTTTTGAATATTTTTGAAGAAAAACCGACAATTAGCACAAGGCGACTAGCAATTCAAAGGTATGTACCACGAGTTCCTAGCAATGAGACTTTTTAAATTTTTAGATAATATTCCCTTAGCGAGAAGACGTACTCTGTGGTACATGCATGATGGTGCCCCTCCCCATTTAGTCGGTAATGTCGACTGTGGCTCACTCAGCATTTTCCAAATCGTTGGATAGGCCGTGGAGTAAGTAGATGTTCCCATAAATTTGCCCCCACGATCACCGGATTTAAATCCCATGGAGTTCACTGTATGGGGCAAAATGAAAGAAATGGTTTACGCGGAATGAGTAGATACAGTTGAACATTTGCGTCAAAGAATTGAAGATGCCTTTAATCAAATTAGGGAAGAGCAAAAACTTCACAGAGAATTATTTTCACATGAAAAAAGATTGCATTAGTGTATAAGAGGGAATGGTGGACATTTTGAAAATTAAAATGAATTAGACCTAAATAGGCAATTTGTTTTTTCTTCCGTTAAAAGTTTTTGTGTTTTATTAGATACTTAAAAATAAAGTTGTAGTGTTATTAAATAAACCCGTTTTGAGGCCAGGATGGCTGCCGTCGAAAGGGGCGAGTTGCAGGCCAAGCAAGTGGCGAAAGAACTGGCGAGCCGGGCCAAACCCCCCAGGAAACCGGTCGTTCAAAAGCAAGCCCCCTCAATATCCCCTCCTGTCAAACTCCCAAAATTAACGTTCTTCACAACATCATGTTGAAACCTTCCGTACCTCCCGACCGAGATAGTGCAACCAGTCTCGGCGATTACACCTCAACTACGACGGCATACTACAATGGACCATCGAAAAATAACCGTCCCATAAAAGAAAATTTTTATTTTATTAGAAAAATAAATTTCTTTTAATTAACTGACCGAGTATCATTTCTATTCTTTTCTATTCCAGATGGATCTATTGGATGTCCTTGACCGCCAGTTGATAACCGAGATGGAGCGGGCAATGGAGGCAGCAGCCTTTAGGATGCGTCACGTAATAGAAGGGCCTACGAGTCAAGAGACCCCGAAACAGCCAGCCAAGTGCCAAGTGGCTTGGCTTGGCTTCCCACAGTGGGAGGTCACCATTTTGTTTTGCATAACTTTTATCGATTTTAACATGTAAAAATTTGACAACATTATTAATTTAACAATTTACAATGTGTTCGGATCTGCTGTTTAGGCCGTGAGGTCGGCAGCGCCGAACACCACTACATGGGTGGTTTTACCTTTAATTAATTTATTGTGTTTTTCTACTTTTATGGTTTGAAAATGATCTAATGATCGAAACATGTCACCTTACATTAATATCATTTAAATACAACTTTCCCAAGTGGGCTCTGACTTAGAGGTTTTTTGTTTTACTCTAATTATAATTCAAAACCACTTTGAGTATGGATTATACACAGAATTGAAAAAAAACATGTTTTTTTTATTTTTAAACAAAACATGTTTTTTATTGTTTAAATCTGTTTTTTTTAAACACGTTTTTAACTTTGCAATAAAAAACATGTTTTAAACAGAGCATCTGTTTTACTAAATATTATTTGACCATCAAAGCAGTGTTACCAGATTTTTTTAGCAGAATTAGTTCAGCAAGTGTTTGAAAACCCTTCATTTCATATTGAAAGAAAGCCTTCAAATCTGACAACACCCAACACAGCATTAAAGCCACAAATAGATGCCGCGACGCCAATGCTACGTGCGGGGAATCACCGGTGGCCGGTAGTTGAATTGTTTGTGTCATGATCATGAACGGATTTCGGTATTATTTATTTAGAATAGACGTTACGGGTTGGTTCATAGTTAAATGTGCACTAAATTGTAATTTAAAGTTTGTGTTTAAAATTATATATTTCTTGAACGCTAAACATACATTATGTCCAATTCAGGGCGAAAGAAAAATGCTATTTGGTCATATTTTGAGGAAGTTAAAGAGCATGACAAACCAGTAAGAGCTAAATGTAAAAAGTGCAATTTAAATATGGTTGCATTGGTAGCTCGTCTAAAAAAACATGTTCAAAAATGTTTCCCACTAATAAATTCGCAAATTGTGGAGGTAAAGGATCAAGAACAAGAAAACGATAGTGATTTGATAGATTCAGATTCGAATGATGATATGCCCTTGACTGAAGTTAGGGCAAAATATAAATCTCATAAAAACAAAACGCAAAGGAACGATATTGCTGACGGTAAGTGGTATTTATTTAGATTTTAATTTTTTTTTCACAACACATCACGTGAGTGAATTACCAGCCCTGCTAAAACATAAAAGTATTAAGGGCCGGTTGTACAAGTCCAAGTTAAACCTTAGCTTAACTAAGGTGCAGCTTAACTTAACTTGAGCTTAACTTCGCCTTGTGTTGTACAAATACGGTTTATGTGAAGCTCTCTTAAACTTCAGAAACCTAAATTTGTCTAATGTTGGTAACGGCCGCGTTTGCGCAAAGTGCTTCATTAAAGTTTTGTTTTGACATTTGTCAACTACGTGCGGTCAAAATCAGATAATACTTACAAATTTAATATGAATTCCAATTTAAAAAAAAAGTCTGCGAATTTTAATGCAAAAGAAGAATCGCTTTTAGTTGCGTTGGTGAAAAATTTTAAGAATGTGTTGGAGTGTAAATTAACCGATACTCGTACTCACCATGATAAAACCGAGTGTTGGACTAAAATTGCGGAGAAATTTAATCAAGTTTCAGGAGAAACCTACCGTCCAAAAGAAGTTCTTCGCTAAAAGTACCTTACGACAATATTAAAAAGCGAGTAAAATAGAAGTATGCTGACGAAAAGTGTTTTTTACGTGGAAACTGGAGGTGGTCCACCCCAAGAAATTAAATTTTCAGGTATCTATAGTGATATTAGGGAAATTTTGGACACAAGAATTGAAGGAAATCGCTCAGAATTTGATGGAGATGCTGACATTGTTATAAATGATGAGATAATATTGAACATATCAAGTGAACAAAACCTTGTTTATGTTGAAGAGAACGCACCCAATGAAGAACTAGCAGATGAAATTACTATAGCAGAACATACGTCTTCTTCATTAGCAGTAACAGATACTATAACCAACAACAATGAAAATATGGAAAGAACAACAAATAATGAAGTAACCAACTGGGCGAAATACACACCAAAAATGTGGAGGTCAAAAAAATCTGAACCTCTGCAGGTCCGCAAAAGCAGTGCAAAAACTAAACGCGAAATAACAGCACGTGATAGAGTATCACAATGGGCAGAAGCCAAAAGCCAGCTGGAAGATTGTAAAACCAAATTTTTGCAAGAAGAACATCAATTAAAACTGAAGATTATGCAGGAGAAGTATGAAGAAGAAATTAAGATAATGCGACTAAAGGCGGAATTGGAAAATCAGTTACGTCAGGAAGAACACCCTATAAAACTGGAAATCCTGGAGTTGCAAAAATTGAAATTAAAAATATCTGATGTCCCCAACACATGACTTTCTTATACTTATTACAATAATTACTTTTCCTAAAGAAATTAAGTTAAATTTCTTGTAAAAATTTTGAAGGTTTCCAGCAATTTTCAAATAGTCTCTGTCGCACTTATTGCAATACGCATAAATCTGTCCTTGTCCCACTCATTATAATCGAATTTTACGACAAAAATGTGTTTTATTTTAGATTTTTGACCTATTACTCACTTAAAAAAATCTCCCGCTATGAAATTACATTTAATTATTCATTATTATTGTTTTCGGTACCATAGAAACCAATAAAAAAAAAAAAAAAAACAAATGGACCGGTCCTTCTGAGATTCGAACCCGGGACCTTCCGTTTGGCAGCCATATAATGAAACACATGGTCTACCTCGACCATCGGATTCAACTATCAACGCGCGCTATGAGAAATATAAAGTGTTTTAAGAATATCTAGTTTTTTGAAATTTTTTTGACGGATTTTCAATAAAAAGTTCAAACAAAATTATATATTCCTAAAAAACCTAAAAATGTCTTCAGGTAAGTGTCACTTGTTTTGGTGCTAGATGAAAAACATTGAATGTGGCACCCACAATTTTGTTCAAACTCTTAAATATGAAATTTGAATCAAATCCGAGTACTCGTTTTTGAGTTATGGTGGATACAGACAGACACACACACAGACAGACAGACATCATGGCGAAAATGGTCAGAATGGATTCAGGGACACTCAAAACGTGTAAATCCATCAAAATCTCGAAGTCGAAAAAAATCACGATTACTATACTTCCTTATACTTCGTATAAGAAAGTAAAAATAGAATAAAATATTCGAAATTGTTGGCTATTTGCCCATGTGTAATAGCACCCGCCCCACAGGAATGAGTCCGAACAGGGGAGCATATTACATATTTGGTGTCAGGTGTGGGGTTTAATAAAATAAATTTAAAATAAAACAATTGTTGGATTTAAGACAAAATAAAATGATTGTGTATAAAAATTAATTTCAATAATTGAGGCTTAAAATATTCAAATAAATGGGGTGCAAATTTAATGAAATAATATGCAGTCTAAAATAATAAAATAATGTGAGGTTTAAAATAATTAAATATTCGGGGTCTTGGGCGATTATTCTCTCACCTACTATAATTTAGGGGCGTCGTTCTGACAAGTTGTCAATTTCCAACATGACAAATTCTCCAAAATTTTTCCCATAAGGCGGGAATTCTCTCTCCAAAACTCTCCAAAAATTTTCCCATTAGGTGGAAATTCTCTCTCCAGAAGCGTATGAAATTTGTCTTCATAGTTTTGCATCGTAAGATCACATTGTAGGCAAGGCTCCAGCAGTAGTAATTCTTCCCCTAGGAGGATTTGGTGACCCTCACGTAAAATTCTTTTTTTTATTGCCCCGCCAGACGTAAGTCTGCTCATAATTTTGTCGTTCTCATCGACATCCTCTCTCTCTCCAAAATTTCCCCCATAAGGTGGAAATTCTTTCTCCAAAAATTCTTCAAATATTTTCCCATAAGGTGTAAATTCTCTCTCCTAAGAATTCTCCAAAAATGTTCCCATAAGGTGGAAATTATTTCTCTAAAAAATTCTTCAAATATTTCACATAAGGTGGAAATTCTCTCCAAAAATTTTTAAAATATTTTCCCATAAGGTGGAAAGTCTCTCCTAAAAATTCTCCAAAAGTATTCCCCACAAGGTGGACATTCTTCTCCAAAAAATTCTCCAGATATTTTCCCATAAGGTGGAAATTCTCTCTCTAAATATACGGCGATAGATTCCGTCGCAAATTGCTCCTTTTTTTTGGGAGCGCTCCTCATACTCCTATTGTGTGGTGCTTCCTAAAAACCCGTCGTAACTTTGTGTGCAACTTCGTTCTCTCCGTCCCCCTCAATTAAATGTAAGGTTAGAAGAATTACAGACAGTTCAAAAGTTTTTTTGTAATATATAAAAAAAAAGAAAGGGGATCTAGGACAGTGGATTTGAAATTTTGTCGCTTGTTAAAATATTTTTTGTCGGTTGAACTAGCCCATTTTAAATTTTAATTATTGGGGCGAACAATTTCCATTTATCTCTCTCACACCTGACTGTATTAGGAAATTGCAGTTTTTTTTTGTGTGTTTTGTGCCCTTCGCAGACTTTATTAAGGGCGAATTTTATTGTTGTTTTGTGAGTTTTTTTCTTCACCTACACACTCGATTATTCCTAAAATATTCCTATTTGCCTTACACTTCGCCCACGACACCTTTGGCTTTCATTGGGGAGTGAGTCTGCTCTCTAAGTAGTGTTATCCCCCCTTTTTCGTCATATGGCTTGGTTCACTCCAAATTAAGAAATCGGTTAGGAAATGAAAAAGCAGCCAAATTAGTATCTGTTTTCAGAGAATTGAACAGTTCTTCAATGACTGGTAGTACTACTGCTAGTATTAGTAGGGATAAGAACTTCTTTGTTTTTTTAGTTAAAGTTGTCAATGTCAAGTCTTTATTTCTATTGTTTCAATGTGTAAGTTTTCAAAATATTGTTTAATAATAAAAAAAATTCAAAAATAATTTAAATTTTTTTTATAGTTTATAAGTATCAGCGAATAGTTTAAATTAAATCCATAATAAAGTAAAAATCAGAAGAAAAAAAACAGATTTTTGGATTGTTTTAAACAGCTGATTTAAAACACAGTTTAAAACATGTATTAAAACATTCGTCCATGTTTAAAACAAATCGTTTTAAACATAACAACCCTGATTATACATATTTGTATTTGAAATCCATTTAGCATTAATATATTTTACATTTAAGAACTGTGTAACTACCTTAATTTCATCCTTTAATTCGTCTACGAGTGCTCTGCAGACACCATTTACACATCGAGAAACAGTTTGCGAGGAAAATTTAAAGAGATTTGAGACGCTTGTAAGGCTGTCTCCAGTGGCCAAAAATCTTATCGTAACTGCAAATATTTCCTGAACAGGTACACTTTTTCTCATATTTGTATTATTTTTAGCTAGAATTCGACCCACTTTCGTTAGGAAGTATTCAAAATCAGTATCTGACATCCTACAAAATAAGGTTCTAGACGTAAATCTGATAACATATTATGTGCCATATTAGATATGCAATCACGTGTTGGGGCCATTCATCCTCAGCAAAGAGAATATTTAAACTCCAACGAAAGGCCGTACGATTGCTCGCGGGTGTAAAATTTCGAGATGACGTAAGAGATAAGTTTATATCGATGGGGTTACTCACACTCCCTTCGGTATACATTCTGGAATGTGCAATAGAATCAAGAAAACAATTAGACTCACTGCCCACACATAGCTCGATCCACGAACACAATACTCGAAATAAAAACAAAATATTTATTCAAAATATAAAGCTCAACATAAGCAAAAATGGCTCAAATTATTACGGTCCAAAGATTTTAAACAAGCTCCCTGAGTGGATGCATTCCTTGCAACCAAACGCGTTAAAATCATCACTAGCAGAATTTTTGTCAAGGAACGCATTTTATTCCATTGAGGAATTTTTAGAAGGTCGCTATGAACCCACAACTTTTTTGTGACTGCTTTTTATGTTCTTTTTACGTATCTTTGTAATAATACCTACCTACCTGACGAATGTAAACATTTTCCAATGTGTGTAACATGAATAAATATTGAATTGAATTGAATTGAATTGAATTGAGGCACTATAACTGCAAATAAAAATACTTAACATTAAAAAACAAGCCATGGGCGAAAATTGCAAAACAGGTGCTCAAAGAATTTGAAAAAACTAAATCCCACAAGAAGGAAGGGACGCTACTTAATGTCGCGAGCACAAGCAAATCATCGAATGTCCTCCTTGAAATTAATGAAGATGACTGGTATTGTTTCATCTGTGAAATGAAATTAGTTGAAAATATGATTCAGTGCACAAAATGCAAAAGATGGGTTCACGAATCATGTGCCGATGTTGGCAAAACAACAAAGAAATATAATTGTATTATGTGTTAATATTGTGTTAGATGTTAATGTGTTAATTTTTCGATATTAAACGTTCTTTGTCTCTAGCAGTTTCATTTTTGTTGAATTTTATATCAATAGTACGATTTGGGAACTACGAAGTACGATTTAAGACACAAGTAGCTCAAATCGTACCATTTGCACAAGTTTATAAAATTGCGTGTCAGATCTATCCACAATTATTGAATTCGAATGAAAAAATTAGATAACGTAGAAAAATGTATTTACTATCTAGCAATTCATTTATTATGACAGAAATAACTAATGCTAAATAGCAAAAAATTAAAATTGCTTAACGGGTACGATTTCGGCAACCTTCCCCTATTCGATCGTGCCCACTGGGTTTGTTGTTACTATAATAACGTACAGTATCAGAATGCAAAGTTACATCCACCTAAATGACGTTATACAGAGAAAATGTTGATACAGGTATTGACAAATTATTTATTGAACCTGTATAAAATCGATCGTTTTGTTTTTTTGGCGCAGCGACAAAAAGGAACGTTGTAGTTTCTCTAGAGCAGTAGCTATTAACAGATCTAATATTACTAAATTTTTTGACAATGTATATAATATTTTGGAAAGACATACAACTTTTGTTGACGGGACCAGGACATTTAAATTATACGAAACGTCAACAACTGTACAAAGACTTTGGTCAAAAGATTTTGTTTAGGAAGCTACAAATAAAATTAATCCAGTATTATGATGGAAAACTTTTTATCAGCGCCAGCGTAGTGATTTAGGAAAAGGAGCAATAAAAATTCTAAGTGTACCTGCAAATTTGCTTCTGTTGAAAGATCCTTTAACACCTTTAACAACTGTAGTTGTTGGTTGATATTAAAAGGAAATGGAATTGACCGAAACGCAAATCAGTACAAAACCAAAACCATCTACGAATATTGTTTTATATTACATTAAGAAATACAACTTTTCCATCTATTAACAACAGATGTCGCTGTTTTTAAATGCCTAAACATCGAAAAAAACAGCGACATCTGTGGCTAACAGTTGGAAAAGTGGCTGGGGTTTTTGTAGCCAGGCTGTACTATCACAAATATTAACATTTCATTAAAACTAAAAAAAAACATCTTTGCAGATCTGTGTAACCATTAAACATGGAGAAAGATGTTGTAACTTCTGAAGTAAAACATAAAATAGCAAATGCATGTTGTAATGGAGAGATGCAATCAACTATTGCAAGGCGATTTGAAATTGGACGCTACACTGTATCAAGGATTATTATCATCTATAACGAAAGAGGACATCTAGAGACTGCATAAAAATCCGGACGACCACGGAAAACCAGGATCCACACGAATAGATCAATTAAAAGAATGACCTTTTCAAGTCAGCGCCAAGAATTAAAGCAGAAAAATAAAGGCGTCGTTGCACATGAAGTAAAGTACAAAACGATGGTGGTTCGGTTCCGCCAATGCATTGAAGAGATTGGAGAACATTATTTATCATATTATATGCAGTTCGCTGGCTTAGTTGCGGAAAAGTTCTAACGCGATTTTTTCAACTGCGGGTAGAAATCAAAATTTTCTTGAATGAAAAGAAAACCGCAGAGGCGGCAGCAGAAATAACAGTATAAATAAGTGTGCGCCGCAGTCGACCGGGCAGTCGCTGGTGAACCTTTAACAACCACGACACACAACACACAAATCACTTGTGCCTAAAACTACTTTTGCAAAAAAGGTTACCCGTATTTTACAATATGCATAACTATGGAATCTCTGGCCACCACCTTCGAAAACATGGCGCCCAACGCGGGACTCAATGCAGACAAGCAAGTCGTGCAGACCTAGCCCTCCGGAGTAGCTAGCCGCATGGGTTCTTCGGCTGGACGCTCCACAGCGCAATGAAGAGTCCACGACTCCAAAGACACCCGAGATATCGACGATTTTTTCTGGTCAACGAGAACGATCGATTTTTTGGCTCCACGACTACGGTTTGGTGGTGTTCCTACAACCACCTGGCGCCTAACTACA